>CM049854.1:10195889-10918389 GCA_027422415.1 Schizothorax lantsangensis | reverse complement strand
ATTTTACATAAATTCTATTCTCACTTATATTTTTAAGCATGATATGTGATTAAAAAAGTGTGCTCATAATGTGTTGAATGCACACTTGTAATGTATAAGTGCATGCATATAAATGTATATCCATATATATATATATATACACTGAACAAAAATATAAACACAACACTTTTGTTTTTGCCCCCATTTTTCATGAGCTGAACTCAAAGATCTAAGACTTTTTGTATGTACACAAAAAGCCTATTTCTCTCAAATATTGTTCAAAAATCTGTCTAAATCTGTGTTAGTGAGCACTTCTCCTTTGCCGAGATAATCCATCCACCTCACAGGTGTGGCATATCAAGATGCTGATTAGCATCATTGCACAGTGATTATTGATTATTGCACAGGTGTGCCTTAGGCTGGCCACAATAAAAGGCCACTCTAAAATGTGCAGTTTTACTGTGTTGGGGGGGTCCGAAAACCAGTCAGTATCTGGTGTGACCACCATTTGCCATCTCCTTCGCATAGAGTTTATCAGGTTGTTGATTGTGGCCTGTGGAATGTTGGTCCACTCCTCTTCAATGGCTGTGCGAAGTTGCTGGATATTGGCAGGAACTGGAACACGCTGTCGTATACGCCAATATTAAATGCAAAAGTGGCCTTTTATTGTGGCCAGCCTAAGGCACACCTGTGCAATAATCATGCTGTCTAATCAGCATCTTGATATGCCACACCTGTGAGGTGGATGGATTATCTCAGCAAAGGAGAAGTGCTCACTAACACAGATTTAGACAGATTTGTGAACAATATTTGAGAGAAATAGGCCTTTTGTGTACATAGAAAGTCTTAGATCTTTGAGTTCAGCTCATGAAAAATGGGGGCAAAAACAAAAGTGTTGCGTTTATATTTTTGTTCAGTGTATATATATATATAAAATGTAAAGAGAGTTCACTGTCAGGACTCTTTGATAACACACTTAAAGGGATAGTTAACCCAAAAATGAAAATTCTGTCATCGTTAACTCACCCTCAAGTTGTTCCAAACCTGTAACCTGTTTCTTTCTTTTGATGAACACAAAAGAAGATATTTTCATAGTATGGAAAAAAATACAATGGAAGACAACTGTTTGGTTACCAGCATTCTTTAAAATATTTTCTTTTGTGTTCAGCAGGAGAAAGAAACAGGTTAAAGGTTACAGGTATGGAACAGCTCGAGGGTGAGTACATGATGACAGAATTTTTATATTTTTGGTAACTATCCCTTTAAATTCACTTTTAAAAAGTGCACTTTGTAATGTCAAATTTTAAAATACATTTTAAATGTAAATACATTTCAGCTAATTGCATTTAATATGAAATTAAATTACACTACATTTTCATTTATTTGTAATTAACATGCAATTAATTCAGGTCATACTTAAGTATATTATTTTAAAGTATATCAATTTACATTTATTCATTTAGCAAACGCTTTTATCCGAATGAGGAATACAACAAGCGATTCATCATAAAAAGTCAAATAAATGCCCATAATACAAAGTTTCACACATGGTTTTTTATTTCCGTAGTAAGTAAAACGTACTTGAGGGCCCGTATTCACAAAACATCTTAAGGCTAAAAGTAGCTCACAACTTGCCGATTTAGAGAAAATCTTAAAAATAATGGGCGTGTCAGTCCTAAATTTAGGACTCCTAAATTTTTGCTCTTAAGAGTATTTTACAAAGCATTTTAGCACTAAAACTATAGCTCCTAAATCTGTGAAACGTTAGGAGTAGTGAAGAGGACTCTTGAGTCACTAAACCGAGCCACAAACTATTCTAAAATGGCTGTTGCCAGCAATCTGCCTTGGAATGTAAACATTTTAGAAACATTTGATGATAATGAGCTTTTAAAAAGGAATATCGCCTTAATTGCGAGGGTAATATGACTGTTGTAGAACTTGTTGGGGACAATTTTCCTTTGATTACCCTATATCCTTGCTTTCATTAACCACTTAGGCAAGAAGTAACAGCTCTTCTTGCGTCCATTTTGGTTTTCTTTTACATTTTCATGTCTTACTATCAGCCATCATTATTCCACTCTGTTAATTAAAAGGCTGTTTATATGCATATTCACTAATTGTTTACAAGAAGCATACATGTAA
This sequence comes from Schizothorax lantsangensis, assembly GCA_027422415.1. Lineage (NCBI taxonomy): Eukaryota > Metazoa > Chordata > Actinopteri > Cypriniformes > Cyprinidae > Schizothorax > Schizothorax lantsangensis. The sequence continues at coordinate 10,916,268 of CM049854.1, read as the reverse complement.
GAGGCTGACAATTAGCTGAACATATACTTGTTTAATCAGTGACTCTTAGCCTGCATTTTAAAATATTTATTTAAATGTGGCAATTAACATTTTTATTTTCAAACCCTTATTTGAATATGGCAACATAAAATCATGCTCTACAATATTTTATGTATACATCTCTGACAGAGCCTGCCCCTATCAGCCAATCACTGTGTGCATAGTTAGTAAGCATGCTGACATCATCCATAGCAACGAGGTCAACCCCGCCCTTACTCTTAGATTAAGACTTCTCTCTACTCCTTAGTAAAAGGAGCTCAGCAGCTTTGTGAAATTGTTTTAAGAGAAAACTCTTAGCTAAAAACTTTTACTGCTATTTAGGAGAACTCTTAGTGGTAAGATAAAATGTTTTGTGAATACGAGCCCAGGGATCTTGTTGCTTTACATGTAGTATGATTTTTTTTTAAATTCTTAAATGGTTTATTTTTATGAAAAATTTCACACCTTTTTGGAACATTCCAGAACTTCCTCCTCAGACCAGAGCTGGATGCAGTTGACGATCTTTGATGAGCTGCTGCTGTCACAGTTGCATAATTTGGCTGCGTTCTGAAATGACCATAAACATGAGAAGTTATTTAATAATAGTAGTATTTAAGACTTAGTTCACACTGCAGGCTAAAGTGGCCCAAATCCGACTTTTTTGCCCAAATGTGACCCATATCTGATTTTCTTATGAAAGTCTGAACAGCACAAATCCGATTTTTTCAAATCAGGCCCAGGCCACTTTCATATGTGGTCCTAAATCGGATACATATCCGATGTTTTGCAATGCGACTTCAGTCTGAACGGCCATGTTGCATTTCATGCGATTTTTACGTCATTGAAATGCGACAGACGTCACAATTCTGCGCTGGAGGAGAAGATTAAAATCACAATGGCAGACAATATATAGACAATACTATCACTTCGTTATTTAGGCTCCGATTGCACATTAACTTAAAAATTGCTAAACACACGCAGCATCCGTTTTTATTTCCGCAAACACAGTGCGCTGCGTCTGACGTCACGTCTTCTTCTGCGCATGCGGGTCACTTCAGGGCCGTATACGGTTCACACATGAGACTGATGGCAGACGCATTTAAATGACAATGTGAACAACAGCGCAAAAAAATCGGATTTCAGCAAAAAATCTGATCTGAGCATTAAGACCTGCAGTGTGAACTAAGTCTAATACAACTTAATTAAATAACACAATCATGAAAATGTAAGAAGAATATGAAATGGTACCTGAGCCTTCAGTAAAGGATTACCCATCACTAAACCATCCCAAAAGGCCGTCCCACTTTCTGCAATGGCACGATGAAACAGACCAGAAGCCAATGGTGAAAGAATCTTGAAGACAGAATGACACCGAAAGTGACTCTATCACTCAAAACAAATATTTAAGAGTAATAAAGGCTGGTTTCTACAGTTACTATGCTGTAAATAAAGACCCATACCAGTGTGGACACGCTTATTCCTCCAGCAGACTCTCCAAAGATGGTCACAGATCCAGGATCTCCACCAAAGCTGTGGATGTTCTCCTGAACCCACTGAAGGGCTGCAACCTGATCCAGAAAACCATAGTTTCCTGGAGCATGTTCATCTCCCGTGCTACAAAAAAGAAATGGAATCTTTAATTTGAATCTGTAATTAAATACAGAAAAATGGATTAAAAAATAGGGTTTAAATCATGCATACAAGTGATTAATTTTTAATGAAACATTGAAACCAAAAAGCTCTGGTTACTATTTATTCATTTTTGTGTAGCTGCATGAACAAATAGTGCTTCAGCCCGACAAAAGGGGTGGGGGCTGACTGCTGTATAAGTCAGCTCTGTCGCTATCAGTCAAAAGATTCTGATGAAATGGTGCTCAGTCTTCAACTCGTGTGAAGCCTTATAGCACAGCAGCGTATGCAGCGCTCATTCCCTTATCTCAGGGAACCAAGGTTACATTAGTAAATGGAGCATTCCCTTTCGAACTGTCTCTCCTGTTGCTTCAAGGGACGCTATTAGGAACACATCCAATAGCGCCGTGCTATAAGCAAGTGCAGAATGAAGCTCCTCTACGAGCGCCCATAATGAGGGCTCCTATAAGCATGAACCAATTATGAGACCCAAGCCACTAGACTGGGGACTACATAAGACCTTCCCCACTCACAGAGAAGATTAGGTAAATTAAGCAGACAAAATCTGTGCCTGGAGGGCCAGGACATCCAAGTTGGCGCAGACCAGCTGGCAGCCACACAGATATCACCAATATAAACTCTGCTGGACCAAGCCCAGGAGGAAGCCATTCTTCTGGTGGAGTAGTACCTCACTCCAATAGGATACTGTAAGCCCTCTGAGGCATAAGCCAGGGCTATAATGTCAACTATCCAGCAAGACCGATCTGAAGCAAACAAAGAGCTGCTCTGAATGCCAGAAATGGCTAGAGCACTCTACATACACTATAAGAGCCCAAACCGGGCAGAGTAAATTAGGACCCTGCTCATCCTCTGAGTTAAGAAAAGCCAGAAGGGTGATGACTTGTGCTCTGATCAGAGTGGAGAGCACCTTAGGCACATAGCCGTGTCTTGGTTTGAGGACGACTCTACAGTCATTAGGCCCAAACTCAAGGCATGAAGCACTGACTGACAGTGCCTGTAAATCATCCACTCTCTTGACCGAAGCTAGAGCTAGAAGAAGGGCGGTCTTAAGTGACAGGGGCCGTAAATTAGCTGACTGGAGCGACTTGAAGGGAGGGCCTCGTAGGGCTCTAAGGACTGTGGATAAGTCACATGTTGGCATAGTATGAGGAAGAGGCAGATTCAATCTCTGAGCTTCCCTCAAGAACTTAATGACAAGGCCACCAGGAGGACAGAGTCCCTGACTTCCCTGACCCGGAGGAGGCGACTTGCCATCCTGTAAAGGGAGAGTGACCGGACACCGCCTTGGTGATTTATATAGGCTATGTTGACCAAATGGACCAGGACATAGCACTCTCTTTTAAGGCTGGTAGAAATGTTTTCATGGCTAAAAAAAAACACCAAAATCTCTAGGCAGTTAATGTATAGGCATTGCTCCAGGCTGGACCAGGAGCCGAACGCTGGTCTGCAGTCTTGCAGCTGTCGTGACCACCTTCCTCCTGACAGAGAGCTGATTTGATTTTCAGCCCAAGACACTCCAGGTGGCTGAGCAGTGGTGACCTGTGAGCAAGGAGTTCCTGCTCCAATCTGGCTGACACAAGCCAATTGTCAAGCTAATTTATAATGCGGATTCCCATCTGCCTCAGAGGAGAAAGAGCCACGTCCACACACTTCGTAAAAGTGCAGAGGACCAGAGAGAGCCTAAAGGGCAGGACTGTATATTGATAAGCCACCCCCTCAAGCGTGAATATCAAGAACGGTCAGTGATGCGGGGCTATCTGTATGTGAAAACAAGTGTCTTTCAGATCCACCAATAAAAATCATATATTTAGGGGTGGTCACGTGACCCATACACGCGATGGTTGAGAGATACTGATGCTCCGTCCAAACCCCCTTTCTTTTGCAATTTAACTAGTTTATTAATACTCGACAGTCAGTATTTTCTACTTGCAATAGTGTCAGCTCAATGCAAGGAAACAGAAAACAGGACTTTTCGCCGTCCACAACCCCTTCAGGGAAGAAAAAGATGAAGCTAGCGAGCACCGAATCTAATGTGACCGACGCCATTGCGGTGGCGCTTTCAAAACAGCAAATCTCGCTTGAAACAACGGTTCAGAAAGCTATAAGAGTGGCCATGGAAGATGTTAAATCATCTCTGATAGAGCTCCGCCAAGAAGTACAATCCCAAACGAACACGGTACGAGACTTGATATCAAAGGTTGACAAGGTCCAGGGTGAGACGCGACAGATGAAGAAAGATTTAAACATGTGTACAACAGAGCAGCAAAACCTCACCTCGAAAATTGCGCAGTTAGAGGACAGGTCTCGCCGTAATAATGTGCATCTGGTGGGGCTCCAGCAGGGCCGAGAAGGGGATGACCCAATAGGTTTCCTTCAAAAGATGCTCCCCACCTGGATACCAGCGCTGAAGAAGAAGGGTCCGATTGAGATCGACCGAGCTCACAGAATTTACGGCTCTGGTAAATCCCGCACTTTAATCTTTCGCGTGTTACGGTACCAGGACCGGCAAGCGATCCTTCAGGGAGCCAGGGAAGTGATGAAAACCGAACCGATTCGTGATCAGGATCACCTGTTGCGTTTCTTCGCCGACTACAGCGGGTTCACCTCCCGTAGACGACAGGCCTTCGGAAGTATTCAAAAGGAGTTGCATGCACTGGGAATTCCAAACTTCCTCATTTACCCTGCCATTCTTCGTGTCAGTCCTGGTGGAAATCAACACTCATTCGATTCAGTTAAAAAAGCGGAAGAATTCTTAGAGGAAGCCCGTAATAGCCACGCATCGGGTGCCAGACGTAAACTGGCCTTTCATGGACCATCGCCGCCTCCAGAGTCTATGGATGAGTAAAGAGTCCACGAACGGGTTAGGAGTAAGCGCCTCTGTTCGTAACGTAAAGTTTAAATAATGTAACGATCTGTTTCAGAGGGTTTGAGTCCTGAGATTTTAGTTAGTTTATTTCTTTGTTTATATATATATATATATATATTGTATTGTTTATTTATTTATTAATTTGGTGAAGCACTTGCACTCTATTCATTTATTTTATACATATATTTTTGACTGTCATTACTGTTTACATTATGCATGTTGTTATACTTCATATTTCATGTTCAATGGAAGAGGGTGGTTGACGTTGACTTTCTGAGGAACGAAGGTGGATGTTGCCACGGGCCCTTATAATGTTGGGGGATTTTGCGGTCTCGGATAGGGGGTATTTGTTCATGTTATTTCTATGTATCTGCTGCATTATTTTGGTTTTGTCACAGGTCAGGCAGATATATTTTGGTTGTGCAAAACTTCTTAATATTCACACCATTTTTCTAATAGGTTATGGATAAGCTCAAAGTTATATCGCTTAATATCAGAGGACTTAATAGCCCAAACAAAAGAGCCAAACTTTTGATCTACTTGCGCAGGAAAGCGGTTGATATCGCTTTAATTCAGGAAACCCATCTAAAGAAAGCAGATGTTCAGAGGTTACAGAACAAATTTTATAGAGTGGCAGCTTTCTCTACTGACAATACTAAAACTAAAGGTACTATTGTTTTGATCTCTCGTAGATGTAACCTCAAGATTGATAGAGAGAGCCAAGATCAACCTGGTAGACTTGCCTATGTGTGCACAAACATTAAGGGGAAGAAAATAGCATTTGTATCAATCTATGCCCCCACAATATTTGAGGCTACCTTTTTTCCGCAAATTACTAACCATTTGATTTCGTTGATAGATTATTCTCTGATTATTGGGGGGGACATGAATGCGGTGATAGATCCAGTATTGGATAGATCTTCCTCCTGCAATCAAGTCCAGATTAATTCTTCCGCCGCACTTAATAATTTTGTAAAAGCGCTGAATTTGGTCGATGTTTGGAGATCTGGGAACCCCTTGAGTAGAGATTATACATTTTTCTCGACACGGCATCTCTCATATTCAAGAATAGACTATCTACTGTGCTCCAAGGAACTTTTGATTTCTTTTGATCAGACGATGATACTTCCAGCTATTCTTGCAGATCATAATCCTATAATGGCAGATTTCAATTGTAATTTCTTTGTTGAAAGATCCCAACGGTGGCGTTTTAACATCTCTCTTTTACAGAATAACCAGTTCGATGTAGACTTCAAGGCCGGTCTGTCGGAATTTCTTTCATTTAATATTGGATCGGTTGAAGACCCTATATTTGTGTGGGAAGCCACGAAAGGTTTTATCAAAGATTTTTCTATAGCCTTTGCTACTAATTTAAAAAAGATGCAAAATCAGAGTCAAAATCAATAGTCAAAATTGACTATTTAGAAAAAGAATGTAAATCACTTGAATGTTCGTTAAAATCTTAATTTTCCAATTCGGTATTTAAGACGCTTCAAACCCTTAAGGCTGAACTGAATGATCTTCTGAGAAGGAAAGCAGAATTTGTACTTCATAGAACCAGACAGAACTATTACTTTAATGGTGCTAGACCTAGCAAACTTTTAGCCCTCAGATTGAAACAAAGTCAAGTGAAAGCATGCATTGATTTAATCAATCACCCATCCAAAGGACTGGTTAGGAATAGCAAAGAAATTAACTCTGCATTTTCTGACTTCTTTTCTTAACTCTATATATCTGAGCTTAATCCCTCTAGTTCAAGTTGTAGTACTTTCTTGCAGTCTCTTACTTTACCTCGTCTTAGTCACGAAGAAGCAGAACAGTTAGGACAGCCTGTTACCTTGGAGGAACTTAAAGAGGCGTTACAAGGTGCTAACAAACGCAAGGCGCCAGGTTTAGACGGGATCCCTGTAGAGTTATTCCTTAAATATTTTGATTTACTCGGTCCTGTCTTCCTGACGGCCATTCACGCGGCAGTAGAAGCTGGGGCCTTTCACCCACAGTTGAATACAGCACTTATATCGTTGATACCCAAAAAAGGGAAAGATCACTCAAACTGTGCAAATTACAGACCCATTAGTTTGTTAAATACGGATATTAAAATGTATGCTAGAATTTTGGCCTTGCGATTACAACGATATATAAACAAATTGGTTCATCCAGATCAGACCGGCTTCATGCCAGGTAGATTGGCGGCAGATAACATCCGGAGATTACTGCATGTCATACATGAATCCCGAGCTTGTCCCACTCCAGCTGCAGTTCTCTCCTTGGACGCGGAGAAGGCGTTTGACAGACTGGAGTGAGACTACCTCTGGTCTATCTTGGAGGCTTTTGGCATTGGAACAAATTTTGTGAATATGATAAAGGTATTATATAAAAACCCAACGGCTTCTGTTATAACCAATGGGGTGCATTCTTTACCTTTTAATTTAAAACGTGGCACCAGACAAGGGTGCCCGTTATCCCCCATGCTATTTGCACTGTCGCTCGAGCCACTAGCCCAGCTGATAAGACAAGAAAACATTTGTTCAATTTCAGTTAAGTCTTACAAACAACATATCTCTCTCTATGCGGATGACATATTACTGTTTATTTCGGATCTACAAGCTTCATTTCCCCGGATACTGAAGGTATTTGAAAAGTTCAGTATGCTTTCCGGGTATAAAATCAATTGGGATAAATCCTCTTTGCTTCCACTTAATTGCATGGCTAAAAAAGTTAGACTACCATGTAATGTTCCCATACAAACTTCCATTAGTTACTTAGGCTCCTAAAAAGTTTTGGCACAAACTTAATTCTATGATTCGTAAATTCATCTGGAATGGGAAACAACCTAGATTGAAATTTGAAACTCTGCAGCGTACAAAAGATAAGGGGGGATTAGCTCTTCCGAACTTTGAATTATATCATAGGGCTTTTCAAATAAAATGCATCAATGTTTGGCTTAACCCGCTCTCTAGGGTTCCTTGGAGAGAGATTGAAATGAGGTTAGCAGATAAATATAGGTTACAAGATATACTGTTCTCTGGGCTAAACAACAAACAATGTATGGATGCTTTTGGTCCAATTATTGCCAATACAATAGTCAATTTTAAACTGATGGAAAAATGCATTCAACATACACATAATTGGCACACCCATACACCTATTTGGTATAATAATGATATTTGTTCTGGTGGTGCACCATTTTTCTCAAGAGATTGGATGCAGAAAGGCATTTATACACTAAAAGATATTTCAAGTTCTAATTGCATGTTAAGTTTTCAAGAACTGTGTGAGCGGTATGGAACTGAACCCTCATCTCTGTTCTTATATTTGCGCCTAAGGTCGGCCATGAAGGCCTACGGGGTTCCCTGGGGGGAAAGTCTTCCCATGCATCCAATCATTGCTTGGTTTGATCTGTCCACTTCTAGCCATTTCCCCTCATGGATGTACAGAAAGGCCTTGGAGGCTACAACAACACGCTTAGCTATACAGCGCACTTGGGAAAGAGACTGTCAACAAGAGGACGGTGTTACGGACTGGGAAAGAGTATGGCAGAACATTTTTACTTCATCTAAAAATCCCAATCACCAAATGATTCATTATAATTTTTGTCACAGAACTTATTGGACTCCACTCAAAAGACATCGTATCAACTCCTCCTTTAGTCCCTTCTGTGATAAATGTCCTGACCAACAACTCGGATCCTTTTTTCATATGATGTGGGAATGTCAAAAAGTAAAAAACTTTTGGAGTGAGGTGTGTAATATCTTATCAAAAATGATTGATTATCCTATACCGGTGAACCCCTCTATATTATTATTGAGTGACGATTCTCTGTTGAATCTCTCTAAGCTACAAAGAACTGTTTGGCTGGCCGGCTTAACATCTGCAAAAAAACTGTTAGCGCAACACTGGCTTCCACCACATAGCCTGGATATGTGCAAGTGGTTGATACAACTTCGGGACATTATAATGCTTGAATTATCCACAGCTCGAGTGAACTTGGCACAAATGTCTACATTAAAGATCTGGACTATAGCTGCTGAGAAGATCTCCAAGTATATTGCACAAAACAATGATCAGGACTCAGAATGAATGCTTAACGCTGTATTTTTATTTGATTTTTTTATTTTGCATTCTTAATTGCTGGAATTTGTGTTTTATGATTCCTGTGGCTTTGGTTTTATGTTTACTTTCTATCCATTAGGCACCCATTTTAAAGAGACCGCAAGGGAAGGGAGGGATGGGTGGGGGGAAAGTTGAATTGATATGTGATATCATGTTGTTAACTTGTTATTCAGGTTTGTAAATTGTTGTTAAAAAAAAAATAAAAAAAATCATATATTTACAGGGCATATTTACGCAAGGATCTGTTTCAAAGTATACATTCTGAACTGGCTTTTTATTAGTGTGCAGTTCAGGTGTCTGAGATCAAGGATGGGCCTGAGCCCGCCATCTTTCTTGGGAACGAGGAAGTAGCGGCTGTAGAAGTCTGACTCGCTGTTCACTAGAGGATCTGTCTCTACAGCCCCTTTTGCAAGCAGACTTTTCAAGCAGTCTGTCTTTCGAGTGGCAGGTCACCGCAAGGAAGCAGGGAACTGACATTTGTGATAATGAAAAGAGGATAAGTGTTCTTTTGAGTATGTGGGTCCACTATCACAGAGGTAGTTTGCATTGGCGCGTGCCGAATAAGAAGGATGGGCCCAGCTTGAGCAGAGCTTCCATCATCCAGAGCTAAGAGGGGGGATGGAGAGCAAGTACGAGACATTTTTGAGGGCAGTCCACCCTCAGCGGGACCTGGCCCTCTCCTCTTTCTCTCTGTGTTGGGATCAGGACGTCTTCTGCGGCTCAGGGTCCAACGTCACTCTGGGACAGGGTTCCTGGTACTTGGGAAATGGTTAGTGTTTAACCAGCTGAGAGCGCTTTTGGAGCCCAGGCTCAGACTTGGCTCAGACTTAGACATCCATCAGTTAGTGATGAAAAAAAAATTGCCACGCTGGTGGAAACAACATGAGATTATGCTGCCGTGACTGTCAAGACCGGCTCGAAGGTGTTTAGTGTCCCGCAGCAGCAGCATGTGTGCCGTCAGCACAGCTGAAGAGTTCTGCGTTCAAATGCATGGAATAGGCTAAAGCTTGCTGCAAAGCACCGGCAAAAGTAATTACCATAAATGTGTCGGGGGGAAATAGTAAGGAGATATTTGAATTATTTGTTAATAAACTAGTGTTTTCTGAGTCTGTGTCGCAAGGATGAAGTTGCTGATCCTGACTCGCTGAGAAAATTTTTACGAAATGGCACTTCAACCCCTTTTGGTGGGTTGAAGTGCCATTTGTTCGTGCAGCTACATGGACGTGAAAAAATTGAGATTCAATATTCAGAGTAAACTGGATTTTCCCCATAGCGTCGCAACGGGAGAGACAATTTGAAAGGGAACTAAAGATTTCATTCAATCAAAAACCGAAAATAAATTTTTGGTAAAAAAAAAATAATCACTGTTTCATCAATTATTTCAGCCCTCCATAACTATTTTCTGTAATTAAATTTGTCATTATTTCGTGACGGAATTTCATCAGTGATTTGGGCCAAATATTATCGGTGCATCCCTTATACTTGCATAGCACAAAAACATAAAGCAATTTTATTTATTTAATTTATATTAATATAATGACACTGAACATTTAATTGATCTTTAAAGTTAACAAATTTGCTTTGGCATGTGCATTGATGCATTAATATATTGATGCGATGATAAATATTCAGTGTATCGATTACAGAATTGAATTAGATTTTATTTATTATTACATAATGAGAAAAAATTATCTTTACAAAAACTCGGTCAAGAATTAATTTTTTGCAGTTAACCTGCACTTTCAAAAATGGCAGCAAATACAAGAAATATTTAACTACATACATTTTTTGTTTTTTGTTCAGGGGTAATCAAATGAATAAACAGCTTGAATATTTGATTTCTACATGTGGGCCGGCATTAAACGCCCCTTTCTGTTGATTGGTCAGTCAAAGATCAAACCGTGCTGTCATCAGTTCTTCCGCAGTTCTGCATGGCAGAATAATAGTCCTTCGCTTCTGCAGGTGTACAGATTCTTAACGCTTTTCATCTTTTTCTCATCAAACAACCAGACTAACAAATAGCTTGACACAACCTGTACCAGGGCAGAGCCTAGACAGGGCTTTCTTCTGTGTAGACCAGCGGTTCTCAAAGTGCTAGAGGGTCTACTAAATAATTTGCTATAGCCTACTGTATTTTCCAGACTGTAAAGTCATGTTTATACATGCTGTGATTTATTCCAAAGTGACTTTTATGATGCATTTAACATCAAATAACATAAATGTAGACTTTTTAAGTAGGCGCGTCAAGTATTTGCTGTGTGTTGATTCATGTTTGTGGCGTGCACCAGACACACTAAAAGCGGCACATTCTGTTGTTCTCTTTATTTTTCAGGCCTGACATTTTGTAGTCATTTGGAATGTACACAAATAAAAATATAAATTTTACCATACTATACCATAAACAAAAGGGTATTAATTCCCCTGCTTGGGGGGAGGGGTTGAAAAAAATAATTTAATTAAATTAAAAAACGAATGAACGGAAGATACCCTGATTATTTAGGTACTAATAACCAATTTGATTATTAATTAAAAATAGTAATTCTTATACAGAATACAAATTCTGTAGCCTACTTGTAGTTGTTAAAAATCCACCGAATCAAGATCGCAATCTACTATTATCTGAATTCAGTTACATTTGCATCTGTCTTTCTTTCTTATTTATTTTACTGTAGAATTATTTTAATAGTTATCAATTATGTGATGTAATAATAATATGTAAATTGAAGAGACACAATGGCTCTTATGTTTGAACTGCCATAATGAAAATATTGTCATATATTGTAATATTTTAATATGTATCGTAACAAAATTATATGAATTTAATTATGACTGATTTTCAGATTTTAGAATTGCACTGCATCATTTATTTAAGAATCAATCAAATTATTCATTATTATCAACATTAATCTTTCTGCTTTATTAAAATGGTATGATCAAGGGTCAGCTGTAAAATAATTTATGACACCTACCTAAAGAATCCCAGCAGGCCCAATCTGTACTGAATCAGCACCACAACCACATCTTGATACGCTGACAGAACGGAGCCGTCATACACTGAAGCTGAACCAAGAGCAAGCCCTCCACCATGAATCCAAACCATTACCTAGAAAACACAAGGAAACATTCTCGAACACAGTTTCTATGAGGACATTTACTTAAGTTGTTGATGAACTTACTGGTAGCTTGGCCTCTTCACCAGGTTTGACTGGAGTGTAGATGTTGAGATACAAGCAGTCCTCTGAGACCTCGGGAATCTCTACATCCATAGCGAGAAACTCAAGTTCAATGACACTAACTTGCCTGTCCTGGATGCACCTAAAGAAACCACAGCACCATTAGATCATAGAAATGCCTAACTAAAGAAGTTTGAATTCAAATGCTGTTTTGTGACATCTTACATGGGTGGCTGTTTGGTTGCGTCTCTCACTCCGTCCCATTTCTCTGCAGGCTGGGGCCGAGCCAGTCTCAGGGGGCCCACAGGGGGTTTGGCAAATGGCACACCTAGATAGCTGTTCACGATTGTGTCCTTGCCCTTCACAGTCAGGAAGACACCTCTTAAACTTCCTAGTTTGGTGTGAACTAGAGGTCCTGTCAGAAACAAATGTGTAACAATTCTTAGTTTCATGCAGGGAGTCTTAGTGAAACAATGCTGATTCTGATAACTTGCCTTCCTTTCTCTCTTTTATTATCCGTGGAAGGGTTTGAGTCATGAAAGTGAAGTGTTTTCCCTTCAGGTTTTTCCTAGGTTTCTGTTCCAGTCCAATGCTGAGATACTCGGCCTCACCTCCAAATGCAGGCCACTCTGTGAGGTCTGGACCATTCGGAGACCTGCCATCAGGAAAAGGGTTTTAATATCTACTTTTAAATGCATGTGCCAAATGTCATGTGGTGTAACCTATCAAGTAAAAAGTCATTTTCCCTAAACCAGAATACATGTGAGTGATCTTAAGATTTAAATTGATAAATACATTTAAATACACTCAGGCGCTCTGTGAGGGAAGCCGCACCGTGGAAGAATACACACATGGCATCACCCAAAGGTGGAATCACAACACATGGGCACCTAGCCTAGCACAAGGGCTCATCCTGGCCATACACACGAGTGCTAGACCTGGCATCTGAAGCTCCGTCACGTCTGACCGCCAAGGGTGCTGGAGGAACTCCAAACAGGTTTCGCCATGAGGGGAACTCGCCTGTTAAGTAAATAAGTGCTGATATCTGGTCCGTAGAAGAGAATGGTGCAGCAAGCGTGACAGACACAGAACGGGTCCTGGTGTTAAATGTTTTTGGGTTATCGTCTGAATCAGCTGTTATAAGAGATCGTCAGCTGCACGATTGAGCCTTGAACTTGGGGGTCTTGCTGGTCCGAGTGAGCCAGACAGATGGCCCAGGGAGCACTAGCCAGGCTCCCAGAGAACATGCAAGTGGGACCAGAGGAACTACAGATGTACCCGCAGTGGGGCAGCAAGGCGGAGCACAGGGAACCGATACGGAAAGCACAGCGCCCCAAAGTGGGGTCTGAGTGCACGCTGCAGCCTGTAAGCCTTGGCCGTAAGCATGGACAAGAACTTACAGGCCTTGGATAGGAGACGTTAATAACCCTGCCAGGCAGCAGCGCTCTGCGGGCACAACTGCATTGCAATAGCACGTTTGACTGGGGGGATCTCCACGTACACAGTGGCCACTCTGCCATTGAGGGTAGTGAGGGTGGAAGAAGCACTGGCTCGGTTTTGGGCAGAGTAGGGTGACCTCCACGACCTAGTGACCTCTTCATGCACTTCCCTGGAAGAAAGGTACTGGGGATGGACACTGACGGTCAGCGTGCAGCACCCCCAGGTACCAGTCCTCTAGCCTCGAATGTTCGGGAGATGGTGAAGGCCACAACTTGAGCCCGACGCTCTCAGCAGCCCAGGGAAAGCATAGCTGTCAGCTCTGGGTCTGACTCGGTCAACGCTACTTTCCTCGAAGGGGCAACGCAGCCGAGTCTTCATCCCTGGAGGACCCTAGTTCACCCTCCGATGCAGCGATCGACATCCAATCCAACAACCGGAGCCCCAAATGAGACATTGACACCCCCGTGATAAGGACCAGCAAACTCATCCAGAAGCTCCACAGCTTGCAATGTGTTAGAGGCATTTTCTTCATCATGATACTAGGACAGTTGTATCACCTTGCCATTTTTGACTTTATCACCCAAAAAATATTAACTGAAATACTTTAAGGTAAGTATCACTTACCCGGTGCGAGCAAAGTTTCCCCAGTAAGCCATGACAGTTCTACAAAGCTCATTCTCTTCTTCTGAGAGGTCCTCTGAATTAAAACAGGAGGAAATACATCAAACAGAAAAGGCACTGTATTAATTGTCACTATCTATATAACCCAGTTGTTATTAAGTATATCAATGAAACTAAAGTTTGAGATTTTAAGATGCAGTCACAAGATCATTGCCAACCATTGCGACATCTGCATGGGGAAATCTTTCGTCCTTTTTCTAAATCGTGCTGTTTGTTGTTGAAAACAAGTCATTTCAATGGAAAAATTTCCCTATGCAGATTTCGCAACAGGTTCAAGTTGGTCATGTGAATTTGCTGAGGTGACCAACAGAAAGCTGCTTGATTTGAAAGTGACTCCTGTATGAGCAGTGAAGCATAACAAAAACAATTTGTTATGTTTCCTAATATTATTTGGGTTGTACCTTTCAGCTTTATATGTCCATCTGCAAAGCAAGAACCAAAAACAAATGCAATTTCATCTGTATGGTCACTTCCAACAAAACTGGGTCTTTTCTTTTGAAGTATACTGGCAGTATGCTGGAATTCATACACGTATACTGGTGCACCAGCATCTATTAAAGGACAAAATTGATTATTATCCTTGAGTATCACTGAAAAAGCCTTCTAATAATAAACAGTCATATTTCTACAGCACACTGAACAAACACTCACCTCTGTGGTAATTTGACAGTTTGCGAGCTGGGATGTTGAACATAAAGTCCCCCATTATCTCTCGAAAACCATCTCGGATTTTGATCCTGTCAGGGGATGTGCCCAGATACTCATTTAAAACAAGCTCAGCAACTGACTGATCTTGAAGCTGAAGGGGAGAAAAACAGACCAGAAATATTATACCTTTAATATCTTTTTTGTGGCAAATTGTCAAATTGAAGATAAAAGTATTCTTACGGTAGGATTAAATATGGTCAAAAATGGCAAGATCTGCTCCATGTCCATCCCGTCTGTCCATCCTGGAGGTGAAAAGAACTACAGAAAAACATTTTTTAAATATGAATTTACTGTACAATTCTGACTGAAGTTAAACAAATTTGATATCTTTACAGATTTTAAAAGTGACAAAGTGTTTACGTCAGGCAATACATATCCCCACTCATCATCAGTGATTCCAGTGATCAGAGGCACTTTGTTAAACTCATAGGATTGAAGAAGCTCCTCTACAGGCTTGGGAAGGAACCGGCCATCCATCGTCACTCCAAAAAGAACCATTGGATTCTCCTGCAGTATAAGGCAAACATATGCAAACACACCATTTAATACATAGGAGGGCTGAATATTTAATTGAATATTCACATAGATTTTATGACACAATCAAGTATGTGGACAGACCATAGCGATCTTCAGTATGTCGCTTTCTGTCAGCTGCATAAAACAGTCAACAATCTTCTTTGTGCTGGAAATATCACAGCCAGATACATTTCCTACAGCCTAGAGAGAAAATGTGATATTTACATTAAATGTTTTTAATTTTTATTAGAGAAAAGAGTTTCTTAAGAAAAGAACAGGAGTAATTAACCTGAGCTAATGCCAGAGGGTTGGGACTCGTGAGAGCATCCATTGCTGCCGTACCGCTCTCTGCGATGGCATGATGAAAGAGGTTTGCAGATAATGGAGAAAGAACCTATGAAAAAAATATAAAAATGTTTTTGGGTTAACGACATGATGCTTGTTTTTTTGTCTGAAAAATACTTATACTGAAATATAACTCATCAACATTTTTTTAATTTCGGAATTAAAATTAATATCAAAATGAGGAAAATGTGTCATTAAATGAATCATTATTTTGAATATCAAGTCATTTGACATAATCTTTACTATTTATTTTCAAGGTCAAAAAATATTGCAAATATTTGAAAAAATTCTGCCAAAGTCTGCCAAGTCAGGAAATTGAAAAAACAGGAAATTATATTTATTCATGATATATGTATATAATTTTTAATATAAAATATAATTTACTGTAAAAGTTATATCACATTTTTGAAAATGATGAATAAATTAAATAAGTTGAAGTACTAAAAATACTTCAGCTAAAATAATAAAAAAAAAACATCTAAATAGATGACACTAAATAATTAGTGTCATTAAATTAAAACTTAAATTTATCATGTCAAAGCCTAAATCACAGAAAATAGTTTTGAATTATAAATCCTTACGTGTAAAGACACACTGACTCCTCCGGCAGACTCTCCAAAGATGGTCACTAATCCAGGATCTCCACCGAAGCTGTGGATGTTCTCCTGGACCCACTGAAGAGCTGCAACCTGATCCAGAAGACCATAGTTTCCTGGAGCATGTTCATCTCCTGTGCTAAAGGGCAGAAGATCATCATACAACCTCATCAGAGACCTTAGAACCACTGTCTCAATCTCTAATCAGAGAATCTGATGCATCAAAAATGGCCGTTCAAACAGATTACATGCAAGTCTGAAGTCCAAAAACGCATGGCCTGGTGAAGGAAAACCAAATCTAATGTTTGATACATCATTGTTTATTGTTAATCTAATACCTGGAAATACCTGGAGAGAAAAAGGCTATTAAAGGATATTATTTGGAATCATTAGAATTTATTTATTGAATAAATAAACTATTTGTGTTTTGTTGGATCTTTATGTTGACAAGAATTAGTTTTTACCTAAAAAATCCAAGTAAGCCAAGCCTGTATTGAATCAGGACCACAACTACATCCTGATAGGCAGCCAAAACATGTCCGTCAAAAATGGAAGCAGAGCACGAAGAAAAACCTCCGCCATGAATCCAAACCATGACCTGTTGCACCATTAAAAACAACAATATCAAAACACTTAGATATATATGCATGAAAATGTAACAAAGTTCATCCAAATCAGTCACACTTACAGGCAACTTGCCATTTGCTCCAGGTTTAGAAGGTGTGTAGACGTTGAGGTAAAGACAGTCCTCTGATGAGTCAGGAACCTCTATGTTCATTGATATATTGGCTATCAAGTCTTCAACTAACTGCTTATTCTGCAGACACCTGGGACAGACACAGAGGAACAATGTAAAATCTGAGTTTTTAAGTGAAATGGCTGATCTAGAGGTGCATTAGTTTGGTTTAATTCTCACATGAAGGGCTGTTTTGTAGCGTCTCTCACTCCGGACCATTTTTCTGCAGACTGTGGAGGAGAAAATCTCAAAGGACCCACGGGCGGCTTGGCGAACGGAACGCCCAGATAGGAATGGACAACTGTGTCCTTTCCCTTCGCTTTCACATATTCACCTTTCAGGGCTCCAAACTTGGTTTGCAAGACAGGTCCTGTGTAATTCATAAAAAAGTTAATTTAAAGTAATTTTTGTATTCACAGTATGGGTCCCACTTTATATTAGGTGGCCTTAACTAGTATGTACTTACATCAAAAAATTAGTACAATGCACTTTTTGTGTTCATGTTGTATTGCAAAACACTTTAGCTGAAATTGAGGTGGGATATGGATAAGGTTAGGGACAGGTTTGGTGGTATGAGTAGGTTTAAGGGTGGGTTAAAGTGTAAGGAATGGGTCAACAGAGTAATTATAAATGTAATTACAGAAATTAATTACAGATGTATTTACACGTAGGTATTTTTAAAATATAAGTACAAAGTAAAAACAAGTACGTACACAATAAGTGCACATAATGATCAAATTATTAATTTCAATGTAAGTACATAGTAGTTAAGACCACCTTTTTTTTTTTTGTTATCAACAATTTTTTTTTATTTTTTTTTTCACAAACAACACAACATAATATCCAAAATAAAACAAAACAAAACAGCAGACACATACTCAACATCTCAAGGTTCAATCAAAAGGGAGGGAGAGAGGGAAGGATAACAAGAACACAAAAGTTACTCCTTTAAATAATCACGTATATTCAGTAAAAAACACTGCCAAGCATCAATGGTTGAAGGCCTGGCCCCACCGACTCGCGCCGTTGTACATTCACATGAGACAATTTGCAGGAGGCTACGGATCCAATATGTTTTTCTACACATGTGTGGTGTAAACCAGTTCTGAATTATTGTCTTCTTCACAGCTGTAAAACCAGCAAACAACATTCTCTTTTGCATTGAACTAATACAGAGACCAGAATCATCATTAAGAAGACATAAACTTGGGTTAACAGACCAATCAATTCTCAGTAATGATGACAAAACCAGGTTTACATGTGTCCATAGACTGATGACGACAGGACATTCCCAAAACATATGCAGAAAAGTGCCCGATGATGTAGTGTTACATATATGGCAGTTCAAATTTGACTGCAGTTTCATTTTAAATCTTTTGTACGGAGTTATGTATGCTCTATGAATGACTTTGAAGTGAATAAGACGATGAGCCAGATTTTTAGATGTTAAGCTGAGATTAGACCACACTCTCTCCCAGTCGACAGATAAATTAAGATCAGATAATTCCCTATTCCAAATAGTTTTAATAGAAAGAGGTGGTTTTGTAATACAATCAATCATTTTATTATATATTAAGGAAACAGATGGCCGACCAGCAGATGGTGCAATCCAGTCCCGCATAGGATGAGAGGAAATGGAAGAAGACCAAGGAACGCCATACGCTTTGAGAGCAGAACGTAATTGAAGAAAAACAAAATATGCAGATGCTGGTAGACAAAATTTGGCTCTCAATGCCTGAAATGAACAGAGGCCCTGGTTATCATACATATCACCGCACGTGTTCACACCTAAAGAGGACCAAGAGGGTTGGACAAATGGACGATTTCCACATACAAAGTTCAAATTGTGCCATAAAGGTGTACTGTTACAGAATTTGAAGGGTCCACCTATCCGACGTTCAACCGTTTTCCAGATTTTAATAGAGTTAGCCACAACCGGACCAAATTTATAATTATCCCCTTTTTTTCCTGTGCCAGTAAATAAAATATCTTGAAGTCTATTTGGCTTAACCTTGTCAGCTTCAATCACCCTCCATGAAACTGTAGATTGAGGAAAACCCAATTATGAAGGGCCTTAAGCTGGAACGACCAATAATATAATTCAAAATTTGGTACAGCCAGTCCTCCTGCGCTATTAGGATGTTGTAATGTGGTAAGTTTAATTCTGGGACATTTATCATTCCAGATAAACTTAGAAATTATGGAGTTGATCTCCTTAAAGTAACCTGGAGGGGGAGAAAGTGGTAGCATAGAGAAAAAACAATTAAATCGAGGTAACAAATTCATCTTAACAGTGGAGATTCTTCCTTGGAGAGAGACTTTAAGATTCTTCCATCTTTGAATGCCATTTTTGACCTTAACTAAAATGTTATTAAAATTGTCTCTGGCAATCTTATGAATGTTTTTATATATGGTAATGCCCAAATAGATGAAAGATTCCTTAATAGGGATAAATGAGGGAATAGAAAAATTAACCTTAACATTGTTAATTGGCATTAAAGCAGATTTGCTCCAATTTATTTTATATCCTGATAGGCTACTAAAATTATCAAATTCCTTAATTACACTAGAGACTGAAACATCAAAGTGGTCTAAATATAGAATAATATCATCAGCGTATAATGAAATACAATGATTATGGTCATGAATCTTAATCGATACTTCAGATTTCCTGATGGCTTGTGCTAAGGGTTCGAGAGATAGACAAAACAATAAGGGGGAAAGTGGACACCCCTGCCTCGTTCCCCGCTGTAAAGGGAATGAGGGGGAAATAATATTACCAGTTATGACTGATGCTGCAGGTGAGTGGTATAATGTCTTAATCATAGAAACGAAGTGTTCACCGAAGCCGAAACATTGCAGAACTGCCCACATATAATTCCACTCTAGCCTGTCAAAGGCTTTTTCTGCATCAAGTGAAAAGACCGCACAAGGTGTTGGGTGGGAGTCCGCAAAGTCAAGAATATGAAGGAGTCGACGCATATTGTCAGATGCATTGCGCCCCTTGATGAAACCAGTTTGGTCCTCCTTGATCAGACTGTGAATTACCTTCTCCAAACGAGAAGCAAAAACTTTAGCATAGATTTTTAGATCACATGGGATAAGCGAAATCGGTCTGTAGCTGGAACAATCTAATGGATCTTTCCCTTTTTTAAGAAGTAATGAAATCAGTGATGTTTTTTGATCTCTATGAAATACCCCATGTTCAATTGCAAAATTAAATGAGTTAAGCATAAGTATCCCTACCAAATCCCAAATTTCTAAATATAATTCAGGGGGAGACCATCTAGACCCGGCGATTTGCCCTTTTGAAGGCTTTTTAGAGAGACGTGAAGTTCCTCCAAACTTAATGGGACCTCCAAAGATTCTTTATACATCTGTGAGATCCGAGGCAGTTCCAATTTATCTAAATACTGCTTACAAATTGGTTCATCAAAATCTGTTACGGCTTTATACAGATTTGTGTAAAAACCTTTAAATATGTCATTAATTGCCACAGGGTTCGTGGTGACCTGATCATCTGATGATTTTATTGCGCTAATATATGCCTTAGACTCGCATTCTTTCAACCTAAGGGCCAATAAATGACTAGGTCTCTCTGATTCAAAATAATATTTTTGTCTAGTCCTATGTAAAATAAATTCTGCCTTTGAGTGTGAAAGTAAATCATATTCTTCTTTTAAAGAGGACAGCTGTGTAGCCTGTTGCTCAGTAAAATGTTGTTTTTGTAGGTTTTGTAATGATTGGATTTTAGTTTCTAATTGTGTAAACTGGTGAGTTCTCGCTTTGGCAAGAGTAGAAGAGAAAGATATACAGAAACCTCGTATAGCACACTTAGTCGTTTCCCACAGTATTTGAGGATCCACATCAGAGGGCATATTAATTTCAAGAAATTCCTTAATATATTCTTTTAGAGAGGTAATAAAAGTCTGATTACTTAATAATGATATGTTAAAGCGCCATCTAGGGGACTTGGCTTTGACATCGGAAAGTGGAACACTGCACAACATAGCAGAATGATCAGATAATAAAATTGGTAATATAGATATAGAGGAATTAGATTAAATTAAAGATGGGCTGAGAAATATGTAGTCTATCCTAGAGAAAGTCTTGTGTCTATTAGAAAAAAAAGTGAAGTCCTTAGCTTTAGTATTCTCCATAAATCGATTAAGTTGAGCTCATTGATAAATGTATTCAATAATTTAGAGGATGGATTGGCTGTTGTATCAGATTGAGATTTATGTAAAGCAGGATTTATGACAGCATTAAAATCACCACCCACCACTAGAGGGCAATCAATCTCCTCAAGTAAAGTTTTGGAAATCTGTGTAAGGAATGCACTGTCTGTCTCTTCGGACCATAAATAGAGACCAATGCTAACCTATTATTATATATTTTGCATCGGATAAAAACAAATCTACCCTTCTCATCACTACCAAGGTGTTCAATTGTTAAATTTAACTTCCTGTTAACAAGGATAAGCACCCCCTTAGTTTTATTTTGAGCGCAGGAAAAAGCTATTAATTTGTAATACTTATTCTGGAAACGTGCCACGTCAGATTGTTTTAAATGTGTCTCTTGTATTAAGGCACAGGAGATAGATTTACGGTGTAAATATTCTAATACACGGGATCTTTTAACAGCAGAATTTAAACCATTCACATTCAGTGATAAAATATTTAAAGTATGCATTGAATATTCATAATCCCAAGATTGTACTCAACAAATGCAATATTTAAAATGCAATAAATATTTCCATTCCGTAAATAACACGTAAACACTGATGTGCATTTTAGATACCAAACCTCCTATATGAAAAATCCCTTTAGAAATAAGGTAAAATAGATAAAAGTATAAATGTCTGCTGTAAAAAACAAAAACAAAATAAAAATGTGAACAACCGACAACCATAAACAAAGAACAACTCAGACCGCACATTACCGAGAACATAGGTCTGACTGAGCAACAAAAAACGGTGATAGGTCGTGACCGATCCACTCCAACGCAAGACATGTCTCCCGAAAGGCTCACACAGCCAAAAAAAATTTTTTTTTATTAATTAAACCTACTCTCCATTAGTCCCCTCCAAAACAGAAAAATGGAGTGTCAGTCTTACCAGCAAAGAGATCGTTGTGCCGGATAAATAAGGTCAATATCCCAGTATAAGAGAAGAAAACGCAAACAATAGGTTTAGCAAGCATCCATGTTCATCCTGCTATCATCCCCTTCTGGGCAGCTAGGGCCAAGTCCATCCCGGCCGTCACGCCCCTCCCGTCGAACTGGAGAAACAGCGGTCGCTGCTCCCCCGTCCCCCCCCCGCAGAGCTGCGGCATACGACTTCTGCTGAGACATGGAACTGATAAAATCCTCCGCTTTCTGAGGGGAATCGTAGCTTCTCTGTTCTCCTTTGTGCCGTAGCTTAATCACCGCTGGATAGATGAGGAAGGGCTGGAGACCAAGTGCTGTCATCTTCTTCAAAACCGGACCAAGTGCCTTTCTCCTGATCGCTGTAGCCGGACTAAAGTCAGGAAAAAACAGCAGTGTGACATTGTTCTGTGCGCACTTCACCGGATACGCCTGCCGAGCACCTTTCAGGATATCTGATCTGTCATGCCATCTCAGTACACGGAAGATGAGAGTGCGCGGCCGATCGGAGCCCCTCCCTCCGTCATACACGCGATGCGCCCGATCAATCTCGATGTCACGGCCCCTCAAGGAAGGAATCCACTTTGAAATATTAGCTCGGAGGAAACCAGCTGCATCTGGACCCTCCATCCCTTCTGGGAGCCCCACCAGTCTAACATTGTTCCGTCTGCACCTGTCCTCCATATCTGTCATCTTCTCGGTGAGTCGCTCCAACTGATCCTTTAAGTCCGTGACTGTTCTCTTATCTTCACGCGCCGCTGCCTGAACAGAATCAACGCGGTCACGTGTCTGCTTCGTCTTGGTAACTATGGCCTCAAACTCCTCTCTTAGCTCTTTAACAGACTTATTGGTCGCTAGTATGTCCTCACGCAGTTCGCGCAATGCTGGAATCAGCACAGAGTCCATCGCATCTCTTACTGCCGAGTTCACAACCGAATTCAAAGTGCTTTGGTGTTCTTTAAATGCTAGTTCAATGCGGCTAGCAATAGCACTGTCCAGGTCTTCACTGGAGATGGCTGAATCTCTGAATTTTTTCTTCATTGGCGATTGCTCAATCTCTCTTTTCCGATCTCCTTTGTCTGCCTTAGTACTCATGATGGGTCCAATGCAGAGTGGTTCAAATTATACTGACAGGATCGTAAAATATGTGGCAAAGTGAGCGGAGCGAAAAACTAAGCCTGCATCACCGTCGAGGGGTCACGTGATCCCCCTTAAGACCACCTTATATAAAGAGGGACCAGAATATGATTTGCTATTCATTTTCAATTAAAGAGGCATAGAAATGGGAAAAAAAGCAGTTGGTTGTCCTTCAAATTTCAGAGTAGACTTTGAATATTTACATTTTATGACAATTCACATGCTTAAAATATTAACTATTAATACATTAATTATGTATATATATATATCACACATCTACACCAGGCGGTGTATAAGCAAAGCCAGGAGGATCATCAAGGACTCCAGCCATCCATCCCACAGACTGTTCTCTCTGCTGCCCTCAGGAAGACGTCTCCGCAGCATCCGATCCCGCACTAGCCGACTGAGGGACAGCTTTTTCCCTCAGGCTATCAGGCTAATGATCAGTCAGAACTAATTCACCCTACATCACACTCCCACTCACACAACATGCCATGCACTGCACTTTAACACCGTTCTACTGGACTACACGCACACACTGCAATAATACAACCTATCTGCTATCACTGGATACCATACAATGCACATCCACGACATTGCATATGTATAATCTGTTGCACCTTTGCACAACTATCTATTGCACAACTAATCTGTTGTAAATGTATAATCTGTTGCACCTTCACATATTACTATGTATAGATGTGTACATAATGTAGAATGTGTACATACGGTGTATTGGTAACTAAGTATGTCTTTATTGTACACTGTGTGTATTGAGTATATGTATGTGTATTTTGCACATTGTCTTCTGTACAGTCTGTAAATATGTACTGTCTATATGTAAATTGTTTTTTTTTTGTTTTTTTTGCACTGTCTGGAGCACGCGCTCAAGAATTTCACTCACCAAGGCACTTGTGCTGTGGTGATGTGACAATAAAAGTGATTTGATTTGATTTGATATATATATATATGTGGTTGCCAGATTCATTAAATCCCGGTTAAAATTATTCGGTTAACTTTGCTCAAGGTTAACCAAATACAGTGCAATTGCAAAATATTAGTCGAAACATTCTCAAACGCGCGACGGAACGTAAGGCCTTTGTGACTTTGTGCAATTTTGTACAAAATAAAAGCATTTAAAAGCAAACTTCCTGATTAAACATTAAAGCACACTATTGTGATAAACAGTGCAAATACTCATAATGTTTTGTCATATTGTGAAAATTATTCATAAAAAATGATTTTTTCACTCAAAAAATGCAAAATTCAAACACAAAACCAGTCCTAAATGAAAGAAAACAAGTTGACAAAAAGAATGAATCCAATATTTAGTGATATCATAATGAGAGATTTATAAGCAGTTGTTTGGAGTCCGGTCATTTTTGACCGGGACACCACAAGTGTGACTAGATGAAATAAAACCTACAAAAAATTTAAAAAAAAGTTCTTATATACCCTGTGTGAACAAAGTCAGTAAGTTTGAGCCCAATGCGATAACGTTAACTAGTATTTTCGGGAAAAAGAAAATCTTCTCCGGGTCAATTTGACCCGAAGACAACCAGAGGGATAAATGTATTTTATTTTAATTTATATATAGGCTATTATCCATGCGGTACTCCATCTGAAACTATTTAATTGTATATATGTATGTGTGTATGTGTGTGTATATATTACGGTGGCCAAGAGAGCTCAACGCGCTGCAAATAGAAAAAAATGCCTGCAAATTAAGAAAACAACTTTCGTCAGTTTGACAACACACACGCTGCAAATGCTCACAACACAACCAAACAAAGAAACGCACTGCAAATAAAATGTATTTGGTTGTATTGTGAGCATTTACAGTGCGTTTCTTTATTTGTTTGTGTTGTGAGCATTTGCACCACCTGCTGTCAAACTGATGAAGATGTTTTCTTGATTTGCTGGTGCTTTTTCTATTTGCATGTGTTTTCTGAAGTTGCAGCGCGTTGAGCTCTCTCGGCCACCGTATATATATATATATATATATATATATATATATATATATATATATATAGCACACACACACACACACACACACACATTACATAGACATTACAAACACACAGCTTTTCACTTCTCAGGTCAGGATGTTAACTGATGGACTGGAGTGGTGTGGATTACTTGTGGATTATTGGGATGTTTTTATCAGCAGTTTGGACTCTCATTCTGACGGCACCCATTCACTGCAGAGGATCCATTGGTGAACAAGTGATGTAATGCTACATTTCTCCAAATCGGTTTCGATGAACAAACTTATTTTCATCTGGGATGGCCTGAGGGTGAGTACATTTCAGCAAATTTTCATGTAGCTATTTACATTGGCTGCTAACTATTCAAATCATATTTCAAAGCATTTTTGCAATTAATAACTCAAAATCTACCCTACTGATTTCAGTTTCTCACTTCCCAATGGATAAAATCAAGTTTTGCCCCATTTTTTATCGTCATGATTCATTGATTCACAGATGATTTTAGGTTGACTTCAAATCTGAGTTACTCTCCCATTATTTATCTATAATGATAATTTAGCAAAGCACTGTCTAAAAAAACACATTTATACACTTGTGTTGTTCTTTAATTTCTAAATTTTTAATTTTGTAATTATATTGAAAGTAAAACACGAGTTGTCAATAAGTGTGATCATTTTGTGCAGCAAAACAGCTCCGTTAGTGAATCAAGTATCCATACAGGTGTTTATATCTGCTGTTTGAAAAAAAAAAAAAATCTCTAAAAAATCAACTATTGTCAATAGTTGAATTATTGTCATCCATTAAGATTTTCAAATTAAAAGAGATTAAAAAATCTCAAAGCGCAAATTCATGACTAGTATGCACCCGTTGCATTCAAATTCAGGGAGGTTTGCAGCTTTAGCCTTCGTTTGTTCTCAATAAAATGGAGAAAAAACTTGAACGTTGTCCGACTTTTATTTTTAAGTGCAAAACATTAGTTGCTTAGACATTTATTTGTCATGTGATCAAATTGTACATTTTCTATCAAATCTGAACTTTAGCACCAAAATACACTC
Organism: Schizothorax lantsangensis; assembly: GCA_027422415.1. Lineage (NCBI taxonomy): Eukaryota > Metazoa > Chordata > Actinopteri > Cypriniformes > Cyprinidae > Schizothorax > Schizothorax lantsangensis. The sequence continues at coordinate 10,890,101 of CM049854.1, read as the reverse complement.
AGTGCTTATTTGATTTTCTCAGGTTAATTAATTAAATTCTTACATTGAATCACAGTTAATTCATTTCTAATGAAACAGTTTTTTTTACAGTTCTAAGTGCTCTGTTTTCTCTCGGTCTTGGCGTATGAGATCTGGAAGCGTCTTGGTCATGAATGCGTAGTGTTTCCTCTTCAGGTTCTTCCCAGTTTTCTGTTTCAGTCCAATGCCGAGATACTCTGCCTCGTCCTCATATTCAGGCCAGTGTGTCAGACCCGGACCATTCGGAGACCTGCCGGTCCAAAAACAGCCGTATTAGAGTGCAGAAACAATATACTTTGTTCTTCTACAAAAACAAGTGGACCGATATTTTACCCGGTGCGTGCAAAGTTCCCCCAGTATCCCATCACAGTCCTGCACAGCTCTTCCTCTTCCTTTGTGAAAGGAGCTGAAAGATTGAACCATTAAATGATGATTCAGTGGTTATTTAAACCCTTTCAGAAAAGTTCAGTGTCAGTGAAGGATGTGTTTGTGATGACGAGTTTTACCGGTTGCTTTGAGGTGGGCTTTAGCGAAGCAGGTGCCCTGGATAAAGAACAGTTCATCTGTGTGGTCAACGCCAACAAAGCTGGGCCTGTTCTTCTGGATCATACTGGGAGGATGCTGGAACTCGTACAGGTAAACCGGTGCTCCTGAGGCTACAATCACAACAGCACACCTTTTAAACAAGTGAAGAATGTTGGTAATCAAGCAGTTGCTGGTAGCCACTGACTTTCATAGTATGGAAAAAATACTATGGAAGTCAATGGCTACCGTCAACTGTTGTCACATGAGGGTGCGTAAATGATGACTGTTTTCATTTTTGGGTGAACTATCCCTTTAAATCTATCTATCATCACTTGTTTAACTATGCCTTTAACTCCGAGAGTATTTCACTGATTTTGAGGAGCTAAACGATCATGTAAACAAAGCACAATAGACCTGTTTTTTTTTTCTAATATTAATATATAATATTTTTCCATAATTCAGCAATTATATATTTTGAATATTTCCTATATTAATACATTTTAAAGTGTAATTTATCCCTGTGTTGTAAAGCTGAATTTTCAGCATCATTACTCCAGTCTTCAGTGTCACATGATCCTTCAGAAATCATTCTAATATGCTGATTAACCCCTTAACTGTCATCCCCATTTTTGAAAATTCACGAGAAAGTGCACTATCCAAACTTAAATTATTATAATTCATGAACACTTTTGAATACAGACCTAAGGTTGGTCTCTTTTTAAAGAAGACAATTAGCAGATTATTACAGAAGTAAAATCATTTAATAAAATTAAAGTATTAAAAAGTTATAGAAGTTTAAATTTACTGTAAAGAAAATGTATTATACTATTTGTATTTTATTTTATATAAAGTAAATATTTAAAAAAAAGTTAAAAATCCAAAATTGCTATAAAATTAAAGCCATATGTCTACATAAGTTGTGTTCGAAATTTGAAGTTGATATAAAAAAAATTTTGGTTAATATGCAATTTTGTTTATGCGTTATACCAAAAACAGCCACCGGGTGCCATCCAGACTCCATTGAATTTTTATTATGCATTTCTGTCACAAATCTATCAATTTCTCTCTCAATATTACATCTATAACAAAATAACCACCAAATATGGAATCTTGAGACTCAGACCTTTCCAACGATATGTATTTTGTCAAGACTATAAAAAAAATATTCTAAAAGACCGTAATAAATTTTGTAATATGACACCGCCGCTAAGGGGGAAGAGACCGCTAATACATATTGAAGTACCATTTCTATGGTAACGCAATGTCCGATTTCAAAATGGTTTTCTCAGGATCAATTTTGAGATTTTAAGCTTTCAAATGGTATATAACTTTTGATGATTGCTAAAACATGTGATAGGGAAAAAGGCAAGGAAATAAAGACTTTTTGTGACAGGTCAGAACTCCTGTTATGATGTAGATTTATCATAGACTCTTGGTGCACTCTTGTCATGAACGAATCTATTACTGTTACTACATAATTTGTAACAACAAAAAATGGTAAAATATCTATTTAGGAGTCTTAGACCTTTCCAATGATATATAGTTTGTCATGATTACATTAGGATTTAATTGTAATATAGTGAAGTAAACTTAGGTATCCCGTATACGGGACGGTGACAGTTAAGGGTTAATTATTATTGGTCCTCAATTATTATTCTTATGATCAATGTTTAAAACTGTTTTTGCTGCTTAATATTTTGGTGGAAATCATGATACATTTTCAAGATTTTTGATGAAAGTTGAGAAAAACAGCATTTATTTGAAGTAGAAATATTTTGTTACATTATAAATGTCTTTACTGTCACTTTTTGTCAATTTAATGCTGAGTAAAAGTATTATTTATTTATTTTAACTCAAAAGCGTTACTACTACTACTACCAATAAGAATAAGAATAAAAAAATGTTTTTTGAGCAGCAAATCAGAATATTAGAATGATTTCTGAAGGATCATGTGACACTGAATGATGCTGAAAATTCAGCTTTGCATCGCAGGAAAAAATTGCATTTTAAAATATATTACAATAGAAAACAGTTCCTTTCAAATTGTAATAGTATTTCACAATATTACTGTTATTACTGCATTTTGCCTTGCTTTTAGTAATTATTCCAAACGTTTAACCTGTAGTGTATATATCATTTTATGCTAAAATTTAAATTTAATAAACTACGTAATATAATCAGAATTTAAAATGAAATATTATGAAACCCTTTTTCTCCACACAGATGCAATGGTCCAATATGAATAAATGAATAATTGACTGCGTCTCACCGCTGTGGTATTTGGCCAGTTGGAGGGCAGGGATGTTGAACATCACGTCACCCATCATCTCTCTGTAAATGTCTCGGACTTGAATGGGATCTCTTGTGTCGCCCAGGTACTCGTTCACCACCAGATCAACGATCCATCGATCCCTGGGCTGATGGGAGTAACAGTCAAAACACACAGGATTCAAAGAAAAACACATGTAACGTACATAATGTAAATGTGCATCGTGTTGAGTTGTGACTTACATCAGGATACGTGAGGGTCAGGCCTTTTATGGCTTGCTCTTTATCCATCCCATCAATCCATCCTTTACCCGCAAAATACTATGAAGAAATAACATTCAACCTTAGCATCAAAATATAAAACCAAATATAAGAATATGTTGTCAATGTCTCTGTATGCATGTTCATATGGTTTTGAAGATCTTTTATTTTTAACAGAAGGTTTGATTCAGTGACAGAAAAACAACTGCCTTGATTCTAAGCGAGTGAGTTTGGAGTGTGATATTTAAAATAATAATACAATTTTTTTTTTTTACTCACTGCGGCCAGTAAAAAGCCAAACTCATCATTGGTAATTCCAGTGATGAGAGGAACTTTACTGAACTCTTGCTTCTGAACGATCTCCTCCACAGGTTTAGGAAGGAAATAAGAATCCAGAGCAAGACTGAAGTGCATCATCGCAAACTAGAAACATAGTGGAAACACAGCTGCTCATATCAATCACATGAAATACATAGTGTACATATATTCTAAAATCACTTATACTTTATATTACATATGATACATATGATTGAAGCATCATCCCTTGTGAAAGAAAAGTGTGCTTAATTGTATTGAATGTGCACATAAAAGTATATTTAAAAAACCTACTAGCAGACAATATTAATGGAATAAAAGTGCACTTAAATATATGCTAACTGCATTAAATATGAAATTAAATGATACTACATTTTCATTTAATTGTAATTAACGCAGTTAATTCAGTTCATACTTAAGTATATTATTTTAAAGTGTATCACATTTACTTTTATTAATTTAGCACACGCTTTTATCTAAATGAGGAATACAAGAAGCAATTTATCATAAACAGTCAAATAAACACCTGTAATACAAAGCATCACACATTGTTTAGTATTTTTGTAATAAGTACTTGTGCTTAAATGTTAATGGCTTATATTTATGAAAAACTTCACACCTTTTTGGAACATTCCAGAACTTCCTCCTCAGACCAGCGCTGGATGCAGTCGACGATCTTTGATGAGCTGCTGCTGTCACAGCTGCATAATTTGGCTGCGTTCTGAAATGACCATCAACATGAGAAGTTATTTAATGATAGTAGCATTTAATACAACTTAACACAATCATGAAAATGTAAGAAGAACATAAAATGATACCTGAGCCTTCAGTAAAGGATTGCCCATCACTAAACCATCCCAAAAGGCTGTCCCACTTTCTGCAATGGCACGATGAAACAGACCAGAAGCCAATGGTGAAAGAATCTTGAAGACAGAATGACATCGAAAGTGACTCGATCACTCAAAACAAATATATACAGGAATGAGGCTGAGTTACTATGCTATAAAGACCATACCAGTGTGGATACACTGACTCCTCCGGCAGACTCTCCAAAGATGGTCACCGATCCAGGATCTCCACCGAAGCTGTGGATGTTCTCCTGAACCCACTGAAGAGCTGCAACCTGATCCAGAAGACCATAGTTTCCTGGAGCATGTTCATCTCCCGTGCTACAAAAAAAGAGAAAAGGAATCTTTAATCTTAATCTGTAATTAAATAAAGAAAAAAACTGACTCACAATATACAAGTAATGCACCAAAATGATTTTAATGAAACAATTTAGTCAAAAACCGAAAATAAAGTTTTGGTAAATAATTAATAACTGTTTCGTCTATGACTTCGGCCCTCCAAAACTATTTCGGCCAAATATTTTCAGTGCATCTCTTATACTTCCATGGCACAAAAACATAATAAAGCAATTTTATTTAATTAGCATTAATATCACAACACTGAACATTTAATTAATCTTTAAAGCTTTGGCATGTGAATTGCTGTATTAATGTGATGATAAATATTCAATGTATCGATCACAGAATTTAATTTGAATTACTTATACGTAATGAGAAAAATGTTGTTTCTTTACAAAAAATAGGTTAAGAATTATAAAAAATAGTTGTTTTTTTTATTTGCAGTTAACCTACAATAAATAAATAAAAAATGTACTACATTACAGCTACTGAAATAGAGCTAAAAAAAAAAAAAAAAAAAACGATCTAATGTCGGTGCCGATAGCCTTGTGGGCAGCGTGTCGACATACAGCGTCATTGTGGTACAGGTGTCCCGAGTTCGAATCCTAACTCGAGGACTTTTCCCGATCCCACCCCCCTCTCTCTCCCACTTCACTTCCTGTCAGCTCTGATCTGTCCTATTGTAATCAAGGCAAAATGCCAAAAAATAGATCTTTAAAAAAGAAAAAAACATTGACGATGAAAATTCAATACAGATATTACTAACCATTTTAGGTACTAATAACCAATTTAATAATTAATTAAAAATAGTAATTCTTATACAGAATACGAATTTTACCTATTTCCCACCAAAAAAATCCACAAAATCAAGATCTGAATCTACTATTATCTGAATTCAGTTACATTTGCATCTTTCTTATTTATTTATTATAATTTAGTCATTTATTTTTAAATGATTTTATAATTATTTATTTGAATAATTATCAATCATCTGGTGTAATAATAATATGTAAATTGAAGCGACTCTATAGCTTTTATGTTTGAACTGCCATAATGAAAATATTACGTATTGCACCAAAATTATTTGAATTGAATTATGACCAATTTTCAGGTTTTAGGATGCACTGCATCATTCATTTAGGAATCAAACTTGAATCTAATTATTATTATCAACATTAATCTTTCCACTTCATTAAAACGGTATGATCAAGGGTAACCACAGATGTGAAATAATTTATGACACCTACCTAAAGAATCCCAGCAGACCCAATCTGTACTGAATCAGCACCACAACCACATCTTGATACGCTGACAGAACGGAGCCGTCATACACTGAAGCTGAACCAAGAGCAAGCCCTCCACCATGAATCCAAACCATTACCTAGAAAACACAAGGAAACATTCTCGAACACAGTTTCTATGAGGACATTCACTTAAGTTGTTGATGAACTTACTGGTAGCTTGGCCTCTTCACCAGGTTTGACTGGAGTGTAGATGTTGAGATACAAGCAGTCCTCTGAGACCTCGGGAATCTCTACATCCATAGCGAGAAACTCAAGTTCAATGACACTAACTTGCCTGTCCTGGATGCACCTAAAGAACCCACAGCACCATTAGATCATAGAAATTCTAATTAAAGATGTTTGAACTGAAATGCGGTTGTGTGACATCTCACATGGGTGGTTGTTTGGTTGCGTCTCTCACTCCGTCCCATTTCTCTGCAGGCTGGGGCCGAGCCAGTCTCAGGGGGCCCACAGGCGGTTCGGCAAACGGTACACCTAGATAGCTGTTGACGATTGTGTCCTTGCCCTTCACAGTCAGGAAGGCACCTCTCAGAGATCCTAATTTTGTTTGCACTAGAGGTCCTGTCAAAAAGACCAATAATATAACATAAAGATCCAATTTAACTTACATTTCGCAATAAAAAACAGTATTAAACACTTCTTAATTTTACACCAATTCTGAAACAGGTAACTTGCCTTCCTTCCACTCTTTTATTATCTGTGGAAGTTTTTGGGTCATGAAATTAAAGTGTTTTCCCTTGAAGTTTTTGCCAGGTTTCTGTTCCAATCCAATGCCAAGATATTCAGCCTCAGCTCCATATTCAGGCCACTTTGTGAGGCCTGGACCATTCGGAGACCTGCCGTCAATGACAAACAGACATGAAGTAGTATATGTTATAATTAGTATTAATCCCTCTTAGATCATGTAAAATATGCACTGCAAAATATCCAGACCAGTGCCATATATAAAAGTATAAAGTTTAGTATATAGTATAAAGTTGTTCCTTAGGTTAAAGGTTATTATTAGGACTTTTTATGTTGTTGTTGTTGTCTATGAAAAACATTTTAAAGGGACATTTTTAATTATCAGTGGCGTTATTCCTAATTTATTAGAAAACACTGATAATTAAGTGACATTAAGGGCCAGATTTACTAAACAGGGCAAATTCGCGTTAGAGCGCAATTCCATAAAAGCGCCGTTGGGAGGGGAAAATTCTGCGGGTGATTTACTAATAATGCGCACATTAAAGAACACAGACGCAGCAAGATCATTTCCATAATGTCCAGCGCAATATACCAAGAGCTGCGGAAATTATCGCCTGCTTTAAGACATGCTTTTTTGGGGCGTTAAATGATGGGTGCAAATACCAGTAAAGTGCAAACGTTAGTAAATCACGTTGCGTAATTCATTTTAATACTCTCCTCCCATAAATTGTGTCTGAAATGGAAACCCAGGCACAAAAAAAAACTATGTCCAAGCCTTTTCAGCGCTAATTCTTCACTGCGCGTTTTTAGTAAATCCTGACAGTACTATTTTAGCACCAAAATACAGTTTGCGCTGGTGCAAGCTGTTAGTAAATCTGGCCCTAAAATGAATGGTACATTTTTTTCCCTAACTTAGTAGGGACCATTTTATTACTGATCACTTACCCAGTGCGAGCAAAATTTCCCCAATAAGCCATGGCAGTTTTACAAAGTTCAATCTCTTCCTCTGACATTTCCTCTGAATAACGAAGCAGAAAGAGGTTGATTGATTGCTATTACCCATTGTTTCATTGCTTCGACGGTAGTTCCTGTTAAATCCTTGCAATAGAAACTGAGACTACAGTTTGATATTTTAAACCTTCACATCATTAATAGATGAACAGTAACAAACCTTGCAGTTTTACATGTTTTCCAAAGCAGTAACCCAGAACAAAAAAAATATCATCTCCATGGTCACATCCAACAAAATTGGGTCGATTCTTTTTAAGTAGGCTAGGAGAATGCTGGAATTCATACACGTATACTGGTGCACCAGCATCTATTAAGAGAAAAAATAAATAATTAATAGTAAAAATTCTAATTAATAATTATAATAATTATAGTAATAATTAAACTTGCATAATTGCACAAAGATGCATAAATAGAATAAACTCTCACCTCTGTGGTAATTAGATACTTTGCGAGCTGGGATGTTGAAAAAAAAGTCCCCCATTATCTCTCGAAAACCTTCTCGGATTTTGATCCTGTCATTGGATGTGCCCAGATACTCATTTAAAACAAACTCAGCAATCGCCTGATTCTGAAGCTAAAAGAATGAGATTTAAACTGAGTATTTTTTTACTTCACATTAACATTTAAAGCAACATAATACAATTTACCCTAAACGATTTATCAGAATTTTTGCACCCCAAAGCAGTATTTCAGTCATGTTCTGAAACTTCTGAAATTTTCATCTTGTAACAAGTAACTGGTAAGTTTTGTTTACTGATCCTCAGAAGTAATAGATATACAGATACAGAGGGATATATTTGCATAACTGCAATGAAAAATGTACTCAGTGTTTCCTGATTACTAAAAAGTAACATAAAAAGAAAACAGCAGAGGTCCTAGAACAAAACCCTGGGGGACACCAGTTTCAAATAAAATAGGGGACAATTAAACTAAATAAAATTAATCAAAATTATATTCCATTGGTTAAAATTCCAAGCTCTGTGTAATATACAAATAGGTTGATAATTATATTTTAAGTTTGTGTTTGAAATGTCTGAAATTAATAAATGTTTGAACTGTTTTACTGTGCACTTTATGTATACACCTACTACTGCTTTGTTTGAAATAATATTTTTTGATCTTGAGAAATTATGCATAAACTATCAATTATGAGTTCTGTCTTACATCAGGATGAAATAAAGGCAAAAACGGCATGATCTGTTCTTTGTCCATTCCATCTATCCATCCTGGGGGTCCAAGAATCTAGAGAAAAATAGTTTTGGAATATATTATGTTCACTTTACTCTCATTCAAAGATTAATTTTTCAGAAATAATCTATGACTTTAAACCTATGTTTACATTTCGCAGCAAAAGTATGTAAAAATAAAAATTTCCATTACATTAGGTAGTGCATAGCCACCATCGTCATCATTAACTCCATTGATCAGTGGCACTTTGTTAAACTCATGGGATTGAAGAAGCTCCTCTACAGGTTTTGGAAGGAACTGGCCATCGATTGTCACTCCAAAACGAAGCATTAGTTGTTCCTGTATTATGAGTCAAAAATATGCACACAAATTTAGCACATAAATTATCTGTTATTTATATTAATGCAATACTTCACAGCATGATCTGTGAAAGTGTTTTTACAAGAAGTAAAAGATGCATACAATTAATAAAACTCTATTAAATATAACATTTCATGTGTAAGGATGGATGGATGAATGGATGGTTGTGATGCAAACCCTAGCAATCTTCAAGATGTCCTCTTCTGTCAGCTGCATCACACAGTCAACAATCATCTTTGTGCTGGAAATATCACAGCCAGATGCATTTCCTACATCCTACAGAAAGATGTTGATACATTTTGATTAAAAAAACTATAAGTCACAGTGTAATAAATTGAAAATCGTAAATTTGAAATTGTAATGAATTTTGGAAATGTACTTGGGCTATTGGCAGAGGGTTGGGACTCATGATAGCATCCATTGATGCCGTACCGCTCTCTGCGATGGCATAACGAAACAGGTTTGAGGATAACGGAGAAAGAACCTAAAGATGTGGAGAAAATCTTTAAAGGGCACCTATTATGCAAAAATCACTTTTATAAGGTATTTGAACACAGTTGTGTGGCTGCAGTGTGTGAAAACAACCAGCTTATAATGTTAAAAATCCACCAACTCATTTTTTTATAAAACCAATAAATCATAAACAGTCTCTCCAAACGAGCTGTTTCAGATTCTCCCTCTGTGCACGTCACTGAGGGGAAAAAGTCCCACCCATTTGTGACGCTCTCTGCCCTATTAGCATAAACACAGCCCTGAGTGAGAAGATGCGGTCCGCCATTACTGGAGATATATACAATGTCAGCACCAAAGAGGCTTTACGAGTGTTGTGTTTTGGGATGCACTAATGAACATAGGAGTCACCATAATCTCCTCCCATCTGAGCCGAGGACACTGTGGTTAAATTTCATTTTTGAAGGAAATATCCCGGAAAAAAATCGGTAACGTCCCCTAAATGTTTAGGAATTAATACCAACCGTGCACGAACGTCAGCTCCAGACAAAGTAAGTATCACGCGTTTGTTTTCCAAATTGCCTTTCTGAAAGAGCTTCTTGGCACTCTGTAAGGCTTATTGCTAAAGCTATCATTGTCTCTGTGTTTTCACTGATGCTGCCTTCAAGTGCTACCAGAATGATTGTGAATAGGAATGTGGTAGTTAAAAGTTGCACATGAAAGCAACGTGAGTCGATCGCTTGAAGTTGTCGAGCTCATAATCAGAAGTGGGACTTATAAAGTTTGTGATAGCATGAGACCAGCTATGTTGTTATTTTTATCCCGCCGTGCTCCCGTCTGTGTAATTCATAAATGCGAATTTATTATGCACAGTATAATCAGATGACTGACTTTGAAACCGAGTAGTTTTCTGTAAAGATAACAGGGCTTGTATTAATAGTGTAATGTTTATTTGCCAAGTCTAGCACTGCTAATGCCGAGCTTGAGCTCTTGAAGCTCCGCCCTCTTCTCCGGGAGAAACAGCTCACTCGCATTTAAAGCAACACACTCAAAACAGCACGCTTTGGCTCACATCCTAAAAGTGGCAATTTTAACAAGCTATAAAAATTTATCTGTGGGGTATATTGAGCTAAAACTTCACATGTGGACATCAGAGACTTATTTTACATCTTGTAAAAAGGGGCATAATAGGTCCCCTTTAAAACAAACAAGTGTATCTTTATTTAAAGCCATCTGTAAAGCCAGAACAATATAATTTCCTAATCATTACATGATCAAATCTTTGTGTTTGAATCCTTACATGTAAAGACACACTGACTCCTCCGGCAGACTCTCCAACGATGGTCACTAATCCAGGATCTCCACCGAAGCTGTGGATGTTCTTCTGAACCCACTGAAGAGCTGCAACCTGATCCAGAAGACCATAGTTTCCTGGAGCATGTTCATCTCCCGTGCTAAATATATATAAGAGGCTACAAGTATTCTATATACCTAATAATGGTGTGGTCACATTTAGAGTTGTTCAGCAAATTTCTGTGACGAAAATTAAGTTGTTTTTCAAGGAATTCACGTGAGCGGAATTTCACTAAATATTTTGCCACGTAGATTTAGCAACAGATTCATGTTGGCCACAGGGATTTGCAACGTTGACCATCAGAAAGCTGCTTGGTGGTGACAGATTGCTATTAAACACAAATCCTCATTTGAGATGTGATGGAAATAACTATTTCAGACAAAAACACTGTTGAACAATGTCAGTGAACAAATTAAACCACTAAGAGTGTGTGAAGTGTGACTTAATTTCCTAAAAGTCCACGGGGCCAAAAAATACCCATAGTTGAAGAAACAACAGAACAAGTAATAATCAGTATTTTTGGTGAATAACGTGTTCCTTACACAAAGCTTAAAATGTTGAGAAGCTGTAGATGTTTTTACCTGAAGAACCCGAGCAGACCAAGCCTATACTGGATCAAGACCATGACTACATCTTGATAAGCAGCCAAAACAAGTCCGTCAAAAATGGAAGCAGAGGCTGCAGAAAAACCTCCACCATGAATCCAAACCATAACCTATTACACATCATGTGTTAAAAAAAAAACGTTAACCAACATATATAATTATGCATAATAATAGAGCAAAACTCAATGAAATTCAGACCAAAGACTTACAGGTAACTTGCTGTTGTCTCCAGGTTTAGAAGGAGTGTAAATGTTGAGGTAAAGACAGTCCTCAGATACTTCAGGAACCTCCACACTCATAGACATATTAGCTAACATGTCCAAAAGCATCTCCCTTGCCTGTAGACACCTGGGATAAAGGAACACAACGTGTCATTTTTTCCATATGAACAGGCCTGATGATTTTATTTAATTAGTTTTGCTTTATTCTTACATGGGTGGCTGTTTTGTAGCATCTCTCACTCCTTGCCAAGCCTCTGCAGGTTGTGGTGGAGCCAGTCTCAATGGACCCACGGGAGGCTTTGCAAAGGGTACACCAAAATAGCTACTGATGACAGTTTCCTTGCCCTTCGCAGTCATGAAGGCACCTCTTAAACTTCCTAGTTTGGTTTGAACTAGCGGTCCTGTCAGAAACAAATGTGTAACAATTCTTAGTTTCATGCAGAGAGTCTTAGTGAAACAATGCTGATTCTGAAAACTTGCCTTCCTTTTGCTTTTTTATAATCCGCGGAAGAGTTTGAGTCATGAAAGTGAAGTGTTTTCCCTTCAGGTCTTTCCCAGGTTTTTGCTCCAGTCCAATGCTGAGATACTCAGCCTCAGCTCCAAATTCAGGCCACTCTGTGAGGCCTGGACCATTCGGAGACCTGCCATCAGGAAAAAAGTTTTTAAAATCTAGTTTTAAATGCATAAGCCAAATTTTTAGAAATGTATTCTTTGTATTCATGTTGGTTTGATATGGTTTGGAAAACTTATTTATTTAATGTTTTATTTGTTAGGGACAAATACAATAAAGATAGATGAAACTGAAGTAACAGTCATCCCATGCATGTACCATATAATTTACATAAGGGCATAGGAGCAAGTCCATTTAGACATTTAAACACAAGCTTTACATAATGAAAAAAGACAAAGTGAGCAAAGCTCAAAATCTTGTATTTACTTAGGATCTGACAATGATGGTATCTTATTTGCTTTCTATCTAAAATTTTCAAAGCTCTATTGTAAAGATATTCAACCTGATTAATTATGGATTGATTTGTCTGAGACCAAATATCTAATCCATATACCATATGTGATAATGTCATCGAATTTAAAAACAAAAAAGCATGATCATATGTTAAACAATTTCTTATTATTCTGAAGCTGGTAAGATTTGCCTTAATTGTTTTATGCAACTTTTTAACATGGCTTATCATACCAAGATATTTTTCTTCTGATACTTGTTTTATAATCTCATCTTTAATTCTAATGTTTAATGATTCTAATTTTCTTATTGAAAAGCATATGGACTTTGTCTTTTTAGTATTTAAAGTTAAAAAAGAGGCATCAAGCCAAGCTGACACTTTCTCTAAGTTTCTTGATAACTTTTCTTCAATTTCCACACAATTCCTACAAGACACATAGATGACCGTGTCATCAGCATACATTTGAAGACTTGCATCAGGACACACTTCTGGAAGATCATTAATATAAATGCTAAAAAGAATCAGACCTAAAATTGTTCCCTGAGGAATTCCTATATCAATATTATGAGAAACTGACTTAACATTATCAATGACAACACTTTGTTCCTTGTGATTACTTGTGAAAGATTGCGCCGCGTATGGCTGCTGTGGTGTGGAACGCTCCCGTTCTTTTAATGTTTTTGTTTGTTTGTTCTGTGTTTAGTCATTCTATTTCTATCAGTTTTACCAGAGACGAACTACTGGACATAAGGCAACACACACCGGACTATTTTTTCAGTTTTTTGAGTATTCAGACGCTTTGTTGGATGTTTTGATCAAACGCGCGCTCAGACGGAAAAGAGGGAAGCGCGCCGGCGCGCTGGTTAAGCTCCGCGAACGCGGCTTCCGAACTGCGCTCCCAAGCATTCATCTCGCGAATCTCCGATCCCTTCCTAACAAAACGGATGAACTACTTCTCCTCACCAGCACAAACAAGGACTTTTCAAACTCTGCTGCATTGTGCTTCACTGAAACCTGGCTGAGTGAAACCATCCCGGATAACGCTTCATTTGCCGGGCTATCAGCTGTTCAGATCAGATCGCATCACGGAGCTAACGGGGAAAACGAGAGGTTGTGGACTATGTTTCTACATAAATGAAGGTTGGTGTTCAGATGTAACAACTCTGAAGATGTGTTCTCCTAATTTGGAGGCCCTCTTCATAAACTGTAAACCGTTCGTCCCGAGAGTTTTCCTCTTTCATTCTCGTGAATGTGTGTACGTGCCTCCGGACGCGTGCGTGAGCTGGCCGAACAAATATCTGAAACGGAGCAAAGGTACCAGGACTCTCTTTTAATCATTCTTGGAGATTTTAATAAGGCAAATCTCTCCCGCGAACTGCCAAAATACAGACAGCACGTTACATGTCCCACCAGAGACAGTAATATATTGGATCACTGTTACACAATAATTAAAGATGCATATCACTCTGTCCCACGGGCAGCTCTGGGGCTCTCCGATCACTGTTTGGTTCATCTCATACCAACCTACAGGCAAAAACTTAGATCTTCTAAACCTGTATTAAGGACTGTTAAAAGATGGACTAATGAAGCAGAGCAAGATTTAAAAGCTTGTTTTGACCTCACTGATTGGAGTGTTTTTGAAGCTGCTGCCACCGATCTGGAGACTCACAGAGACTGTAACTTCATATATCAGTTTCTGTGAAGATATGTGCATCCCCACCAGGACATTCTTATCATTCAATAACGATAAACTGTGGTTTAGTGGGAAACTCAAACAGCTTCGTCAGGCCAAAGAGGACGCTTACAGAAGTGGGGATAAAATATTGTATAACCAGGCGAGGAACAGACTAACAAAGGAGATCAGAGTGGCTAAAAAGAACTACTCTGAGAAGTTGAAGAAAGAACTTTCAGCAAATGATCCGGCGTCAGTATGGACTGGTCTGAGGAGCATTACCATGCACAAGACACCACCCCCACAGTCTGTGGAGAATCAACAACTGGCTGACGATCTCAATGTGTTTTACTGTCGATTTGAAAAGGCCAGATTGACATGAATGACTGCACTTCAAAGGACCCCTCTGTCAAGCTCCTGAAGTTTGCAGATGACACTACAGTCATCAAGGACGGTGACGAGTCTGCTTACAGACAGGAGGTTGAGCAGCTGGCTGTCTGGTGCAGTCTTAACAACCTGGAGCTAAACTCTCTCAAAACTGTGGAGATGATAGTGGACTTCAGAAGGAACCCCCCTGCTCTCCCCCACTCACCATCATGAACAGCACTGTGACTGCAGTGGAGTCATTCAGGTTCCTGGGAACCACCATCTCTCAGGACCTGAAGTGGGACAATCACATTGACTCGATTGCGAAAAAGGTCCAGCAGAGGCTGTATTTCCTCCGCCAGCTAAGGAAGTTCAACCTGCCTCAGGAGCTGCTGATACAGTTCTACTCTGCCATCATCGAGTCTGTCCTATGTTCCTCTATAACTGTTTGGTTCAGCTACCACAACTGACATCAGAAGACTACAACGGACAGTCAGGACTGCTGAGAGGATTATCGGTGCCCCTCTGCCCAGCCTCCAAGAACTTTACACCTCTAGAGTGAGGAAAAGGGCTAAGAAAGTCACTCTGGACCCCTCACACCCAGCTCACTCTCTCTTTGTACTGTTGCCCTCTGGCCGGCGCTACAGATCACTGAGCACCAAAACAGCCAGACACAAGAACTGTTTTTTCCCCCAGGCCGTATCCCTCCTGAACAACACATAACACACCCCGGTACTGTACATCTGTAAATAACTCATCAAACCTTCATCTGTACATAGGACACATGCACATTCACAGTTCTGTCTATGGACATTTTTCTTTCTGTATATTTTTATTTTTTATTACTATTGTTATTCTTAATTATTGTCTATTCTCTTCATTATTCGTGTTCTTTATTACCTTAATTATATGTTGTCTCTGTTTGCATTGTTGTCTGTTTGTACTTTCTGTACTGGAAGCTCCTAACACCAAGACAAATTCCTTGTGTGTGCAAACACACTTGGCAATAAAGCTCTTCTGATTCTGATTTTGATTGTTCACGACTTTTTAAATATGAATAAAACCATAAAAGAGTTCGTTTTGATATATTATACTTAATATATTTACTTAATATTTTCTAATAGTAAGCAAGTAGCTGTTTCTGTAGAATGGTTATGTTTAAAACCAAATTGTAAAGGTTGTAAAAGATTATTATTCTCTTGTATATATCATTTTCAAGAAATATTTCAATTGAATGACTGAATGACCACATGAAAATGTCATGTGGTGTAACTATCAAGTAAAAAGTAATTGTCCTTAAACCTGAATGCATGTGAGTGATCTTAAGTTTAAATATATAAATATATTTAAATATACTTCAATATATTTTTTATATATTTTTTTATTAAATATCATGTAAAAATGTATAATAAAATATAAATGTAAATTATTAATTAATAAATGCCATGATGTTTTTGGAGAGTCGCACCACATGACATTTTGCACCAACTTGGTTTGGAAAACTTTTACACCATTTTCAAGAAAATTTTCAATTAAATGACTAACAATGTCATTTGGTGTAGCTCTCAGGTAAAAAGTAATTTTCCTTAAACCAGAATACATGTGAGAGATTGTAAGTTTTAAATATATAAATATATTTTAATATAATTAAATATGTTTTTAATAAAATTTGATTACATTTTATGTAAACAAATATATAAATTACTAATGGATAAATGTCAGAATGTTTTTTTAAGAGTTGCACCACATGACATTTTACACCCTGAATTAACCTGTCTTGTCAAATGATCTGATATTTTAAGGAATTTATTGATTTAACACAGTCATGAGGGTTTGCAGAGGTTCTCTCTATGATATTACTTCCTGTTTTATGTGTTTTCCTGCGTCACACCACATGATTTGATTTAGGAGACAACAGTTTTTCAAATATTTATTATATTTGAACAAAGCTGCTTCACTGCTTATTTAATTTTCTAAAAAATAATTATCAAAATTCATGCCGAAATAATTAATTTCTTCATTTTAAGAATGTCATCCTTTTAATGAGGCTTTTTTCTTTATCATGATATCAGGACAGTTGTATCACCTTAACATTTTTAACTTTATCACCCAAAAATATCAACTGGATGACTTTATGGTAAGTATCACTTACCCGGTGCGAGCAAAGTTTCCCCAGTAAGCCATGACAGTTCTACAAAGCTCATTCTCTTCTTCTGAGAGTTCCTCTGAATTAAAACAGGAGGAAAGACGTCAAAGAGAGACACTGTACTGATTGTCACTATACAATCCAGTTGTTATTAAATATATGTTATAATAAATAAGTTTGAGTTGCGGTCACAAGATGCAAATTCGCATGAAAAACTTGAACCCATTGCGACATCTACATGGGGAAAGCTTTTGCCCTCTTTCTAAATCTGACTGTTTGTTGTTGAAATCAAGTCATTTCATTAGAAATCTGCTTGATTGGAAACTTTCCATAAGGGTAAAAAAAATTCCCTGTGCAGATTTCTCAACAAGTTAAAGTTGGTCATGTGAATTGAAAAGAGGTGATCAGAAAGCTGCATGATTTGAAAGTGACTTCTATGTGAGCTGTGCTTCATACATCACTATTGACAATTAACTTTTTTGTCAGCAAGATTTCACTGAAAATTCATTAATCTGACTGCACTTTTAGATTGTGTACTTCTAAAACATTAAAACCATTTATGTTAATATTCAGGCTTTACCATCCAGCTTTATACGTCCATCTGCAAAGCAAAAACCAAGAACAAATATAACTTCATCTCCATGGTCACTTCCAACAAAACTGGGTCTTTTCTTTTGAAGTATACTGGGAGGATGCTGGAATTCGTACATGTATACTGGTGCACCGGCATCTAGAAATAGACAAAATCCATAATTATCTTTGAGTATCACTGAAACAGCCTTCAGCAAAATAAACAGTCACACTTCAACAGCACACTGAACAAACTCTCACCTCTGTGATAATTCGCTACTTTGCGAGCTGGGATGTTAAAAATAAAGTCTCCTAACATTTCTAGAAAACCATCTCGGATTTTGATCCTGTCAGGAGATGTGCCCAAATACTCATTTAAAACAAGCTCAGCAACTGAATGATCTTGAAGCTAAAGGGGAGAAAAATAGACCAGAAATATAAAAAAATTGTAATAATAAAAATATATATTTTTTTATACAAATTAAATTAAATTAAACATATCTAAAATAGACAAAACGTTTACGAATTTGCCACAGCTGAATGTAACATTTTGTCTGTCAAGAAATAATATGCATAATACATGGTAGTATTTACGAAGAGCCTGCAGAGGCTCAGGGAGTGCACACATTTCCGAGTCTGACTCTCTAACCATTAGGCCACAACCCCCCCCCCCACACACACACACACCCCCACCACACACACACACACACCCCCACACCCACACGCACGCGCGCACACTCGCACACTCGCACGCACGCACGCACGCACACTCACTCACACACACACTTTTTTAATGCAAATAAAAATGTAAAACTGAAGATAAAAGTGCTTTGTCTTACAGTAGGATTAAACATGGTCAAAAATGGTATGATCTGCTCGATGTCCATCCCATCTGTCCATCCTTGAGGTGAAAAGAACTACAGAAACACATTTGAATGTACTGTACAATTCTGACTGAAATTTTGGAAAAAACAGTTCTTATGCTTGTATTTTTAAAGATTTTAAAAAGTGTTTACATTAGGCAGCATATATCCACACTCATCATTCGTGATTCCATTGATCAGAGGCACTTTATTAAACTGCTGGGATTGAAGAAGCTCTGCTGCAGGTTTGGGAAGGAACTGGACCATCCACTGTCACTCCAAAAAGAGCCATTGGATGCTCCTGTTTCAAAAGACATACAGTGTGCAAACCACCAATTCAAGATTTTGATTTGTCACATACACGATTATATAGAGAATATATAACCAGCAGTGAAATGTGAGTAATACATACAATAATAAACAATTAGTACATAAGATATTCATAACAGGATAATTTGAGTGTTCAAATAGATTTTATAAGAAAATCCAGTATGTGAACAGACAGACCTTAACCAGTGTCAAGATGTCGTCTTCTGTCAGCAGCATCACACAGTCAACAATCTTCTTTGTGCTGGAAATATCACAGCCAGATGCATTTCCTACATACTACAGAGAGATGTTGATACATTTTGATTAAAAATCTGTAAGCCACAGTGAAATAAGATGAAAATCGTAAATTTGTAATGATTTTGGGAAATGTACTTGGGCTGTTGGCAGAGGGTTGGGATTCAGTATAGCATCCATTGCTGCCGTACCGCTCTCTGCGATGGCATGATGGAAGAGGTTTGCAGATAATGGAGAAAGAACCTACAAAAAAAAGTATTAGAATGTTTTTGGGTCAATTATATAATTTAAATTTTTAGTCTGAAAAATACTTCTTCAACGTGTAAATACATGCTTTTGATTTCAGTATTCAAATTAATTTTCATATTTTTCTTAATCTCCTGATATCATAATAAGGAAAACTCATTATTAAATCAATGAAAAATAAAACATTTTAGAATGTTTGCCATAATATTTTAATTATTATTTCTGCAAAGCAGTAAAGTTATTACAAATATTTTAAACATTACAAATAAAAAAAATCTGCCAAAATCTGGGAAAAAATAAAATGGGAAATTATATTTACTATGGCTATATAATGGCTATATAATGTTTAATAATAAAATAAAAAAATACTATTTATTGTAAAATATATATTTCACATTTTTGAAAATGATATGTGTGTGAATTTAAATTTAAAAAGCATAATAAAAAATATAAAATATAAATAATAATATTAATAAAATTGACAAATAACATCCAATTACTAAAACAAAATAAATTATTATTAATAATAATAATGCTCCGCATTATCATCTTTTCAAAGAAGCCAAAATTACAGAAAATAATTTTTGGATTATAAATCCTTACGTGTAAAGACACACTGACTCCTCCGGCAGACTCTCCAAAGATGGTCACTAATCCAGGATCTCCACCGAAGCTGTGGATGTTCTCCTGAACCCACTGAAGAGCTGCAACCTGATCCAGAAGACCATAGTTTCCTGGAGCATGTTCATCTCCTGTGCTAAAGGGCAGAAGATCATCATACAACCTCATCAGAGACCTTAGACCTCAAAACCACTGTCTCAATCTCTAATCAGAGAATCTGATGCATCAAAAACATGAACTAATAGGACTTTATGGCTGTTCAAACAGATTACACGTAAGTCTGAAGTCCAAAGACACATGGCATGATGAAGGAAAACCAAATATAAACCTTAATAATGTTTGATTTGTCATCTTTTATGGTCACTCCAGTGCCTGGACAGGTTTACATCAAAACTTTAGAACTGATTAAATCAAATAAATGAACTATTTTGTGTTTTGTTGGATCTTCATGTTGGTAACAATTAGTTTTTACCTGAAAAATCCAAGTAGGCCAAGTCTATACTGAATCAGAACCACAACTACATCCTGATAGGCAGCCAAAACATGTCCGTCAAACAGTGACGCAGCAGCCATCGAAAAACCTCCACCATGGATCCAAACCATGACCTTTTGCACCATTAAAAACAACATTAAAATACATAAACATATTTCCATAAAAATGCAGCAAAGCTCATCCAAATCAGTCACACTTACAGGCAGCTTGTCATTTGCTCCAGGTTTAGAAGGTGTGTAGACGTTGAGGTAAAGACAGTCCTCTGATGAGTCAGGAACCTCTATGTTCATTGATATATTGGCTATCAAGTCTTCAACTAACTGCTTATTCTGCAGACACCTGGGACAGACACAGAGGAACAATGTAAAATCTGAGTTTTTAAGCGAAATGGCTGATCTAGAGGTGCATAAGTTTGGTTTAATTCTCACATGAAGGGCTGTTTTGTAGCGTCTCTCACTCCGGCCCATGTCTCTGCAGTCTGTGGAGGAGAGAATCTCAAAGGACCCACGGGCGGCTTGGCGAACGGAACGCCCAGATAGGAATGGACAACTGTGTCCTTTCCCTTCGCTTTCACATATTCACCTTTCAGGGCTCCAAACTTGGTTTGCAAGACAGGTCCTGTGTAATTCATAAAAAAAAAATATATATATATTTTCACAGTATGATCTGCTATTCACTTTCAGTTAAACTGGCATAAAAATAGAAAACAAGAGGCAATTGGTTGTCCTTCAAATTTTAGAGTAGGCTTTGAATATTTAATTTCTATGACAATTCACATGCTTAAAACAATATTAACATTAGTATAATATTATATTAGTATAATAATTTAATATTAGAAAATATATTGTCTAACCTTAAGAATTATATCATATATATTTATGCAACAGCTCTTTCTGGTTCTCGATTCTGATTGACTGAGAGCCTTTTCCTGCGTTGCGATATTCTATTGATATTAATAACCGTTTCACCGTTTATATCACCCCGCTTGCAATATTCCTCACAGCCAGTGTCATGGCAGATGCCCAAATCCACTATAATTTAAGAATAATATTGTTTTAGTTTCACAGAATGTAGTTTTAAGAGTTTTTAAGGCGAGAAAATGTACTTGTTACTTGATGAAAATTTGCTTCAATGTTTTCAGAGACGTAAGCGTCAGCGGTCGTTCAACGCTCATAAACCCGCAGAGATATTGCCTCACCTCGACCAGATCTTCTGGAATTTACCGCTGACTCTGATGTCTCTATAGTGGTTAAAACTAAGATATAATTCGTTCTGGGTAAATTTTGCAGGCAGTCTTTGGTCTCATTGATCTATTATTTGTTCCAGAGCAAATAGTCTCTATATCAGAGCGCTGCCTTTGTACTTTTGACTGAATTGCCTAACAGGTTTTATGCTGCCTGTTGTTGTTTATTAAATATTATTATTCAATAATAACAATAATAGTAGTATTTAATAATAGTATTTAGTATTGGAAAACAGTGTGTGGGTTCGTGAGGGTGATTTTAGTGACATTGTTCTGCCATTAGATGGTGACAAGAGATTGTTTTTACGAGTCAGCAGTAAAGACTTTTATATGGAAAGAGACTGAAACGCTGTTGTAAACAAGGAAGTTATTTTTACTTTCAACAGCTTGTAAGATGCAGCCAACAAATGCACTGAGCAGCTCTTAACAGATGAAAGGATAGTACGACAAAGATATCGCTTTCCTCAGCGGACATTCAAACTAATGTTTATTGTGAATATGAGATTGATCTGAAGAATGAATGCTTTTTCAGATGCAGGTAATCACTCGCTCAGTCAATCTCTCTCATAATACTTTACTCTACAAAATACAGTGAGCTTTAAATACAGTAAAACGATAAGCTTTTAATGAAGCAACTCAACGTTCCTTTGTTACTAGTTCTAAAGTGACGTTTTCGAATTAGTAACGGAGGCTTGGGCTCAGCTGTTAACTGTCAAACTGAAGGTGCGTCCCAAATCACATACTTATGCACTATTCTATGACATTTTACAGTATGTAGTTTGTATTCTATGACAGACATTTTTAGTAGTTTGTGAGTAGTGTGTTCACACTGAAAATTCCAAAAAGAAAAAGTGCACTTTAAATACACGGATGATGCCAAAAAAATGAAGAGTGGAATGTTGGACACTTCATGCACTCAACTGTCGCAGCTTTAATTACATCGTGAAGGAGGAGGCGCTATCAGACTCCTGATTATTAATGACAAAATAACCTTATAAAATTCATACACTACATGGTTGAGTACATAGTACATAAGTACATAGTGTATAAGTGCATCGTGTATAGTGCGTCATTTGGGACGCAGTTTGAGATTTGAATCCGTGGCGGAAAGAAGTAGTTCTGCACAAAAGAGGGCTTTTAAAGACACTGCTTTGTTGTTTCTTATGTATTTACACACTTGTGCCGTCAAACTGTTGTATAAAAGCAATATCACTCGTAGCCGTGTGATATGGCTGTATATCAGCCGAATCACAGCAGTAATTTCTATTCATTTTATATTTCATATGTTTTATTTTAATATATTTAATGTTATATCTGATATACTTTATCTGCCACTATTTTATACATATTTATATTAATTATTAATATTTAGTAATTTCTATTAATTTAATATGTATTTGGGTCATTCTGTGTCAAATCAACCAAATTTCAACATTCAACATAAGAACTAGAATCTAAAATCATATTGCAATATCTTTAACACTTCTTGATTTACAGGCATGCAAACTTTGGAGAACAAACTTGAAAAGTGCTGTTTCCCCATTTTTGAATGGTCACCATTGGCACATAATGCAACAAAGATTGCTAAAGTCAACATACTTTACTAACAGATCTACCAATCTCTGTGTAAAAAATAACATTGTGATGCTGCCATCTTTCTGAAGTCATTTTTAACCTCCTGTAATTTGGCTCTGAATCTCAGGTGAAAATTGCCATTTTGACCCCCCTCCAGGGCTGGATTGGTAATCGGGCAT
This sequence comes from Schizothorax lantsangensis, assembly GCA_027422415.1. NCBI lineage: Eukaryota > Metazoa > Chordata > Actinopteri > Cypriniformes > Cyprinidae > Schizothorax > Schizothorax lantsangensis. The sequence goes on along the minus strand of CM049854.1, from coordinate 10,866,850 downwards.
ACCGGGCATTTTCCCGGTGGGCCGACGCACTGAAGGGGCCAACAGAATTATTATTATTTTTTTTTTTGCCAAGGACCATCACGCAGGGACAGCGAGCAGCCAGTGGCCCATTGGTTTGTCTCCTGTATTGACAGAGTAAACCACCCAATCACAAGCCCCTCTACGAAATAGTGGATTACTCAAATATTCATCCATGACATTTAATATTTTGGCTTTCATCACTATACATGTCTGTCTTTCTTCAGAAAAAATATTAGCAAAATCACATCAATACTTTATACATTTTATACTGTTTATTTATTCATTTTATTTTTAATTTACATTATATACTATACTTTGTCTGAAATGACAGACTATTTAAGTATTTTTTTTTTTTTATTTATGTTACATTAATTTACATATTATACTTAATCTGAAACTGTTTATACATTTTTATCATTTTTGTACAATCTATTTTAAAAAAATCGTATACCACTTATAAATGTATGCTTTATATTAATTTAGGATTCATTTAAATTTTATATATTTTACATGCTATACTCCATCTGAAACGATTTTATAATGTTTTATACTAATTACTTTTTTATTTAATTGATTTAAATTGTTTACATTTTTATGCATGCATTAGGCTATAACCTCATATATAGCGTATTTTACATATGCATAGTGTATATAAAGACATTGATCAAGTTTAACCGATATCATATACACGCCTTTAACGGTGTTTTAAGATAAAGCCAATCGACACACCTACCTTCACTTTCGCCCCATTACCTTACACACACACACACACACACACACACACACACACACACACATTTACCTGCGCTGCGTTCTGACAGCTTCGCAGATGTGCGCATCTTCATGTTCAAACGCGTGAAAAACACAATTGCTTCAAAGCTCGAGTGAATGCAGTTTTCTTGCGTTCATAAGAAAGCTGTTTTTGACAGTCAGCGGACTCCTAACGAGACATGAACGTGGCTTACCATCCTCTGCTTTCACGGTGTTTTGTAGACTCTGGATCAGGACGAGTGAAAGCACCACAGAGACTCTCATCGCCATGCCGTGTTCAGTCCCACAGCAGAATAGCGTTCACAAGCGTTCTGCACACTCTCATCAGCACAACTGCGTAATCTAGACACACTTTGAACTCTGCCTGGGACTGTGGTTGCCAGATTCATTAAATCCCGGTTAAAATTAATTCGGTTAACTTTGCTCAAGGTTAACCAAATACAGTGCAATTGCTAAATATTAGTCGAAACATTCTCAAACGTCTGATTGAAACGTGGAACGCGGGCCTCAGAAAACCAAGCAACCATACTGTTCCCAAAATTAAAATTAAAATCTCATGTAATACTTCAGCTTTTCAGATCTTCAGCTTTTTGAGCTTTTTTATTTGGTTTCATTGACATCAAATTATGTTTCATGTTTGTAATTATTTTATCCTTTTTGTTTTAGATTTAATCAATTTAGATTTATTTTAATTTATAGCCTATGTATACCGTACCTGCTATGAAACTGTTTTATAATTTTTATTAAAATAATTTTTTGATCATGTTTTATATTTACTGAATGTATTTTATTTTAATTTATATATCCATGCATCTAAAACTCCATCTAAAAATATTTATTACATTTTTATTCTAATTACTTTATAATATTTTTTCATCTATATATGCTACACAAGCTATACTTCATCTAAAACAGTTTTATACATTTTAATACTTTTAATATTTATTTATTTTAATTTAATTTACATATGCGGTGCAGGCTATACTTCATCTAAAACTTTTTATTTTTTATTCTAATCATTTTTGAATTTGTATTTATTTTATATGTATTTATTTATATGTGCTATGCAATACTTTATATATATATATATTTAATTAATCAGAATTAGAATTGTCTACTTCATCCAAAACTATTTAATCCATTTTGTAAAGTATTTTTCATTTTTATTAAATTAAATTTATTGTTTTACGTTATATGTGCTGTATACATGCTTTTATGCATCTGTAACTATATTATAATTTTTTTAATGGTTTAATAGAAATGCAGCTGGACATGAATTTCTGTTATTCATAAATGTGTGACATTATGTCTGTTTTTATAAAATGTTGAATAGACAAAATTATATTGCTCATTATTATTAATTACTGTTTTGTATAATTTGCATAATTAATAATGAAAAAAAAAACTACATCTGCAATCATACATATGCAGGAGGTCAACCAAACTATAAGGGCCTCAGCAAACTTCCCATGTGCCCTCAAGATCATTAAAAATCCTGACCTGGGAAAGTCATGTAAACTAATAAAACCTTTGTAATGTAAATATGAATATTTTAAAGTTGCATTCCCTTTGTTGTGTGCAAAAAAAAGGCCCTTGGAATCAACAAGGCTGAAAAGCACTGATATATCAAAAACAAATTACAGAAAATAAAGGGGACCCATATTTGCAAGTTGTAATGTAGTCACAAAATGATTTATTGGTGTGGTTTCTTTCAATCTGGCAACACAAAGAACTTTATCAAATAGTGTCTGTCATAGAGTAATTCAGCCCTTTACCCTAGTGCCTATTCATAATGACAACGAGACCAGGATTCTGATATTTACCTTACATGGACCTACAGTTCACATATACACATGACGACCTACAAACAGAGCGACATAGTTCCACAGGGCTAGTTATCTGAGCGATGCTTAGCTTCACTCGCTGCGGTTCAGGTTCATGAATGAACGTGTTCCTTTCAAACTTTGCAAATCTCGCAGGTTTCTATAAACACAGTTTGTTCGGAGTTCTGTGTGTGGAGTCTGTCGACGCATCGGGCCAGTGGCGCAATGGATAACGCGTCTGACTACGGATCAGAAGATTCCAGGTTCGACTCCTGGCTGGCTCGGTTCTTTTGAACTTCGATTCTCTAGTTCATTTGGGTCATGTTACTCATTAAAAACACGATACTCGACAAACACTTTAGTGAATGGACGCAGGACACACCCAGAGTGTATGTGAAAGTTCACATTAATATGTGTCTCCTCAGGATGTCATGAAAACAATCGTTAGAACTTCACTGAATGATTCATTTTTGTTTAAATACGTTTCGCCACTGTTTTGTTTATCTTCAACACAATGAAAAACGTCATAGCTTTTGTAAAAAAAGACAAAAATATGATTTATAGCAAACACCAAATGTAATAGGTAGAAAAAAACTAAAATTATCCGAATTACCGATCATTTATATGGATTAGCGATCCAAACCCACTGAAATCGTTTCAAAAGCAGTTTCTGATAATTATTCGCAAATATACAATGTTTTTACACTGTGAACGTAGCAAATAAAACGATTTTATAACGTACTTTGCAGGAAAAATCTCTTATTTTATGTAGCGCATGACAGTGAAGCACTGCCCCCTCGCGGCACGTCCGTGAAACTACTTATTTACCTCAGCCGATCCAAAAGGTGATTTTTTGTGTTTTAGATAAAGTTTATCATATTAATACGTTTCGATAACTTTATGCAGGCACCGATAGTGTAGCTTATTACAGCAAAGGTGGTTTTCTATTTAACAGAGTCATTTATAGACATGATTTTATAACTTTCTGATTTGAATCAATTGCAAGAAGACGCCGCGAGAGGGCAGTAGACTTACACTCAAAATCTATAAGAAAGTTAAAACTTTGTTTTGAGTCCCCTTTTAGCTCTTTCTTCAATGTAACGTTAGTTTGTTAAACTGTCAGTTTAGCAAAGGATTTTAGGACGTTTTTTCCTCAGAGATAACGCGAAACGACAATAAATCAGTTCACATGAGTTCTAAAGTCTAATTTTACTTTATATTGAATTAATGTGAATATTAACATGCACATTTAGACGAGTATTCGTGCCTGACTCTATCAGCGGCCGCAAAATGTAGGCAAACGAATCAAAGTTCAAAAGAACCGAGCCAGCCAGGAGTCGAACCTGGAATCTTCTGATCCGTAGTCAGACGCGTTATCCATTGCGCCACTGGCCCGATGTGAGGTTCAGTTTGAAATACGAATTTATATGAAGAACACAAAAGTATTTTTGACGAAACCAACATTTGTATTTAACATATAAATGACATACGTTAATATTTACACGTAGTAAAACAATGTATGAAGTTTATTTACCAGAATCAAATTTCGTTTGTAATAATTAAAATCAAGCTTACATACATAATACTTCGGAAATATTTTACATTTAACGCTTATCATTCCTGAATTAATGTAAACTGTAAACCAGTATCGACTGGATAAAACCCGTTTTAAGATCAAAACGATTCAGTAACGAGTGTCAACTTTCCACATGTTCAGAGAATCACATGTTCAGAAGATTTCTGCTTATTAACATGGCAACATCAATACACGAGACAGTCCTCATAGGAGTATGTGATGGAGTTATTGATAAGAAGAAAAACACGTCTTATTGCACGAACAAAATTGGAGATAGACCGGTAAAGGAAACGTAATTTGTACATATACTCAGTGTTTGTGTCATGCTAACTGAAGTGAGCTAGCTTGACAGCTACTTGATTATATTGTAGTTAATAAAATTCCTCATGTAGACATTCAATGTTTTTGACAAGCACGCGGAATTAAATCAGATTTGAGTGCTCGCGTGAGTGAAGATTAAAAGATTAGATTTCTAAAAGTGTTTAAAAGTAGGCTATCGCTAGCCAGCTGGCTAACTTGGGGGCTAAACATACTAACTCGCACATGTAAGATTAATTTCTGTTATTACAAACGACTTTCATTTATGTATGATGCATTTTACAATCACGTTATTTGAAATGTTTACACTGTTGTAATAATATGGTTGTGTAATTGTTTGTTTAAATCATATAGTCGCTATGAGATCCCGTATGTTAGCGTGATGCCCCATCGGGCCAGTGGCGCAATGGATAACGCGTCTGACTACGGATCAGAAGATTCTAGGTTCGACTCCTGGCTGGCTCGGTTCTTTTGAACTTTGAGTTAGTTTGATTTATTCCATTCAGTTTAATTTGCTCGCGATTCTTTTTTTTTTCCTCAAAATTGCACGAGGACAAGAAGCAAATACGTAATAAAAATATAAAATGGAAATATAAAATTTGTCAATTGTGGTAAACAATTAAAAAAAAGTTTTATAGTTTATGCATTTCTCAATAAGTATTATTGTAATATATAATATCAAATTACAACATAATGCAAAGCATTCTGTGCTGTTTTCATTTTGAATATAATACATGGCTAAAGTAATCAATAGTTTATGGAGTATGTTTCTTATTTATAGATTTGGGAAATATAACAAGATTTCTAAATATGTGAAAGTAGTGCAGAATTTGCATTTAATAAAATATTTGTGCACAGCATCTAAAATAAATTAGGCCTATATAAAATAATTTATGTTAATTATATTTGTATGGTTTAGTCAAGGGAAGATGTTTAAACCTGGAAGTCTATTATTTAAAATAAATTATATCCTATTAGCTAAACAGATCACAATTACAATTCATATTCAATATATACATGACATAAAATCATATTTACATGTTGTTCAAACAATATATGTATTTAATTTACCTGAATGCCGTTATAATTTACACCAATCTTACAGGTATGTAAAACAATGTTTTACATCAAACACAGATCATTTATGATTGTCTATTGATTATAGACCACTGTCAATTTGACAAAGAATGCACATTTTAAGATTTATTAAAATGAAAACTAATTGGCAGTTTTAATCACCACATATTCAGAGAAGCACATTGACTGACAATAATTGTCAAAATTGTATGCATAGTATCTAAAATAATTATGAATTAACTGAAAATTACTTTTTTTAGTAAAAAAATTTTTTTATTATCTATTGTTGTCTATTGTTATTATACACTATGTATTATTTTGTATAATGAAACATGTTGTAGCACTTTGAGTCTGAGAAAGGCATTACAAATGAAAACTACTATTATTATTATGTTCATTTATTGTATTACAACTTACAGAGTTTTCATCATTACAGGACCTGCTTCCAGTAATCACTCTCCAGTACCCCTCATGCGCTCTGTGTCAGAGAGGCCTGTCCCATGTGGTGCAGGTCTACTGCCCTCTTGCGGCGTCTCCTTACCACAGAACCATCAATGTGTTCTCCTGCACCAATCCACAGTGCTATGGCAAATCAGAGAGGTACAGCTTGTCATTTTAGATCAATGCATTATTTACATATCAAATGTGTTCCGCTTCCATAACTATTCCTTAAAACCTTTCTTTCTCGTACAATCTCGTACCTGTATATATACCTAGCTGGATTGTCCTGCGCTCTCAGTGCTTGGATGATGACATTAAATCAAGACAAAACAACAAAACATGTACAGAATCTGCGATGTCCAGAACAGACTGGTGTGATGAAGCTGATGATTGGGGGATGGACGATGAAGAGCAAGTGGCAGAAAGCGGCGGACAAATGCCAAATGACAGTACAGATGTCAGCAGCAGGCTTCAGGAGCTGTGCATTGATGGAGATCATCAAAGTGTCCTCCAGCCCACCGATGTGCCCGTTTTCCAGCCGTTCTACATAAGCGTTATGGAGGAAACAGACTTGGATGGATTTCATGATACGGATCATGAAACTGAACTGCTTAGAGAGTATGAGGAGAGGGAGGGAGTGACTGTCAGGGAGATTCAGAGGTGAGGATTGATTCTACTACAGAGACTACTGTGAATCACTGATGAATGATAAATGCTTGTGTAAATTGTCTGTTAGTCATGTAACGCCTCAGTTTCTATACATTTTTCAGTTGTGAAAGGGGGGAAGCTCAGGAGGAATATGAGAAGGCCACGGCCAAGCATGGAGATGAAGTGTTCATCAGTTTCATGAAGAAAATCTCTCTTTGTCCTGAACAAGTGTTACGGTGATTGAATTTGCAACAATATTTTTTTAAAAAAATCCAATCAGGAAAGCTTTGTGTGTTTATATGCATTTTCATTAGAATTCATCTTGTTAGCATGCATGCTAGTGCAGTGTTATTATTGTTAACTAAAACTAAAACCTCATTATTTGAAATATTTTCATTAGCTGAAATAAAATATATTTTAAAAAAAAATTATGTATTCCAACTAGTTGCCAGAGCAACATAAAAAAAGAAACTAGTAGAAATGACAAAACCACAAAGTAAAAATTGCAAAAACTTGAACTAAAATTTGAATCAAAACATATGAAAAGTAGTGCTGTCAAACGATTAATCGCGATTAATCACATCCAAAATAAAAGTTTTTGTTTACATAATATAAGTGTGTGTGTTGTGTATATTTATTATATATATATAAATACACACACATGCATGTAAATATTTAAGAAAAATATGTTACGTTTATATATTAAATATATTTATATATGATATAAATTATATGAATATAAATATTTACATGTAAATACATGTAAATGTTTTCAAAATATATACATGCATGTGTGTGTATTTATATATACATAATAAATATACACAACACACACACTTATATTATGTAAACAAAAACTTTTATTTTGGATGCAATTAATTGCGATTTGACAGCACTGATGAAAAGTCTAATTTAAAATAATAGCAAAAACACAATAGTATATCAGTGATACTAAAATAACACCAGCGTTCACTACTGCAGCAATGAACACGACACAAGCTGAGTTGTCTGATTCACCAACAAATGACTCTTACAAACTAATCCTTTAAACAGGGGTGCAAACTTGTCACCTTTCGGCGAAATTCGCCGTTTTCACCTTGAAATAAGTCATTCACGTGAATCGTGTAGATCTGTAATAAAAAAAAAATGGGGGGGGGGGGGGGGGGTCATAGTCGTCGTCGTATCTGCGAGTCATCTGTGTCACGTCACCTGTAGCGTTTTTTTCCCCCTGTTGTCAAAGGAATGGACCCGCCCTACTCTGCCTCTGATTGGCTTACCTTAATGTTCTTTCCCTCATCCAACCAATCTCACTCCTGAAGCCTAACGTTTAGATGCTGCAGGCAACTGTCCATATTTCGGACGAAATGCATTTGTATCGGCTTTAAATTATGGTGTTCCAGTTTAAATTGTGATTACCGCGTGAGGCTGCTGTTTTTTTTTTTTTTTTTGGTTTGTTTGTTTGTTTTGTTTTGCGTGAGGCTGCTGTTGCGATAGCTATGAAGATTGTAAGTTACGTTATCGCTACATTAGTTCGTTACCCTTTGCAAAAATGCTCCTCAGTCTTGACCTTAACATTTGTCTCACATGTCAGTTAGCTATTACTCTGACATGAAGTCGATTTGAGAACTGTTCGAGCTACAAGTAAAGCATAGCGTTTAATGTACAGTAATATTAGTGTCAGCCTGTTTCAAGACGGAGAAACACCTCGCGTTTAGCCCATCAGCTGCTTCAAAAATTTGAGTGCTGAAATGAAGATTTACAGTGGTTTATTTGCCCTGACTAAGTTCATGTGACATCTTAACAACAATCCTTGTTGATTGTAGACCGTTGTTGTCGCTCAAACGTCTTTTAATCATATAAAGGTGTTTATCCTGCACTGCAAAAAATGCTTTCCTACTTTTTTGTCTTGTTTTTTGACTTGTTTCTAGTCCAAATATATATAAAAATAGTTTGTCACCTTTTTCACTCCTGACGAGTTTGCACCCCTGTTTAAAGGAGTCAGTTAAAAAGATTCACAAAATCGCCTCGAAGTCATTTATGACTCAGCTTTTTGAATCAAACTACCTCTGTTAATTAATCACTTAAAGCAGGTGTGTCAAACTCAGTTCCTGAAGGGCCGCAGCCCTGCAGAGTTTAGCTCCAACCCTGCTCCAACACACAAACCATGTAGTTTTCAACTGAGCCTGAAGGACTTGATTATCTGGATCAGGTGTGTTTAATTAGGGTTGGAGCTAAACTCTGCAGGGATGGGGCCCTCCAGGAATTGAGTTTGACACCCCTGACTTAAACAGTTCACCGACTCCTTTAATGAATCATCAGTAATTTATCATGTATGTTAGATTCTTAATGAATCAGGAACCATTACTGTACGTTCAGTTAATAGAGATTAAAAATCATGAATGAGCAAAAAAAAAAGAATCATCATTTTTTCTGGAGTCCTGGATTATTAAATGGGTCCATTTACACAGAACACGTGTTTGCATTTAAAAAAAATTAAAGTTCAGTGTCAGGCGCAAGTGCAGCTGTCAAACACGAGGTACGAGGTGGTGATTTCATATGCATTTGTATGATTTAATGTATGATTTTTACAAAAGTAAGCAGGAAGGTCCATCCCGAAACATAGCCATCATAAACCGTTTGTTGTATTATTCACCCAATCATTTCATTATTTACTCATGTTTTAATCGAATGTGTTACCTCTCATCTTATAGATACAGTTGGGCCGGATCACCTTTATTTATAACAGAGCCTCCTTCCAGTGTTAGTCAGACGGTGCCGTGCTGCGCTCACTGCAGCAGTCCGAGAGTTTTTGAATTTCAGCTCATGCCAGCATTGGTCAGTTTGCTCAGTAGTGCAGAAACAAATTCAGGTAAGAACAGATGTTCTAAAATGTACGTAATACCAACTTTTTTATTTATTTATTTATTCATTTTTCATTCATTCATTTATTTACAAATTTATTTTCACAAAAAAATGTGGTAAGAATTGGAACTCAAAGCAATATTTCATCTCCATTTATTGATTTATTATGGTAAGCAGCTGTAAAATATTGTGCAATGTACAATTATAAATAGTTATCTCAAAATAACCCTCTGATCCTGCATCGTGTTAGGATATTTTGTGATAATGAATGGCTGACTGTACATTATATCTTACTTGTTATATTTCTTTTAATGTTTCTAGTAAAAGATTTGTTTTGTTTTCTCAGACGTTTCGCTGGAGTTCGGGACAGTTCTTGTGTACACTTGCAGAAACAGCTGTTGGAAATCTGGATCAACAGCTCCAGTGGAAGAATTTCTTGTTGTCCAGCCCGACCCAGACCAAAAGCTCTTCAAATGATATAAATGATCAACAATAAAGATCATTTTGTTATTTATTTAATCATGGTTATTATTTAATATAATGTTTTTTTTATTATCTAAAGGAGTAGAAAAATTTAAATTAGCTGAAAATGTACTCCCCCTCATCCAGGATGTAGATGAGTTTGTTTCTTCATCTGAGAAATGTAGTATTACATCAGTTGTTCACCAATGGATCCTCTGTAGTGAATGGGTGCCGTCAGAATGAGAGTCCAAACAGCTGATAAAAACATCACAGTAATCCACACCACTCCAGTCCATCAGTTAATGTCTTGTGAAGAAAAAAAAAAACAACAGCAAAAACTGCATGTTTGTAAGAAACAAATCCATAATTAAGATATTTCACACAAGATAACTTTTTCACAGGAAAAATCAATGTTATCGACAGAGGACTCAAATTTGAACCAGAAGCAACAGTTTGAAGTTGATTTTAAAAAAGGTTATAATGATGGATTTGTTTTTTACCAACATGCAGATTTTTGTTTCACAAGACATGAACTGATGATTACTTGTGGATTATTATGTTTTCATCAGCTGTTTGGACTCTCATTCTGACGGCACCCATTCACTGCAGAGGATCCATTGGTGAACAGCTGATGCAATGCTAAATTTCTCAGATGAAACAAACTCATCTACATCTTGGATGGCCTGAGGGTGAGTACATTTTCAGCAAATTTTAATTTTTGGGTGAATTATTCCTTTAAGTTTACATGGATCTGAGGAAACTTAATTTTGAAATTATTTGTCAGTAATCTAGACCCTCATGTACAAAAGTGAGTGATAATTAAGAACAGATTAGATGGATAGATGTGCATATGTGCTTTAAATGAAAGTAAAGACAGTACGGCAAGATATTGTTATGGATGAATGAACATATATGTACATGTGTTATGAATAAAAATGGGTATTTGCGTTGTACATGTGCAAAAAGTAACGACACATGTCGATAATACGGTTTTCTCTCAGAATATTAACATCATTTTGGAGCAAGCACTTGTGCACCAAAAAAAGAGAAATAATAAACTTGAAAACACTCTTCGAACTACTAGGACTGAACGCGGCCCCCCTCTGTGCGCATGCGCAGTAAGAGCAGCGAGCGGCGCTCAATGCTCCGGATTTCTCTCGCGAGGAAGGACGCCATTATCGGAATCCTCACAAACAACACGAGAATTCATCATTCACACGGTAATATAAACCCTTCTGACATGCGACGCCTCCTGCTCTCCGCGCGCTGCAGAAATATGGCGCTGTGCATTAAAGAAATACACGTTATCCTGCTATTTTCGTCTCAGCTGTGTCTTGCGTGCCATGAAGGACACAAATGAGGCCTATTACATTTCCCTGCTGCTGTTTTGAGCTGTTGGTTAGCAGGCGCCAGCTAACAGGCTACATGAGCAGGCTAGCTGCAGTTTGCTAACTGGACTCGAGCACTGGGTTTATTAATAAACTCTTACAAGATTGGCGTCGTTTAAAGAGTGTTTTGTATTTTCTGAAACCGGGAAGCGTCGGTGTTTTTGGTTTGTCCAAACATTAAATGCTTAATAGAGTTGAACGAAATTAGGTCTTGTAACCTAACGTTAGTTATAATCTCACTCAGCAGCAGCACTTTCATATTTGCTGTTAGAAACATGTATGTACTTCTTAAAAGTAACGTTACCACGGTATGGGTATATTTTAGGGCATGTACTATGGTAATAGTACCATAATAATACCAGAGTAATTTTTTCCATACCTTGGTGAATGTGTAAATATTACTTTGTTAAGATTGTAATCTTGTGTTTTGGACAAGATGGAAATAACCCTGGTGTACAAATTTACCTTTTGATACCATTAATATTACCACATGGTACCACAGTATTTTGTATGGTTCAGTTAGTACTGTAGTGACTGTTGATAATAGCAGATCATTTCATTAAGAATGATCATGGGTATCTGGGGATCATTATGATATGCAAATAAATAAATATTAATTCTTAAGATACATACCCACACACTACTGGTCAAAAGTTTGGAATAATTATGTTTTTTTATGTTTATAAAGAAGTCTCTTGTTGGCTGATGAAAATTCATTTTTTGCCATCACAGGAATAAATTACATTTTAAAATCTATTCAAATTGAAGATTAAATAAATGCAACCTTGGTGAGCATACAGGACTTTTTTTTTTTTTATAAAAAAAAATCAATAATTAAAAAAGGATTTTTTTTTAAATTCCATTATGAAACCGAATGTGTACCAGGCACTAATTTATGATATTTAATTAATGATGATAATAACAATTTAAGAAATAGGAATTGTTCTTAAATAGTGTATTTATAACTTTGAGTTATTTATTTCAATTAAATATGTATTATAATTTTTTTTCAGTGTCTCTTCAAAAAATTGCAATTAATTTTATTTGTGAAAGTAATAGTGTTGTAATAATGGACAAAACAAGTGTAGGGTCACCTTCAGTACCACATCCTCCCTTCAGGGGCTCTCAGCTGCCGCTTAGGCAGGTTTTTTTTGGCAAGGATACAACGGTGCCTGTATTTAAAAATCACACATTTACCTTGAGGTAGCTTATAATATAAATATTACAATATTAAAAACACTTTCCATGAAAATGAAGGAAATTAATGAAAGTTGCTAATCCTTCCCAAAATAATGAGAAAAAAAATAGCAAATAATTCATATAACATTGATATCAGTGTTAATTTAGTATGATTGAGATATTATTAATTTATATATTTATTTATATATTTTTTATATTTTGAAGTTGTTTGTTTTTGTATTTTCTGATTTCATTTCAATTTTAGGCCAAGTTTTAGTAATTTTGTTCTGTGTTTTTGTCATTTTTTATTCATTTTTATTTCAGCTTTAGTTTTAATTATTTAAACTAAATGAAATAGTTTAGTTTAAATTATTTAAACTAAACTTGTTTTGAGTAATGGAAATGTTTTTTTAATGGTTTTAGTTTTAGCTGACAGTAATAATCCTGATTGATATAACACAAGCAGCGCGCCCTTATTTATCGATGATTTATCGATTATCTTTCTGAAACGCAGGTTTGAATGATGTCAGAGCAAGATTTGGTGGAGATAGTTCAGATCGCAGTGGCAGATTTGAATCATGAAGGACATCAAACAGGTGAGTCCTCCTCTCAATCAATAAAAAACTGCAGCTAGTGTTTGTGGTTTTCTGCAGTGCTTTTTTTTTTTTTATTAAACTAGATGTCCTGGAGAATAATGAAGATGCTGATCAACCAGGCAGGAAACGAGCAAGGCTGGACATTAGCCAAGAAACATCTATTAAGGTTATTAGGGATGATCAGTAAATCTGGCACAGAATATAATAGGCTTGTATCAGCGTGGACGTTGGCTATAATCCTGTTTTATTTGTGTGTTTCTCTAACAGTCGATGCTGGTGTCCATCAGTCAGGCTATCTGCCAGCGGCTGGACAGCATGGAGGCCAAGCTGCAGGTTCTTGAGGCCACCTGTCGAGGTTTAGTCGAGAAGCTGGACACAGTGATGGGGAAAAACCAGTCGACCATCCAGGTCCCCATGGTGTCGGGGTCCCCGTTTGGAGCCACTCAGACCTGTGACAAAGTACGCTGGTAAGGGGACCACAGATGATGGCCGGATGTTGTATTCAACAGCGCATGGGCTTGTTTTTTTCTTTTATTGAAGATGCTTCACCATTAATTCAAACCTGATCACTCAGAGTAGCATCTTGAGATCGATTTTACATACTGATGAAATCACTTTATGGCGTATTGTCTTTGAAAAATTGGAAAATCATGTCCAGTTGGTCTTTATTTGGGAATATTTGAAGATCTGCATGACTGCATAGACTTCCCATGAGCCACCAACACCATTTATAACAAGAGCTCATGTTTTATTTAGCTGTGCTTCTCATCTGCTGTAAAAATGAGTTATCATGTAGAAATAAACAAAAAATTACTATTGTATTAATATTTATCAATATTAACAATTCATTAATACATATATATATTTTGTATGTATTTATTAATATTAAGGCCTAAAATATTTTTTGATAAACATTTAGTAAATGTTTTTAATATTCATTATTTATTTATAATTAAATATATATTTTATATATAATTTTCTTGTGGTGGCTTAAAATATACAATATTACACTTTCCTTGGAAATGGAATGATTCTTTGAAAATGTTTACAAAATAATCATAGCAAATTAGAAAAAATTTCAGTAATGGTCTCAATATTAAATGAATTTATGCCACATTTATGTAATACACGACTTTAACATCAACAACAAAAGTTATGGGAAGTTGTTTCTACTCCTTATCAAAGTTAATAAGCAAATTATTTTTTTCCGTCCTAACTATACACAGTTAAATGGTGCATTTTATTATGTATTATTAGATGTTTAGTCTGATACTGATAAAAAAGCTGATAATTTCTTTCTTGTTATGCTGGACACTCAAAAGCTGGCTGGTATTAAAATTCAATACCCTAAATAAATAAATAAATAAAATCATCTGAATTGTAACAATCATCTGAATTGTAACAATCATTATTTTGAGATATGCATTTAACAGTGTTAATAAATTATTATCATTAGTAGTATTTTTATTATGTTTTTGCAAGCTTGACTTTAAGTGTTGGATGATGGTAAAGGTAATCTAAATGTAAAAACAGAGTCAATTATCTGCACAATTAAATATTTAATAAATATTAGAGCTATGGTATCGGTATATATTGAGCATCCCTATTTATTAATATTAGAACAGGCTTTTTTGTTGCGAGCCACCATTTGAGAACCAGCTGTGATATTGACACTGTGAGACAGTAACAGTGAGTGTTTGCTCTCAGTGTTGTTCCTCAGACAAACGTTATAGTGAGTGGAGACCGGCCGAAGACGCGGGAGGAGACTTCACCGCACGCCTCAGACTCTTTAGAGAACCTGCTCAGCAAGTGAGTGCCACAGACTGTGCTTTTGTGCATAAAAGGAATACAAATATTTGCATGGTGTATTTAGATATAAACGGGAGACAGTTTCTGGATCTGTTGCACAGGCTCTCCATAACATCTCTCGGTGTAATTTGTGTTGTGTTTTCATTGCAGTACTGTTGGGCGAGGAAGACAGAAGACGATCGTGCTGAAGGTTCCCGTCCATGAAGAGGTTCAGGAGGATCAGGAAAGCGGCTCTGAAACGAGCGACTCGGTGTCCAACAGCGGCCAGCCTTTGTCTCAGAATACCAACAACGTGACACTCATCACGCTCAACTCAGAGGGTAAGATTCACTCGAGGATCATGCTTCGTCTTAAAATTTCCCTTATGATGATTACAGTCACATATGCATTTATTTATGCACAAAAATCCCTTATGAATTCATTATACAGGAAGCTTTGATTGGACATAAAGGACTTTTTTTAACATAGTCAATGGACCCTTGTCACATTTCTGGTTCTCAGAAGCAGAAGAGTTTCCATTTGCTCCAATAGCTATAAATAAATAAATCCAAGATATTTATGTATGATAATTGATATTTGCATAGGTATGAGTTTCCAAAAGAGGAAAAAAAAATATTACGTTGGTCAGAAGTAAGAAAATGTAAATTTTGCCATCACTCCCTCAGCCTTTGTATAACAAACACTCACACAACAGCGTTAACAAGTTTTCTATTTAATCCCAAGGTAATTAAACACAAAGTATAATGTTATAAATGTATGTTAATTTTTTTTTAACTATAAAAATAAAGCAATAAAACACAAAGTATATTGTTATGTATATGATTTTTTTTAAATTAAAATAAAAAATACAAATAAAAAAAAAATAGTTTTAGATAAAAAAATACCAAGATAATAAAATACAAAGTATAATTATTGGGGTTCTATAATTATTTATAATTATTGATGTACATTAATGTTTTTAAACAATTCAATTTTTTTAAAAAAAATAAAATATAATAAAACAATAAGCATGATGCTATTAATGTACATTATTTAAAAAAAGAAGAAAAATGTTAACAATAAAAATGTAATACCAAGGTAATAAAACAAAAAGGATAATATAATAAATGTAATTACATTTTTTAAAAATTAAAATATAAAAAAGATTAAAAATAAATAAATAATGATACTAAGGTAGTGACATACAAAGTATACCGTTATAAATTTACTTTAAAAAAAAAAAACTTAAATACTGAAATAAAAACATTTTTAAAAATGTTCAATTCATACCAAAGCAATAAAACAAAGAATAATATTTTAAATGTACATGGCGTTTTTTTCACTAAATTACAAAAAGCTGCTAGATTTATGATGTTAATAACTGTGGAAACCTGTCATCACAATCTGTAAAACAGGTCTATAAGCTTGGTCCTTGAGCTCCATACGTTCTTGAAGGCGGGACATTGTCAGTATAGAGAGAATCTGATTGGACGAAAATCATCGTGCTGCAGAATAAGCCATCAACATTATCAGTCTGTTTTCCTGAAGAGAAAGACAGTAAATTTAACCTCTACTAAAAGCTAATTTTGTCAATGTTTAGAAGTAGACTAGCTTATAAATTTCCCCAAAGCTAAGAAGAACTAAAAGCCACGAAAATTTTATGGCGACTTTAAAGGATATAATTTTTATAAGCCGGTGGGAAACCATTTGTTTTGAGTTTAGCACAAACATGGCCTCACATGAAGAGCAACAAATTTGAACAATTATTGAAAAGGTTTGAAGACATGGAAATCTTTGAAATGCATCTGCACAAATAAGATAATAGCATGTTTATGGCTCGCATGTGTTTTGTCTCTGTGGTTGGGGAACATTGAAGCATAGAAATGTAGCGGGAAAACCTTGAAATCTTAGAAGGGTGAACAGAGAACAATAGGCTTTGGTTAGTGAAATCAAAGTGTGCTCAACTATTATTGATTAATAATATAAACATGTTTTGACTATCCACTATTATTCGAGTCCTGGACACTTTAAAAAAAGCTTGTTACACCAGCAAACCATGTGTGTTGTGTAAACGTCTGGCCGTCCGTGATTCAGGGTTGTATCTTTGGTCTGGAAGAGGTCTGGGATTAAAGGGTTTGTTTTGATTGCTTAACTTCTGCTTTTGGTTTTCTTATTATTTGACTGGGTTGTTTTGGAGTGGCGTCTGGGTTAGCTTGGTTAGTTCAAAGACGTTCCTCCACAAATATTCACTCGTTCGCAGCTGTTCGTCATGATATTTAGTCAACGAATGGTACATTTGGTTCTTTAAAGGCTTTGCTTTTGTTTGTTTGCGTTGTTTTCCCCTTGCTTTAACCTCGTCTATTGTTTTGATGTAGAGGAGTGGGGTAAAATGCGTCATCCCTTTAATCTAGCAAACTGTGCAGCATTTTTGTCATGTGACCGTCTATTTAAAGAGTGGCCGTCTTATACAGCTGCTTGTGATTGAGAGATTCACTCTTTTTGCATGACAACATTTTTACAATTTATTTTATTTTATTTATTTACAAAAAGTTGAAAATTGTTCTGCTATATTCAAATATTCTGCATTTTAATATATACAGTGGGTACGGAAAGTATTCAGACCCCCTTAAATTTTTCACTCTTTGTTATATTGCAGCCATTTGCTAAAATCATTTAAGTTCATTTTTTTTCCTCATTAATGTACACACAGCACCCCATATTGACAGAAAAACACAGAATTGTTGACATTTTTGCAGATTTATTAAAAAAGAAAAACTGAAATATCACATGGTCCTAAGTATTCAGACCCTTTGCTCAGTATTTAGTAGAAGCACCCTTTTGATTTAATACAGCCATGAGTCTTTTTGGGAAAGATGCAACAAGTTTTTCACACCTGGATTTGGGGATCCTCTGCCATTCCTCCTTGCAGATCCTCTCCAGTTCTGTCAGGTTGGATGGTAAACGTTGGTGGACAGCCATTTTTAGGTCTCTCCAGAGATGCTCAATTGGGTTTAAGTCAGGGCTCTGGCTGGGCCATTCAAGAACAGTCACGGAGTTGTTGTGAAGCCACTCCTTCGTTATTTTAGCTGTGTGCTTAGGGTCATTGTCTTGTTGGAAGGTAAACCTTCGGCCCAGTCTGAGGTCCTGAGCACTCTGGAGAAGGTTTTTGTCCAGGATATCCCTGTACTTGGCCGCATTCATCTTTCCCTCGATTGCAACCAGTCGTCCTGTCCCTGCAGCTGAAAAACACCCCCACAGCATGATGCTGCCACCACCATGCTTCACTGTTGGGACTGTATTGGACAGGTGATGAGCAGTGCCTGGTTTTCTCCACACATACCGCTTAGAATTAAGGCCAAAAAGTTCTATCTTGGTCTCATCAGTCCAGAGAATCCTTCAGGTGTTTTTTAGCAAACTCCATGCGGGCTTTCATGTGTCTTGCACTGAGGAGAGGCTTCCGTCGGGCCACTCTGCCATAAAGCCCCGACTGGTGGAGGGCTGCAGTGATGGTTGACTTTCTACAACTTTCTCCCATCTCCCGAATGCATCTCTGGAGCTCAGCCACAGTGATCTTTGGGTTCTTCTTTACCTCTCTCACCAAGGCTCTTCTCCCCCGATAGCTCAGTTTGGCCGGACGGCCAGCTCTAGGAAGGGTTCTGGTCGTCCCAAACGTCTTCCATTTAAGGATTATGGAGGCCACTGTGCTCTTAGGAACCTTAAGTGCAGCAGAATTTTTTTTGTAACCTTGGCCAAATCTGTGCCTTGCCACAATTCTGTCTCTGAGCTCTTCAGGCAGTTCCTTTGACCTCATGATTCTCATTTGCTCTGACATGCACTGTGAGCTGTAAGGTCTTATATAGACAGGTGTGTGGCTTTCCTAATCAAGTCCAATCAGTATAATCAAACACAGCTGGACTCAAATGAAGGTGTAGAACCATCTCAAGGATGATCAGAAGAAATGGACAGCACCTGAGTTAAATATATGAGTGTCACAGCAAAGGGTCTGAATACTTAGGCCCATGTGATATTTCAGTTTTTCTTTTTTAATAAATCTGCAAAAATGTCAACAATTCTGTGTTTTTCTGTCAATATGGGGTGCTGTGTGTACATTGAGGAAAAAAAATGAACTTAAATGATTTTAGCAAATGGCTGCAATATAACAAAGAGTGAAAAATTTAAGGGGGTCTGAATACTTTCCGTACCCACTGTATATATATATATATATATATATATATATAGATAGATAGATTCTGGTTTAAATGTATAAAAATATTATATAAAGCATACCCCCCCCCCCCCCTTAATTTATACGCATATATAAAGTTTTTTTCTCCTCATTTTTTATGTATATGTTTCCATGTATCTTTTTATTTTAAAATAAAGTTTGCTAGATTTGTGTATTTTATAGAAAATTATATTATGCTATATTGAACTATTCTGAATTTTACATATTTTAATTACATATAAATGTGTTATTTATTCATCAATTTATCAGTTTTAAAAATGATTTTTTTATTATATTATATTATATTACATTATATTATATTATATTACAAAATATTGACAATTTTTTGCTACATTATAATGTTCTAAATGTGAACATTGTCTGATTTTAAAATATGTAATAATATGTAGATTTTTGTTTGCCTGCAAGTTTTTAATCCATATTTTTTATTTTGTTTTGCTAGAAATGTGCATTTCCTAGAGTATTATATTATGTTATATTATATTATATTACGAATAATATATATATATATATATATATATATATGCATTCTTTTTTTATTACAAATATATGGCCATCTTGTACAGCTGTCTGTTACTGAAAGACTGACATGGGACAAAACTGAATTTGTTTTGCTATTTTTATTATTATATCACAAAATGTTGTTGATCATTGTTTTGCTGCATCCAGATTTGGTTTATAAAAATGTAAATTTATTATGTTATATTCTTAATCTTCGTTTATATTTTTATTTTAAATGTAAAAGGTCCACACATTTTTTTTAGCTTACCTTTTGACCTGACACAATTTACTCCCTGACATAATATTTACACGCCCGCTTTGATGAGACACAGAAACCCACGTCCATGATAAACCATAATAAACCCTGTCAAACTATAGCCGAAGCAATGCTTGGCACGCACCACACATACAAACATTTAAAAGAAATGCCTATTTAAATCATTTTTGAGACAAATTATGCCAAAGTCACAATATTTTTCTTGAGAGCACTCGTGATGAGAACACATTCCTGGATATGTAATATTTCCTTAGTTATGTGAAGAAGACATGTGATGGTCTCACTGTTGAACTTCAATCATCATTTTCAGTCATGCCAGCATTTTTGGCCAAATAAAGAGTCTCTGGTCTAAACCAGTAATGCTCTTGTGAAGTGTTTGTTTGGTGACAAATAATGTCCAGCAGGGGACACTCTTGCATTTGCTCTGAGCTGAGAATTCAGGTCTGTAACCTCAGCAGACATTGAGGGACTTGCTCTCGCCCCTCCACAGATATTTGGGATTACTAGTAGTCTAATATTGAAGACAATGGCTGATGCTTCACTTGTTCCCCAATCCTGAATATGTCACACTGACCTTGTGACAGTCACGTATTTTGATGTTTCATTATATCTTGCTTGCACAGTGATTTGCTCTCTAGATCAGGGGTTTACAAACTTGTTGATGCCAAATATCAGATATGCTGCTCCTATGCAAAGGTGCACCTTCCTAAAATATAAAGGCAGCTAAATATTTTCATGTATAAAGACATTTATACTGTGTGAGAAAAATGTTAGAGTAATATTAAATGGACAATATGTTTAAAAAGTTAAAAAATTAAATAATTTGTTTATATTCTCATTGCAAAAGGCAAATGCAAATTATTAAAAAAATTATTTATTAAAAATGTTATTTATAGTATTCATTAAAGTATTTTAACTGGCTTATATATATATATATATATATATATATATATATATATATATATATATATATATATATATATATATATATACATACACAGGTGCATCTCAATAAATTAGAATGTCGTGGAAAAGTTCATTTATTTCAGTAATTCAACACAAATTGTGAAACTTGTGTATTAAATAAATTCAATGCACACAGACTGAAGTAGTTTAAAGTTCTTTTAATTGTGATGATTTAGGCTCACATTTAACAAAAACCACTATCTCAACAAATTAGAATGTGGTGACATGCCAATCAGCTAATCAACTCAAAACACCTGCAAAGGTTTCCTGAGCCTTCAAAATGGTCTCTCAGTTTGGTTCACTAGGCTACACAATCATGGGGAAGACTGCTGATCTGACAGTTGTCCAGAAGACTATCATTGACACCCTTCACAAGGAGGGTAAGCCACAAACATTCATTGCCAAAGAAGCTGGCTGTTCACAGAGTGCTGTATCCAAGCATGTTAACAGAAAGTTGAGTGGAAGGAAAAAGTGTGGAAGAAAAAGATGCACAACCAACCGAGAGAACAGCAGCCTTATGAGGATTGTCAAGCAAAATTGATTCAAGAATTTGGGTGAACTTCACAAGGAATGGACTGAGGCTGGGGTCAAGGCATCAAGAGCCACCACACACAGACGTGTCAAGGAATTTGGCTACAGTTGTCGTATTCCTCTTGTTAAGCCACTCCTGAACCACAGACAACGTCAGAGGCGTCTTACCTGGGCTAAGGAGAAGAAGAACTGGACTGTTGCCCAGTGGTCCAAAGTCCTCTTTTCAGATGAGAGCAAGTTTTGTGTTTCATTTGGAAACCAAGGTCCTAGAGTCTGGAGGAAGGGTGGAGAAGCTCATAGCCCAAGTTGCATGAAGTCCAGTGTTAAGTTTCCACAGTCTGTGATGATTTGGGGTGCAATGTCATCTGCTGGTGTTGGTCCATTGTGTTTTTTGAAAACCAACGTCACTGCACCCTTTTACCAAGAAATTTTGGAGCACTTCATACTTCCTTCTGCTGACCAGCTTTTTAAAGATGCTGATTTCATTTTCCAGCAGGACTTGGCACCTGCCCACACTGCCAAAAGTGCCAAAAGTTGGTTAAATGACCATGGTGTTACTGTGCTTGATTGGCCAGCAAACTCACCAGACCTGAACCTCATAGAGAATCTATGGGGTATTGTCAAGAGGAAGATGAGAGACACCAGACCCAACAATGCAGATGAGCTGAAGGCCACTGTCAAAGAAACCTGGGCTTCCATACCACCTCAGCAGTGCCACAAACTGATCACCTCTTCTACAACATTCTAATTTATTGAGATGCACCTGTATATATACAATATATATACATTTTCAAGTTTTAGAGATTTTATGTGCTTTTGTCATTTTTATTAGTTTTTTATTTAATATAATATTAATTAATATTTAATATTTCTATTTAATTTATTTCAGCTTTAGTCATTTTAATACTTCAATGTAACAGTTTTTTGAGTTTTTCATCTAATATTTACATTTTGTTATATGTAAATTTTGTATTTATGTCCATTTATTTTGTAATATAATATAATATGCATTTAAAAAAAATATAATAATCCATATATATATATATATATATATATATATATATATATATATATATATATATATATATATAGATATATAAATTTACAAATATATATATATATATATATATATATATATATATATATTATTTGTAAATTTATAAAAAATGGATAAACCCAAATATTTGTCATATAATAGAAAGGAAAAAAAAAAAAGGAAATTCTGAATATTTGAGCAAAAATATTCAGAATATATAGCAAAAATATTTTTAATATTGTGTAATATTATGTACTGCCAAATAATATAATATAATAAAATTTATTCTGGAAAATACACATTTCTAGCAAAAGTTTTATACATATACATATACATATATATATATATATATATATATATATATATATATATATGTATATGTATATGTATATTTATATATTTATAACACTATTTAGTTGTAGTGTTATTTATATTAAACATCCTCCCATTCTGTCAGACAGCTTCATAGTTACATAACTCTAATAAATTACAGTGGTAAGTCACTTACCAACTTAGGAAAACTTTACATTTGGAAAAATATTTCTGTAATTGCAGTTTATTTTTCTCCTTCTTCTGTAGAGGACTATCCGGCAGGAACGTGGCTGGGCGATGAGAACAACCCTGAGATGCGTGTGCGCTGTCCGGTATCTTCAGCGGACATGCTGCACATCAGCACCAACTGTCGCACGGCAGAGAAGATGGCC
Source organism: Schizothorax lantsangensis (assembly GCA_027422415.1). NCBI lineage: Eukaryota > Metazoa > Chordata > Actinopteri > Cypriniformes > Cyprinidae > Schizothorax > Schizothorax lantsangensis. The sequence goes on along the minus strand of CM049854.1, from coordinate 10,843,639 downwards.
CTGACGCTGCTGGACTACCTGTTCCACCGCGAGGTGCAGGCCGTCTCCAACCTCTCCGGACAGGGGAAGCACGGCAAGAAACAGCTGGACCCGCTCATGATCTACGGCATCCGATGTAAGTCTGAGCAATACCTCCAGAAGAGCAGAATAATTATGATTTACAGTATATAAATCGCAGTTCTGATTCCTCAAAATGATTCTGATTCCTTGACGATTCAGTTAATGATTCCTTATGTTTTTGTATGAGTAGCCAGTAGGGCTGGGTATCGAGTTCGATACTTTTTAGGCACCGACCGAATTGCCTCGATACCACCGACTAAACTTCTTGTCGTTCGGTACCAAATTTTGATACCTAAGGGGTTAATCTCATCAACGTCAGTGAGGCAATAAGCCTGCAGCACTAGGTGTGTTTGACTAGAAGTGTCGCGGCGCTGATCGATCAGTTTTGACATCCGCGAGAGCGATTCAAAAGCATACGGGGCAGTCTGCTCTCTCGTTTACTACACACAGACTAAGCGCGCGTGACGCTTGCAGTGATTTCAGCGTCTGCCGTCTAAATGAGGACATAAACACATGAACAACATCCACAGAATAGGTGTGTTCAACTAGAAGCGGTGCGCCGCAGATTGATCAGTGTTTGACATCCGCGAGACAGGCAGACCACAAGTGGTGAAAATGGGCCAGTTCACCTCCAACTCCATCACCCTGAATGTAGGAGCCCCGCAGGGCTGCGTTCTGAGTCCCCTGCTCTACTCTCTCTACACACACGACTGTGTGTCCTCTCACAGCTCCACTTCTATTGTTAAATTTGCTGATGATACTGTGGTTCTGGGCCTCATTTCCAACAATGATGAGACCGCATACTTGGGTGAGGTAGAGAGACTAACATCATGGTGCCAGGACAACTGTCTCTCTCTGAACGTGAGCAAAACTAAAGAGCTGATTGTAGACTTCAGGAAGAGACAGCAGCGGCCCTACACTCCTCTTATGATCAGCAGGACCCCTGTGGAGAGGGTGAGCAGCTTCAAGTACCTCGGTGTAAACATCTCCGAGGACCTGACTTGGACTGCACACATTCAAACACAGGTCAAGAAAGCCAGGCAAAGACTGTACCATCTGCGACAGCTGAGGAAATTCAGGGTCTCGCCAGCAATCCTGAAAACTTTCTATTCAGGGGCCATAGAAAGTGTATTGACTCAGTGCATCTCAGTGTGGTACAGTAACGCCACAAATCAGGACTGCAAAGCTCTGCAGAGAGTCGTGCGCTTAGCTGAGCGCATCTCAGGGTCTGCTCTCCCCTCTCTGCAGGACATCTACCTCAAACGCTGCAAAAGCAGAGCTGAAAAAATAATCAAGGACTCAAATCACCCCGGTAACCGTCTTTTCATCACACTGCCATCAGGCAAGCGCTTCAGGAGCATGATGGCAAAAACTGAGAGACTGAGGAGGAGCTTCTACCCTCAGGCCATCAGGCTCCTAAACTCAGTCTCATAACATCTACAGGACTCAATTTAATTAACTGTAAAAAAAAAACAAAAAAAACACCCATCATTCTCCATCATCCGCATTGCTGCTATGTGTACATACCCGGTACAACCTGTTTGCACATTCCTCTTGCACATCCCTGGTTATATTAATATTTATTAAATCCACAGTAGACTGTATTGCACATTTTAGTTCATTGCACATTTTACACCTTATTTTATTTTATTGTTTTTACTTATTTTTTTATCTTATTCCTACCTATATTTAAATATATGCTCCTGTGTTATGTATCATCTTTTATTTTATTTTTTTGCACTGTCCATTGAGCGGACCTGTCCTGACCCACATTTCACTACTGATTATACCCTGTATGATTGTGTATGTGACAAATAAACAAGAACCTTGAACCTTGAGAGCGATTCGAAACCGTACGGATCAGTCTGCTCTCCACATTTTCGTTTCATGCGCGTTTCGTTTACTACACAGACTGAAGCGCGCTCGCGGTGATTTCAGCGACTGCCGTCTAAATGAGGACATAAACACATGAACAACATCTCCAGAACTGCTCGGAGAGTCACTCCATGAGCATTTTACTATTTGATTTGAGTAAAACTAGCATCATATCATATACACACAGAACTGTAAAGGTATTCACGGCAACCCGTCAAAATAAAATTTCGGTTTAATTTGGAAGACACTGCGGCAGAAATATATTAATATTGTTCAGCAGACAGTACATACTGCTACTATTAAAATTATTAAAACTTTTAAAGTAATGATCACACAACATTTCTTCCATGTTTTAATTTTAATAGTAAAATTTTGTTTGCCAAAATAAATAAATAAGTTTGATTTTCAATAATTTAAATTAAATTCATGTTTTATGCCTTCATTTGAAAACCAGATACAGAATACAGAATTTCTGACGAAAAATAAAACATTTCGTAAGGCTATTAAATTTGAATAAACTAAGTAGTTTCTATGCATTCAAATAATTAGACATACTACAACACAGAATTTAATAACAATAAAACATATGGTGAAAGAAAATAAAACACCCACTTATGAAAGTAGATAAAGATTTTCAATTTCTTGAAGTCTTTAACCTAGAATAAATTAATAGAAATGATGATTCTGTCTGAGCTATGCGTTTTGAAATGAACACGCACTAGTGTAAACTGAAAACTATTTGAGCTTTATTAAAATTATTTGCACTGATTTATTGTGTTGGATATATTTTGTTCCTTTGTGCAGTGGCTCAGGAGATGAGTCTTTGAGTCTGTATAAATGTCAACAAGCTGGAAAAAATAAAAACAAAGTTTTTTGAGATAATGTAATCTTGTTAAAACTGATTTCATAAAATTGGTATCGAAAAAAGTATTATTCAGGAACCGGTATCGAACTCAAGGTATCGGTATCGATATCAAAATTTTTGAACGATACCCAGTCCTAGCAGCCAGTTAGTAACTACATTATTACATGTAAGTGCCTTACATACTGTGTGTAAGTTGTAATATATATGTTTGATTCGGTTAAAAGTACCAACTCAAGAGTCATTCAAGAGAATCAGATTAAACTGATTTGCACTGTTTTGATTTACTAAAAAGAACCAGTTTTTAAGTGTCATTTGTTTGAGAATCAGACTGTACTGATTGCTGTTGTCAGTGCTGTAAGGTTTTGATTTCTGTGTAGGAATCAGACTACACTGGTTGTGCTGGATGTTTTTGATTCACTAAAAAGAATCAACTAATCATAGTCATTATTTTGAGAATCAGATTAAACTGATTGCATGCTATGTTTTTGATTCACTAAAAATAATTTCACAAAAGCCATTTGTTTGGGAGTCTGATTACACACTGTTTTGATTCGCTAAAAGAATCAGCTCATGAGAATTATTTGTGCAGGAATGGAACCACATTTGTCAATGCTGTAAACATTTTGATTTAATAAAAGAACTGACTCAGTGTCATTCATTCTGGAATCAGACTATAGTGATTGTGCTATGTGGTTTCGATTCAATAAAAAGAGCTGTCTCATAAGATTCATTAATTTGAGACTCGGATTACATTGATTGTGCGTTAAGGTTTTGATTCACTACTGGCTCATAAGATTCGGAGTTGGACTGCATTGGTTGTGCTGTATGTTTTTGATTCACTTAAAAGAACCAGTTCCTAAGAGTCTTTTTGTGTAGGAATCAAACCACATTTGTCACTTGGTAAGGTTTTGATTCATTAAAAGAACTGGCTTATAAGATTCATTTTTTTAGGAGTAGGACTGCACTGGTTGTGCTGTTTGATTTTGATTCACTAAGAAGAACCGGCTCATAAGAGTCATTTGATTAGGAATTGGTTGTGTGCTATACAGTACGTTTTTGATTCACTAAAAATAACTGTCTCGTAAGAGTCATTCATTCAAGAATTGGGCAATAATGAATTCGGGTTTGACTTAATAAAAAGAACTAACTCAAAAGAACCATTCATTTGAGGATCATAATACACTGATTGTGGCTGTATGGTTTTGATTCACTAAAAATAATCAGTTCAAACTAAACATTTGTTTAGGAATCTGATTACACCAAATGCGCTGTAAAGTTTGATTTACTACAAGAACTGGCTCATAAACTTCCTTTGTTTAAGATTTGGACTACACTGGTTATTGATTCACAAAAGAACCAGTTCATAAGAGTAATTTGTTCCAGAATCAGACTACACTGGTTTTGCAGAATGTTTTAAATACAATGAAAAGAATTGAACAAAATTCAGTTCTGTTTTTGATTTTTAATTACCAATTCTGAAGCCTATTTGTTCCCAGCCCTTTCTGTGACAAATCAGATCTTTGATTGTTCAGTTTAGTTTAGCTATACGAGTCAGTTTAATTAATCTCAGTTCTGTCCTGTCTAATTCAAATCATTCAAGTAGCTCAGCTGTGGTTCTGCCTCATCTGGCATCAGACTTGTTTTCCCCACATGAGCTAATTAGAAGCGCTTCTAACTGCTCCTCTCATTCACAACTCGCGTCATGCCAATATGTAGGTCAGTTTGTGCAACCAGCCATAAGTAACATCGAGGAATGAGCTAGTGAGGGTAAAATGAGTACGAGGAATGTTACATGCAGTTTTGCACGGACAGACCCCACTTGACAGTGGCTAACATGAATGAACTCAACTCAATGATCTGTACCAGAGCTGTGTTTATTTCTGCTACAAAGTGCAACAAGTTTATTTGCTTGCAGCTAAAATGTATGACTAAATATTACATCAGTGTTTCCTCCCTTATTTCCTGACTGATTTTATTATGCTTGCAATGTCTCTGTCCATATGTAACCAGGTCACCTGTTCCACAAGTTCACAATTACCGAATCCGACTGGTATCGCATCAAGCAGAGCATCGACTCCAAGTGTCGCACGGCTTGGCGCCGGAAGCAGCGAGGACAGAGTTTGGCGGTTAAGAGTTTCTCACGACGAAACCCGGCCTCGCAAAGCAGCTCAGGTACGAACCCTTGCGTCCTATCCCGCCAATTTTTTCTCTTGCGAAACCCTGTTTCTCTTTGATTTTGATGCTAAGTGTCTAGGCCGCAGCTGGTTTGTGTTCAATTGAACAAACATATGCTGCGAGAGAGAACATGCAGTTGTCGTTCCATGTTAGTTCGCTATTGAATTAGCTATGTATATAACCTCACATCCATTCGCGCAAAAGTCATGTGTACGTTGCGCACACGTGTTTATGTTTGTGTGCGAGAGAGAGACTCTGTGACTGATGTTTCCTCATCTAACAGCTGGTTCTAATCTCAGAACAACGCCTCACGTCCTGTCCCTTCCTCTCAGAGATCCACAGGCCTTCACCTTTGACCCGTTTTAGGCTAACCCAAATATCCTGTATTGGTCCGTCACAATGGTCCATACACTTACGATTGCTTCACCTCCTTCAGTCCAGCTGGAATAGTCCTCTCTGCGTGGTAAATTAAACTATTAGCTTATGAACAAGCCACCTGGTGCTCGGACTTCTTTCAAAGCAGAGCGAGAGGAACATGTGGTCTGTTGCTAATGCAAGGAACAAACAGAGTGTTTCCATCCGAGAACTAAAATATCTTATTTTTGATGCGTAGGCACGGAGAAAATAAGCCGCACACCCTGCCATAGCTTGCAAAATTCTGTATTTACTTTAAAAATGTTTTAAAGCTGATGTAATTTTTAACTACGTTACTGTGTTCCATCAGTCTCAGTTTTAATTTTAGGAGGTTTAAAATTCGGTGACGGAAAAACAGGAATCGTATTGCTTAATTAGCACGTTAATTAAATTTTAAACGGCTGTGATTCAATTAATTAGATGCAACCACTGTATGTTTGAAAATAATAAACAGTTAGCAATCACTAAATAGCCCACATTTATGGCAACTTGCCAAGTGATAGTTTCGATCTACTGATGATGAATAATTAATATTTTGTGTAATTTTTGGTGTTTAAATCATACCTGTGAACTCACCTTTTGTCCAGGTAAGTTTTGATGGCATTTTCTTTTCATATGACCTCCCTATAATGCCTGTAACAGCGTAGTGTTTAAAGTAACAGCTATGATTCTGCTGTTCCACAAGCGCCACCTTCTGGCAAAGAGTGAATTTGCATATTCACTTATATTCACATTTTACGCAGACTAGTGTAGTAAATGTTAACTGGCATACCAACAAGATTTTTTTTTTTGAAATTGGACATAATCGTCAGGAAGCTAAAAAAACAAACACTTTAATCTGGGGTAGTGGGGCCTAAAGTAATGCTGTAGCGCAGGGGCCTCTGGTTAACTTAAGGCCCCTTGTACAGATAATTTGATATTTTGAATATCTAATAAGCAGCAATATTTTGCTCAGAAGACAGTTTTTGTTAGCACATATTAGCATACAATATTTATAAATGTGCAACAGGCACTAGGCCATGGATCTGACCAAATGCTGTATGTTAAGTTAATAAATGGCATCGGCACCGATAGCTTTAAGTTAATAAAAGCCGTTGTTTTGGTCAAACAACCATTTTTGTTAGCTTATATTAAAACAAGAATTTAAAATTCTATATATTTCTTGTTTTATGTTTTTGTCAAACAACCTTTGTTCACACATTAGCTTACCAAGTTTGCAAACATGGTTGCTGACTGTTAGATAATGAATCTAAACGCACACTAACTGCTATCACATGAAATCGAAAAACTTCTTTATATTTAACAATAAGTAGCACCATTTTGGCCAAATATTGGTTTGCCTATGTTACCATACCATGTTTTTAAGCTAACCGCTGAATCATTTTGTGGACATTTTGAACATTTAATAAGCTGAGACTTTTGTTTGTTTTCACACTTTACCATGACATGCTAACCACATGTGCTAGAAAAATGAATTTGAAAACCTTCTCTATTCAACTTCTCTTTTGAAATGGTCAGTTGACCAAAAAAAGACTACTTATTAAATAATAATTTGGCACTTTTTGGTGAAATTACCATATTTGTTTGCAGATGTTACTGTGTTTTCAGCATGTGCACTAACCACAAGGCCATGGATCTGACTAAATTCTTTCTTTGAATAAGCAGTGATATTTTGGTCAAATGGCCATTTTTGTTGCAAACATTCTTAGACCATATTTTTAAGCATGCGTGTTAACTGCTAAAAAAGAACTAAAAAAAATATGTATATTTAATAAGCAGTGGAGTTTTAATCAAATGGCCTTTGTTCGCGCGCATTACCATACCATATTTTAAAGCACGGTTGCTAAACGTTATATCTTGGATCTGACAAAATTTTGCATATTTATTTAAACTCTGACACGTCTGTCAAACGACTAGCTTCATACATGTTACCATGTTTTTGATTGTAGAAATAGCAAAGCTATTTTATTTAATTCAGTAAGATTCAGAATGTTTTATAAGTTGAAGCATTTTCAGCAAACAACCAACTTCACATACATTATCATTCTCTGTTTTAGATTATAATTGTAGAATTATCAAAGCTGTTTTATTTAAAAACATTTGCTAACTTTACCATACCTTTGTTTGTTAGCATATGTGTTACTGTCAGACCACAATTCCAACAATTCATTGTGTTTAGCAAGCTGTAGCATTTTCATCAAACAACCATTTTCAGATACATACATCATATTGTGTTTTATTGATTGTCATTGTAGAATAATCAAAGCTGTCTTATTTAAAAAAAAAAAAACATTTGCTAACTTTACCATACCATATTTGTTAGCATGTGTGCTAACTGCCAGGCCACAAATCCAAGAATTCAGTGTTTAGTAAACCACAGGATTAGCATTTTCAAAAACATTCTTCAGACACATTATCAAACTGTGTTTTTGATTGTCATTTGTAGAATAATCATAGCTAATTTATTCAAAACATTTGTTAACTTTACCATACCGTGTTTGTTAGCATGTGTGCTAACTGCCAGGCCACAAATCCAACAAAATTTTAGTATGTTTAGTAAGCTGCAGCATTTTCATCAAGCAACCATCTTCAGATACATTATCCTTCTGTGCTTTAGATTATGATTGTAGAATTATCAAAGCTGTTTTATTTAAAAACATTTGCTATCTTTACCATACTTTGTTTGTTAGCACGTGTGCTAACTGCCAAACCACAAATCCAACAATTCAGTATGCAGCATTTTCATCAAACTATCCTCAGATACATTATCATGCTGTGATTTAATTGTCATCATAGAATCATAAAACACAGTTGTTTTTGTTTTATACGGGCATTGCTAAACCGATAGAAGCCAGGAAGGGAAAACTAGCAAGCTGAAGGACAAATTGGTCTGGAGATCTTTCAGATGCATAAAATTGAATCCGGTTTACTTTTCATCCGCAACCTTAGGAAGACCCAACGTAGTCTCAGATCACATTGCACTAACAGTGCGGCATTGTCACATTCGGTGCTTTTTCCTCTAAGAAACGTTAGCCTGCTAATATGCCCTTCGCTATGATTTAAAATCACTCCAACTTTGTAAATGAACACCCGCACCGTTTATTCCAGAGACGACTTGACGACCTTTAATCAGAAATGCGGTGAGTGTGTGTTTTAAGTGTCTGAGCTGTTGTAGCATGTCGGTAATTCTCATTGTTTAGACTAAAGGGGTTGGGTTTACGTATAGTTTTAGGGCACGAGAGCGTTTGGGCTGCTAGGTCGAGAGCCCTTGTTGTGTATTTTGAGATCGTTTACGCTGTATAAACACGCTCTAATCTGGCAGATGCACTGGATCCCGTCCAGCAGCAGTCGGAAGGGATTTTCCTCAAGTTCAGGGTGTGTGTATGTGAACTCTTTTACTGTGAGAACCTTGTTTATCATATGTTCTCTTCTACATTTGTTTGGGTTTGCGCATGTTCACATTTGTACAAATATCGCAGGATATGTGACCTGAGGCTGTGTGAGCAAATGGGCGTTCGTCTGATTGCACAGAAATCATGATGGAGGACAGATTGTGGTCTCGCTCTTTATCTCTGTCTTGCTTAAGTGTGTGGGTTTGGCAGTTACAATGCAGCATCTCCTGTTATTGAAAGCAGTTGTTTGACACGGTTTGACCCAGTCTCTCTAGTTTCTGGTTTGACCCACATAGTTGGACTGTGTTATGAACTTGTTTATGTGTTTCCTCGAGCAGATGGAGTCTCGGCCGCAGAGACGGCGGCTATCGAGACCTCTACCCAGCAGGCCTTGCACTACGCTCTGGCTGGAGCCGCACAGCAAGTCCAGATCCACCGTATAGGAGAAGACGGACAGGTGCAAGTTGTGAGTATAATCATATCATCATCCAAAAAGCCAACCCACACAAATATATTTAAATATACTAGTGCTGTCAAACGATTAATCGCATCCAAAATAAAAGTTTTTGTTTATGTAATATATATGTGTTTACTGTGTATATTTATTATGTATATATAAATACACACACATACAGTATATGTTTTGAAAATATTTACATGCATATACATTTATATATTTATATTCTTATATTTTATATTATATATAAATATATTTAATATATAAACATAACATATTTTTCTTAAATATATACATGCATGTGTTTGTATTTATATATACATAATAAATATACACAGTACACACATATATATTACATAAACAAAAACTTTTATTTTTGGATGAGATTAATCGTTTGACAGCACTAAAATATACATTATACTGCAGCACTGTGAATCATGACTCAGCTATCTATCTATCTATCTATCTATCTATCTATCTATCTATCTATCTATCTATCATTCTGTTGTTTGTTCGTTCCTTTATTTGTTCTAGATGGATAGATAGATAGAGACGATATATTTGGGATTATTTGGAAAGAAAAACACAGGAGGTCCAGCAATTATTGTTTGCAAGTTTTTAAGTTAACCCAAAGCTAAAGTTCAGCAAAAATGTATTATTAATAAAAATAAAAATAAAATTATAATTTTTATTAATTATAATTAAAATTGTCAAGCATGGCTCTTTACATTTATAATTATTTGATTTTATTATTATATATTAATTATTTAAATGCCTTTACAATGTGAGCACGTTCAAGATGGGCTCTTTTGACTTAGGCCAGTATGCAGTGCCATAGCAACCATGGCCAACCACCACTTTTTTCACCAAACGTAAATATCTTACTTAATTTGGGCATTTGCAAGACCACACATCCCGTAACAATGCATACATACCCATTCATCTCAAATCTGTCTCAGCTGCACATAAACACACTCAAACATCTCCTGATCTCTCTGTAAGAAGGTCTGGGTCTCCCTGAACTCTGGTACTCAGAGGAAAAGTCAATCCCCTCCAAGCGTTTAATGGAGCGTTAACAGCAGAGTTTCCGCTGTGCCTGATCATGAGGACCTAAACATGATCTCTGACTCTCACAGCTGCATGAGGTCATCTCCACCCCGACACACCATCCGAAATATGATCTGCATACATTGTGACAGTACAATCAAAACCCTGAATACACAGTGTACAATCAGGAGAGTTAAATCTGCGGAGGAGTTCTTGGCATCAGTGGACTCAGAAACGGATCTGTCATCTGCTGTTTGTGTAACATCTCTCTGAACCGAACCACAATAGTTGTACTCTCGGAGGCAACAACTCAGTGGTCAGCTTTTGTCAAGGCCTTTGGCTCCTCGAATGTTCAGTTCATGTCACTCGCACATAATCGATAATTTTAGCCTGTCAGATACGGCAAACAATGACACGCTCATTTTAGGTTTTGAATGATCGCTTGTGTATAAACTTTCCTAAATTAGACTTTTTTCATGAGAATTTTGGGATGGCAGTGGCGGAAAAAACTGATTAACAAAACCAGTAATATCAAATGTTTAGGAACACATCATATTATTTGTGGAAAAATGTGTTGTTTCTATACCGCAGTATTGAACTATCAAGCAACACGAGACTAAAAAGTAATCCAAGGGTAACCATGATACATTTGGCGTGTTATAATAATTTAAATACAGTAAATACTTTACTGAAAGATGCCAGTCATTTTGTTATGATTATCATTAGAAAGCATCATTACATTGCCATTATTGGTAAATTTGTAGGGCCCTATGATTTCTGCGATGTGGAAAACACAGGCGGAATCCAGTCATAAAAACGGAATTTACTGTATAACGCGGAATGTCACGGAATTTGCCTAACTTTGGATGAATAAATCAAAAGTAGGTCAGTACATTTCAATCAAATCGCGATATGGACTAGTGTCTGTGAATATTAGCCCACAAAAAGACTATTTAAATCCTGCATGTTCTGCGTGTCTCTGTGAATGAATAGCGCAGATGCACAGTTTTGTTTACTACACATACATGAACACATGAACATCATCTCTAGAACTGCTCTGAGAGTCACTTCATGAGCATTTAACCATTTCTTTTGAGAAAAACTATCATCATATTATATACACACAGAAACTTAAAGATCTTCACAGCAACCTGTCAAAAATAAAAGGTCGGTTTAACTGAAGAAATTGTGACAGAATTATATTACTCAATTGTAATTACTCAATATATTACTCAATGTAATGTGCGTGTGTGTAATTAAATATTAAATCATATATACATATATTTCTAAGATTTTTAGTTAATTATTTATTTTCATATTTATATATATACTTAATATTTTTGTGGACATTGTGATACATTGCCATTCAAAGGTTTGGGGTAAGTAATAATTAGTGCTGTCAAACGATTAATTGCATTCAAAATAAAAGTTTTGTTTACATTATATATATGTGTATACTTTGTAAATTTATTATGTATATATACACACATACAGTATATGTTTTGAAAATATGTACATTTATTTAAATGTATATATTTATATTCTTATCATTTATATTATATGTAAATATATTTAATATATAAACATAACTATTTTTCTGAAATATATACATGCATGTGCAGGGCTCTAGACACATCCTTCCCATTGGTCGCACTTGTGCAACTAACTTTCCGAGTTGGACGCACGAGCACATCATTTGGTCGCAATTTTTTTGATTAATCAATGCATGCTGATGAACTTTTATCATAGTTTATAGTTATATGGTAACGAAAGTGTTCAACATTCAACCCGTTCTTTTTCATCAGTATTATTTATTGTGATCTAAATTTTGTGACAGGAATTCCTTTTTTTTGCTTTCGCTTTCACTTTCAAATTCGCAATCTTGGTGTCAAGCTTTACAAGAAAAGATGATTGTCATAGGACACATCACATGCTGTATTATACCGACTAATACATAACAGAATGTTTAGCAAACACTGAGGAATCAAATAATAAAAAAATAAGGAAAGCCTCCATACATTAACATGAGGTAAACAGCAAAGATAACAAGCTTTCCAAAACGAAAACAAAAAGAAAAGTCAAACTTAAACTGGCTGTCGCTGACAGGACTTGCATGTTTTCTCTACAAGAATACCAACATGTTCACCTTCTCTCGTTTAAGAAGTGGTCTTTTACTTTAGTTTGAAAACCAAATCCTCCGTTGTGCTGCACGCACCTTCGTGCTCGTGCTGACGCGGCGAGTGAAAGCACAATGGGCGCGCGCTGCTTCTGCGCTGCCTCGCGTGCGGTGTGAAAGGCGCGTAAACCAGGCTCTACTGAAGCGCTCGCGCTGAAAGCGCCTCTCTTCACGTGATCAGTGAAATCTTTCTCCTGCTACAATGTGTTGCGGCTGGCAGGTAGCGCTCGCGCTTTGGAGCACCAGGAGCAGCGCAGACCATGCACTCGCACAAGTGCGACCACGTCAAATTTTTACTCGCACACACTCAAAAAATGGTTGCAAATGCGACCATTTTGGTCGCAGTCTAGAGCCCTGATGTGTGTGTATTTATATATACATAATAAATATACACAGTACACACACATATTATGTAAACAAAAACTTTTATTTTGGATGCAATTAATCATTTGACAGCACTAGTAATAATAATAATATTTTATATATATATATATATAGTAATATATATTTTAAATATATAATTAATTTTATATTCTTTTTATTCAGCAAAGATACATTAAATAGATCAAAAGTGACAGCAAAGACATTTATAATGTTTCAAAAGATTTCTAAAAGAAAAAAAAATTCTTCCAGACTTTTGACTGCTAATGTATATATTGTCTATATTTTGTCTGCTTTTGTCTTGCTATGGCTAATTTCATAGCCAGCATTTTATGTATCCTAATCATGCACAATTAAATACTATTGTCATACTTTACATTGTTAAATAGCTTGATTGGAAATGACGTTCATTTGGGTGTCTTTTTCATTCACAGATACCACAGGGACATCTCCACATCGCTCAGGTGCCACAGGGCGAACAGGTGCAGATCACACAGGACAGCGAGGTGAGCATCGTTTCCTTTAGCTTTCTTGTTTTTTCTTCATTCTCTCATTCTTCTTCTTCCTCTGAGGCTCTCCACTCCTCATTTGTGTTTCCCATATGAAGGTCTCAAGGACCTCACCACCTATCCATAATTATTCCTGACATACTATTTTACTATGATCTTTGGCAGAGATATTTCTCTAAAGCACTCGTTTCTGAGGCGCTTGAGTACTCCGTGTCCTAGATTTGAACAGGATTATGTAAAGGTATCTGCAAATATGTAAACATTACTTTGATCAGATCCATTCTTCATCCTGAGAGGAAGAGAGACGAGGGAGGAGAAGAGAATAAATGTTCAAAAGCTCTTCCTGTGCTGGTTTATAAAAAAATTGATGATGGCCATAGACTTTCAGTGCTCATTTTTTGGGGTAAATTCTCAGGAATATTGTTTGTTTTTAAGTCCAGAGCTTAGCAACAGCGTGCCACTTCATCCAACCTCCACTCCACAAAGACTGTCTTTGTAATATATTTGGCCCGCCTCATCAAGACCATTTATTTGAGAGAGTTTGTAAAGGAAATGAGCCGTTGTAAGATCATTTCCTTTTATCCAGATATTTGTCAGGTGTGTGTGTGTATGTTTTATAATCAGACGGAGAACATGATTGAAAGTTTGTTGTGGTGCAGCTGTTTTATCCCTGATTAAAAACTGTGTTGTGTAACTGACACTTTCCATCAGTAAGATACAAAACAGGGACTGAAATTCTCTTTTGAAATAGAGAGTACATGTTTCTTTCTCAACAAATGGTCAGTGAAAAACTTCAGATGCTGATCATCAACATCAGGTGGTCAAACTAAATATTTATGAGCTGTTTCACTTTCTATTCATGTTCTACGAGGATTGCAATATTTCAACCCTGTTACTCAACTTTGTGGGTCCTTGTTTTCTAGCAGTAAAGATTACATAATATAAAATAAGAAGTAATAATTAAAAACACATGAAAAAATATAAAAAATTAATTAACTATGCTGCAATGAGTAACAGGATTTCAAGTAACAGAGTTGCAAATTTAGAAAGCATTTTTTCTCATTCAGTAGAGACTTGTGTAGTTTCGGGGTAATTGTTGGTTTATCGTTATTGATAAACTTTGGAAGAAATGTTGGTTTGTTTGTTTTTTTCATACAATGTCTAGGGTAACAGGGCTGAATATATTTGCACTTTGCGGATGCAAAACGCTGCAAAAACTGGGGGAAAGAATTCTACTTCCTACTGTGGGAAGGATTCAAATGCTGTTACTTTTTGTGTCATTTTTGTGGTAAAATCCTGTGGAAACAAGGTTGTGTTCATGTTGAACAGAGCTAAATATTACAATGTTGGTACTTTAAATTTAGTTTATATTACAAATAGTTTATTTACATATGAATTGAATATAATTTCCACAGATTGTCTCAAAAATATGACATGGTCTTATGAATTATTGGGTAGAGTTGGTGGGAGAGGCCAAAATGATCATTTTAAGAATGAGGTTACAAACATTTAATGCTACTTTAATGCTAGTTAATTTTAAGTTAGATAATCTGTATTTAATAGTTATTGCAACAAAAACCCGGTAGATGTACATCTAAGGCACCGTTCACACAGAACACATTTTTGCATTCCAGTGCTTTGATTTCTATTGTTTTTCTTTTTAAACGTGCATTTTTTTACATTGTGACTTAGTTTTTTCCCCATTCCACTGCTCATGTCTTGCATTTTTAAACACAAAAATGAATTTCAGCGTGAAAATCCTCTAATGCTTTTGCAAAAATGTGGGACATTAATCTCTACCTCATCCATGGAAACTGGCAGCTGCTGAAATTTGAATATGTCTGTCTTTTCTGTCTTGCAGGGCAACCTACAGATCCACCAAGTGCATGTTGGGCAAGATGGCCAGGTAAATGTAGGTACCTTTTACATTTATTGGTCTGTGTTCATGTGACAGTGTCTTTGTGTGTCCTCTCTCATTTTTTGGTTTGTTCTGAGAATATGATGTTTGGGACCGCGCACACTTCCTGTTTCTCAGCTAACATCAAAGAGGTGCTCTAGATCAAACAGGGCTGAAAAGCAATAGAAGCCTGTGTGGAAATTCAGCTCATTTCACACACAAACACACATTCTCAATGTCAAAATTTGGATCGTTATCTTCTTTACTGCACCACCCTGTGTTGTGAGACAGGTGATCAGTACTACATAGCAACCACGCAGAACATCTTAGCCAGTGATTTTGAGATACTATTATAGAATTTTCATATTTTTCATTTTAATTTTAGTTAGTGTTAATTTTGTATTGATTTTGTCGTTCTTATTACTTATTGTTTAAATATGTCTTTATTTTATTTTATTTAAAATTTTAGTGCATTACATAATATTATATGAAATATTGCTTTGGCAACTGGCTGAAATAAAATAAATAGAAGGCATTTCTTTCCTAAAATATTTTATTTCAGTAAACGT
Source organism: Schizothorax lantsangensis (assembly GCA_027422415.1). Lineage (NCBI taxonomy): Eukaryota > Metazoa > Chordata > Actinopteri > Cypriniformes > Cyprinidae > Schizothorax > Schizothorax lantsangensis. The sequence goes on along the minus strand of CM049854.1, from coordinate 10,827,822 downwards.
TTCTTATTTCAAGTAACATTTTTTATGGTTTTAGTTAAATATAATAACCTGAACTTTGCAGCCATATAATAGCATTTAGCATTGTAGTGGAACATACACTGCAAAAACTCACTTTTTCCTCAGAAAATGAAATCTAGATTGTACTTTGCCATTAAGCAGGCTTTTGCTGTTTTATCAGCACTTGTTTTTTCTAGCCTATTTCCCAGTTCCAGCTTTTTACACACACTCACACACCCATAACATACTCCATTATGATGATAGTTTTCATCTGTACAGTAGCAATGAGTAAATGTTTGCATTTAAAAAAAAGATCCTGGTATATCGCCCGGATGATTGTAGATATGAGGGTGTATTTTGTCACATAGTGCCAAAGTTTGCACGTACACAAAATATGTGTTTCCTGAAATCTCTAACTGGCTAATATGCACAAGACAATGTCAATCTATGCATTCACGTGAATCGAAATAGGAAGAGGAAAGAGAGGGGGCAAAACATTTCATTAGCCCTGAGACAGCTCTCAGAGGATTTCCCTGGACCTCTTCCACATCTCCCTCTGCATCAGGTCTTTTTGTCCCTTCCAAGGATTTCTTCACTCTGGTCGCTCCTCCTCTTCCTCCATCTCCTCTCTTTTCATCTCCACGTGCTATGGTTCATCTGTCTTCGACTCCTCTCCATCCTGTAAACAGCTGGAGGCCTGTCCTTCACTCAGCCTCAGGTCAGCAGAACCTCAGGCCAGTGGCACTGCAGTCCCTCAAAGCTTTCAGCAGGGGTAGAAATGCTCTGAAAACACTTTATTAACGTGTTTACACCGTAATGGACATTCGGTCATCATTTACCCTCGTTCCAAACCTGTTTGATTTTATTTCTTCCATAAAAGACAGACGGAAAAATTTAGAAGAATGCCCTGGTCGCTCTTTTCCATACAAATACAACAAATGTGAAATTATCTTTCATATTTCAAAAATCATTAAAGTGATCCATATGACTCATGCATTAAGTTTTCTCAAATCAAATGATAGCTTGAATGAATCATTCAGACTGGATTTTGTGAACTGGATCAACTGATTCATTAAAAAGTTCAGATTCTCATGAATCAGTCTTGGCTACTTTTCTCATTAATTGTACAAGCACCAAATTTGCTCCTGTTTCTCACATGAAGTTGTCATATGACTTCAGAGGACTTGGAATATAGTGCATGAGTCATATGGACAACTTTTATGATGCTTTGTGTTGTTTTTAATGCTTGAAAAATCTGATTCATTTTAATTGCATGAAAAAGAGCTGCAGATTACTTTTAAATTAGATTTGGAACATAGCCCACTTTTCATTTAGACAATGTTTTATGTTTATTTTATGTTTTAGGTGTTTTTCATTCTAATTGGGGCTTGAAAGATGCAGCCTGTACAAACCTTGTCTTGCAAATAGTGTAAAGTTCCTTCTTTGTCTGGTTAAGCAGGATTTCTGAATTGCATTTGAGGTTTTACATCCCCATCTGCCTGCCATGTTCTCTCTGCTGTCAAGGGGAAGAGTCCATGATTTACAGGCTGTCGGGTCTATATCAGCGTGCCATATCATTTAGCCCCTTTCCACTATCTAAAACAAACACGCACACAGCCCGGCACATGAAAGACTTCCATGAGAGAAAGTAGTGTTAACAGTGCGTTAAATCAGTCAGTGACCTCTTATCTGATGCCCCCTCTCTGGCCCTCTGATCTGACCCCCACATCTATAGAGGTCCAGAGCGGAAGATAAGGGAAGAACTTGAAAAGAGGGTGAGGAGACTGAAGTCTGAGGAGATTTTGTTTTTGGTTGGTACAATTGGTTAGTTCCACATTGTGCTCACAAATTCTTCAGACCAGACGTTGCAGATGTTTATTACTGAAACCTCTCAGGCCTTGTGTTTTCTATGAACAAGAGTTCTTTATTTACTTCTCCTTTCACAAGGGGATGGTGCACAGCTGTGCACCCAGTTGGGGATCTGAACAGTGTTGCAGTCACTTCCTTGACAGGTTTTGAGGTAGGTAGGAAGAATGGAAGTAGGAAGGGGAGTTTGGGCTCCTGTTGGTAAGTCCAGGTGCATTAGTTGAAATTTGGCAAATACAATGGATATGTGAACAGCTCTGCAGAAGTGTGGTTGTATCTCAGAGGTTGTTTGCAGCCAAGTACCGCCTATTTTGACAAGAAAGGTAAAGTGAGCAACCAAAATGTGATGTTTAGGGCTGTTGAAACTGAAAACATAGTAATAGAAAGTTGTAGCTTGTTCAAATAATAAATGAATGAATAGCACTACCAGTGTAGTCTGATTCAAGAACAAATTACTCTTAAGCTGGTCCTCATAGTGAATCAATCAAAAAGACTGAAGGGGTGTTAACATGACAAAAAAACTGAACTTATTATGTGGTTTAGCCATTCATTTACTGAAAATACAAATTTTTGAAAACCGTTTTCAAAGTGCACGTTTTTGAAAACGATACTGTTATCATTTCTGTGTAAACTACAACAATGCAGAATATTACATATTCACATAGGGTTTCATTACTAAATGAACTACTGGCCTGGTATGCATAAAACGTTTTAAGTCGTGTTGTGGATCCATGTGAATGGGGATCGTTTTGACAACATTATGCGGAAAAAGAAAAAAAAATCCATGTTTTGCAAACGCACCATTTGAGTCAGTCTGACGAATCCTTCACTGAATGAACTCGCTGAATCTGTTCAGTGAGTTCTGTCATGACAACTCTCAGAGAGTTTAGCATGGTAATATGCATGGCAATGTTAATGTGTTTGGTCTTGGCAGAATAGATCTGGTTCTGCTGCGGCAGAGCATGTACCGAGTCTTGCTACTGCCAATACATCCACTGTGAGCATGTAAGAAATACTGCTGCTACATGTATAACATTTATAAAATAACCCCCATATATAACATACATGAAATCACCCCATAGCAGATCTATACAGGTGGAGCTGGGGAAGGAGGAGGGTTTCTGAAGCGCTCTACAACTACTGCAGTATGCACTAGCCAAGTATTTGAATGTTAAGCAGCAAGCTCATTGGCTGCTGACACAAAAAGAAACCAATCAGCTGTGCCATGTGAATGATGATGTTATTATATCAGATTGAGTTAGAACCTATCGACCTGCGCCATCTAGAGTTTCATGACAGAACTTTGTATTTACCGAATCAATGAATACTCTATGTATACTCTTATAAAGAGGAAGTGGTCATGAGTTATAATTTTAACAGTTTTAGACATGAAATGCACATAAATATTAATTGAACTGTCTAGTTTGGGCCCTGTGTTTTAAAATGGACATTGTAACTGAATCTGAATCTAATCGAATCTAGAAATGTGTATCGATACCCAACCCTATCAGCTTGGTACATTGAGTCTGTTTTATTTTCCAGCAAACGGATTAAAATGTAGCATTAACAGCATCAAATAAAAGTCCTGCTGCAGTTGGCATGCTGGGCCGCTCAAACAAACAGCACAGTGTTTTGAAAGTAACCTGCTACATTTACATAGTAAGATTTTTGGCACTATCTGCACATCTAAAATTGAGCACTACAAATACAGACTGCACCAGAACCAGACCCAATAAAGACTTATTCTAAGCCTGCTTATTCAAACAAATGTAAAAAGAGTTAGGAAAGACTACTGTGATCTGTTTCTAATCGGCTTTTTTGGATTTGTTGTTTTATTGAATTTGGACAAGACAAAAATGAGCTCAGGAGTTTGAATATCATTCACAAGCCGCATCTGTGTGTTCAATTGATGTAACTTTTTCCCTCTGTAAATGTGTGTATATTTATATTGGTATGTATGCAATTATGCCCATTTGCGATCCAGAACTTCAAGTTTCCTTTATCGCAGTATTGAAACCAGATGTGCGCAGAGCTCGCATCCATTAAGTACCTGCTGTAGGATCTAAATTCTCCAGGATTTAACTTCCAGCCCAGTTGTTGTCACAATCTTGAGGCTTTAGTCCCAATTCGAGCTCCTAAATGAATATACCCTTTTTACCTCCATTGGAACAAGGATTTTCCTCTGGTTATAAAACAAAATATTCTAAATAAAATGGTCCAAGGCTTTTCGCGATCCCAGTGATCGTTGTGTCCTAATGGAGGGGATTGTATTTCACAGCATTGTTGATGCTCTTGCCTGTCTTGGGTCGTGACAGCGGAGTTCTGGAAGCTAATGTAGACATGGCAGGGATTCAGAGGTCTTCTCACAAATATTCACAAGTAAATCCCTTGATAGTTTAATGGAGACAAGTTCTCATTGACCTGCTGCAAGTGTTGTCATCAGTGGACACTTGAGGACACCAATCACATTGCTTGACTGGCCTCATTAACACAACGAATCATCTTCGTGAGAATCTCACCTCTTGTTTTACTGCCAGTTGGATGCAGTGAAAACATCTGATGAACAAGATGCAATAAAATCAAGTCGTCAGAATTTATGCTGCTCTGAGATGCTTTCCATTGGAAACATTGAAAACGTGGAGGAAAAACACGAGGTTTGAAGGCGGGACTGGACTCTGTGTCTCCTCAAAGAGGTTGTTTCAAGGTCATGCAAATATTTTACAAGTTTACAACACATGGAGTGATACACCATAGCCTGTCAAATCAGCAGTATAATTAGAAACATAATGAAGACAACATGAAGAAAAGACTTGACATTGACACTAACACTGAGGCTTTATTCTTTGTTCCTGAGAACAAGCATTGCAGCTTGGGTTATCCGCGTGTTGATAAATTTATTGTAAAATAGAGTTATTTATGTCATTCTGTCTGCTCTTTGAATCAGAAGTCTTATAGATGCGTGTCTGTTGTATGAATTGTTCATGGTCTGTTTGATCCCTTTCCTTGGATATGCTGTAAAAGATGGGTTTGGCTACAGGAGGAGTACCTCAATCTTCCACAGGGGTCATATTTAAGGTTGTTGTTAGCGATTTGAGTATTAGGATGTCAAGCTAATTTATCTAGACGATATTCTGTTCTTGTTTCCCTTCAATCCAGCCTGAAGTCAAACCATTAGTTTGAGAAACTGCAAAGCTTCACTTTAACAGAATGTTGTGAAATTGCTGTTTCATTTGGTTGTCCACAAATTCGGTCATGGAAGTCATACTTGTACGATGTGGTACGATGAGGCTCAGTTTGAACCATTAGTAAAAGGAGAGACTGTAAAACTTTCCTAGCCTTTCTTGCCACCTTCATTTGAACACCCTTCCTTCTTAGCTTGTCTCCTGTTTTCCAAGCTTCCTTCCGAGCATCCTGTGTTCTTCCAAGCGTTCTTTCTTTCTGTCTTCACATCGTCCATCCAGATTTCCTTACCTTCATTTTAAGCATCCTTCCAAACTTCTTCAGAGCTTACTCAACTTTCTACTGAGCTTCCTTCCCTCCAAGCTTCTTTTCTATCTCAAGTTTCCTTCAAAGCATCCTTTCTTTTGAGCTTCCTTCCAAATTTATGTGCCTTCAAACTTCCTTCTGAACTTCGTTCCTGCCTTCCAGTCTCTCCAAGCTTGTTTTTTCCTTCCTAAACTCCCTTTAACACTTTCTTCTATACATTCTTTTTTCCTTCCAAGGGTCTTTTCTGCCAAATACTATTAGTAAGTCAGATCATTGTCCAGAACCAATGTCAAATGTTACAAATTAAACATGTTACCAACATTTGTGATGACTAAGCTAAACCCTGCATTGCTTCAACATTACTAAGAGCATAACACGTGTGGAGGTCTAGATTGGCCACAACGAATGGCCATGTGATTTTCAAATGAAGCACATGGAAAAGCATCCAGCATTTCATGATGACTGAGCTAAACCTTGTATTGCTTCAACATTAGTGATGTCATGCAATGCCTAATTATTTGGAACTGAATATCCACTAGAAATTATATCTGCTTCCAGGCTCAAGGCAATGTTAAATTGGTGTGGATACAGTACTGTTGATGGTGGCAGCCCTCCAAATTTGACTTTTAAAGAATGAAATAAAAAGATAGTTTGGGGTTTAAGAAGATATTAGTGATGGCACCACCCGCACAAGTCTAATAGTGTATTATGAGACTAGCTTGTTTGTGTGGAGACTTTTTCGTAATGTATCAACCACATACTCATCAAACAGGAATTAGCCGTTGAGCTCAAATGTCCTCAGATGTCCTCATTAGGTGAAACAAACAGATTTTGGATACAAATTTAGACCTGTCTTTACTGTACAACCATTTTTTTATTCTGAAGTTCCTCTGTCTGTTTGTGGGAGGTTTTGCAGCAGAAGTGATGTAGGACTCTCCGAAGGTTTTAGGAGTTCACTCAGTTTGTCCAACGTCCTGTTTCTTTCTGTCTGGCTCTTTCTCTCTCTCTCAGAACAGTTAGGCCATCACATCTGTCCTGGCTTAGGTCTGGCCCGCTCCAGATGCACAAGTTGTTGGACTTGTGTAGAAATTGGGCGGAAGTGTTTACCTTTCCAGAGAGACTATTTTTCGTCATACTGACATCTCTTGAGGGTATGAGGGAACTGTAAATGTTGCTGGGAGACTGACCTCTTTCACAATACAGTTATTGAACTGTGCAAAAAAAAAATAATACTTCTTCCAAATATTTTTGGGACCTGCATAAAGAATTGTGAAGAAGCATGCAGATTTCATCAAGCTTATTAGTGGATCTTAACCAATTTTCATACAGTTTTCAGGGGAATTCATGATTTTGAATGACTTTATCATTTATAGCTAGTCGAGAATCGTATGCACTGAGGACGATACTAGAACGGCAATAATGAAAAATGGAGTTTGGAGGAACGGCGTGTTTGTACAGTTGGTTGTTATGTTTCAGCAAGGCCCCAAACTAAATGTTTTTTGCATTAAGCTGCTGTTGTTTTGTTCCTCGTTGTCTTTGCTCCAGTTCCTCAATGTGTTTGCTGTCCTACTCTGCTGCTGAAAGCATTACTACATAAGAGAAAGATTTATTCAGGGTCCTTTTTTTCTTGTTTGCTTTTAGTCCCATCAACCCAAGCTGACAGTGGATCCCGACTCTCTCTGCCAATTTTTAAACCCTTTGTTTGGCAGCTCGCCTCTATAGAGATAGCAGATTTGAAGTGTGGCTGTTTTCGGAAGAAACCCGGCTGGGCACAGGGGTAGGTTAGCTCATGGAGACCCTTGAGAAAAGGGCACGATCCATTTCAGTTTCAAATGCCTTTCAATGTGAATTCAATCCAGCCATGAGCGAGAAGGCAAACAACTGGCTTGGTTATTTACTCCGTTTCCTCTGAGAGCTTGATTTACTCGCTAATGACAAACAGAACACCGATAACTAATGTCTCAAACGAGGCCTTTCATTTCTGTCAAAGTCAGCAGACCTCATGCGTACACACCACTTCAACTCCGAATGCATGTTGTGACATCATGACTGCTTTAGCTCTGGATTTCACCTTTTTCTGGCCAAGATTGGTGACACATCAGAGCGTCTCCGAAGTGATGCGTGTTTTGAATTAGCTTTACTTTATTTGATTGTGTTGGAACCACGTTCCCATGCTTGGTGGAGTGGAGAGTCGTCTTGAGAATAGTTGCGAGGCCAGAAGTCAAGCGATGAGAACGGGTTTACATTGCTATGCGATCGCAGACATTCTCCCAGCATCATAAAACTCTCGTTGTGTTAAGTTGCACAGCTGCGCATACAAACAAACCTCACTTGCAGTTTTAAAATTCCTGTCGTTGTAGCCATGTTTGCTTTGACAAGTATTATTCAACGGGTAAATCCCCAAGACGCACTTTTTAATGCAGAAAAATTGCATTTCCTTCTTTTGAGGCCTGACGGATGGTTTCAAAATGTCATATGGATGCTTAGTGAGCGGCACCCTTTATTTGATTGTTTTCATGATTGTCTGCATGAGAAAGTATTCAAGTTTTAAGTTGGTGCCTCCTGTGTGTGTCTTTGCAGTTTTCTGGTTCAGATAAATGATGGAATGAGAAACAGGAAATGTAAAAAGACGTCCCTCAGCTGTGAATTACTCTTGTTCCCAATAACTTCAGATGTTTGTGTGTGCATATCTTTGTGCTTGTGCATGTGTTTGTGTTTAAGACCTGCTGGGCCATCCTTCGGTTGTTCTCATGCTATTCTTTGTTTACCAGAGTAAATGGGTCAGTGACACACAAGGGTCTATGATAAAGAAAATGGTTTAATGTGGTTTTGAAAACATTCATACAATTTTTGACCAAAATATTAATGCAGTGACTGTCATGTGGTGTAGCCATCAAGTAAAAATAATAACATATTTTCCTTACACCTGCCACACAAGTGAGAGTACACAATGAGAGTTCCAAAAAGTTTTCAAATTTTAATGTAAACATAAAAAAAAAAATAGCATTAATTATTCATAAATACCATTAGGTTTTTAGGGAGCCGTACCACATGACATTTTACTAACCTTACCTCGTAATAAAAAAATATCTGTTATTTTAAGAGACTTAAGCCCCTTTCACACTGCACGTTGGTCCCGGAAAATTGCCGGAGTGCCTTCTGTGTGAACGTAAACACGTCCCGGGATTAAATCTGGGACCGATCCCGGGTTGGGGACCTAGTAACTTTATCGTGCGACTGTTTTACCGGTTGTTTTGAAGGCAGATCAACGTTCACACGACGAAAAATGTGTAAACTGGAATGAAGCAGCGATCAGGGAGCTCCTCACTATTCGCGCTGAAGCTGAAATCGTTTGCCAGTTTAGTGAAATGGTGCGCGGCGCATTATACACGTCACATGAAATGTCACGTGTCTTTACGGGATCTTTACGGGTTGTGTGTGAACGCACGCACAGATTCTGGAAAATCACTGGCAGTGTGAATGAACCAAAATCAAACGTTCCCAGGATGATTCCCGGAACACATTACCCGTGTATTTTCCGGAATCTTTGTGTGAAAGAGGCTATAATGACACAGTTATGAGGGTCTGTGAGGTTTCGTTTTTATTTTGTCTGGTTTTTGTTTGGTTCAGTTTTGTTTTGTTTTGTTTAGCCTTATTCTTTTATTGTTATTCATTTATTATATTTTTTGCATTGTTTAATTTGTTTTTGTTTGTTTTGTTTTCGTTTTGTATAGATTTTTTTTTGGGGGGGGGGGTTATTTGTAGTTTTGTTTGATTTGTTTTTTTTAATTGGTTTTGTTTGTTTTAGTTTGGTTTAGTTTAGTTTTAGCTTAGTTCTTTTGTTTTTATTTATTTATTTTTTGGCTTGCTTTTTGTTTTGTTTTTTAATTGGTTTTGTTTGGTTTAGTTAGATTTTGTTTTTTTTTTGTTTTTTTTTCTGCATGTTAATCACACCACGTGACTTGATTTCACACCACGTGAAGATTTCAAGACTTTGTTTTGAGGCTTTTTTCATCATTATGATAGCAGGAACCTCCATTTCAAAATGTACAAAAATGCTTGTCATAGAAGAGTTGTATTCAAGTCACTGTATGTATGAAATGCATTTTTCAGAAATGTTTCATCCCATTTAAACTAACCCAACATCGTACACTCTAATTATTACCCCATGATTTGACTGGCAGCATCATCTTCTATTCGAAAAAAGGAGTCGTTGTGGTGAAATTGGCATCTTTTCTCCATGCCGTTGGAGACATGGTGGGCATCTAAGCATGCCACTGACTCACGACTTCAAAGTCATCGTCTGCGCTAGAATCCGGGGTGGGGGCAGAGGCGAACTGGATCTGAAATTGGGGTTATTGTGGGATTTTTGTGCAGCGCAGCAGATTTTCTTTCTCCTAATTGGGAGTGCATGGCAGTTCTGTTCCCACTCGGGGAGACTCAGATTTGATTGTTTATGCCCACACTGGTGCTCCGAGGCGCTGATGTCGTCAAGACGAACCGGAGAGGTGTCACCACATGGAGTCGCAGCAGATCTGTAATGATTAACAATTAGTGTTTAGTCTGAAGTTCACGTTTCATTTAAATTCTATCCCACTTGGCCGTTTTTGAATGAACGCCGTGCATGTGGAAATGGTCAACTGCTGCAATCGAGAAGTTACTGACTCACAGTTCAGGTTGAAGACTAGCGTCAGTAATTGAAGGGAAGCCGAAGGATCCAAAACCATTGTGACCACATCAGAGTGCCTTTAGTGGTCAGATTATGTGTAATCAATGATGTGTTCGGGCATTCGAACACGATGTGCGAGAGTATGCGATCATGCATTAACATGCAAGTGTTTTTGCTTTTATGTGCCTGTTTTGCGATGAGTTGGCAGGGGATGGAAATGTGTTTGTGAGAGCTCAGCTGGAAACTAGGCCTTCCATGGGGCTGTTATGATGAGCGTTTGGATGTGTCACACATGCAGAATCAGTTTCACGTGCATAAGGAAATGCAGTAAATCCCTGGCTTGATTTGAATTAGGTTTGCAACACCACTTAAACGCCAGATCAAAATTTCAGACTTGGCAATCAAGCAAGAGCATTCAAGCTGTCAGTTTTATATTATATCACATAGTTTTGCACCTTTAAACCCTGAAACAGTTGCTTAATGACTCGCAGCAAACAAAGTGCATTCTGACAGTCCTGATTGGCCTGTTACTATAAGAATGGAAAACATTTCCTCCCTTTGGGCTACGTCCGAATCGATAAACTATCATAGTGTGTTGAATTTGATGAAGAACTTACTTTTTTTTTTCTCTCTTGACTTTTCAAATTGTACGGCTTCTGCTCCAGTTGCTTTATGGGATAGCAAAGTGTCCCAAAGTTGCATACTTCAGAATCCAGCAGATGTTGTACATCATCCAGATGTTGTTCGCCTACTGTATTGTAAATACTTAGTACTGAACTTCTACTCATTTGACAGACTTTTGAACTTCCTGACAATGTGAAAAGAAGAGCTGAAAAACAGGTGCACATTAGTGAGGTTTATGACAGGCAGTTGCATAAGCTATAGAATGAGTGGAAACATTAGCAGATTAAAATGTAAACTGTGAGAAATGTAATTTTGTTTAAACAATGGGATGATGGATATGCTGATGAAGGTTAGAAAGGAACAATCAGTATGGATTGAAAGGAAGAAAGTGGTAATAGTTTTAGAAAGGAAAGCACAATGATTCATTTACACAAGGTATTGGAACATACTTAGATAAGCATGGATGTGAATCATTTCCATATTAAAATCAAATTATCATCAGAATCTCACCTTCCACTCATAAATAACATTTTGAGGAAAATTTGATCCTAGAAGCAGCGTTTGAGAATAACTAGTGGAAAATACAAAAAGATGATTGCATTTGTTTAATACAATCAAAAACTCAACAAAATATTTCAATATATATTGTAGCTATTACTGTAACTAAATATTTAAAAAATATTTTAAATGAATAAAGAAAATAAATTAAAAACGTAATTAAGAAAGATCATGAAATTTCTATAATGAACTTTTTTTTTTTTTTTTTGTTAAGTTATCTGATTCAGTTTGACTTTGTCACTCTTATTTAGATCCTAATACAAAAAAAACAAACAAACAAAAAAACTGTGCTTCAAGTAGCTTCAGTGTCTTTAGCTACTTCTTTTTGTCTTATAGCTACTGGCTAATTAATGTTTATATTTCTATTTATTTATTATTATTATTATTATTGTTTTTGTTTTTCCCTAGTTATAACTAACTTGTTGTTTGAATATGAACAGTTTTAAAAACACTGCCCCGCCAGAAATTTTAATTATTGCAAGTCATGTGATTGGAGATGTTAAAATATATCAGTCTTTATTTTTGTGGAAGGACTTCAATATCCATCCATATTTATAATGTAAATATGTACATAACATCCACCCATCAGTTTTTATATTTTCATCTTTCCTTTTAGTTTAAGTTTTATTCAGTTAATGAAGCTTTTAAGTTAATTTGCTTTTGTCATTTTAATTAGTTTTTTTTTTTATTTCCATATAGCTTTATTTTTTCTGTTTTAGTAATTTTAGTACTTAAACTTCATCTCAGTTATTTGGCAAAGCAACATATGTTTTTTAAATACTTTAATACTTTATTTCAGCTTTATTTCAATTTCCAGAAACCATTTTTAGTATGAATGAATGAATGATGCATTTATATAGCGCTTTTATTGTGTATTGCCATACACCCAAAGCGCTTTACAATCATGTGGGGGGGGGGTCTCTCCTCAACCACCACCAGTGTGCAGCATCCACTTGGATGATGCGACGGCAGCCACAGGACAACGGCGCCAGTGCGCTCACCACACACCAGCTACAGGTGGAGAAGAGAGAGAGAGATGGAGCCAATCAAGTGGATGGGGATTATTAGGAGGTCATGATTGACAAAGGCCAGTGGAGGGAATTTGGCCAGGACACCGGGGTTACACCCCTACTCTTTTACGAGAAGTGCCATGGGATTTTTAATGACCACAGAGAGTCAGGACCTCGGTTTAACGTCTCATCCGAAAGACGGTGCTTTTTACAGTATAGTGTCCCCGTCACTACTGGGGCATTAGGACCCACACTGACTGCAGGGTGAGCACCCCCTGCTGGCCTCACTAACACCTCTTCCAACAGCAACCTAGTTTTCCCAGGAGGTCTCCCATCCAGGTACTGACCAGGCTCAACCCTGCTTAGCTTCAGTGGGCAACCGGTCTTGGGCTGCAGGGTGATATGGCTGTGGCCATATAGTTTTAGTACCATAGTAGTTTTACTAAAGCTTGCACTGCATTTTACTGTCTGACTCCAATTTGACAGTCACGCCGTTCACATGTAAGACAGCATTAGTCACCGAAATTAGTCACATTGTCACTTAGGAATGATTCTTACTACAACTATGTAGCCATGTTGGGAAATTTAGCAGTGATGTCTAGAGCGCTTTCCCACAGATAAATAAGCATTCGGCATAGTTTGACCTCGTTGTTTCCTCAAATGTTAGCATAGTGCTAATGTTTCTCATTTTTCCTGCCTATTTCTTAGGTTCTAAGAGGACCGCAGCTCATCGCAGTGGCGTCGACCGACGGGACCGGCGGGGTTGATGCATCTCCACTCCAGGGTAACGATATTCAGGTGCAATACGTCCAGCTGGGAACAGTGACCGACCACACCGGCGCAGTACAAGTGAGATAAGCCAAAAACACAGTCACAAACATAACTTACTGTAATAACGTTTTCATCAATGTTGTCAACATTATCTGTGGCGTACAGCTGTTTTATTTCAGGGAGGAGTGTTTTCTGTCTTGAAATGACTACCGATGTCGCACAAGTGTGCGATGAATGCACCAATTTGTGGTGGGCTGCAATTCTGCGCCAATGCTGCTGGGTGGCGTAGTGACCAATATGTATAATCAAACTTGCTCTCTCACCATATGTTCATTCCAGAAATCGTAGGCAGTGATTTTAACCTGCTCTCCGCTCTCACTTTCGGCTAATCAGCAACCCAGATCAGTTTGTTTTTCCTCGGAATAATAAATAGCCCTTAGTTGTCCTTTTCCTCCCTGTCTGTTTTCTCATTTTTATCCCTCTTTTCCATCTCATGCGCTACATCAATTTCTCAACATGCTAAAACGCTCCTTGATGTGTTTTTACTCTAATCACTTCCCCATGATGCTGTTACTGCGTTTCAGAGCCACTATATGGCGTGCACGCATATTCAAACATTTAGGGGTTCGACAGTCATCACAGGTCACCACATTTCCCCAGCTACACTCACGGGTTTGATTCATGTGAGGCTTCAAGCTAGGGTTGAGGAGCTCAGGCACAATTTGACTTGCATATTTGACATCTGCTTTTAAGTTTCTGTCTTTGGAGAATATTTTTTTTTTAATGTGAAACAAAGAACAATCAGTGTTAAATCTTCATGATGTGAAATTAGTGGGTCAAATTTTGGTTGGCAAAGATTTTGTGGCAAGACAACAAAACTTTGACAATAAAATGATTTGAATTAAAGGAATAGTTCACCCAAAAATGAAATTAAGCTGAAAATTTTATCCATCCAAGATGAGTTTGTTTCTTCATCAGAACAGATTTGGAGAAATGTAGCATTACATCTCCTGTTCACCAATGGATCCTCAGCAGTGAATGGGTGCCGTCAAAATTAGAGTCCAAACAGCTGATAAAAACATCATAATAATCCACAAGTAATCCACACCACTCCAGTCCATCAATTAACATCTTGTGAAGTGAAAAGCTGTGTGTTTGTAAGAAACTAATTCATCATTAAGGAATTTTTTGCTTGAAACTGTTGCCTCTGGTTAAAATTCGAGTCCATAATTCATAATAATGCATTCTCGAGTGAAAAAGTTGTCTCGTCTGAATCAAGAGAGAAACATGCACAGATCAAGCACTGTTTACAAGCAAAAAAAACCTTCTAAACAAATGTCAGTGGATTTTGATGCGAGACGACAAAAGGAGATGTACTTTTTCACTGGAGGAAGAGTTATGATGAATTATGGACTCTTAATGATGGATTATGGACTCTTAATGATGGATTTGTTTCTTCCAAACAAGCAGATTTTCACTTAACAAGATGTTAACTGGGAGATTGGAGTGGTGTGGATTATTGTGAGGTTTTTATCAGCTGTTTGGACTCTCATTCTGACGGCACCCATTCACTGCAGAGGATCCATTGATGAGCAAGGGAACTATTCCTTTAGTGAATACAGTTGGCACTTTAATGTATATCATTAATATTGCAAGATATTAAAAATGCACTATTTATACATTTCTAGGACAGGAAAAAGCGTTTCAAAATTTTAGAAACAAGGTTGCTATGGTAATGGAAAACCTAGAAATTAGAAAAAAGTGTGATTTGTATAATAAATAAAAATTTATATATTAAAATCTGATGGAAAATCATTGCTAAGTAATGCATTTCTGTAATGAACATATTTGTTAACATTTAAATATTTCATTTAATTTTTTTTAATGTTTGGTTTAATGCTCTTTTGTTGGTTTTGATTGCTTCTATTGTCCTCATTTGTTAGTCGCTTTCAATAAAAGCATCCGCTAAATGACTAAATATAAATGTAATTGGATAGAAAAATTAGTAAAAGCTTTAAAAATCATAACATTGTTATAATGAGCAATTTAGTTTTTTTTTTAAATAATATTGAAAATCATGGAAAGTCATTAATCCAAAAGAGTAGGAATCCTGTGGGAATTTTAAGTTTGGACTGTTTCTGTTTGACACATGTTTTTGTCATTTTGCACATTATCGTCAAATAATATTGAGTGAAATGGACTATAACGAATGAATATAATGACATATTGACAAAATTAAAATATTTTCACTGAAAGTCAAAATACTGAAGCAAAAAACTGTGTAAAATCAACAATGATAACATCAAACAATTCAAAGCCATTTGTTGTAAACATCCCTCTTACATTTTTTAAAAATGTGTTCTCAAACACTCCACAGACACTTAGGCCACTAGCACGCACCCCCAATATGGCTTTTGTGAGCGCGGGAATGTGAACTATTTTGTAACGGAGGAGGAGGAGGCCTTTACCACAGTTGCCCTTTAAAGTGGTTAAGCTGGTACAACTAAAACCTCTTTAGACCTTTGGGCGCTTATGGTTTAAATAGTCTTAAAGGGCATTTTCTGCTTAAAATCAGTACTTTTTTCAATTTGCTTTGTTAATGCACTTTGTGCACGGTCCATCATTGCACGTTATTTCAAAAGAAAAAAGTCATCTAAACGACTTTCCTTTACCGATGACATCACCAAGACCTCTTATCTCTCAGCCCCTCCCCCTTCTCGATACTCTGCTGTAAACAAAGGCCATAATAAACAAACAAATGCTCCCCTTCCTCTCTTTGAAGTGCATTCTTTCATTGGATGTGCTGTAACTGGGCCAGATTTGTTGTACAGCTTGTTATCTGAGTGACCTGCATCTTTCTTTTCCTCTTTCTCTCTCTCTCACCGATACACACACTTGCGTTTTGGCCGACCTTCAAATATGTAGTGTCTCATCTTTGTCTAGGCAGGCTGTAGCAAACCCCGGAAAGCAGGTTGTGGGAACGGCCTGATGATTGCCTGCTTACCCAGACCCCATCAGAGGGTCTTAGATTTACCTCTAGCCTCACTTGTTGCTTTCCTTGGTGGTCTGGACTCCTTCCAAATTGGCTCTGCAATTATACTGTACACATCAAAGCTGTTGGAAAGTTGTTAATGGGCTTTGATGCTTGAACAGAGCGCCACATTTGACGCAATCAAGCTAGTTAATCTTTGCGAATTGATTATAGATTACTGCCGCTTTGTGACAAACCACCTGTCAGTGTGACACGGGGATAAAATAAACAGCTGTCAGAGGAAATTAATATGGATTATGGCATGAGCTCACTCAGTGGAGCTGTGCTGAAGTTAGAGAACTGAAAAACTACCTGCTGTTTTTGAAGAAATTATTTGGTGGGAAATTTGTTTACATGTAAATCAATTCTTTCATGTTTAATATCTTGCTCTAATTTTATAATAAAAATTTAAAATAACATTTTCTCTTAAAAAAAACAAACTAAAACTATATCGCAACCTGCATAAAGAGATTATGTATTTCATATATTTTAATAAAAATTTTAGGCAGAGTGTTTACATACATGCATACATAAATTAATTTGATTTGATATCCTAACCAGTCTCAACTAGTCACAGCTGTGATTCGATTTTTCATCCATTTCTTTTATTGTAGCAACACCCACAGTAAAATTTCATAGCCACACCTACAGTGAGATCCTATTGGTCCAAATTTCTGCTCCACAGAACTGTGTATTAAAGATCAAATATAATCTGATTGGCTGTGATTGTTGTGTTGTGCAGCGTTTTTCATTTAAAACTTGGACACTTGCCATATTTAGTTGGAGAGCGTGTCAAAAACAGCAATGAAAAAGAATATAATTTTAGAATAAAATATAAAAATATCATTTTGTTAAATTATATATTTTAATAACATTATTAAGAGTAGAAATGAACCTCGGTGAGAAAAACAAATAAAATAAAATAATAAATACTTACATACATACCATATATTTGGATTTTAAGTAGACACCTGGGGACAAACATAAAATTTAATGATTACAAAAAATGAAAAAACATTCAGAACATTAGTGGACCTCAGGGAAAAATTCAAGTAAATAAAATATAAATAAATAAGTAGGTAAGTATGCGAATTTTAAGTAGATATCAGGGACAAAAATTAAATCTAATGATAACAAAGAAATAATAATAACAATAATGTTGGAAAAATTAAAAAAAATATATATTAAATTTTTTTTTAGTGAAGTTTAAAATAGTTTTTAGTGGATTTTAAGTGGACATCATGGACAAAAATAAAATTATAATGATTTCAAAAACATTAAAACAAACAAAAAGAACATTAGTGGATCTAAGGAAAAGATTCAAGTAAATTATACTAAGTAAATAAATAAATATATAAATGTTTTAAGTGCAAATCAAGTGGACATCAGGACAAAAATAAAATTATAATAATTACAAAAACAGAAACATTAAAACAAACAAACATAAAAAGAACATTACTTGATCTAAGGGAAAAAAATCAAGTCAATTTAAATAAATGTTTTAAGTGCATATTAAGTGGACATAAGAGACAAAAATAAAATATCATGATCACAAAAATAAATAAAGAAATAAAAAAACTAATAGTGGACCTCAGGTAAGAAATTAAGTAAATTAAAATAAAAATAATTAAATTTTTACTTTATTGACCCATTGCAACCTACTTGATGAGCTAGAAGCCAGGAAATGACATCCAATGCTTTTAACTATACTAAAGCTGTATAATTTGTCAACTTCTTCACTTGAATCATTTAATTTGAAGCTGTATGATTTCAGACAGCCATCTTCTTGCGTCTCACATATGATGCTCAGATCCCCCTGTTGGCATCAACCGCCATCCTGAGGTCACGGCGCTTCTTCCTATGTGAATTTTAGGATTATTTCAATCGCTCTCATCTGCTGCACAAAACATGTGGTAGTGTTTACAGCCATTTTTCATGAACACACCCCTTCATTTTTTCATTTAATAGCTTCCATATCGCACATTCGATCGCCACAGATAAAAATGGTCGAAAATAAAGAGATGTTTCCGGCCAGGAAGCTCTGTTCTCTGTACAGTCCGACAGAAGTGTCAGCTCACTTACTCAGAGCTGTTTGAAACTGATGCTTTTGAGCCATTCAGTCATTGGCTCTAATGAGTGCCCTCTTGTGGAGCCACAGGAAATCGGCCCCTGAGGAGTTTACACTTAGCAACTAAGATGAAAAGCGCAGGCCGCGAGTGTCTCGCATCAGGCGGGCTGTGTTTTAAGAGTCTTGGCACTTGGGGGCCGTGCCCTTGAGTACAGTTTGAGCTTTGCACCGTGCAGGTGTGCGGTCTGTTCCTCTGGCATGTGTTGAGGAAGAAATGACTCACTGCTCATACTCTGAAGTGACTCATCCTGCGTTGTCTCCCCCTGCATCACTCCCTCTGTCCTTTTTTTTTTTTTTTTGGAGGGAGTGTTTTCATTTCGACGACTGAGATAAAGTGTAGCCTTCATCTGACCCTTTACTTTCCTCCTGGTTTTCCATCTCTTGTTGTTGTCTTGGTCTTTGTTTTCGTTGTATCAATCTGTACACCTGTCAGCGTTGTATTTGTCTGCTTTCACTGCCTCCATCAATATGGTACAATGGGACGTATTAAGCCTGGGCGAATGACGGGATATACCGTGCGGCGATAGATGTGTATCAGCTGACTGACAGTGATTCGATTATATATGGTATCTTAATCAAACAGACATTTCAGAACGTGTTGCTGACAGACATTTCCATTCAATGTTGTTTCTTTAATGCCAAGAATTCATTTGGGTGTTTCCATCCAAGATACACTGTGACTATAAACTTCATGAGTTTTAATGTAGGATTCAGCTGTTTGGTCAACTTCCTATATATCAGGTATTTTACACTGGCTGCAAATATCATAACTCTATACTGGGAGAAAAAAAATTGTAAACTAAAACCATAAATAAAAATTAAGAACAATTAAGAAAAATTAAATAAATTTATTTAAATAAATTTGCGTCGATGTTAAATAAATTTATGTGGATGTTAAAACTCTCTCTCTCTCTCTCTCTCTCTCTCTCTCTCTCTATATATATATATATGTATATGTATGTGTGTGTGTATGTACATATGTATATGTATATACATATACAGTACAGATACAGGTGCATCTCAAAAAAATAGAATATCGTGAAAAACGTCATTTATTTTTGTAACTTATTTTTAAAAACTGAAACTTTCATTTATTCTAGATTCACTACATGTAAAGTAAAACATTTCAGTAGTTTTTCTGTTCTAATTTTGATGATTAGAGCTTACAGCTCATGAAAGTCAAAAATCCAGTATCTCAAAATATTAGAATATTTACATTTGAGTTTCATTAAACGAACTTCCCTATAGTATAAATTTGGGGTATCTCTTGTTCTTTGAAACCACAATAATGGGGAAGACTGCTGACTTGGCAATGGTCCAGAAGATGAACATTGACGCCCTCCACAAAGAGGGTAAGTCACAGAAGGTCATTACTGACAGGCGTGGCTGTTCACAGAGTGCTGTATCAAAGCATATTAAATGCAAAGTTGACCGGAAGGAAGAAATTGGGTAGGAAAAGGTGCACAAGCAGCTGAGAATGCTTGAGAATACTGTCAAGCAAAGCTGATTCAAACACTTGGGAGAGCTTCACAAGGAGTGGACTGAAGCTAGAGTCAGTGCATCAAGAGTCACCACGCTCAGACGTCTTCAGGAAAAGGGCTACCAAGCCACTTCTGAAACAGAAACAACGTCAGAAGCATCTTACCTGGGCTAAGGAGAAAAAGAACTGGACTGTTGCTCAGTGGTCCAAAGTCCTCTTTTCAGATAAAAGTAAATTTTGCATTTCATTTGGAAATCAAGGTCTGGAGTCTGGAGGAAGACTGAAGAGGCACAGAATCCAAGCTGCTTGAAGTCCAGTGTGAAGTTTCTGAAGTCAGAGATTATTTGGGGTGCTGTGACGTCTGCTGGTGTTGGTCCATTGTGTTTTATCAAGTCCAAAGTCAATGCAGCCGTCTACCAGGAGATTTTGGAGCACTTGCTTCCATCTGCTGACAAGCTTTATGGAGATGCAGATTTCCTTTTCCAGCAGGACTTTAGCACCTGCCCACAGTGCCAAAACCACTTCCAAGTGGTTTGCTGACCATGATATTATTGTGCTTGATTGGCCAGCCAACATGCCTGACCTGAACCCCATATGAAATCTATGGGATATTTTCAAGAGAAAGATGAGAAACACTGGATCCAACAATCCAGACGAGCTGAAGGCTCAATAGTGCCTCAGCAGTGCCACAGACTGATCGCTTCCATGCCACACCTCACTGATGCTGGAGTTTGTGCTAAAGGAGCCCCGACCAAGTATTGAGTGCAGAAATGAACATACTTTAAAGAACTTTTCTTTAAAGTATGTTCTTTGCAAAACTTTTCTGTTTTGCAAATCCTTTTTCTGATTGATCTTAGGAAATATTCTAATATATTGAGATACTGGATTTTTGACTTTCTAATCATCAAAATTTAAAAAAAAAAGAACTTTTGAAATATTTTACTTTACATGTAATGATTCTAGAATATATGAAAGTTTCACTTTTTGAACTAATTTACAACAAAAAAATAACTTTCTCACGATATTCAAATTTTTTGAGATGCACTTGTGTTAAATTAAATTCATATTTTTTCCCCAGTTAGGGTTAGGCAACTTTATTTCTAGTGATTTTTTTCTTTTTTTTTTATCTTACAATTAATAAAATTCATAATTCACTGCACAAAATACATTGCAGTTAGCACAAACCATGTTTATCCTGCATGTGAACTGTTGTCCTTGCATAGTTTGTTTATGGTTTTCAAGGATCAGGTCGACATGGTAAAATTAGATCTAATATTTCATCCAGTGGTGTGAATTTGAGGTGGAACAGATGGAGATGGCAGATGGAGGAAATGTTCAGAAAACCTGTTTGAAGCAATCATTTTTGCAGTTGCATTTGTTTTTCTAATGACACAAAAATGACACATTCACTGTTTTTGATTCTCAGGCTGAAGCTCTGACTCCAGCGCTGCAGGCGGAGATGGACGTGAAGGAGGCCATTCAGCTCCAGCAAGCCGAGAATGGAGAGGTGGTTCAGATCCAGATGCCAGGCACTTGAGTCGCTTGTGCAAACTTCTCACATGTGCGTAAACAAAGATATTCGGCTAAAGTGTCAAGGAGAGGGCAAACCCAAGGAGTGTGGCCACTCAAACTCAAATTATCTACCAAAACCACCGCTGTCAGTCAACAATTTTCAACTAATTCCAAGTAAAACAAATGCAATTAGTTGTAACATGTCAGCTCGTATGGAAACTACTGGCCGTCCCACCAAAAACAGTCGTGGCGTCCAGTCTGCTTAGTAATGTATAAGCAATGCTGGCTCATCCAACCTCTCCGACACTGAACAAAACAGAACAGAAGGCTTTTTCCTCTCCGGTCTATCTGAAGTAACTCATACGCAAGGAACAAGCATGTTTAACTGAAGATTCGAGCAGACGGTCGAGTTACTGGGTTTAAACCGGTCACAAGTGTCATTTTTAGTACATGAACATCACACTTTGTAGACTTTTGCTTATATGGTATTTCAAAAAAAGCAGCAGTGTAAAATATGCTATAATCCATAATCTGAGATTTTTCCGTTTTGCAATCCTTTTGTGAATTTTGTGTGCGTGTGTGTTTGCATTGGTGAAGATCTGGGGGTTTATTTAAGGGCCACCGGTCTTCATTCATCAATTATCAATTTGTTTTCATAATGGTTAGTCTAAATATTTTTTGTTTCAGATAACATTATTGTACAGAAAAAAATAAACTACTGAAAGTTTTGTGGAGCTTTTGTAGAGCAGTTTACGAATACACAGGAAAATGACGACAGTGAACTGTGTTAATGTAGTATATGAAATATGTACTTTTTCATATATATATATAAATATATATACATATATTTGTGTATGAAGGATTTGTTCAAACTGAATAAATTACCTTTGTTTTGAAATACAGTGTCTCGAGTAACAAATGACAATCTGCCAGACAACATTAGCAAAATTTCTGCAATAAGTCATTGTCAATAATGTATTGATGTATTGAAGCACAGCTCAGATGTCAAACTGGAATGAAACTGGAAGCAATCACAGTATTTAACATCTTGATTCATTTGATTTCAAAATGTCACATTTTTAATAATTAAAAATAAAAATCAGATTAGTGGTCAACAAATAAGGTGTTTTCAGTAGCTGATTCTTAAATTATTACCCCAAATATGTGATAATAGCCTTACAAAGTACACATAGTTATTTATTTTTACGTACTCTAACCTTAAATCTGTCAATTTTTCAACCCTGTCACAGGAACTTTGAAATTGATAGACATGGGCCTATAACTTAAATAGATAAATGAGTTAATTCTGACTCGGTTTCAGGGTTCCTTGAAATTTGAATTTAAAACAAAATGTCAAAACATGTTTTGTGTCAACCCTGTTGCATTAAAAATATTGTGGGGTTGAAGATTTGTGCAAAATATTGAATAAAGTCATTTTTTTTGTGCAAGAAGAAAAAATATATTTTCCAGCAAGCAGTTGATTACTGATTTTTTTCCACAACAGAGTTGAACTTTTGAGCTTGACAGGTCCCATAAAAGCCTAACCAAAATGAAACACAGATGTATGAGAATACAGAGTTTAAAAAAAGAACCATGCAGTCAACAAATAATGCCAATCTCTTGAATATAATGTGAAGAATGTTTCTGAAATTAAATGCCACAAGATAACAGGGTTGAACAGGTTTTTTTTTTAATAAAATGATCAAATTAAATAAATGAAAAAAAGAATTAAAAAATATAACTTGAATAGATAATCAGAACAAAGTAAATTCTGATTCAGTTTCAGTGTTCCTTGTAATTATGATTTGAAACAAAATGTTATTTTTCTTTCAAAACATGCTTTGTGTCAACTTTGTTATATTCAAAATATTGCAGGGTTGATTTTGCTGTGCAAAATGTTCAATAAAGTCATTATTTTTTTGTGCTAAAAGAACAATATTTTTTTTAAGCTCGACAGGTCCAATATAAGTCAAGTCAAGTCTCAAGTCAAGTCTGCTTTATTGTCAATTCTTCCACATGTACAGTACATACATACAGAGAATTGAAATTGCGTTACTCTCAGACCCTTGGTGCATACAGTTAACATTAAACACTGACATTAGACGTTCAAATACAGATAAATACAGTTTAAACCATATGTACATACAAACTATACAGATATACAAATGAGGACATTGTAGAAAAAAAAAAAAAAAGCCTAAGCCTAAACAAAATGAAACACAGGTGTATGAGAATAAATATGTAAAAGAGACTTACCTCTGTTTAAACCATGAGGTCAAAAAATTATACCAATCTCACAAATATAGTGTCAAGAGCATTTCAGAAATAAAATATCACAGCATAACAGGATTGAACAGGGTTTTAGAAAAAAATTATTTAAAAAAATTCAGATTAGTAGTCAACAAATAAGTGGCTATCAATAGCTGTTTTTTAAATTATTACCCCAAATAAAAAATATGTTAAAATAGCTTTACAACTTACCATTAGTTAATTATTGTTGTTTAATTTAACCTTAAAGCTCTCATTTTTTCAACCCTTTCACAGGAACTATATTTTGAACAGATAATCAGAATAAAGTCTGCTTCAGTTTCAGTGTTCCTTGTAATTATAATGAAATTTCTTTTTTAAAAACATCAACCCTGTTATGTTAAAAATATTGCAGGGTTGATTTTGATGTGCAAATTGTTCAATGAAGTCATTATTCTTGTGCTTTGTGCTATAAGAACAATATTTTTCCAACAAAAAGATAATCACTATTTTTTCCACAACAGAGTTGAACGTTTGAGCTCGACAGGTCCAATATAAGCTGAACCAAAGATGTACAAGAATACAGATGTAAAAGAAACCTACCTCTGTTTAAACCACGAGGTCAAAAATGATGCCAAACTCTCAAATACAGTGTCAAGAACATTTTTAAACTAAAATATCACAAGATAACGGTTAAACTTTTTATTTTTTTATTTTTTATAAAATGTTGAAAAATACTTTTAAAAATGCAGATTAGTGGTCAACAAAAATGAGTTTATTAACTGATTCTTAAATTAGTAACCCAAATAAAAAATGTGATAATAGCTTTACAAAGCAAAAGCAAAGAACATTTTTAAACTGTCACAACATAACAGGGTTGAAGATGTTTTTTTTTTAGAATAAACTAATGAAAAAAAGGAAAAAATCTGTTGAATTTGGAGGGTTTTTTATGTAACAGTGATTAATGTGATTATTCAAATTATTTGATATTTAAAGAAAAATAACATTTTAAATTAAAATTAAAAAACTTTTATATTAACAATTATTTTGCTCTACAGTCAAAACAAAAATGATTACATTCTCTGTCCTAGTAAGTTATGGAGATACTTGGCATACAATTTAGTTTCCTGACAACGGCTCATATACTGCACAGTATTCAAAGCAGATCTGGTCCAAACAAAGCCATCATGCACACACATTATTGCAAATTAAGTGTCAGTGTTGATTTAGTGTTCAGCCACTGAACAGTCATCACATGCATTGTGGTTTAATGATTGCAAGCTAATGAGTGGAGGTGATTAGAAGCAAGCGGCAATGCATTCGGTTGCTATGTTTGTTTTATATTTATGTGATTTGCTTCAGTTGACCAGAACACCGTGAGAGTCATGAGACTCATGTTTTGGTTTGTTAGATCACCACATATTCTCTCTAGAGCCCCCCCAAAACTCCTACTCTGACTCCCTCGTCTCTAATGGGATCGAGTCAACCTCTCCCCCATTCCGTACAAACACGGATGGAATATCCCAGATTCTAACAGTCTGGACTTTAAGGCCTCCAGCCAGACACCACTGGGCCTTTTGTTATGGCAATGGTGCGAGTTGCTAACTCATCCTCTCCCGCTGCTGTGGGTTTTCGTCAGATTATTCATATCAATAGGGCAGGGGTGAGGTCAATAATAAAAAAAGTGTTTTGTTGAGTTTTCCCACGCATGCTGTAACATAATGGTGTATTTTGGATCGCGTGCAGAAAGCGTCCTGTATAATCGCTGATAAAAACATCTCTCTATTTCCTTTTGTTTTCTTTTAGTCTCAAAGTCTCCTATTACCCGTCTTCTGTACGCCATCCATCCGTCTCTCTTAAGGAATCTATCGCTTTCTTCATCTTTTTCCTCTGATTTCTGGTTCTCTCACTTGTTCTCATCCTCCCACTCTTTTCTCGGGTGGTGTCTGGTGTGTGTGTTCTTTTTTTTTTGCTTTCCTCCTCCTTTGCTACCAGTCTGTATTGGTTTTGTCAGAATTTGGGCTGCGGTGTCCCTGTAGCCCTTATAAAATCCAACTCTTACTCCCTTTTCTCTAATAGAACTTAGTTGGCCTCTCCCCCGTTTCAGAAGATAGATGAAATGGCCTAGAATATAATGTTCTGGGGGATTTAGATTTTAAAACCCAGACTGAGGGCCACTGGGACTGTCTTTTGTGGTAAAAAGACAGATTTGGTTGTCACTTTGCTTTCATGTAACCATCATATCTTTATGCATTAGATAACATATCTTTATGTATTCAAGAAAATGTCTTACAGTTTTAAGGTTACAGTTACTTACTGTTTTTAATGAAATCATATCAGTTTGTTTTCTTTTATAATTCAGGACAATCATCAGTGGAGGATATGGGCTGAGGGTGAATTTTTAATCGTTTCTCTTTGATTTCAGCCGATGTTGCCATTTTTACCCCATCTTTTGACAAAAAAAATCCTCTTGTCTCTAATCAAAATTTCTTGGAATACTATTTTAATTGGTAATCATTTCATAGCCCCCCAGTGTCCTCAATATCACTTTCCACCCTGTTATTCCAATTATTATTTATAACAAAAGCCAGGGCCTTAGTGACATCATCACCCAGACCAGGATGTGACATCATTGTTAATGGGAAAACAACAGCACTAACTTTAGGGAGTATTAGTATTTGATTTATGCTATGTCGTGTTATGAAATTACTCTTCGTCTCACTCCTAAACATTCCACACTGTTTGATAAAATTGCAGTAATTTGTCAAGTCAAGTCACCTTTATTTATATAGTGCTTCATAACATACAGATTGTTTCAAAGTAGCTTTAAAGTGTTAAACATGAAAATGTTTCAGTGACGCAAAATTCAATTCTGCTGTAAAGCAGCTCTAAAAAGAGGACAACAGGAGTCAATTATTCAGTTAAAGTCAGTTCATTGTTGATTCAGTTTAAAAACTGTCTAAAGTTCATCAATTATGGATTGAGTTCAATTCATCTATAAAGCAGCTCTGGGGAAAACAGTAATATCATCATCCAGCTCAGTTCAGTTCTCATCTCATGTTTTCCATCCTGTTACAGTCGTTTATGAACATTTCATTTACAAACATTAAAATTTATTTCCATTCTGTTATTGTCCATCCTAATAGGAATCCTGAAAATTTTCATTTTCATCCTGTTTTTTTCCATCCTGTTATTTTTTTTTTTTTTTTCCACCCTGTTAGAAATGATTTTAGAAATTATCCTGTACATTTTTTTATTATATCCTGTTAGGAATCCTGTACATTTTTGAATCATACTTTTTAAAAATTTCCATCCTGTTAGTTTCCATCCTGATAGGAATCCTATACATTTTGTATTTCCATCCTGTTACTTTTCTGACCTGTTAGGAATCCTATACATTTTATTCATGCTGTTTTTTCCATCTGTTTTTTTCCCACCCTGTTACATTCCATCATGTTAGGAACCCTGTTGATTTTATTTTCATGCTGTTTTCCTTTCAGGAATTCTGTTAATTTCTTATGTTAACGATTGTTAATTTCATTGTTTCCATCCTGTTATGAATCTTGTTAAAGTTTGTACATTGTCTGCTTTGATAGCCTTGTGGGCTGTGCGCCGACATATAACACCGTTGCGTTTCGGGCATCCTGAGTTTGAATCCCGGCTGGAGGACCTTTCCTGATCCTGCCCCACTCTCTCTCCCCCACTTCACTTCCTGTCTGCTCTACACTATCCTGTTGTAATAAAGGCAAAATGCCAAAAATAAATCTTTTAAAAAAAAGTTTGTACATCATTTTTCTTATTTTTCTAAATAATTGTAACACATTTATATAATTATAATTGTATAATTATATAATTGTAATAATTATAACACATTTATTTTTTTAATGTTACAGCGGTTAAAGGTAAACCATGAATAGACGACATGTACTGTAGCATTATCTTTGTTGGCCTGACCTACATGTCCTCTCTGAAATTTTATTTTTAGGTTTTATCTAATGCAGAGAAACTATGTTTCCCAAGTCAAAACATGAAAGCGGTCTGTCTCCAAGATATTAAATCAGCACTTGTTGATCTGATAATGAAGTGCGAGACGGCCGAGCAGCCTGGCCCGCATACAGCAAACAGGAGACAAGGTCAGATTTTATGACCCTAATGTTGCGCAGTGGCGTATTTTATGTTTCTGACTCCATGGGTTCAAGATCTGTGTATGATCATTCGAGTGAGCTCATGCTTTTGTGTGTGGACTCATGCCTGATGTGAATTTACAGGTTTCTTTTATTTACAGGACCTTCTGAGCAGAACGCAGATTTACATGCTCGCAACCATGACCTACATGAGCGATTTCTCAACCCATGTATCACATTATCTTCTAATAGGATTACAGCATGTTAAAAACTGAGTAATGGTCAAAAATGAATATGTTGGCCCATTATATCATTTAAGACACCGAGCAACACTCCCAAATATCCCGAAAGACATCGCTGATATTTTATTATCCAATTCCTTTTTTTACAAAATGACATAAAATTCTACTACTTAATAATGAGAGTAAAATGAAATTGAATGTGTACTATGGTTACATATCATGGAAAAACCTTTCCAACATGGAAAAGCCTTGCCTACTATGACAAACTACAAACTAGTAGTAATTTTATTACTAATTTTCAATTTTGTTATGACACTTTATCTGTTTATAAACTGACATACAGTACACTCGTGATAGGTACAGTTTGCTGGGTATGTGTCTTTTTTAAGGCACAAATTTAATAAATCATATATCAGCTTCTTTGGGGTTTGAGCGAGTTAAGTAAAAATGTTTAAATCTTTTTTTTTTTTTTTTTAGTTTAAAATTTGTGTGTTTTTGGGCCTGATTTGGTGGCAATTATTATTAAGTATTATTAAGAAAGAAAGAATAATCAGTCGGCAATTTCTTGGCCAGAAAAAATAAAATAAAAAATCATAACTCGTATTAATATGTCTATTAGAGATATACTGATTTCACTATTAAGGCCAAAAGCTTCTTAATCTGATGATATTGGTGTTTTGTATAAGCATAAAATACCATTATTCATGTAATTTTATTATTATGTCACTGTTAACCCATGGCTGTTGCTGTAATCTAATTGTATCTAAATCAATTAAGTCACCAATTTATTTGGCACAGGTAGGGCCCCCCATATAGTGGCCCTAAAAAGGGGGTCTTTATTTTACAAGTGGCTAAACAATTTGACTAAAACCAACAGGAAATGCACGTTTTAGTAGCTTTTTCAAGCTTTTTTCTTAATTTTTTGAACAGTTCATCTACTGTTTTATCATTTTAAACGAACAAATGTGTGTATTTCTGCTATTTCTCTTTTAACAGTTTGGTATTCTATTAAAAGCAGTGATTTTCATGCGTTTTAAATACTTTTTGAGGCCAGTGCCAGTGTTTGAGGCCACACTAATCGTTTGTACCGAGGCTTGATTGTGTGCTGAAGAGTGCAGCTGTGGTCAGGTAGAGGTTAATGGTTCTGCGCTCTGGCGGCGGGGCAGGCGCGGAGCTGCGGCGCTCTGACGCGGGGATGGAGAGCTCAGAGATGCGCTGCTGCTCCGACAGGATCCCGACATTTCCCTGCTGCTTTCTCCGCTCTTCTGCGCCGACACTTTAAATCACGGGTGAGTCCGCTGCTTCTTCCGACATACTCAGCGCGTGACGGCTCCGGTGACACGTCACAGTAACGTAAAGCGCGTGCGAACGTCACGCGTAGTCTATACGATCATCTGACATTCATTGAACAGCATCCAGCGCCTGACAGTTTGATTATTAGTCCTCTAGGAGTTCAGTAAGTTATGCAAGAGTGAAGATGAGTAAGTTAAACTTCTTTTAAACACTCAGTGATTGATTAGCTTGTCAACACACTGATTTTGCTGCATATGTAGAGCAACTTTACAAAATGACCATGGTAACCCGTCATTTACTGAAGCTGTTACTCAAATTACTTTTTAGCCATCAGTTGGCATTTAATAATGAAACTAATTTGGCAAAAGTATTCTGAAACCTCAATCCCATATTCATTTATAATGGTTTTACAGTGGTAACAA
Source organism: Schizothorax lantsangensis (assembly GCA_027422415.1). NCBI lineage: Eukaryota > Metazoa > Chordata > Actinopteri > Cypriniformes > Cyprinidae > Schizothorax > Schizothorax lantsangensis. The sequence goes on along the minus strand of CM049854.1, from coordinate 10,798,362 downwards.
TACCTGATAACTGTTTTTTGGACGGTTACGGTATACAGTGTTTACAAAAGAAAGTCAAGCTTCTCTTGTAAAGCGTTGTGAGTGTTTGATCAGTTTGTCAGCACACTAAAGACTCCGTGAAACCACTTTGAAATCACTTCATTTCCTGTCATATCCATCAATAGAGTGCAGTGCACGCCCATTTTTCAAACCATCATTTTCCGTACAGGAAGACATTAATTATTATATTAGAATATTATTATTATTATATAGACATAATAATAACATTCTTACTTTATAATAATTAATAACATTATAATATTAACTAATATTATATAATCTATATTATAAGAACAATGATAACAATAATACTTTTTGTTGTTGTTATTGTTAATAATAAACAATTCATGACCACATTTAGTAATAATATTTATATTAATTATTATTGTTGTTGTTATTATAGACAATAATAAAAACATTTTTATTATTACATTGATTACACAATAATACAAAAATAATTATTATTTTTGTTGTTATTATTGTTAATGATAATGATAATAAATTATTATAATATTAATTATTATTATATAGACATAATAAATATAATTCATAACAAGAACATATTATTATTATATAGATTCTATAACAACAATTATTGTTGCTATTATTGTAAATAATAATTAATGATTATATATTATTATAGTAACAATTATATAGACAATAATAATAACGATGATGGCACATTATATACTGTATATATATATAGTTGCTGTTATTATTGTTAATAATAATAATACACTTATTATTCATATAATTATTCATGTATTACTATTATTACTATGCAAATGACCTAATCAAATTCAAAATAATAGTAAACATAAAACAATTGATTTAAGGTTCTTTATAAGTATACGAAAAACACATTTTATGTTTATCTTAAAATATCCATATATACTCAGATATAAGTATTCTGTGAGTATAATGAGATTGAGAGACATTTGCATTGCTTTAAGAAAGTGGGCGGAGCTCTCCTCGTGATTTGCATATGTTTTATCTTCAGGATTCATGGGTAATGTAGTTCTTCAGCAGAATTTGCACTGTTTAACACAAACCTCTGCGCTTATGGCAGATTTGTCTTTAAAGCTTTATAAGACATTAAGAACAATCCTCCTATAAAGAAATGAACGGGATTTTTCACTTCCAGTACTTGTTGTGCTCTGTTGGTCCTGTGGGAAGTGGCTGGTATTTATTCATTTTGAAAGTGTTTTATTGCTTTTTCTCCATGGAACAAACTGTCAAGTGTGTTATACACATGCGGCCTGCATGTGTATAAAATAGTTTCCCCTAACAAAGTACACAGCATCAACAGTTAATTAACATCCCTTAATAAGCATCATTTAATGTTTTAAAAGCACAGCCAAACCATCAGGTCTGGATGCGGAGGTGGATGAAAGCTGGAGTGATGGAGATCCATGGGATGCTGAGAAACTGAACCAGACCTAAATAAACGCAGAGCGACTGGGACTTTCCCAAACCTGCGCCGAACACAATGTCCTGTAGTTACCCATGTTTACCAGACCGCATCTCCTCATGCAGATCCATAACTGCCAAGATTATAGATATATATCAGATCAAGATGCATCTGCAAAAAAGCTTTTCTCAGACCTTTTTTTGTAATTAGCTGTAAGCAGCTGCTCTCAAGATTTTCCCAGACTGGCCCTGAACCTCTGAAGTCTCAGCATGTCCTGTACTTAACACTTGATTCCTAACCAAAAGCATGTGTGATGTGTTGTGACTCACTCCACTCATTAACTAAATTGTTTGGGTAGGAATTGTACAGATCAGCTGAACTAAAAAAATGGCTTATTTATCTTCATTGAAATAGAATACATCTGAAGATGTGGGCTGTGTTGAGCAATGATCATACAGTTACAACCGACTGATGAAAGATGAGCACAATAATGGGCTTCGATGGAGGTCTTATTCATAAAGCATAACAGACTTACACTGCCTTCAGTAAGATTTTTTTTTAAGAAATTAAAACTTGTATTTAGCAAGGCGTTCAATTAATCAAAAGCAACACTTTTGATGTTACATATAATTTCTTTCACATAAATGCTGAACTTTTCTGGGAAAAAAAATATTAATGTATCTGTTTCGACATTGACAATAATAATAAATGTTTCTTGAGCAGGAAATCAGCATATTAGAATGATTTCTGAAGATCATGTGACACTGAAGACTGGAATATTGATGCTGAAAATTCAGCTTTGATCACAGAAATAAATTACATTTTATAATATATTCACTTAGAAAACAGTTATTTTATATTGCAATAATATTTCACAATACTACTGTTTTTACTGTATTTTTTAATCAAATAATTTCAGCCTTTGTGAGCATAAGAGACTTATTTAAAAAACATTAAAAAATGTACAGACTCCAAACTTTTTGCGGTAGTTTATATGGTTGTCATGGAATTATTTGAGGGCATAAATAAAAAAAATGCGATACAATTGTCCTAATAATGAGCAAAAAAATAATAATTTGAAAAAGAAAAAAGTAGTGAAACCGCCAAAAATAAGACCAACATGCAAAATAAATAAATAAAGTAAAATAAAATAATTTAAATTTTTATAATTTTATAATTTTTAAATAATAATTTTAAATAACATAAAATTAAATAAATAAATACAAGAAATATAATATATATATATATATATATATATATATATATATATATATATAAAGATAAATAAATAATAATTGCTTTATACACATTAAGATGTTTAAGAAAAATATATTACTAATGGAGTAATTCAATTTAAACTTTAGTTGAAATAGTATACAAGTTTTTTTTCAAAACCATATTAAACTAACATGAATAGAAAGATTGTATTTGAGTAAACTTGGCACATGTACTGGAGACTACATTTTTAATCGCAGACACTCTTATTTGTCCCACTAATGTTTTGATTCATAAATTCATAAAATAACAGAGCAGACACACGATGCTTTCCAAATGTCAAAAATAGCTCTATTCCCTGAACTTGTACTGGCCTTTCCGCAACAGCACAGAAAGAGATAAAACTCAAGCCAACATTAATACAATTCATTTCAAAGCAAATAATCACCAAATCCACCCAAGGTGAGCGTGAACGTGGCGGTGTCTGTTTTGTCTCATCAAGGCGTGAAGACGTTCATAGCTAGCTAATGCAAATCACAGAGATTTAAAGAGCTGAACTGTACAGTATGCTGCATGCAACGCCAAGGTCACAGGTTTGATTCCCAGGGAACTCATTGCTTGTTGCTTTGGATAAAAGTGAATGCCAAATGCGTAAATGTAAATGAAGAACGCTACCAAGTTTGATAGAGGTTCAGCAGTGGTGCCTTCAAATCACTATATAAAACTGCACTTAAATGCCTCATTTGCAGAAAACACTGAAGATCTTTGGCTCTCTGTGACTTCTGGAACTGAAGGAAAGCTGGGATGTGATCATTCGCCAGCCTGCTGCGGTTTATTGATGTAGCACTGGTCAGGTTAACACATCAGGGTTACTTAGGGAAGAGTTCTGCTGAATTAGTCTTGATCGTTTCTGAAGGCCACGCTCCAATTGTGCTCTTAACAGCTCTATTGTTTTCTGATTGTCAATGTGTCAATATCGATAAAAAGCAAACTGGGAATGAATAACAGCAAACATGAGCCAAACCAGTGGAAATGAGACGATGAAATCTGTCAGCCTCCGCAAATCCAAAAAGAACATAAAAACACAGAACAAGAGATATGAAATATTAGACAATAAGTTACCGGATCACTGTCAGACTATTGAACCCGTTTGTTCTGACTGGATCTGGAGAATATAGTTTTTAGAATGTCTAAAGCAACCACCACTAAAGCTACAAATAATTATAAAAAACACTAAAAAACTAAATAATGATTTTTTTTTTTTAAATGGGTTTGTTTAATTATTTACTTATTTATGTGTATGCATGTATTTTTTTTAAAGAAAATCTATAAAAAAACCCCACAAATGATTGTTTCATAATTTATTTTTTTAAGTCTTAAAATATTTCAGCTGTTTTTTTAAACAAAGCCCCCCCCCCCCCCCCCGCATTTTTAATTCCGAAATATCATACGTTTTTAGAGAGTCTACATTATTCAAATAATTTAGTATTTAATATTTCAAGAAATGTATTGACCTTTGATCACACCCCATATGATTTTGGCAGACAAAAAAAATCAGTTTATATAAAGCAGTTTATATAATAATTAAAAATGTTAATAATAATATAAACAATAAGTCAAATGATTTAAGGTTTTCTTTTAAAAAAGACCTTAAGTCAAATGATTTAAGAAAAAATTCAAATGAATTAAGAAAAATAATTCAAATTTAAAAATGTAAGAAAAATACCCTTTTTGTTTTTACTTTAGTTTTCTTACATTTTAAAAACATGCTCATCATATAAAAGCTGTATTTAAAGAGATCTCCTTCAGTTGGTCCCCAATAACTTGCATAGTGTTTTTTCATACCATGGAAGTCAATGGAGACCAGCATCTGAAGGTGAACTATCCCTTTAAGTCATCGGTCAGTCAGTTTCGATCAGCATAAGAACGGCCAAATAAACACCTGCAAAATGGTCATTTTGGAAACTGTAACTCAACTGTCATCCATACTTTTATTTAGTCAAGGTCTATGCAATGGAAATGTCGCAATATTAGGCAAAGTCTTGGCCAATTTTATATCCTCTGAGAATACTAGAATACCAAAACAGAATAATTTGATTATATATCAGTTGCTTAATACTCTTTTTTTTTGTCTGAGTGGGTTTTGGAGTATCATGTCTGTTTGGAATAATGTTCCTATTCCATGGGAAAAGTTCTCTTGTTTGTTAAATGCAAGACGAACGCTCATTTGAACTTATTTCTTTGAACTAAAAATTCATCTGAGCTTGGTAAAGCGGTGTTTAATTTTCTTTCCCCATATCTGTGTTCTAGTTACAAATATGATCGTGCCAGATGTGGCAGAGGAGTCATGCTTCACTTAAAACATTTCATAATTTGGACTTTGTAATGGCAAATGTGCAATTGACAAAAGTTCACGTCGGGAGAACAGCACCTTTGACAGTGTGTTTTGCTGCGTGCTGTGTGCTGTGATTAAATTATTATTAATGGAATGTCTTGTAGGCCAAATATTTGTGATTTCTCTGACTGGCTTTTGGGCGCTTCTTACACGCTCTCATTTGTTACAGACAGACAGACACGCAGGGTCGTCCCCCGAGGGTGTTGATCTGGGTCAGATCACTTATCGCTAATCTCTCCAAGCCGCCTTCCCCAGCTTCGTTTCTCTTCTGCTGCCTGTAAGTGACTAGGACTGGGAGGGAGTTAATTAGCAGGTTAGTGCTTTGGTAATTGGCGGGCGTTCATCTGTGTCTGGGAGACTTTAAACTGGCATTATGTATAAATAAAACAGTTTTTGCATTTTCTGGAAAATATCTGGAGTTGTGTGGTTGGTTGCCAATACGCTGCTGGTTGGTAAGTGTTTTTTAGTGATATATGTGTTTGCTAGGGTGATCTAAGTGGTTGCTAAGTGGCCCCAAAAGAGCCCATTCCCAAGTCTTGATTTGTTTTCTGGGGTCGCTTAAGCCCAAACAGTTGATGGTAGCCATTGACTGCCATAGTATTTTTTCCATAATATGGAAGTCAGTGGCTACCGTCAACAGTTTTTTTACTAATACATTGTTTCTTCGTTGCTTAAGTATTTTTAAGTGAATTATGTGGTTGCTAGGGTGATATAAGTGGTTGCTAAATGGCCCCAAGTCAGAAGAGCCCATTCCCAAGTCTCGATGTGTTTCCTGGGGTCGCTTAAGCCCAAAGACTTGACGGTAGCCATTGACTTCCATATTACGGAAAAAATACTATGGAATTCAATGACTACCATCAACTATTGGTTGGAAATTCTGTCATCAAGCATTCTTCGTTGCTTAAGTGTTTTTAAGTGAATTATATGGTTGCTAGGGTGATATAAGGGGTTGCTAAGTGGCCCCAAGTCAGAAGAGCCTATTCCCAAGTCTCGATGTGTTTTCTGAGGTCGCTTAAGCCCAAACAGTTGATGGTAGCCATTGACTTCCATAGTATTTGTTTCCATAATGTGGAAGTCAATGGCTACCATCAACAGTTTGGTTATTAATACATTGCTTTTTGGTTGCTTAAGTGTTTTTTAGTGAATTATGTGGTTGCTATTCTAAGTGGTTGCTAAGTGGCCCCAAGTCAAAAGAGCCCATCTCCAAGTCTTGATGTGCTTTCTGGGGTCGCTTAAGCCCAAACAGTTGATGGTAGCCATTGACTTCCATAGTTTGGAACTATGGAATTCAATGACTACTGTCAACGGTTTGGTTACTAATACATAGCTTTTTTGGTTGTTTAAGTGTTTTGACTTCCATAGAATTTTTTTTTTCCATAATATGGAAGTCAATGGCTACCATCAATGGTTTGGTTACAATACGTTGCTAAAAAGTGTTTTTTAATAAATTATGTGGTTGCTAGGGTGATCTAAGTGGTTGCTTACTGGCCCCATCCCCATTTCTCAGTGTGTTTACTGGGGTCAATTACACCCAAAGTATATGTGATTTTCACACAAACGCTAGGGTATGCATATAGTGTATGCGACAAATTTTGTCAACAGGAAAGTATGCGTGTAGTGTTTGCGCATAGCCCAATTTTTCTAACCACCTGAACTCTGTATGCTCAGTTCACACATACGCCTTGATTTTTTTGGCGCAAATTAGTTCACCCACAAGGTGGCGACACTGAGACTGCGTTTTCCGTTCTGTAATCATTTATTCACTGTCTTGGCAAATCAAAACCTGTATGACTTTCTTCTGTGGAACACAAAAGATGGTATTTAAGAAAATGCTTTTGTCCATACAATGAAAGTCAGTAGGGTCCAAAACAACACTAGTCCATTTCAAATGGCCAAGTTTTGTGTTCTGCAGAAGTCATACAGTTCTGAGCAAATGAGGATGAGCAAATAATGACAGAATTTTCATGTTTGTATATGATTGTCAAGGTAAACATTGTCAGGACATGCTCTCTATTATGAAATCTCTATTAAAGAGATGGTTTCCACCAATATCTAGCAAAAACGAGTAGATGTTCAGATACTGGCTGCTTTTTTTTTGGGATGGGGGAGGGGGGGGGGGGTTGTGGTGGTTCCTCGTACCAAGATGATAAAGTTGGTGATAAATTAAATGAGTGTTCTGCTCTTGACAGTGTTGATAAGGGCTGGTGAAAGAAGAAAAGACAGAGAAAGGGTGAATTTTATGTACTCGCCGAGCCAAAACGATGTCCCACTTGGGAGTCCTGACCTCATTTTCCTTAGTCTGGCTATATTTTGTTAAATTGAGCTCATGAACCACTGCCAGACCCGTCTCATGTTTCTCATCATGTGTGAGGGCTTCTCCTCTTTCAATGAACTCTATCTCTAGTTACAAAAACCGTTTGGCATCTCACAACGCTTTAAATTACTGCAGACTGCTTCATTGGCAGCAAAGATGGCACTTCTTGTTGTTTCTCAAGGAAATTTATGAGATTTCCACCAAAAGGGGAGACATTTTATGCTGTTTTATTTGACTTTTGTGTACTTTTGCCAGAATCTACCATAGGAGCCGTAATCTTTGTCCCATGACCCCCCCCCCCCCCCCCCCCTGTTGATGTTAGGTCTGATTTATGATTTCTATTTGTTCTGTAATTATCTCAATGTCATAAAAAGTATCAGTTTTGAAGGAAGTCTTTGCATTCAGCTCTATGGAATAGGAGGAAACACAGCTTAGCCCTTTTAACTCTGACTAATATGTCTTTAATATACTCCATACCACTTGCTAACTTGCAAATGCATTCCCCAGTGCCCTTGGGCCGAGTCCAAATATGAGATCTGATCTAATCCATCTTCATGGAACCACTGTGGCCTGTCAATTCATTCATTCTGAGCGTAATGCAACTCAAGGCATGTTGTGAAGAGGATTACATCTTACGCAAGGCTATAAATCATATGTAACACTGTCAATGGACTAAGCGCTGTATTTTTTGTTCTTTTTGTATGACTGATTATGGAGTTTCTTGGCTCAAACTCTTAGAAGTGCAATCAGGTCTAATTAGTATGTATGCTTATGCAAGAGAGCAAAGGAACATGAGCCAGAAGTCTAATCTGGGAAGACAGTCGGCTCGCCTGTCCTGAGGCATCAATAGTCCCTCAAGCAATCAAGCCTAAACAAAAAGATTACTTACACTTTGTGATACGGACATGCAGCCCACTATTAAAGGAGTTCTGTGAAAAATTAAATTCTGTCATCGTTTACTCAGCCTCATGTCATTTCAAACCCCTTTGATTTTCTTTCATGTACGAATCATTGAAAAAAAAAAATTGGAATGATGTACTTAAAATCCTCCTTTGTGTTTTATTTGGCAAATCTTATTTGTGATATCTGAATATGCGCAAAATCAAATTTGACGCATCATGATCAAAAAACTTTACTTTGAAATCTACTTTGAAACAATTTTCATTAAGAAATTGCTGATAAATTTTCAAAAAAGTGACTGAAGTAGTATTTTCTTTTAAAACATATGCCAATAGCCTAATCTTTGTTTTAACAACTTCGAAAAAAAATTTTTGCAGTGTGTTGTGTACTTTTTTGATACTTTTTTGGTCATTTTTAGAGACTGGCAGCCATGATCACCATTCACTTTCACTGGGTGGAAAAGAGCGACATGAACATTCTGCAAAATTTCTCTTTTTGTGTTTACGAAGGAAAAGAGGACACGATGACAGAATTATTTTAGGTGGGTTAGCTATTCCTTTAATAGTACTGGCTGATACAGAGTACTATACAAGTTGCGACAAAATGAAAATAGCAGCAGATAATTTATTCTGTATTGTAACGTGCATCCAAGTTACAACCCGAATTCCGGAAGTGTTGGGACGTTTTTTAAATTTGAATAAAATGAAAATTCAAATCACATGAGCCAATATTTTATTCACAATAGAACATAGATAACATAACAAATGTTTAAACTGAGAAATTTTACAATTTTATGCACAAAATGAGCTCATTTCAAATTTGATGCCTGCTACAGGTCTCAAAATAGTTGGGACGGGGGCATGTTTACCATGGTGTAGCATCTCCTCTTCTTTTCAAAACAGTTTGAAGATGTCTGAGCATCGAGGTTATGATTTTCTGGAGTTTTGGTGTTGGAATTTGGTCCCATTCTTGCCTGATATAGGTTTCCAGCTGCTGAAGTGTTTGTGGTAGTCTTTGATGTATTTTTCATTTAATGATGCGCCAAATGTTCTCTATAGGTGAAAGATCTGGACTGCAGGCAGGCCAATTCAGCACCCGGACTCTTCTACTACGAAGCCATGCTGCTGTAATAGCTGCAGTATGTGGTTTTGCATTTTCCTGCTGAAATACACGTCGTCTGGAGGGGAGCATATGTTGCTCTAAAACCTTTATATACCTTTTAGCATTCATAGTGGCTTCCAAAACATGCAAGCTGCCCATACCGTATGCACTTATGCACCCCCATACCATCAGAGATGCTGGCTTTTGAACTGAACGCTGATACCACGCTGGTCTCCCTCCTCTTTAGCCCGGAGGACACGGCGTCCGTGATTTCCAACAAGAATGTCAAATTTGGACTCGTCTGACCATAGAACACTTTTCCACTTTGAAACAGTCCATGACACGATGGCACTTCTGGACCATGTTCACATATGGCCTCCTTTTTGCATGATAGAGCTTTAGTTGGCATCTGCAGATTGCACGGCGGATTGTTTTTACCGACAGTGGTTTCTGGAAGTTTTCCTGGGCCCATTTAGTAATGTCATTGACAGAATCATGCCGATGAGTGATGCAGTGTCGTCTGAGGGCCTGAAGACCATGGGCATCCAACAAAGGTCTTCGGCCTTTTCCCTTACGCACAGAGATTTCTCCAGTTTCTCTGAATCTTTTGATGATGTTATGCACTGTAGATGATGAGATTTGCAAAACCTTTGCAATTTGAAGTTGAGGAACATTGTTTTTAAATTATTCCACAATCTTTTTATGCAGTCTTTCACAGATTGGAGAGACTCTGCCCATCTTTACTTCTAAGAGACTCTGCATTTCTAAGACATCCCTTTTATAGCTAATCATGTTACAGACCTGATGTCAATTAACTTAATTAGTTGCTAGATGTTCTCCCAGCTGAATCTTTTCAAAATTTCTTGCTTTTTCAGCCCTTTGTTGCCCCTGTGCCAACTTTTTTGAGACCTGTAGCAGGCATCAAATTTGAAATGCTCATTTAGTGGATAAAATTTAAACATTTGTTATGTTCTCTATGTTCTATTGTGAATAAAATATTTGCTCATGTGATTTGAAAGTCTTTTAGTTTTCATTTTATTCAAATTTAAAAAACGTCCCAACATTTCCGGAATTTGGGTTGTAAATGGCTTATCAAAACTAAAAACATTTAGGGTGGGGAACAATGATGGTTTAATTAAGAACTATAAGCTGAGTTTATTGTTAATTGACTAATATAATTATGCCATGGATTTGATGAAATGTTTGTGTTTCAATCAAGGTGCTAAACTTGTGGAGTTTCTTCTCAACATGGAAGGTAAATTCAAGTTTTTGCCACACGTTAGCTCATTACTGTCAAGCCCTTGATAAAATAGTGAAATTTTGCAAGGTTAAGAATAATCAGTAAAATATGTAAGGGGTGTTTGCAAAGCTTGTTAAAAAAATATTCTTTATAAATATGTTATTTGAAACTACCACAGAAACTGCATACCTTTAAAGAGAAATTACTGTATTAAAACACAACAGAGACAATAAAAATTTGTTTTTATTTGCTTAGGTAAACTATTATAGAATATCTGATTTGACATGATTTTCTATGTCCAAAATGTTGATTAGGGTTGGGTTTTGTTGGTTAGCATGACCCAGTTTGTCCCTGCTTGTAAATGCCTTAACTACACCATCAGATGGTACATTCACAGACCGCACACAGTTCAATGACATTCTGATGCATATTGGAAAGTATTTTTTCAATCTGGCAAGCTCTAATCTGATTGGCTGACATATCTTCTGGGAGTAAGGGCACAGAGTTTTTATCAGTCTGCCTAGAAACAGCCATGTTTACGATTTTGATACAACAAGAGCCTTTGAGGATGAAATAATCACTGGATTTGCCATCACATACTTAAGGATATTCAGAGTTTGTTTTGAGACACTCAGTAACAAATAAACTATATAAACTCACGTCTAAATAAACAACAAAAAGATCTTTGGCTGGTTGCTTTTTATTTTTGGGGTTACTCTCGCTTTAAGCAATGTTGTAAGTATCACATGCTGGGTCTCTTTTGCAAAGAGCACAGTTTTGGCCTTCTTATAATGCCATGTGCTTCTGTCGTCAATTGCGCAGGAAAGTACGCAGAAAAGCTGATCGTTTTACATGCTGCTACGCTTCACAAAGAAATATTATGGAGCGGTAGATGCCAGGGTGGACAATCAGTCCTGGTTGCTCGCCAGGTATTTTAATGCACTGTTTGGCCAAAGGATTTTTGATTCGTACTGGTATGTCCACATTTCAGAATTATGGTGCTCATCAACGGAGAAACAAATTGGTTGATAGAAAAGTCCAGCCAAGTTGAGGATCTCGTGGTTGTAACAATCTCATCTTCATTTTTATTTTCCCATCAGGGATCGTCATAATATCAACATTTCATCTGCCTCTACCGGTGAAATATCACTATTCTCTACAAAGAAAAAACAACAACTATAATTGATCACATGCTATTATTTAAAAAAATAAATATTAATACAAATGTTTACAAATCTAATTAAAACAATGGCCTGTAGCCTTCAAGTACTTTTCAATAAAAGTAAACATTGCTTCAAGTTTCATAATTGTTCACATAAACAAACTGTCAGAAACGAAGAAATAAAGGAAGAGCAGTGAGCGTTTTTCAGTTTCTTGTCAATGCTGTTGTTTGATTCATATTAAGGAGCTGCTATTTATATTAGGGATGAGAAATTGTTTAAATCATTTAATTGATCACGTGTTCAAGGCTTGTTTCAGTTCAACAGGAGAGCTGCGGCTGTATGAAGTGATTCCTACGTACAAGATGAACTTTTTTAGCTTTTCCCCCAAATTTTATCGCTATGAAATCAAATTTGCACCCCCATTAATCTACTCCAAGCAGGACGTTTCCTTTAAGAACATTGCCTGTCAGCGCATGGAATTTGCCAACATAATTTTTTTCAAACAGTGGTGAGTAATTTGCTACATTATTGCATGCCTTGTCACATGAAAGGCTTAACTATAAAACAATGTGTTGATAAATAGCATGCATAAATAAATAAATACCTCGCTAATAAGTATAAACAGTGAAAGCTGAATTAATTTTTAAAGTGAACAAATTGTTCTAGTTCACTTCCATGCAATGAATTGACTTACATTTTTCGTCCTTCCACAATTGTGACCCTGGACCACAAAACCAGTCTTAAGTCGCTGGGGTATATTTGTAGCAATAGCCAAAAATAAATTGTATGGGTCAAAATTATAGATTTTTATTTAATGCCAAAAATCATTAGGGCATTAAGTAAAGATCATGTTCCATGAAGATATTTAGTAAATTTCCAACTGTAAATATATCAAAACTTAATTTTTGATTATTAATATGCATGGCTAAGAACTTCATTTGGACAACTTTAAAGGCGATTTTCTCAATATTTAGATTTTTTTGCACCCTCAGATTCCAGATTTTCAAATAGTTGTATCTCAGGTCCTATCATAACAAACCATACATCAATGGAAAGCTTATTTATTCAGCTTTCATGTGATGTGTAAATCTCAATTTTGAAAAATTGACACTTATGACTGGTTTTGTGGTCCAGGGTCACAAATATAGGGTAACTGCAAAGAGGCATTTTAGCAATTTTAAAGCCTTGATTAAGTCAAGTCGGTTTTTAACGAATCGGTTGAGTATATGATTCAGATATGATTCAGTGACACGTTCATAAGACACACTAGCCATACTGGCAAACTGCGACAATGGTCACTGAACGAATCAGTGAACGAATCCCAAAGAATGTTTTTAGCGAACAAACTCAAAAGAATCGATTCGCTTATGAATCAAAAGAACCACCTGGTCACCTGTTATTCATGGAGGCCATAATGAACACGTCACATGCCAGATTCTGTACCAAGAAGGCTATACTGAGGCGTTAAAATTGAATGTGAGCTATGCCTTATTGTGAGAAAACACTAAAATTACTTTCCGTTGAAAGGACTCCATGGGACGTTGGATTCAGACGGTAAAATGGCGTTAAGACTTAAAACAATGAAAAACATTTCACTCATAATAACTTATTTTCACTTTAATGTAGATGCTGTTTACACAAAATATAAATTGTGGCCGTCTATATCTACTCACTCAGTAGATATTAGATAGAAAACTGTGCAAATACCTTTGCTAGTACTGGATTTACATAACAATCTGGGCCGTACTCCACTCTTTAGATCTGCGGTAATAGTTGCCGTGGTTGTGGAAAGCTGTTTGTAACTAGGTCTAAATGGAAGGGTATTAAGCTGTTTGGAGGCCACATGTTAAAATGCGAGGTAGCGTCAACACCTGAGGATATTTGTGAGAAACGTCTGCTGTTCTGTAAGCAGTTACGTAGATGCTCGGTGAAGTCGGACCAGGAATGAATAGTTTTCTCCTCTCATGTCACTCCACACCCCACAAAAGGTCACTTTCAGTCTGTCTTGATGAAAACTTCCCATGATGTAGTCAGCATGATTGGAGAGACGTTTTTTCCCTCTTATGAGATGGTTTAGTTTGGTTGTTTTTAGTTTAGATTATTTTGCACTATATAAAATAAATATGATAAAAGCAAGAAAACGCAAAGGCCGAAAACCTATAAGGGCTCATTTAAAGGCTCCACCTTAAAGGAGTAGTTCACCCAAAAATGAACATTTGCTGAAATCACTCACCGTCAAGCCATCCAAGTTTGTTTCTTCATCTAAAGAGATTTGGAGAAATGTAGCATTACATCACTTGCTCACCAATGGATCCTCTGCAGTGAATGGGTGCCGTCAGAATGAGAGTCCAAACAGCTGATAAAAACCACACCACTCCAGTCCATAATCTTGTGATGAGAAAAGCTGTTTTCATAAACAAATTTATCATTGACTCATCTTTAAACCATTGCTCCTGGCTAAAATGTGCGTCTATAATTCATAATAATGCTTCCTCCAGTGGAAAAAGTCCATCCGCTGTTTTCCTCTCACAACTATTTTTGCTTGTAAATGATGCTTGATCTGTGCAGATTTCTCTCCTGATTCAGACGAGATAACTTTTGTCACAGCAGAAATCAGTGTTGTGAATAAAGGTCTCATTTTAGCCGGAAGTTACGTTTGAAGTAAAAAATGTCTTGATGGATTTGTTTCTTACAAACATGCAGCTTTTCACTTCAGACATTAATTGATGTACTGGAGTGGTGTGGTTTACTTGTGGATTATTGTGATGTTTTTATCAGCTGTTTGAACTCTCATTCTGACGGCACCCATTCACTGCAGAGGATCCACTGGTGAACAAGTGTTGTAATGCTACATTTCTCCAAATCTGTTCAGATGAAGAAACTACATCTTGTAAGGCCTTAAAGCCTCCACCTAAACAACATTTTTACAAAATTATAGAAAAACTAAATACGTACAGAAATGTATATGAGTACATTAAAGTAATAAAAAACAGTGTATTCAAAAATGAATATCTAAAACCAGAGATAGTAGTAATAATAGTAATATAATAATAGTAATAATAATAATAATAATTGTAATATATATATATATTTATTTACAAGAGGTTTGATATTTGCACATATGTTTCTAAAAAAGATGCATATGACCTTCTTGAAGGGTTGGAAAGTTTCTTAATATTGAGCATTTTTCTTTCAAAGGTATTTCTTTTTTTTTTTTGGTAAAGCTAAATATTTACAAGAGGGAATTTCTCGGGCAAGCAGTTTGTTTCTTTAAAGGAAAGTAGTCTCTCATTGTGATTCCCATTGTTACAGTTTGTCTTTTCATGATTTTCAAAGTTTAAATTGACAAATCCCAATTTTAGATCCCAGCACATTCATTTCCAAATAGGAACAGAAACTTCCAAACTATGTGACCTCTTTGTGGATCTCGATAAGGAGCGAATTTGTCTTCATACTGCATTCTGTCATGAACAAATGCACAAAATATGCATGCTTCATGCATGGTTTGTGTTGTGTAACCTCTATACGAATGCGATCAGTTAAAAGTTCAGTGTTCTTGAGTTCTTCGCAGCACGTCTCATGACCCAGTTTGATGTCATTATGTTGTTGCGCTCTGGACGTAGTGTTCTCTCGGTGCGTCCCCCGTCTGTGAGGCTGAAGCTCTGTCAGCTCCACTTCAGGGAGAGAATATTGAAACCAGCTCCAGCGTTCTGCCTGGCTCTTGGCATATCCACTAATGCGTGCTGATGCGAGACAGATGCATTTAAAGGATGCTTTCAGCTGAGGGGCCATTATGTGATAAAAACTCAGACACACGTGCTATATGTGAAATAAGGGCTGTCAGTTTTAACGTTTTCATTTAGTGCAATTAATTCAAAATGAAACTAATGCATTATAAAATAGGCAGTTAATCGTGCATTTTTTTTTATTTATCACCAAAAATCTTGCAGAAGCATTATAGTTTAATGAAAATTTACTACTTAAAGTTTCACTGAAAGTAGTAAATCTTGTAGTTTATTAAGCATGTCAGATATTGATTCAATAACACTTGGACTGGTTCAGTGAGTTCATTCTGTGAAATTTGTCAGCGTGATTCACACCGGTAGTTTGTGAATCATTTCAGTTGATTCACTGAAAGTAAGAGTCATTTACACCAGTTGCACTTTTTGTTGTTGATTCACTGAATATAATTAATTCATAAGAGTCATTTGCTCAAAAATCTCATTTTTAATTAATTAATTAATTAATTAATCAATATTTTTATTAAATACTCCTAACAGGCAAAATAATTAATTACTTAATTTTTTTGCTGTCATAATTTTCTGGATTCCTTATCAAAATATTATGAAATATATTGTATATTAAAAAATATATATACATTTTATTGTTAATTTGATGACCATATCAGAGTCTTTTTAATATAAGGGCATGACCAAATGTACCCAAAAAGCCTATAATTCATAAACACCACCTCAGAACTTCACAAAGTGAGAACATGCAACATGATTTTAATTAAGCATGCAAAAGTTTATGTAAAAAATAGATGGTGCTAGTAATATGTTTAATATATTTAATGGTGAAAAATGCTATATTTCTATGGTAAATTACCTGAATTTCTGAAAATGTGTATGTTTTTTTGGCCTTGATGTTAAACAATTGGTTTTTGCGTCTACATTTAAATTGTATACACACTTAAAAAATGCTGGGTTAAATATGGACAAACCCAGCGATTGGGTTGTTTTCAACCAACAGGTAACCCAACCTTCTGTGCAGTAACCCAACTGCTGGGTCAAAACAACCCAATCTCTGGGTTTGTCCATATTTTAACCAGCGCTGGGTTGTATTTAACCCAGCATTTTTTAGATTGTATAATCATATTTTTTTATATTATGACATAAAATATACACTACCAGTCAAAAGTTTTTGAACAGTAAGATTTTTAATGTTTTTTAAAGAAGTCTCTTCTGCTCACCAAGCCTGCATTCATTTTATCCAAAGTACAGCAAAAATTCAAAAAAAATTTTGAGTAAAATTATTTTACAACTTTTTTCTATTTGAATATATTACTGTGATTTCAAAGCAAAAATTTTAACATCATTACTCCAATCACATTATCCTTCAGAAATCATTCTAATATTCTGATTTGCTGCTCAAAAACATTTAATATTATTATTATTATGTTGAAAACAGATGAGTAGAATTTATTTTCAGGTTTCTTTGATGAATAGAACGTTCAGAAGAGCAGCATGTATCTGAAATAGAAATCTGTTGTAACATTATAAATGTCTTTATCATCACTTTTGATCAATTTAAAGTATCTTTGCTAAATAAAAGGATTGATTTCTATAACCCCCCCCCCCCCCCCCCCAAAAAAAATAAAAAAAAAAATAAAAAAATATACTGACTCCAAGCTTTTGAATGGTATAGTGTATAATGTTACAAAAGCTTTTTATTTCAGATAAATGCTGATCTTTGGATCTTTCTATTCATCAACGAATCCTGAAAAAAATTACTCAACTGTTTTAAATATTACTCAACTGTTTCTTGAGCAGCAAATCAGCATATTAGAATGATTTCTGAAGGATCATGTGACACTGAAGACTGGAGTAATGATGCTGAAAATACAGCTTTGATCACAGAAATAAATTACATTTCAAAATATACTGGAATAGAAAGAAGTTATTTTAAATAGTAAAAATATTTCACAGTATTACTGCTTTTGCTGTATTTTGGATCAAATAAATGCAGGCTTGGTGAGCAGAAGAGACTTCTTTAAAAACTTAAAAAATCTTACATTTTCTTTACTTTTTTTACATAATTTGATTGGAATAAATTAATTGAATATATATAATTGCTGGTTGAAAATATTTGTTGGTAATAACATTTTATTGAATTATGAATGAATGAATAGTCTTTCCCTATTCAAATAAGCTGTAAGCTGATAGCTATATTTGCACGACTGGAGTGCTGACGCTATGTGAATTGTCTTGCTTAAAATGTCAATAAATACATCATGCTAGTGGAAATGACCTGTCTAAATCGTAAACAGTGCTAAAGTTAGGCTTCAGGAACCTCTAAAACACAATACGCTACAGCAGTTACAGTGCTGACACTGTGAAAGCACAAGATCAGGTCAGTAAATATGAGATGAACCACCAAAACAACAAGTGCATTGTGCTTTTGAGTTGCTACAACAGATCTAGTTGTGCCAGCAAGAGCAACACTTTGGATCTTGTTGGGTCTGTACAGCTGCCTCTAGGAAAGTGAGCCGTTACATCAGGCTTTGTTCATAGGCGTTGCTAGACTAGACAAAAGCGGTGTCGTTGAGCTAGAGAATAAAACTTAAACATCATTGTCAGCATTTTAGTAATCAATCCACCATGTTCACATGACTCAGAGCTAGACTTCAAAATCAGGAACAGCTTCAAGTGCAAATGAGCATGTCAACATTTCATCAAACACACTAAAGCAAACCGCAAAATCCCCTTTCACAGTAAATGACCGACAGAATGGACTGTTTCCCATTGTTTTAAAGAGTTCATGTTGTCATGAGACCCTCTTTCCGGTGATGTCAGTGGCTCGTCTGAAAATGTAAACAGCCTTTTGCTGCTATTGCATGTTGATTTAAAACAAACGGGAAAAGGGCGGAAAAGGACAAATCAAAGTGAATGGGGACAAACATTTTCTAAACTTCTAAACAGTTAACAGAAAAAAATGTGACTTAAAGGGCTGTGGAATATAAAAGCTGGGGTAGTGAAAATTATGTTTTTTAATATAACTTTATTAAAAGCCAAAAAATTGATGCTATCATATGTCATAAACATGAATAATTGCTGCGGAATCTTTATAAAAGAAATGTTTATTTGTATAACTGTTTAGTGAATTGAATGGGAAGATATAATAAAGTATTTAAATAAATAAAATAAAATAAAAGTGGTCCCTATGTGTGGAAGGTTAGTTCTAAAGTATATTTATTTGCAAGAATCTCACAATTCTGACCTTTTTTCAAGGAATCTCAGATTTCATACTTTACAGCTTACAATTCAGTTTTTTTTTGTTTCCACAATTGTGACCTTTTATTCCACAATTCTCACATTTTTCCTCACAATTGCGAATTCTAAATCTTTTTTTTCTCAGAATTTTGACTTTACCTCTCGCACCTCTGACTTTTTTTTCTGATCTCACAATTGTGTTTAATTTTTTTGGTAATTATGAAAAAAAGTCATTATGACACTTTGGGCCAGTTTGACTAAGCAGGGCAAATTAGTGTGAATTTTCTGTGGGTGATTTACTATCAACCGCGCAACTTATAGAACACAGACGCAACATCTAATTTACATATGGACCAAAGCAATATACCATGCACAGCGCAAATTAGCGTAGTCGCAAATAAAAAATAAAGAAATAAAGAAGCCACAGTATGTTGAAAACAACCAGAGGCCAAAAAATGAAGGTTTCAAGAAGTTTTGATAGAGCTGGTATTGTGTGACTCCTAGTTGAGGGCTCCAAGTCGACATTTATTCACTGAAGCAAAGCAAATTAAATATAACATGGTCTGGCAAACGATATTTTCAGATAATGTGTTCTTCTGGCATTCAAAATAAATGAATACATGTGGAAAAAATCCTCTCCCTTCTACCACGCACTCTCTGTTCTAGCCATTTCAAGCGAAAAACAGTTTAAGACATGCTTTTTTTGGGCATTAAATAATGGCGCAAATACCAGTAGTTTGACGTGCGCAAACGTTAGTAAATCTCGTTGCATGATTCATTTGAATACTCTCCTCCCATAAATTTTGCGTCTGAAAGGGAAACTCCTACAAATGCATATTCAATAAGGTCAGGCGCAAAAATAACTGTGTCCACGTCTTTTCAGCGCTAATTCTTCACTGAGCGTCTTTAGTAAAACCTGACAGTACTATTTTAACGCCAAAAGACGGTTTGCACTGACGCAAGCTGTTAGTAAAACTGGCCCTTTATCTTGCAATTCTTATCTTACGATTATAGTTCTCACAGTTGCGACTTCCAAGTTTCTATTTTACAGTTCCGGCTTGTCTTCTCAGAATTGTGAATTTATATTTCACACATAATTTTTTTATTCCGCGGTGTAAATAAGCTTCCATCCATATGACTTGTGCAGTATATTAAATATCTTTTGAAGCTGAACACTCATTTTGTGTGATGAACAAACCAGATTTGATTTTTTACTGAAAATCTATTTGCTTTTGTGCTCCTTGTCGAGTTCATGAGCAAAGTAATGATGTCTGACTCATCAATGATTCATTCTTTTGACTCCGAACATTTCAATGAATCACTTGATCCAGTTCACAAAAGCTGTCTGAATGATTTGTCCACAAATCAGACTGATTATTCAGCTCTAAAGTTTTACCCAATGACTTTATGATCCAGGGTTCATGAATCATACTGATCTCTTATGTTTTTGCATCCACTTTCATTATATTGAAAATTCTTCAAAAATTAATCTTTATTGCTCCACAGAAAGACAAACGAGTTTGAAACAACATGAGGGTGATTAAATAATTACAGTATATTCATTTTTGGATGGACTACTCTTTAAAAATCCTCCATGCATGACGAGAGCTGGCCTTTCTCGCAGCACAAACATTTCTGGCTGTATGAACACCACCTGTGTGTGAGTTTCTTGTGTGTACATACAGAGCTTGCATATATAACCAAACTACCGTACTGTAATTGTTCCCAGAGTCTCCCGCTTGCTGCTTTACTATTATGCTGTAGTCGATCTGGCCTCTGGTTTGTTTTACAGCTTTAAATACATCCCCATACAGCCACCTCAAAGTATGAAACATGACAGCGTTATGACGGATTACTCCGCAAAACTCTATCATATACAAACCCGCAGCTCAACCCCTGCTCCTCTGCTCGTTTATTTTCATTATTTTCAAAACAGCAGTATATTGATATGTATAGGAGTGTGCAATATTGACACAAAATGATATCAATATTTTCTAAGGCTTTGTCAATCATGATAATTAAACAGTATTTTGCTGAGTGTGTTTTTTGCTGGTGTCTTGGCTGGTTTAAGGTTTATTTACACTGTAGTTAAATAGCATAATGCTATGAGATTAGTGTTATAAAATAATGTTTTGCACATTGAAATATCAAACAATTAACCTTGCACAAAAAAAAATCCTGCTTTCATAAAGTATTAAAATGTATTCAGCAGTGCTTCAATCCTATGACCTTTATTAACCCATGAAAACACTGAAATATTAAATGTTTTTAATGACATTTTTATATTATTTTTATAATTAAATTTGTTGCATGTTTTAGTTTCATATTTAATGTATCATTTCATTAAATAAATTTAAATATGAACCTAAAACATGCTGTAGATGGTGACAAGTCTTAACAAGTGAGTCATTGATTCATTTATTCAACTGATTTGTTCAAACAATCCATTTAGGAGCAAAGCAAGTGATCTTAATGAATGAATAATTGAATCATTGGTTTGTTCAAAAACATTGATTCATTCAGTAATGAAATACCACTGTGTGACGCACAACTTTTTTTTGGGGGGGGGGCTATATTTCGCCAACAAAAATAGATGGAAACAATGTTGACAATATTGTATCTAAAAATGTAACCAAAATATTGTCTTCTTGTTTATTGAACCTGTTATTTAACTGTAAAAAAAAAAGAAAAAAATCCTAAATTGCTGATATTTGGGAAACAGCAAGCTTGATTGTGTGATATTGTGTAACTTTACTGTGTCATAGAAATACAAAACTTATTCGGGGCATTTTTGCCATCATATATTGAATTTTGTGGTCATTAATTGCATTCTACTATAAAGTCGGGTTTCCATATCATAAAAACAACAACTGCGATATTATCATAGACAATACATATTGCGCCTCCTGTAGATATGACTATATTTTTTGCATTTTCTGTGTAGTTCGCTCGTACATAATTGAGCACAGTGGTGCCGGAAGGATGTTGATATACAGTTTTGTTGCTGTGTGGTTGCTAGGGTGTTTTAGATGGTTGCTAAGTGATTGCTCACTGTCAAGATATTCAGATCTCTAGATGTGACTCTGGTCTCTCCATTGTAAATCTATGGGATTCTTACTCTGTATGTCTTTAGTTTGTCCTCTTTTGCCCCATCCCTTGTTGTATTTTCGTCTTTTTTTCTCTCTGTTTTTCTTTGATAACAGTGTTCCATGCTCTCGAGCCAGTTCGAATCGAAGTGCACCGCAGAACTTCCTCTTCAGCAGACTAGACGATTGATAAATGATAGAAACTGGCAGTCCAGCTGGTTTCGGTCCAGATGGAATCAAGGAGCTGAGGAACATGGGATTTGCAGCCTGGCTGTAATGCCTTTTAACAGTAATGTTTGCCCTGACTGATGATGCACTGGTGCCCAGATTGAAGCTTCTGACAAAACCCTGCTGGCCAGAACTGACCTCAAAACATGCTCTGAACGTCTGCCGCTGCCTAGTTTTCATGTTGTCTCCTTTTTCCTCTCAACACTCTCTTCATCTCCTGCTCTTCCACCTTCCCAGAGGACAATTGTTTTGCTCAGAGTTTTATTTTTTATAACTTCAAGTATGGTGGCACCAAGTGGAATTGCAAAAATAATGATTTTTATTTAGTTTGTGTCCATATGCACATAAAACTAATATCTATTTATTTCTAATATATATTTCTCAAAATATGTAAAAAAAAAAGAAAAAGAAAAAAAAGTTTTTTTTTCACATTTTGACCCCCCCCCCCCCCCCCAAATGCTCTGTTTTTGGTATAATTGGTATATTTTTTAGTACACATATGTGTTTGTACATCACCTTTAATTTACTACTATATAAGTGTACTATATGTACTATATAATGTACAAATGTAACATAAAAATATATGCTATATATTTTACATTTTTAAAAAGAAAAATCTGTAAGTTGTTATTCTTGTATATAATTAATTTTATATTTTATTACTTTTTAAAGTTTTTTTTTTCTCCTGTTCATTCTGATTCTGATATTCCTAAATTTGAATATTTTCAATTACTTTCTATTCTTGACTGACTTTTTATTTTCAAACTTTTGGCAGTAGATTAACAATTATTCTGACAATTTCTTGAAATGTCTTTTATTTGATTCATTTATACAAATGTGCAAGTATTTTGTACAATATATTTATAGAGTATTTATACAAAATAATTGCTATTATTCTCATATTATTCTCATCTTTTTGACCTTTCTTTAGACTACAGATTTTTTTTTGCTATAGTTCAGATTTATACATCTAATAATACTGCAAGACAGAAAAAGAATAGTGTCCACCAAAGCCTAAATGGGCCTTTACACATGAAAATATACATTGATCTACATGAAAACACCTTTATCTTTTTATGGTGTCTTTGACCTCACAAAATTTAAAGGGTTAGTTCACCCAAAAAATGAAAATTCTGTCAATAACTACTCACCCTCATGTCATTCCAAACCCGTAAGACCTTCCTTCATCTTCGGAACACAAATTAAGATATTTTTGATGAAATCCGAGAGCCTTCTGACCCTTCATAGACAGCAACGCAACTGACACGTTCAAGACCCAGAAAGGTAGCATGGACATCATTAAAATAGTCCATGCGACGTCAGTGGTTTAACCATAATGTTATGAAGCTACGAGAATACTTTCTGTGCCCAAAGAAAGCAAAAATAAAACATGTTCCGAAGATAAAGAAGGTCTTACAGGTTTGGAACAAAATTAGGGTGAGTAATTATTGACAGAATCTGTCAGCACAAAAGGATCCAGAGGCAGAAGGCAAGTCAAAACAAAGAATATTTATTCAATGAACGAACTCAGGCAGTCTGTGTTCGTCAGCCAGAAAAGGCATACACAGAACTGGAAAAAATAGGAAAAAACAAAACTGGAACTCAGTAGCTGACTTGACTTGAGCGAGAGGATGTGCGGTCCGCAACGGAGTGGCGAGCAGCAACTTCCATATAAGGCAGTACAGTCCGGAGGGCTGCGCCCGAGGGCAAATGGACCACAGACAGCCGACTACAGAGAGGCTGTTCAGAGGTAGAGCCGGACACTCGACAGGACTTGACAGGACTCGATCTTAACCAGACAAAACACAGTCCTAGACAAAAGCACAGAGATCTGGCAGAATGGCTGCAAAGCATAATAATCAGACAAAGTAGTCTAGCAACACACAGGTAGAAATAGAGGGACAAATCAGTGTGAAAAGGAAACAGGTGCCATCCCAATCAGCGCGAGCGCTGATTGTAAACGCGAACAGCTGAGACTAAGAGGTAAAGCGAGAAATAGAGAAGAAAAGGAAACTGGAATCAAACCCGGCTCATGACAGAATCTTCATTTTTGGGTGAACTATCCCTTTAATAGCCCCTTCGACTAGGTGAACAATTGAGATCAGCAATCTCCTATATGTGACCCTGGACCACAAAACCAGTACTTAATTAATTACGAAATTGAGATTTATACATCATCTGAAAGCTGAATAAATAAGCTTTCCATTGATGGTTTGTTATGATAGGACAATATTTGGCTGAGATACAACTATTTGAAAATCTGAAATCTGAGGGTGCAAAAAAAAAAATATTGAGAAAATCGCCTTTAAAGTTGTCAAATGAAGTTCTGATGTATTTACAGTAGGAAATGTACAAAATATCTCCATGGAACATGATCTTTACTTAATGTCCTAATGATTTTTGGCATTAAATAAAAATCTATAATTTTGACCCATACAATTTATTTTTGGCTATTGCTACAAATATACCCCAGTGACTTAAGACTGGTTTTGTGGTCCAGGGTCACATATGTGATTGTTGTTTCCTGTGGCTTGAGAGCTCCCATACGTGACCTGATCCTCTCCAAGAGTTTTACCATATTCCTGGCTGTGTGCTGCAAATATGTTGCTGTTTATCGAGTGCAGTAAAACTTTGGCATCCAATATCGCATCCCTCTGGGTATGTGGTATCTGTAAATGAGTGAATAAATAAAAACATGCTTCCAATCCTACTCTTACCCAGAGCAACCCAAGGATCTGCTCTGGGTCCTATAATGGGACAGATGTGTCTATTTTGGTGTTTGTGCTCTTTATTCTTTAACGGCAGCCTCTTAGATTGCTTACTTGTAGATATTCTTTAATTTTTTCCCCATGGCTCCATTTTTAGAGGACAGTTTTAAAAAGAAGGGATGAAATGTCTGTTACTCTTGCTTTTTTCACAAGCCTTGCTGTTTCTCAAACTCTGCTGAGCTGTAGTGGTGTTTGTCATAATGCTGTGAAGGCCATAGACGGGGTTATCATTACGATTGGGGTCGGGGTTAAGTGGGACAGACAGCTCATTTCTGTGTAATGTTGTGCAGTGATGCATTCGCCACTACAGCACATCTGCATGCGGCTGTACAGTGTCATCAGTCCAATCCAGACGGCCGTAAAAACATCTTTCCATAGACCACTGAGCTGTAGCTTAAATTCACAGGGCCCTGGTGAATTTAATAATCTTTGGATGATGATTATGTCTGATTTGAGTGTTTAACTCCTTACATAAGGATGTGGTTTTATTCTCAATGTGGTGAAGTCAATGAAAACAGAGTTATGAATCATTCTGGTTCATTACTTGACCACTGGTGGCGGCAGTTTGCACAAATTCATTAGGAGTAAATTTGCGTAGCTTACTGTGCAGGTGTGGGATGTGAACATATAAATAGATTTTTGTAATTGGTTCTCGAATGTTTATTCTTGCACAGATGTGGAACTGCTACCCACCAAATCCTGAATGGCCAAATGACTCTTATGAACTTATGAAGTTATTTTTTTAGTCAATTAAAAACATACAGGCTGAGCAGTGTAGTCTGAATTCTGAACAAATGACTCCTATGAGACGGTTCTTTTTAAATGAATCAAAGCATAAATCGTCCGAATCATGCACAAATGATTCTTAGGGGCTGGCTCTTTTTATGTGAATCAAAATCATGCAGTGTTACTAGTTTAGTCCGAATCCTGAACAAATGATTCTTATGAGCCGGTTCTTTTATTAAAAAGAATTAAAAACATACAATGTGACCAGAGCATTTTGAATCCTGAACAGTTGACTCTTATGAGTTATTTTTAAGTGAATCAAAATCATACAGTGCTACTCTACCAATGTAGTATGAATCCTGAACAAATAACTCTTAAAGCATGAGCCTGCACTTTTTAGTGAATCAAAAACATACCAGTGTGACCAGTGTAGTCCAAATCATGAACAAATGACTCTCATGAGCAGGTTCTTTTTAAGTGAATCAAAATCTTACAGTGCTACCAATGTAGTATGAATCCTGAACAAATTACTCTTATGACCCGGTTCTTTATAGAATCAAAAACCTAAAGTGTGACCAGTGTAGTATGATTCTTTTACAAATGATTCTAATAGGCTTATAACCACATTTTAATTGGTTTAGCAGTTTTATTTAATATGTAGTTAGAGACCGTTTTTAGATTGCATTTATAGTGAAGGATGTGAAAAGTCATTAAGCCTTTGTAAACGTTGTTTGCAAGAATTGTTTTAAACTTATATTTGTTGAAATCTGAAATTATGTCATCAGTTGTCAACAGAAATCTCAAGTCTGAGTTTTTTTCTAAATATTTCTTCCTCAAAAGTACTAAAATCATTAATTAATGGAAACATTACAAGGAATCGAGACCTAGATTCCTCTTGCTGTTTACGGAAAGTTTATTTTTTTGTAAATCCCAATGCGTGCATCTGGGAAGTCTTGTATGAACGTTCATAAATCAGGCTACAGGAATGTGTATCAAGGAAATAAATACCATTTATTTTGATTCCAATTCTCGATTTTCTTTCCTTGCATTATTTCTCTCTAGGAGACCAGACTGAGACATTCAAGAGTTCTCATTTGTGACTTTTCCTTTCCTCTGGCTTGTTGTGTTCCTGATAGTTTATCAGGCATTTCCTGGACTTCCTGGTTTCTTGGCCCAGTCCAGCTGTGAGTCCACCTGCTCCACTTGGAGATTCAGCTCGCTTTCCCATGACTGCTGGAGTCAATTAACGGCTCAGAAAAACCACCGCACTGAGGTGAATTTAGATGCAGCTGTCTGCCGAGTGAAGGAAAAGAGCCCAGCGCTGCAGTGACAGGTACATATGAACGCTGCCAGAATCCAACAGTCACACATTCACGTCCTTGTTGATTCGTCACAAGCCGAGGCAGAGCTGAGCTAGCTGGCAGATGGCCATGTTGAATCAGTGCTTCATCGTACAGGCGTAATGCAGTGGAGATGAAATGTGGTATTTTCTGTTCTTTGTGTACCTGTCTTCACCGTGTGGGTTAGAAACAAGGGGGACGTGTTGTGAGTCACTCGTGGGATTTGGCCCAACGTAACATTGGAAAATAGGCTTAAAAATGCTGTTTTTGGCATGGAGCAGCAGGTACGTTAATGCACTGTCAAGAACTCGACCTCGCTCAAGTTCTTCTGCATTATATCACCCACAGGCATGCTGAGTGTCATCTGTAATCTACGATGATATACAGTAGGATCTGCAGTCTATAGTGGAGCATGTAACATTTCCGGATTAGGTCGTCCATTAGTGTGGTCCCATAAAATACCATAATAAATGGTCATTTCTTATTTATTCTAAAGTTTCATTCAGCTGCCTGCGGCATTTTTGAACCAGCAATTATTATTATTTTTTTACTCTTATAGTATTTATTAATATTTAGGATTTACTTTTACATTTATATTTTTACTTTTCATTTTTAATTTAAGGCTTTTTTTTAATATTTTAATTTAGCTACATACTTTACCTGAAACTTTACACTTTTTAACTTTAAAATTTCAGTTTCTTGCCAAGGCAACATTTCCAATTATCAAGTTTAAGATTTTCTTGTATTTCTTATCACATGTGAATGTCTTCAGCTTATTTCAGTTCATGAAAAATATTTTTAATAATTGCTGGCTATTTATTTTTAAATAGTAACACTGGTTTGAGCTGGGATTAAAATCTAAAATGCAAAAAAAATAAAAATATCTTAGTGAGTACTTTTGTCTTGTTTTGCAGTAAAAATTCAGTATTTGTATGTATATCTATCTATATATATTTATATAAAATTTGCAGTAAATAATATTTTCTGTGTAAGTTCAATTGTGTAAATTATTAACACATTATTAATATTGATAGTTTTCACGTGAGGTCACACCCTTATAGCAAAACGAAGCTTTGCTCCACTGACCGCCAGCTATTTTTACGCAGTTTGCATTAAGTAGTAATGTAGTAAAACAGAGATATTAAAAGGCGAAATTCAGGAAACACCTCATTGATGATGTCTATTTTGTACAGGCAAGAATATGAAGCCAGCATATAAACACAATGTGCAAAGTTTCACATTAAATGGTTTCCCATAGAAAACCGTTATAAAGAAAAATCTCAACCATTAAGCGGATTGCGTTCATATTCCGGCCTCATCTGTTTTGTCTATGTATATTATCCATCATTAATATGGTGATTGCTGGATTTGATCTTTTAATATTACTGTTTTAAATATATTAAGGCACTTTAAGTGTTTTACAACGTTTTGTCGAACTGTTTAATGATTTAAATATTGCCGCGGGTGCTTAATATGGATCGCAAATGGCCAAAACTTGCATTTTGTTCACATACCTTTGTTTTATTCTTTTGAGAGGTGATCTAAATATTTGCGGCTGTGAAACAGATGGAAAATTAACAGGTTTGTCCTGCAGCTCTATGGATGTTTTGCCCTCCAGGTCTTCGAGCCTGGTCACGTGACTGAAAGCTATGCATTGGGATATCATTTTTTTCAGAAAATACTTATTGAATTAGGTTTATTTTTCTTACCATATTAGTCATGTTTTTTCTCTCGTTTTTCCCCTTTTTTTTTTTTACTTCAAATAAGAATAGTTATGCTCTCAATCAATCAAACAAAAGGTATTTTTCTGTAATGCTGAAATTAGTTTTATTTTTTTAAATTTTTTTAAACACTATAAAAATGTTTATTAAAAAGCGATTAAACACTTTTATGATATTTTTTAGCATAAGTGATTTCTTTTTCTGCCTATAACATGTCACAAATATGCTCGTTTTTATTATTCAGTTTCTTATACAGCAAAGACATGAATGAAGAGAAAATGCAGACTTGAGGAATGAAGAGCAAAATCCTCCTGCTTTTTGGATTTTTCCAGAGATAAACACTCCAGTAATGCCACGTTTGTCTCCTCTAGAGTTTCAGGAGAGATTTCAACAATGTCTCAAACTCTACTAAAGTCAGATTTCAATATAAACTCAATTCTCCATCCACATGATAACGCTATACTCTCACTGAATACCAACAATTGTCTCATCAGTGTCTCATAAGGAATTTTAGGAGAAACATCTGAGACAATGTTGATGTCATAATTGAGAACACCAAGTTTTGAGCAATGAAAGGGCAATCTCTGAACAATAAAATGAGTATTAACTGAAAGACGTTTTATTGACAGGTTTATTGACTATTCTTAAAGCTTTACAGAAACCAAAATGTTTGAAAAATGACTTCCTCCTTAAAGTAGACGATAATCTCACGCCAAACGGTCAATCTCTCCATCTTCTAGCGTCATCGGCTGCCTTTCTGGTTAGTCATGTTTGTTTGCATCTGTTTATTCATGTCTGGCTGTAGTTTTGTCTTCTTTCATTGGGAGGGGGCTCTTGAGAACGAGAGGTGAAAGCAGGCTGCTATCAGATCCAGTCTGAAGTGGATGTATTTGGTTTCATTTGTGTTTTGAGACTAGAGCAAGTCCAGACTTCCAGCTCTTATCCAAAATGATAGCTGAGCAATAAATTTGACAATTTTCTGATGACTCGATGGGAAAATGTAGTGCTGCATATCAACAACATTCTTCATTCAGTATTGAAGATAAAACCAAATATATTTAATATGCAAAGCTTCTTCAGTTACGTTAATAAACACAAACTTTTGTGTGAATACATGTACTTTAGCTGAATTATTGAATCATTCAGACGAATCATTAATTTTTTCATATTTAGACATTGATTTATTGAAAAGATCCATTTCTAAAGAATGATTCATTCACAAATCTGCCATTCGAATCATTCTGACAGAATTATTCAGGTTTTATGAATAGGAGAAAGTAATTAATTGAAAAGATCCATCTCTAAAGAATGATTTTTTCACAAATATGACTTTTGAATCATTCAGACCGAATCGTTGAATCATTCAGAAACTTTCAGGTTTTATGAACTGGAGAATTTGATTCATTAAAAAGATCTACTTCTAAAGAATGATTAATTCACAAATCTGACATTGTAATAATTCCGACCGAATCATTGAATCATTTGGAGCAATTGATTAATTAAAAAGATCCATCTTGAAGTGTGATTCACTCACAAATCTGACATTGCTCTTTGTCATTTGAACTCTCATGACGAGCTAAAGCAGAAGTCGAGATTTTCAGTGAAAAATGGCAAATTTTGTTCTGTTTGTCACAGTCTTATGACTTCAAATATAACACAAGACTCATATAGATCACTTTGGTCCTTTTGTGTCATTTCTAAAGCTTGAAACCCTTTCTTGAAGCTCTCTGCAGCCCCCATTCATTGTATTTGCATGGAAAAGAGCGACCAGCACATTTTTCAAAATCTCTCCTTTTGTATTCAACGAAAAACATTTGAAAACTCATGAGGTTAATGACAGAATTTTCCGTTTTGGGTCAACGATCTCCCAAAATTCTTTTGGATCAACAATTTAAAACAGATCTCATGTGACTCACGACTGAAATGAATGGTTGGCCGAATCATTTCAGAAATGCAGAGAAGAATCAACAAGTGGGTCTGGGCAGAGACAGGGTGTCTCTACGGTCTGGACTCCAGACTCCAAAACAAGCCTGCAGACTATAAACGCTGACTGAGTTGACAAGGAACTCGGCTCATCTTTTTTGGCTAGCGCTCTGTTTTCAGGTCATTTTGAGCCGTACCTGCTTATCTTGGGTGGAGCGACGCATTCTTGCAGTTTGGACAGGTCTGCTCTGGTCTCGTGCCATCGTATCGAGCCTGAAGCGTGTACATACATCAGTGCACATGTTATCGTTCCATCGGGTGCGTCTGAAGTGTGTATATTTTAGCAAATGGTGAAAATCTACAATAGCAGCTGTCTTATAGGCTTATTTGCATTTGCACTAGTGGCAATTTTGCACAGGCACGCATTGTTTGTTTTGGCCTCCTTTACGTAAAAACAGGCTGCGAAGCTCTGAATGTCATCTTTATGTTCAACAACGTTCAATAAACCCTCGGTAGCTTTGTTAGTGTTCATTTGCAGTGTACTGTATCTCTGCAAATCTCTTTTGTTTGAACGCGTGATGTACTCATGTGTCGGACGACCACCCAGATGCGGGTTTATAACAATAACACTTCCACTTCCTATCGCTGATAACGCTACGGCTACGGCTGAGGGAATCTCGGCAGGACAGACTGTATCAGTCAAACTCGCTGCACATCAGAGGAACAGACCCCTGTTTAGGAAACAGCTAGTCAAGCCTACATGTCTAAAATATCCTCCCCGCTCGTGTAACCTAAACATGTTAATCTGGCTCTAAACTGTCATTATAGCAACAAACATTTGTTACAGTGTTAATGCTCTGAATGTATATATCTCTAGACCTTATTATGGATATCACTTGCAGTGACTTTGCCAAGTAGAGTAAGATGTGTTTCTGGACAGTGTTCAGATATTTAAGTCATAGTTATTGTCTTGTAGAAAATGTTTTTTTTTATGAATTTAGGCAATATTTTGTTATGCTATTAACTTCAATGGCTTACGGTTTTGAGTTAAGAAAATTACACCTCATTTAAGGCTGCATTTATTTGATCAAAATACAGTTAAAAACAGAAATATTATTACAATTTAAAGTAACTGCTTGATATTTGAATGTATTTTAAAATTAAATTTATTCCTGTGATTCGAAGCTGAATTTTCAGCATCACTACTCTATTCTTCAGTGTCACATGATTTAGAAATCAGAAATTTCACAGTCCGCATCAAGTGCCATATATCGTTATAAATGGAGGTACTTGAAGTTGTAGTCTAACTAATTTGAAGTCCTAATGTAACATTTGTTTTCTCTACGAATGGATGAATTTGCCAGAATTTTTTATTTTTTTTTGCACTGAAACAA
Organism: Schizothorax lantsangensis; assembly: GCA_027422415.1. Lineage (NCBI taxonomy): Eukaryota > Metazoa > Chordata > Actinopteri > Cypriniformes > Cyprinidae > Schizothorax > Schizothorax lantsangensis. The sequence goes on along the minus strand of CM049854.1, from coordinate 10,766,406 downwards.
AAAGTTCTAATGTTTTGATTTTTTTTCTTTAGAAAGCTATACTTGGATGTTTTACACTTCCAAATTAAATTTTGTCTATATCTAACATTCCCTAAGCAAGTTATAGCCGTTTATTTCAGCGGTAGTCTAGGCATTTTTCATTGAAGAACAGGTCTATTTTATTTACTGACAATACAGATGTCCCCCCCCCAAAAAAAATAAAATAAAAAATAATAATAAAATAAAATAAAAAGTTCAGTGAGTAACGTAAGTAGAAAACTTGCTATATAATAACAGAACACTGAATCAAAAGTGACTTTTTTTCAGAGAAATATATTTTCAATCTGAACATGAACAACATACACAAACAGTGTAGTGAAAACAAAAACTATTTTAACTTTAGTCTTAAAGGGATAGTTCACCCAAAAATGAAAATTCTGTCATCATTTACTCACCCTCAAGTAGTTCTAAACCTGTATGAATTTCTTTGTTCTGCCGAACACAAAGGAAGATATTTTGAAGAAAGTTTGTAACCAGGCTGTTTTTGGGCACCATTGACTTCCATAGTAGGAAAAAAAATACTATGGAAGTCAATGGTGCCCCAGAACTGCTCTGTTTCCCACATTGTTCTGCTGAACACAAAGGAAGATATTCTGAAGAAAGACATTCAAACAGGTTTGGAACTACTGGAGGGTGAGTAAATGATGACAGAATTTTCATTTTTGGGTGAACTATCCCTTTAACTTAACATGTGCTAAAGGCAGAAAAACATTAAAGCCTGTTGTTGTTGTAAAATCTTACTGGTTGATAGAATAATTTATTCACAAACCAGAATTAATTCACAAACCTGAAAATGATTATCCATTGACAAAGCTTTTTGTAGATTTTGGTACTGAGACTGAAACAGGCTGAATGATTAAGTCTGTTTGTCAGGTGATCTGTTATCAGCAGTGTTATTTTAGTATTATTGATATACTATTATAATTTTGTTCATATTTTGAATAAAATTTTATTTTCATTTTTAAAGTTTAAGTACTTTTGTTGTGTTTTGTCATATTTATTAGATTTTTTTTTGTCTGTATAGTATTTATTATACAATTTTATTTATTAGTTTATTTAGGTTTAGTTATTTTAGTAATTCAACAAAAAAAATTCAAGGGAAAAAAGTAACTTTAAATGTTGCATTTATACATTTAAAGGGTATCCAGAAACATTATAATTTTTGTTTTCTGTCTCGTCTAATTTATAGTTGTGTACTGCTCCAGGCAGTGGTGCAGTTTGACATGCATGCAAGATTACACAACAATCATCACGGCTGCTGAGAGAAAAACTCATTAGAATGATGGAAAGTCCCCACGGTTGTACCTACACATGTGAACATAGCTCAAGGTATATGTGCACTCGATTAACAATTTTGTTAGCGTGCTACTTATGAAAGATTTATTACGCTAAGTAATAGTTGTGTTTTTCCTTTGTGGTTTGCTCAAGAGCGATAGCACATTGTTTTACACGTTGGAAACCTCTGCCAGCTCATTTACCCCATTCTGTCTAGACTTAATGTTTGATGATAAATGTTAATTGGGAGCAGCGCAGAGATGAACTCCAAGCCGTCTGACTGACTCTCTGCTATTGCAGTCATTTTCTGGATGAGTTGAGCGTCAGCTCCGCAGGTTAAAAGGTGATCATCATCTGCACATGTCAGTAAAGCTTCATTTTCAGGTCTGCTCGACGGCCCACAGACGGAGTGATAGACTCCGGGACAGTTGATGGAATTGACACGGCCTCGAAATGTCACTGTCTCGGGCCAGTGCTGCATCGTCACAAAAGTTTATCATTTGCATATTTTGAAGTATTGCCCAGTTAAACATTCAAGCAATTTTAAATGATTTGAGCACAAGAAGATGTGAAAGAGAACTCAGTTCCGTTACTTAAGTACATTTTTTGAAAATTTGTGCTTGAGTACAGGCAATAAGCATACATTTTACAACCAAACTCACGTTTTATCACTACTACAAAGTATGATGTTGCGAGTTTTTTGGACATATACTTTAATTTCAGTATTGGGGGTAACACATTGCAAGTAATGTGAGTTGTAATGTAATCAGATTACTTTTTCAAGTAACTAGCAAATTAATGCATTACATTTATACCGGAGTTACTTTTTCGAAAAAGTATCCCAAGTTACTTTGTTTTCCCATTTATTTACTGACACCTCCCCTGTCCCTGTGCTGAGAGAAATTGGCAGGGAGGTGCAGAGGCACTTCCTTCAGCCTAATGTGTGTGCACACCAAAAGTCAATGCAAAGATGCGAATAGATGCAAATTCGTGCCAGGCGATGCGAAATGGGGCAAATCAGGTGACGCTGTTGCAGCGAATGCATGATACGCCTAAATTGCATTTTCTGCGCAAGTTAAAAAATTTCAACTCGAGCGGAGAATTCTCATGACGCGGTGTCATGCAAGTCAGTCAGCAAAGACATCCAGTTTGACATGTCCAGTCGTATCAGAAAATGGAGAAGAGCATTACGCAATTATTTTATTTGTGCAAATGACACAGTAAATATCCCGCGAGTAATCTAGAGCGATAACGCGATGAGAATATTTGCTTCACGTTTGGTGTGCACACAGTATAAAGCTTAATTTTACATTTGGTGTGAAAGGGCCTTTACAGCTGTCAAAAATGTAACTTTGGAGTTTTTTGTTATTGAAAACCAAGCAAGCCCATTTCAGGTGACAAAAAGTAATGTAACACAATTAGTTACTTTTTTATGGAGTTACACAATATTGTAATGTATTACTTTTAAAAGTAACTTTCCCCAACACTGTTTAATTTATACATTATACAAATGAAATGAACACCCGCCAACCCGCATTATATGGTTATCATGTGGCGGGTGACATTTGTCTTGAAAAGGAATGCCTTTACATAGACAGAAATCTGCATTTGATGTGCATTTGATCTTTGTTTAGGTTCAGATGTTCAGTAAGCGGTCAAATGTAAAGAGTTTTACTTTCATTTCCATGTCAGTGGTAACCTTTAAATGCCTATGGATGCAAAACTCTGCAAGTTCACTTTATTTTGATATTGTCAAATAACCCAAAATTTAACTATTTATTACTACAAAGCAAAGGACATACAGTATATTACTATTATTGTATGGTATATATGTCACATATGGTTTTAAATAACTAGCTAGTTACTTAAGTAAAAGTATCTTAATAGTTACCTAAGTTAGAGTAAAAAAAAAAAGGATCCAATGAAAAACTACAGTTTTTGGATACATTGTCTGTTTATTTGATTTGTATCTAAGTTTTGTATTTCTAAAATTTCTAGTTCTAAAATTAAAGATCTAAAATGTTGGTTTCATAACAATTATTTGAACACAAAGTGTGTTTATAGGATGTTAATTCAGTTCATTCAGTAAGGAACTTGGACTTTTCGTGAATGATTCAGTTAAATAACCTCTTCATAAGAATCATTTGAACTGAACTGCATTTGTATGTTTTTGATTAACTAAAAACAACCAGAAAGAGGCATTTGCTTGTGAATCAGACATTGCTTGATGTGCTGTGTATTTGTTTATTTTTGCATGCAGTGCATGAAGACTCAATTGAAAACTCTTCAGACGAAGCACCGCTGTCCCCCATCCACCCCCGGTCTTAAATATATGTCATCGAGGTAGACAGAATGATCCTTATTATTACGCTGATGATGGTCAAAACATCTATTATTGATGTATTTTCACGTCTATCTTGTGTTGGCGTGTCGGCATGTCTAATCCCAAATTCTACCCCTGTGAGCGCCATCAAAAACCCGAGACCGTTTAAATGACACACAGCTATTTTGTTCAGAGAAAAGCACACAATCACTGCCACCATGACGCCTAAATGAGTGTTTTCCTGGATGAAATGCCAGTGAAGGATTTCCATCATTGCACTTCACCTTTGTAATAATAAACACCAGTAGATGATCGGCATGCAATGAGTGGCAGCTGGCGGAGGATTGGTTTTTGTGCGATTTATGAACGATTCATAAGCCAGTATCCATATTTCTGTGTCTTCAGACGGTTTCTGAAGGAAACTGTTTCAACACCTGCTTCAAAGCGTTGCTAGCTGCTCAATGACAAAGTCTTGCCATCACGACAGGCAAATTACAGTTTAGCGTCAGTTTGGTTTCCACTACGACTGCCTTTCCGTCATCTTTCTCCGCTCATCCAGTGCAAAAACATGTTCCAAGATGAGCCATCTGATAATGATGTATCTTCTGAACCTTGAACATGCTCCAACACCTAAATCTGCACTGATTTATCTCCTGAAGGAAAGTATTTCACCCTGACAGAAGATTGTAAGGTGGCCGGATGCGAGAGTTTTAAATGGTTGACATTTAGTGTGTCGTGTGTTTTTGCCTTTACTGCCATTGAGTTTGATCTTTATGCAGTTTGTGTGTGTATTTATAGAATCTTCAGTCATGGGAACTGTATTTATCCCTTTTCCTCTGAATTTCCCTTTAGCAAGTACTGCTTCCTGCCACTAGGGGGGAGGCCATAAGCACGGTTGGAGCGCTCGAAAGGGCATTTTGTTGGATGGATGGATGCAGTTTTTGGTGCTTGAACTAGGTTATTTGCACATTGGAAAGGGCAGACAGTGTTTAATGTTTGTGGAGTTTGGTCTTGGTCACTTTGAATTCTTCCTCACTGAGTTTGGTCCTGGTCACTTTGAATTCTTCCTCACTGAAATCATGCAGCCATATTGCTTTAATTCGAAAAAAAAAAAGTTTTGTATTTTGAGTGCATGTGCTGGTCAAGGAGTCTCATTATGTAGTATCAAGCGATATCAAGTATGACAGAAATATAACCTGGAAGCTGGAAAGAATAAATAGGCTACAGATCAGTTTTTGGCTCCACAGACAGGGGCCTGAAGAATAACAGCTCCTGCTGTGATTGAAGATGACATCACAGACATTACAGAGATGAAACGCTGATGAACTTTGCTGTCAGATCCATGAGAGCGAGCGACTGAGAGCGCTCTGCGTATAACAGAGATGTTTATGTGCGCCTTTTATCTCGGTGATTTAAATACACAGCCTTGTTTTTGTCGTAAATCATACAGGATAGTTATTCCCAACAAGCAGTATGTGTACAGCAGGGGTTACTTAACAGAAAAACATACCAAATATTTATTTATAATATATATTTTTCAAAAATATTTATAACTGTTATTATTTATGTAAATATCTAATTGTATATAAATTACTATTATCATATACATTTTTATAACATTTATAATCATGATTATTTTCATCTTTTTATTTTTACACTTTGTTTATTATATGTAATTTATTTAACCTAAAAGAAATGTAAAAAAAAAAAAAAAAAAAATGCTTGTGATTCTTTTTTTTACAGTTAATTTTATTTTATTTTATTCCTTTTTTTATTTTTATTATTATTTTTATTTTTATTTTTTTTCTAAAAGGTAGCAGACAAAAGGTCTAATTTCATTGGAGTCTTAAATAAAATCCTATTTCTAATTTGATGTTGGTAATGAGATGGGGTAAGACCTAAAAGGTTTGATAAGGTTGGGAAACACCAATGCCAACGTCAAACACCTGATGGTTCTCCTAACGCATTACTGTGTGATGTCTTCAATCTACTCATGTCAATTATCCATATTTTTAATTCTAGCCATAAATGTGGCTCTTAGCAGTCTTTTGCTCTTTTTCCAGTGTCCATAAATCAGTGCCAAACTCTGTGCCAGACGTAACATTTCATGAAGCTATCACGAGCCCAAGCCAAAGTAATTATTTCACTTAATTTTCAGAACATTTTTCAGGGCAAGGAAAACAAAGTCTTGGATATTGTTGTTAGACATTTGAATCAGTAGTTCAAATGTGTAGATTATTATATTAGCATTCTTAGATGTTGCTGCCTGACTAGGGAGCGATAAAATTCAAGTTGAGTTATTGAGTTGAGAATGCCATATGTGGAGAAACTCTTCATACTCCTCTGATAAACATTCATACAATATATAACGTACACAGTTATACTTGTATATAACATTTTTGTATTTATTCATTTATTTTTTTGCTGTATATTTTAAATGGCATTTGTGCAATGAAATTCAATATTGATTGGAGTCCAAGATGAGGAGACGTGCATTATGTGCCATAGCGGTCTTCTTTTTTTTGCAGTCTTGGAATTTCACGTTCTGCGTCTTGGAGGCCCCTGGCAGTCAAAGGGACCGCAGCATTGGCCCCACTGTCCCGGACCATAATTCAGCCCTGGCAATATTACATCAAAGTTTCCGAGCATTCTGAAACTGTCATGTGCTACATAAACGTGAGATGAAAAAATGGAAAATAATGCAGCTGTTTGTACATTTTCATTATTTTTTCCCCCCTTGCTGTTTTGCCGAATAAAGCTCTGCGAATGTGATTTCCAATATCCTGTGTGTTTTGGAAATGTGCGGAGTGCGAGGGCCCGTCTGATGTTTTAAGGCAGAGGATTTACGAGACCCTGCAGTTAGTCCTCGTGCTCCGAGCATCCTTCTAATAATCTACCACCATGTGCGTTTTTCCCCTTTGCAGACATTTGGCGTAATGACACAATGGAATCACCTCCTTATCGGCCTGTGAGCAAGTCCTGCTCACTTCTGCAGACTTTCCATTGCCTCTGAGGTTTCTTTGCCAGGTTTCTAGGTTTGTGACTCAAGAGCAGCTGTTAATGGGCTTGAACAAATAAGAGTGTCCCATTTATTTAGCAGCTGTGGTGCTCATGTGAGAAATGCGAGTTTGAATCCGGCTCGCAACGTTTTCTGATCCCAATTTGCTTTCTTTTCTGTGCTATTTTTTTATCCTGTCTGCAGCAAACTCTTAAAAATTAAGTTTCTGTATCTGCATTTATGATTCTGTGAAAAACCCTTAACATCCATGGAGTTTTTCCATTCCACAAAAAGTTTTTAAAAGTGGAAAGGTTCTTTAGATTATTAAAATGTTCTTCACACTTAGAAACAAAATGTTTACTTTTAAGAACTGTTCACTGAAAGGATTCTTTGGGGAACCAAAATGGTTCTGTTGCATCACTGTGAAAACTGTCAACTTGAAATTAAATTGACACTATTTACTTCATTAGTTCATATTCCGATATCTTTGTAAACAATTAACTTGTGCATATTACTTTAAAATGAGTTGCAAAGTGAATGAATAATGCATGTATAAATATATCCACACAAAACAAATGACTGTCAATTTGTTCAAAAGAAGAGGATAGTAGAATTTCTAGAGCTAATCATCGTAAATAATTATTTAATAAGTATAACAATTATTTCAAACATAATTATTCATAAACACCGATTTTATAGAAATAGTGTTAAAGATTAATGTTAAAATGCAAAAATGTTGGTCATTTCCACCTAATGTTCATAGTATTGATTACGATACATCACACCCAATCAGGCGTTTGCATGCAGGCTAGCCGCAAAAGTTCAAATATTTCAAAATATCCAAAACTGAAATAGGAATCAAAATTCCTCATACGCATATGATTGGAACTTCCGGCTTGTCATTTGCTGGAGATAGTGAAAAAGTGGCTTTTAAGTATGGTCACATTTACTGTTGCTTGGCAAAATTTTGTGGGCAAAATACAGTCAATCCAATATGAATCTGCATGATTGGGAGTTTCGAAAAATGCTCCCCATGCAGATTTCACTTGTGTTCAAGTTGGTTACATTAATTTGTTGCAATTTGACCTTTTTGTCTGTAAAATTTTGCTTAATGTGATGCACCTTTACACTTTAAACTATGCCAGTTCATGGAAGTTGACTTGAAACATTGTATTTAATTAAAAAAAAAATCAGGTAAGAATAAGAGTAAAGAGTTTGAAATTACACAGTTTTTGTCCCACAATCTTTGTGGAAAATGTGAAGAAAAATTCCATGAGGGACAACTTACGATATATATCCTGTAGCTGTTTGCAGATTAGCAGAATGCTTTTCAATATCGATTTCACATAATGCCGCCATGTATGCTGTCATAAAAGCACATGACGATTATTGAGTTAGGAAGTTAATCCGTTTTCATGTTCATACAGTTTTGTTGAGTTCCTGCTGAGGTGACTGACGGTTCACGTCAAAGGCCGCTGGATCTTTGCCACCTCCACATCACTCAACGTTTCCACTCACAGCCCTCATCTAAAGCTGCTATTTTAATGTGATCTGAGTTAGATAAGAAAACACTCCATGTTTTCATATCTCACCGAGCGCCCAGTTCATGTGTCCAGCCTTGACAGGTTGACACAGAGTGTGTGTATGTATTTTGAGGGGTTTGAGGGAAGTTCATCCATCTTATTCTTGCCTCCTTCATACAGGCTCATCTTTGCTGTCGTCGGGTTGTGTTTATATGTGTGGTTGGGGGTCTCGGGTGGAGCGGTCAGTGGAGGTGTGACCCCGGCCGTGTGTTAAACTGCTCACATATGCGACAGTAGCGGGGGTCAGGGACACATGGTGGATGTTGTTTGCCCTTGACTGGGGTGCGTTAAACCACTCACAGCTGTTGTGGTGTTTTGCTTGGGGAAACGGGACTGTTGAATGAGGTGAGAAATCAAAAGAGATGAGGCCTGAATTTGTAAACAGTGCATTTCCCACCTTTTTATTCAGTACAAGTTCGATTTGGAGTGAGTTTGGAATCTTGGGAAAATCCAGTTCAACGCTTGTTTTGTAGAATGAATGGGATGTGGTTGTCATGGAGATACTGGGTTGAGTCAATGCACACCTGGGAAAAATCGATGTGCACCAATACTTAAGTATACAGTTTTAATGGGTACAGTAGGTTATGCGTATAATGCACAATATATAAAGTTCATTGTCAACATAGTACGTGTGCAGCCAGATTTTTCTAATCATGCATTCTCTGTAAGCTCAGCTTTCCTAGAATATTTTTTTTCCGGTAATTAGTTAAGATTGCAACACTGGGCCAGACCGTTGTTTCACCAGTTTTTGAAAAAAGTTTAAACGAGTACGAAGACATAACTTCTGGAGAGAAACAGCACAAATTGAGCATGGATGAAATTTCTAGTGTATATGTATTGATCGCCAGTTTTCTCACACTGGGAAATATTTTTGCTGGAAATAAAGTTGTTACGATATCAAAATTATCATCAGGTTTATTAGGCTGCTGTCACTTTAAGATCTAATGCATCCAATGGGATCCACCTCCAATTTTCTCCCAACTGTTTATATTCACTGAAGCATAACAGACTTTGTTTACTTAAATACTCACCCTGACTGATATTTTGACACAGCTTTGTGTGTTTGGCATAACTGTTTAAGCTGTACATACAGAAAAGCATCTATCAGTACCAAATAGCCTATTTTATTTTTTTGTCTTGTTGTAACCTGAACAATTTGAAATCGCTTAAATGTTTAAAATGTCAAGGCTTAAAAATGCATGCATATGATCAATTTGCATGATGACGCAAACTGTAACGTCATGTAAGCGTAACTACAATAAAGACAATAATCCAGAATTGTCAAATATCCACTGGTATATCATCTGCCTCTACACTGAATCTAATCATTTCCAGGTAAAGTGTTCCCGGAAGCTACAGATCTGCAAATCTTCAAATATGGTTCATGCAGAAATCGTAATATTCATATGTATTGTGTGTATATTTCCTCAGAATTTTGAATTATCCAGCATTCACAAAAATTCCCTCCTTGGCATTTTCGTTTATTAAACACAATTTTCCACAATGTTTTCAGCTGCAAATATTAGTTTAGTATTCTCCACTCCATGTTTATTTTTCCATGTCAAATCCATTCCACAAAAGTTCTTGATAAATCTGTGCGGAAAAAAAATCGGCATATTCACGTTATATATCAATAACAAGTGACTGCTGAATGACAGTATGGTTTAGCAATACTAACAGCTAATTTACATACAGTCTGAAAGAGCACAAAACTATGTAGAATACGCTCTCAAACAACAGTGATGTGAAACTTTGTAAAGTTTAATTTTATTGGTTTAAATACCAGATTGTCCCATAAGGCCCTAATATACTTGGATAAATCAACTACTGTGATGTCATTTCGAACAAAATCAGACCAAAACAAAGTTCGATTAGAGTTAATTTCAGAAATCAAAACATCTTGCCAAAGCGTACCTTCCAGAAATGTTCACTTCAGCTGGTAAATAGGTTCAAACTACTACTGGTCCCTGGCGATAATGTAATAAGTCAGTGTGCTTTGTGGCCCCACCACCTTCTATTATGGAAATCTCCGGTTCACTTCCCCTGTTCAGGAAATTCGGGATTGCTAACAGTATATAGTACATTCTGATTAGGTGTTTTTTAGGGATGCACTGAAATGAAAATTTTGGCCGAAACCAAACAAAATGAAACACTGGGCCAAAGTCCGAATTCCCCTTGTATTTTGACAGTTTTTTTCACTATTGCATAAATTAGATAGCCAAAATGTGCTTTTTACTGTTTTGTCTTGCCTTTCAAAAAAAAAAAAAAGTCAATTACAAAACAACAATTAAAAAATATTTAACACTGAACATTTTCAACATTCTAGCAGACATTATACCAACAAAACACAGTTTAACTTAAAATTAATAAGTTAGTAAAATAAAAATATTTTTGGCCATTTTTTAGACCCCCTTCTTGAATCAGGCATGTGATTGGCTAAAGACAAAAAAGAAGGAAAACTGGACACTTTGAGCAGCAAATCAGCATACTAGAATGATTTCTGAAGGATCATGTCACTGTTGTTGAGAGTGGAGTAATGATGCTGAAAATTCAGCTTTGATCACAGGAATAAATTACATTTTACTATATATTCACATACAAAACAATAATTTAAAATTGTAATAATATTTCACAATATTACTGTTTTTGTATTTTTTACTGTACAAATAAATGCAGCCTTGTTGAGCAGAAGAGACTTCTTTTAAAACATTAGAAAATACTACAGATCCCAATTTGAGCACTATGTGTAAATGTTGTTGAGCACTTACTTTTTTATTTTATTTTACAGCACAACAGTAAAATTACAATACAAACATTGATGGAGTTTTTGCTTTTTCTCAGCTTTTATTTTGGTGAAAACCCACAGGAAGACCTCAGTACTTCTTTTTGTTGACAACAGCAGATATATAAATGATTCTCATTATGAATTTGGGAAGATGTTTGTCGCACGTATCACATTGTCACATCCATGCCTTGTAAAAATTCATAAAATGTTACTGAGCAACTGACGAGTAACACTGTTTCGGGGCAGATTTTCTTCGCGCTTTGGACTTTGAACCCTGGCTATCAAGCAGATAGCCCTGCGAGCTCATGCAACGCTGTCAGAATACATGCAATTTGTGCATGTATTAGAGAACATTACATCCTGCAGTTTATTTAGTAATTGTTTAAGGCCATTCCGCAATTTCAGTCATCATACAGTAACCAGCAACAAACACCCCCTTCCTCTTCTCATTGAAGACATGCAATGCAGAGCTAAACAGTCTTTGGCTGTCGGTACTTGTAATGATTTTTGCATCTTTCTCAGATGGTTTTAAATGCTTCCACACTATCGACATGTTTGCTGCATTAGTGCACGATTGCGTCACGTCATTGTTCGGTACGATTTATTCAGTCTTTTCGTCTATTCGGCCGAACACAGAAATAACTTTTTTGCTGTTTTCGGCCAAATAATTTTGGTTGCCAAACATTTGGTGCAGCCCTAGTTTTTTTTTTTTTATTTTCACCCCTAAGCAAAGAATGGAAATTAGCTTTGCTGTGAGTATATTGGGGCCTTTCGACAGAGATGGGTCACCACAGGGAGCGCTGACAGTATCTAGTGGGATTTGGTAACACATGCAGACACACAGGCATTGAGTAACTTTCTCCTCTCATGAAAGTGTCACTTTAGCATGGCGCCTCTGAGTTCCAGGATCCAGCTGGCTGGGAAAACCGTCTCCCATAAATGTTCGTTTGCCTCATTAAAGTATGCCATGCTTTTTGATTCTCAGTGTTGTAAGTTGTGTTCCCTCCTCTGGTCCTGGACGGCGCTCAGACTTCACGTCCCAGCATGCATGTGCGTATATAACTCCTCTGCGTTTGTATAGACGGAAGGATCGAGGTTGCATTTTCGTTGTGACTGCGCAAGAGACGGATTGGGACGAATTCAAGGCATCGGTTGAAATAAAACCCATGTGCTGGAACATATGCCATTTTCACTCAGCGTGGACTATTTCTGTACTATAGTTGTCTTTAACAGGCAATTAAAGTTTGAGGAACCTTGAAAACTTCTGACTGACTGACCTCGCAAGAGATGCATGGACTCATTAATATGCTTCCAGAACCATAAAAGGCCCTTTTGTTCATAAATATAGTTCAACATAATGTATTTTGTGTTTTTTTTTCCCCTCTCACTCTTCTTTTGACATATGCGTCTTGTTCGTTTGCACCTCGCCTGTTGGTTGGGCGTCATTAACCACATGAAATAATCCACTGTTTGTTGTGTATTCCTGCATCATTTGCTTAGAATGGAGTGTGGCGTTGTGGTTTTATAGTGAACAGATGCTAAAGAGCATGTTTGGAGGATATTACATTGTCCAGAAAGAGTCCTTAGCACGCTTGAGAGACTTTCAGATTATGTGCCCCAAAGGCAGCCGTTTAATGAAGCTCTTGAAGTTCAGTCCGCAGTTACCAAATCATTGGTTTGAATAACATGTCACTACTGGTCCACTGGTACTCAATAGACAGATCCGTCTCACATAAAAGTTCAGGAACAGTGTAATGTTAAGTCCTTATGAATATGATTTTTTGTTTTGTTTATCCCAGAAAATGGATTATTTGGCAAACAAATGGGAGGAATCACAAGTCCCACCTTTCAGTTAAAAGAGTGATTGTCCTTTTGGATCTTTTACTCTACAATTTAGGTTTGCATTAATTGGACTTACCTTTGTTCTCATTATACTGGATACAGAATTTCTGTATAATTTCCACCTGTTACTGCACATTTCCTTTGTAAATGAAATATGCCTTTTCTTGATGAAGTTAACATTGAAAATAAAAATAAATATAATAATTGACAATGTATAATCGACAATAACAATTGACAAATGTGTTCCTGCTACTGTTAATAGTTAATTATTTTAAAATACTAATAAATGTAGTCATGTTCGTAATTGTAAAATTATAAATCTCTTTATAATTTCCAGGAAAATGTACTGTATCGTTTTAAGTTAACTTTGAAAAAAAAAACAATAATAATTTACACAACTAGTACTATTAATAAGTAACGACTTTAAAATATAAAAATGTTAACGTAGTAATCTTCAAAAATGTAAATTAAAAATGTAATTTCTAGCCATTATTGCAAAAAGGAAATGCAAAATTTCAAGATAAATTTAACATTGAAAACAGTAGACAATACTACCAGCACTACTACAACTACTATTAATAAATTATTCAAAAATATGAAGTCTTAGAATGTTTAGAAATGTAAGTTCTGTATAATTTGCCTCTGTTATTGCCAGTTTTCTGTGCAATAAAACATAATGTTCCATTACAGTTAACATTGAATAATAGTAATACCACTACTACTACTATGAATTAATGATTTTAAAATGTATAAAGTATTGTTATGAATATAAAATTATACATGTTTAGATTTAGTGGGGATATAGAAACCATTGGCAGGGCCAACCTTACTGTTGAGACTTTAAAAAAAATATATATATATATTTATTTATTTTTACCTATTTATTTATTTTATGAGTGACACAGTGACCTATGCTGTTTGCTGTAAATATGCAAGAAAAACACAGCTAAATGATTCCATGATTTGATATTAAGCTAAATAACTAATTTTAATATTTTTTCTCTATTTACAATTACACTCAAGAGTTCATATGCTGCTTCAAACAGGTTTTTGTCCAGATTGATTAGTCAAATGGCATTTAAGGCTTAGGTGATTGAAATAATACTTTTCTGGTTTTAAATTACATACATGTGGGTGGTCCTTTGCCAGCTGAACAACAGACGACCTGGAACGTCCTCCTTGGATTTTTGTACTTTGGGGCCTCATAGAAGCAGCTCTGCACTGAAAATTGCCAGTTTGAAAGTTTGCACAACATTTTCCTTCTTTTACTTCACTGATCTGCTGTACAATTTGAGTCCTGAGTAGTTGACTAGTTGATATCATGCTGCCCTAATCTAAAGAGAGGCTTCTAGAGTAGTGGTGGTGTTAAAGCAATCTGTTTCCCATCTCTTAATATTCCCTGCTAGCATGAAATGTATCCATTGCCATTTTTATGAGAAATCAAGTGGTTAAACTCAGTTCACTAATGTTTGACACCAATTTGCAAGTGACTCATAATGAGTCGACTGCTCTTTTATCATTATTTGAATTTGACATTAGCACGCAGGTCTCTTTCCAAACATCCTCACCTTCTTATCTTTAAGCAATCAACACACCAAAGAAAATATACAAGTATGTTTTGAAATGAGCTTATAATATCTGATTGGCCGGGACTGTGGAGTTATTGTTGTATGATTGATCAGTGGAAATAGATTCAGGCTATCTGAAGTGTAATAGCAGTGAGTTTTGGGGGTTTTAGTGAGTTCACAACCCACTTTTTTCTAGACCTGCAAAGCATTCAGCATCCATTCCCAGAAGTCTGTCTGAATGAATGCTCAGAAGTGACCATGAACATGTTTTACTCTTAACTATCCTCTGATAATTCAGAGGAAATGCCCTGCAGACTCAAAATTAGTTTCTAAGGTCTGAATAGTTTTCTCACACTGTAATGTTCATGTCCCTTGTGATTTTTGTGATTTATATGGTATTAACCTTTTCCCTGAGTGTGAAAGTGAGCTACTTTTGTTACACAGAAGAACTGAAATCAGCTTAGTCTCAGTCTGCATGATACAGATGTCACAAAGTGGTACTGCTAAACTCACCCGTGTGAATCAGGTCTCCAGAGCTGTTTCAATCCGTAATTTATGCCAAAAGTCAGAATATCACAAAAACGTGCAAAATGTAAATGTAATTAGACATTATAGGCACATTACTTTTTGATGCCGTATTTGTGTTTCCATTGTAGTCTATAGTTTATGCACATCTTCTTACAGAATAAAATAACATCTGCCTGAAATTATTATTATTATTTTTTTTTGATACACTCTGGATTTGTTTTATTTGCATGTTGGTGTTTTTGTTGTTTTTGTTGTTGTTGTTTTTTTGTTTGTTTTTTACATCCATTTATGCGATGTCCTAAATTTAGCATATTGCATATTATTGCATGTTATTACATACTATATTGGTTATTGTCCATTGTCCAATATTAGAGTTTTCTATTCATTTTATTTTAGTTTTCTATTAATTACAATGGGATGATATTGAATATTTAATTGTTCATGATTATTCCCCTGTTTTTACATTTTAGGTTGTCTTTGCTATTATGGCTTGATGCTATTGGGAAAACAGACATTATAATATTTTGTATTTCTGCAATTATGTATTGCAATATGAAAAAAAGGAATTTTCACTTGATGACAGCTATATTTGGAAAGAATTCAGAGAGCATCTCTGTAGAAAATAAAAATAATATATATATATATTTTAATTATAAATATTAAACAAAACAATAAATATATTGTGTTAATGTTATTATATTTAAAAAAAATTGCAGTTAACACATGAAATAAATATTAACTTTGGCATCTTCATCTTCAAATATTAAACCATTAAAAATTTATTTTAGTGGCTTTCTGGCAAATAAATTCTTTGCAGGTTTAAGAGTGAAGCTTAACAGTGCATATATTAATTAAATTATAGCCTTTGCTATTTGACAATCGCATTATGTCATATCACGATCTCCATTTTATTTATTATATATCATGCAGCTGTATCATTTAATGCTCACTTTCAGTCAATCTATAAAAAGCACTAATAATTTAATAACGCTGTTAAATGTAATCTTTAGCTAATCTTGACTTTTAATGGCTAAATTCACTTGTGGCATCTAAATTGATAAGTATTAGAGTTTAATTTAGTTTTATTTTATTTTATTTTATCAAGACACAGCAGTATGTCATTTTAATATCAGTTATTATTATCAGTTATTGGCCATGACATGAAAATATTGGTTTGTCAGTAGCAGCCAGATTTTTAATATTGTGCATTCCTAAAAATGTTATTGAAAACCTGGCTTATATTATTCAGGTTTCTCCTTTGGTGCAACCCCCCCACGCTTTCATCATCCTCCAGGTGAAATCTGTCCAATTTTTAACCAAAATAGCACACCACTGCCCCTCAAGCCGCAGTATCTGAGACTGGTGTTGTTTTGAGAGTCCTGGTCTCGTACAGGATCGAGAGCGTCCTGGTGGTCACACCAGTCACATTACCCGTTCACATGCACATAAGTAACTGTTTTGCCGCTTGAACGAAAGTCAGAATGCTTTCCAAATTATGATACGTAACATAATGACATGTATCATTTTCCCCGGACTATTGGTTTTTCCGTCTGGTCTCTCCAGATGGAAGTGATTATGCACAGAGGGAGGTGTGTTTTCACAAAAAAAAAAGATAGAATCTGACTTCCTTACCCAAGTACTTTCCGAAACACCCCGCGCTTCCTTTGAGGCCAGGGATACGTGGTT
This sequence comes from Schizothorax lantsangensis, assembly GCA_027422415.1. NCBI lineage: Eukaryota > Metazoa > Chordata > Actinopteri > Cypriniformes > Cyprinidae > Schizothorax > Schizothorax lantsangensis. The sequence continues at coordinate 10,749,779 of CM049854.1, read as the reverse complement.
GCATTACTGAAGCGTGATGTCGCCCCATCCCCCCTCCGGCAGGAGCTGAGGGGGGCCGGGTCACGAGTCTACAGCACCCAGCTGACTGAAACATCTGGAGCTACTGCTTTGGGGCGACGCGCTGATTGCAAAGTACGCCGTGTGGCCGAATCCCAAACGCTCGCCGTCAGCTGATTGCGGCGATTATGCACGCTGTCCTTGTGTTTGTCTTTGAGAGCATCGATTTCAAACTGCCCTTGAGGAACAATCATTACACTACTGAGTCCTTCTGTGGCTCCTCTGCTTCCAGCGCTCTTGTTGTGCTCCTTTTCCTCGGCTCTCAATCATCAGCCAATCAAATCCAGGGTTTTTTCTAGTACCGTCCAGTCTGGACTTGGTATATTTTCCTTCTTCACAAACAGTTGAAAATTGGACGCACTTGACTAAAATTTATGAGTAATAGTGTTGTTTTTCAAGTTTTGATTTGTTTTTCATATTTTTGGTCATGCATAATTTCTATACTTCCATTTTGGTTAGAGTTTTGTTTACTTCTAATTGTACAATGTGGACAACAAAATGCTGAATTTATTCTGCGGTTGTGTTTCCATCATGGTTTAAGCACATTTTTTTAATGTTTATAAAAAAAACTTTTTCATCAGCCACATTCCCATTTTTTGACTCGTTCTACATTATATAATTTTTAAAATACTTTTGATAATTATTACTATATATATATATATATATATATATATATATATATACAGTATATACAATATATATATATATATATATATATACTGTATATATATATATATATATATATATATATATATATATAATAAATATATTGCATTAATAGTATTAATGCTATAAAATAAAATAAAAATGACTGTTTTAGAAAATTCTTATTTTATAGTACATTAAATATCCTGCAAGTTTCATAGTGAAACTTGGCACTGTGTATATATTTATTTAATTAAATCATTGGTTTTGTGTTTTGATAATTGCACTAGGCAATGTCTCTATAATGATTTTTTTTGAGATATGCAACTTTATTTGCAATCATCTTAAAGTTAATATTTTAAAGAACAAATAATTTAATAACACTGTTGCTTGTAATTTTTTTAGCTTTACTTAAATGTAATCTCGACATTAATATGCATGTTTATTAATACTTTACACTAAAATGATCCCACATTTTGCATTAAAATATGTAGGGAGGCCCAATATTACAGTATTACATTGATCAAATATTAGTTTTTTTTTAAATAATCGTATTGGATTATATTGAATGTTTAAATGTTCATACTTATTTCTCTTATTTTTACATTTATCTTGCAATATTTTGTATGAATAATAGTGTTTTCTGTTTTTGATCGTTCATTATTTACATCCAGCTGGGTTTGAGTTTTGTTGACTTTATTTTACAATCTAGACAACAAAATCATGAAAAAACAAGGTTTAGCGAAACTTGTCTGATATATAAATATAAATACAGCCACATATTTTGATTTCAAGGCCTTGGACACCATTTCCACTTGGGTAGCATTTCATTTTACACAGAGTAAAAATAAAGACTGCATGTTATAATTTACTATATCCGTTTGCAAAATAAGAATGGGTGGTTTGTGGAGATGCGCTTTTGTGTCAAAATCATTGGCGGTTTTGTTTTGTATGTAAATTTTACATTTGGTCTTAAAGTAGTATGTCCACCAGACAACAGTTCTGAACTATATCTCATCTTACTGTCATGTTTGATTAGTAAATGCTTCATGTTTTTCATTGATCGTCTTACTGGTGTCTTTTTATTTCACTCCTCGTTTCTCTCCCTGTAAAAGATTTTTCTCATATTACTTTGAGAGTTGAGTATCTGTGTGATTGACAAAGATTTTTGAAAGGTCTCACACGTCTGCAGTTTCAATGGTAAAAGGCAAACTTGGGTGTCATATTTAAGCTTTTATTACTTTCCTGCCAAATAGGATCATACTAGCGCATGGATGATTGGCATTAATGCATCAAACATTAGTCCTGTTACACACACTCTGGCTACCTAGAAAGTGCATAACAGTTGATTTTTCATGTCAAGTTCTTGTCACATTTCATAGCTAAACTCTATAGCTCTTACTGTGTGACCGATCACTTTTTTTTAAAGAAGAAATGTTATTTTTTTATTATCATCATCTTTCCAATCATTAGTTTTCTGAAATAAAACCTTTGATTAGCTGCTAACACCTGTTAGCGTTCACGTTTAAATCATGTTAGCATTCTCTTTTAAATCATTAATCAGAAATAAAAACTACATGGACAGATACATGGAAAACTTCTAAGGTGGTTTTCAAACAGGAATGGAACCTCATAAGGAAGTGATTTTGAAACTCTACAACACTGTACGACATGCAAATAGATTGATTCATGATGAATTCCAGTAGAGTTTGGCATTAGCGCATTGCTAGGCTAACAATCAGTCAGGAAGAAAGCAGGACATTTTCTTGGAATCGGCGAGCCAAGCCTAAAAATGCAGAAACAATGAGTGAAATTGTGATTTTTTATTTTATTTTTTGGTTTTCTTCCAATTTTTTAAAACTTTTTTAAAACGATTTTTCAAGGTGCTTGGCGCAGTATATTCTGCAGTTCGTCAGTATGATTTTTTTCTCCTTTCTGGCTCCAGATTGTGACAAAAATGTGACCAAAAATAACATTTTGAGCAAAATCTGTTCACCATTGCCCGATTTGCAAACAGTTGGCTCTTATCATTTTAAATACTTTTTTTAAGGTTCACAAAGCCTTTGGTTTTGCAGGTGTGTTAGTGTTTTCCTTGCAAGACATCTCACAATTAGTATTGCTTTTTGACAGTTAAAATGTTTAAGTGCTATAGTCTACAGTCTTAAGAATGTAAGAAACAATATAAAACTGTATTTTGCAGAAAATTTATGAATTTATCGATTTTCAAGCAGAAAAAGGTGACACCAGGTGTGCATTTCAATGTATTGGCTAGAAATGTTTGATCTCTGACTAAAATTGTAGTGTACTTTACTAATGCGCTGTTTGAATGACATAATAGTTGTTAACTGTGTGTGAGAGCTTGGACGCTCGTCTGAAGGTCTTCAGTCCTGCTTGAGATGCTGCTCTGGGCTGTTATCAGATGAGAGTATGATTCTTATCTCGTCAAAGCAAGTTCCTACCCGCTTCCACATCCATCATTTCTGCTCAGAGCTGGAGTCTCAAAAACAACGTTTGCTCCTTCGGCTCTGTAGCTTTAGACCTGTCTTTGCCTGCTCCAATAAATCGGCTCAACTCAATCCAACATCTTATTCCAGCTCTTTAAGATCTCGTCCAGTCCAACAGCATGACCCCAAACAGCACCTCTGCATCAGTCTGGTGGTTTCTTTTGGCTCTTGTTTTTCATTATTTCACATTCGATCAATCGAAAGGTATTTCTGTCCTTCAGAACAGAAATGGGGATATTAAGTACCCTAAATTTGAGTATTTCATCATAAGCGATGTTTGCATTTCACCTCAGGCTTTTGGAACGGAAAATAAGGCCATAAAGTAGTAAACTACTTTCAGTCCCATTCTTGTCAAAGATTTATGGGACCAATCGTCAGCTGAGCGGTCACGGCCCGGCCAGTTGCATATGGAAATGTGAGAGTAATAATGATTGTGTTTTTCTTTTATACACGTGAACGTTTGGACAACAGCCGTCTTCAAATGGATACATTTTAAAGTGCTCCCATCCGCAAAGCAGCTCTGTGTTCTGTTAAGAGTCGTTGGAGATTTGGACGGGACAGAGCAATCTTTTAGCTGTCACACACACTCTTTGAACACTTTGACTTCATTACTTTGAGGAGAACTGTTCTGGAGAGCTTTTATGGGGAAAGTACCCCCCACCACCTCAGCTGGGACCAGAGCAGACTAGATCAGGTCCAATACTAGATCAGAACTGACTCGCTGTATGTGTGTTAGCTGAATAAGAGGTTTATGGCTGCGCTTTGCAGGAAGACTTGTCTTTTTAAATCAAGGAGCTGTTCCTGACCTGCAGCTTCTCTTGTAAATGAAACAAGCCATATGATTTTAGATGGTATTCATGTTTGTAGCACAATTATTCAGGATAGGTTTAATATAAGTGATTTGAGTTTGTTCAAATCAACCACAAGTATAAGCAATAGTAGTTGTAACGTTGGCCTAAACACTTCTTTCTCCTGGGCTCCAGAGTACGACCTAAATGTGACCGAAAATAAAATTGTGAATAAAGTCATCTCACTATTGCCCATCTGCAAACAAATTAGTTTTTTTAGGAAGCTAGTCAAAAGATTAATGGAGCAATCTTGATCTGACTCTGTGAATGAATCTTCAGCTGTATATTAAACAAGACACATGATTTGAGGTGGTGTTCATATTAATAGCATGAATGATTTGGCATGATTTTGACCACATAATGTAATATTTATTATTTAATATTGCGCAATGATTTTGTCACAGATCGGCCAGGCTCTCTCATCTTCCAATCACAGCGCACACCCTCACCTGATTATTAATTGCACACACCTGCACCTCATGAGCACCCTCATCAAGCTGGCTACTTAAGCACACACCTCACACCACTCCAGTGTCCGGTCTCGTTCATATGAAGAGGACTCTTTATGTTACTCCAGCGTATTAGCCGTATACCTACCTCCATCGTGTACTTACCTTCTGTATCCACTCCAGCGTCTGTTCCCTCCAGTGTCTACAAGTTGATGTCTCCATCGTCTGTCATTGCGAGGTGTGTGCTCCGTCCGTCTAATCCACGAGTTCCTGTGATATCAAGATTACCTTCCTTACTAACCTCATCATTCCATTGAACTGCATATTTGAACTGATTACTCACCTTCACCGGCATCCTGTTGACTCTGCTGTTTTAATAAGTTACCTGTTGAATTCTAATCCTCTGAGTCTGCTTCAGTAACATTTAAATTAAGCTGCAATATTTTTTTTTTCATTGTTCAGTAGTTTGATTTACACTGCCCCACACTCACTTCATTGGCTTAGCCAAAGTTGACATGTTGGCCCACATAGACAAACTAAGCAAAGCACTATACTCTCTTAAAAATAAATGTTCTTTAATGGCATCTGGTTCCAAGAAGAACCTTAAACATCCATGGAACCTTTTTAATGCACAAAAGGCTCTTTATAGTGTAAAAAGGTTCTTTCATTTTTTTTAAAGCGTTCCTTTTAGGAACTGTTCAATTAAATGTTTTTTTTGAGGAAACAAAAGTGGTTCTTCTATGGCAGGTGTGGGGAACTTTGATCCTGGAGGGCCACTCTCCTGCAGAGTTTAGCTCCAATCCTGAAAAACCCTGGAAAAAAATATTTAACTGCATCCTGAAGACCTTGATTAGCTGCTTCAGGTGTGTTTGATGAGGGTTGGAGCTAAACTCTGCAGGGACACCGGCCCTCCAGGATCCACGTTCCCCACCCCTGCTCTATGGCATCACATTGAAATCTCCCTTTTGGAACCTATGTTTAGGAATGTAAGAGCCATAGTCTACACTATTCATGGAAATCAATCAACTTGACTGACTTATGGTTATATGTGCGGTTTGCAGTAACATTGAAAAGTTACTACACCTTTAATATGTGAAAACCGACTCTAAAAGTGAGTTCTTGCCCTCTGGTCGCTTTATTCCGTCAGCGTGAAATCTTCCAAGCTGATGGGGATTTAGATTGGATTTAGATTGCAGTTGATCTATAGTGTTTTGTTCCACATGTGCTCCGGTCTGGTGGATATCACTGCTTATTGATGTTTTTTTTTTTTTTATCAGGAGCAAATGTCTTGGCTGTCTGTTACTCCTGTGTCATATTTCCACTGGTAAATGAGGGTTAATGAGATGATCAGTTATTTGAGGCTGGTTAGATTTATAGGGTAAAGGTTAGCGTTAGGGTTGCCTCAGGGCTCAAATTAGAGCCCATAATGGGTAATGTTCACCAGAAAAATCATTTAAGACTGTACCCAACCTCGTTTCCTGTCCACAAACCTGGGCTTCTCAGAGTTTCTCAAAGCTTTTATCAAAACCTCATGACGTTGCCGTCAATCATTCGGAGCTCATTTGAAATCATAATTATATAGACATACAATTTTGTCCTGCATAATATCTATCTACCATCATATAATTCATGACATATTTGCTTATGTTTGGCACTGTGGTGTTCATTTCTTTGCTTTGCATTGCAGATAAATTCCTATGAAAGGGAAACTTGTTTCTGAAAGCTGGAAGACGGAAAAGGGAGACTTTATGCGCTCTGCTTTTTGAGTTTCCCTGGGGGGAATTCGGTGTCTCCATTCCCTGACCTATTTGCCAAATGCTTCCGAAACAATGAGCAATTTATCTTCTACTTCATCTTTCCACACTTAAGATTTGGGTGGTAGTGCGAAATAAACCAGAACAAAATGAACAATCGAAAAGCATACAATGATTACAGTACACTAAACTCTTTGTTAGTTTAAGGGCCAGTGGCATGATGCATTTGCATTTTGTTTATCCAGATCATTTGTTTAGATGCAATTCATACATGAATGACCTTGAATTCCTTGACATCATAATAAAGAAAAATGCATTATTAAAATAATAAAATTGTTTAAAATAAAAAAAATTAAAATAAAGCTGTAAAGCTTGTTAAAATATTAAACATTTTTGGAATGTCATGTGGTGCAACCAGCATGCAGAAAAAAGCCATAAAACATTAAATGATATCATAGAGGTTGGCCATGGGCAATAAGTCTCTTTAAATGGCAAATAATTTGACCTTTTTATTACAAGGCAAGTTTAGTTCTGGTTGTAAAATGTCATGTGGTGCAACTCCCCAAAAACGTAATACTTGTCAACAAATTAAAATGAATCTTTGTAAAAAAAGAATCGTTTTACCGGAAAAATATATTTAACTTTTTTTTTTTTTTTAAAAATGATTAAGATGTGTACACTTACATGTTTTCTTTTTAACTTGGTTGCACTGCATGACATTTTTCGAGCTGTTAAATAGAAACTTTTCTTATATATTCTCAAGTTGAAAATGTTCATTTATATTCTTATTAAATATATGAAAAGTTTAAAATTAATAACTCTAAAAATGTCATGTGGTGTAACCTTGAAGCACAAGGTTAATGGCTCCGACTAATGATGCAAAAGAGTCAATTCCTCAACTCTCATTGTTGACTCTGTTGCTGTGTCTGAAATCGCTCACTTGTTCACTCATTCTCTAAACCCTATGTAGTGCATGCCAGTTGAGTGTACTATATCAGCAAGGAGTGAATAAAATGAATCAAGCAATTCGTACACAAAAAGGTTACATTACATTGGGTGTACATTACATTGTAATTAGACATACTTCTGTGCCAGCTTTGTAGTTTCATTGATATTATATATTAATGAAATAAATATTAATTTGACTTGCCAAGTGTTTTGTGCCTAAGAGATGATTTTGGATGCTTAGCACCACCGTCCTACCATTGTACTCTAAAAATAATTAGAAAAAGGTTGTGTCTCATGACTTTTCCCAAATTGACTATTGGCCACAGGTATGAAATGACAGTGATGCTCATAATTTCAAGTTGATGTCATCTCTAAATTGGACTAATTAAGGGAGCTATGCTAAAAGTGTGTTGTTTTGATAAAAGAAAAAAATCTTGTTTTCTTATTCCTGACCTTGTTTTGATGTACATGGATTCAAGGAGTCAATTCCTTCAATTCCTATGGTGGGACTTAGGAAAAAATGGAAAGTGAACACCCCTAGTGGTGACAAATTGGAACTTTTCCTGAAAATGATGTAGTAAACCATATGAAACTGACAACTTGGCACATGCATTTTAAACAATATTTTTTAAAAAGATGTTTCATTATCTTTATCTTGGACACTTTTATTCATCACTGGCTCTTAAATTCTACAATTAGGCATTTAAAGAGTTGCTTTCAAGTCTATCAAATATGGTTTGGCTGGGATTCAGCCATTATTGGAGCGGAATCATGTTTATTCATTTTTGCCGAGAATACGGTTCCAGAGACCCACCTCTGTGACACACTGGAAAATAATCACATTTGATCCGTCCAGTTCCTCAAATGTAAGTACAGCTATTTTTCTTCTCATCCAAATATAACAGATGTCTTACATCCCGGACACACGGGCAATTGTTGAATGTTTTTTTGAGGGGGCTGGATTATCCCAGTCCATCATATAAAGGCCACGGTCAGGCCAGTTTAGGGAGCCCTACTGCCCATGCCAGGGCTTAGAGGTGTTGACGGGGGCCACAGTCCCCAAACAAGCCCCTGGCACTGGTCAGGCTGTGAAAGACAGTCTGTTTGGTTGCTATCTCCATCCTTCAACACCACCCCATCAATCCTAGTTGAGCCAGGCCATCCCTGCTGAGACAGTGGCCCTCTTTGTCCGCCAGCTGATGGGCTGAGGCCCCCGGCCCCGCTCTTACACCCGCTCTTAGTGACAACCACCTGACAGAACCGGCTCCTAGCAGACTGAGACCTCAAAGGCTTCATCTGCCTCAACGTGTAACCTTCACGCCACTTTTAGGGCCCTATGATTTCTGTGATGAGGAAAACGGGGAGCTGTATTGGAAGGTCACCTCACAAGCATTTTGCCATTTCATTTGAATAAAAACTAGCATCGTATCATATAAACACAAAAACTCAAAGGACTTCATGCCAATAATAATAATAATAATAATAATTAGTAAAGCCTTAAGGAAAATCATGATTTTCCTTCCATGTTTTAATTTGAACAGTAAACCTCTTATATAGCTCTTTGTTTACCAAGAACTAAAAGGAATTGTTACATTTTCATTTGATTACATTTTAAAATATTTTTTTTTTAGTTGTTAATGTTTTATGACTTTATTGGATTACACATTTTGAGGATAATAAATTTGTAATAAATCATAAATTCATAAAACTTAAGGCAGCACAGAATTTCTAGAAAAAAAAATATTTACAATAATAGGCCTTTCATAGGGCCCTGAAATGTAACTTCATATATATATATATATATATATATATATATAAATATTGTATATGTTTCAACCATATTGTATATGGTTTCAATTAATTAGACATGCTTGTGATTACTAAAATGTAGTTTAACCATGAAAGAAAGAATGAATGAATGAATGAATTAGGGAAAAAATTAGACATAAGAAAAAATAAAACTGATTTCATAGGGCACTAACAGTTGAACTTCTGAATTTCTGTTGAACTTTAAAACGAATTGTTGTTAAATTGTGCAAGTTTCATGATTTTTATCAGACATGCTTTCTGATTACTAAAATGCAATTTGATAATTAAAACAGAATCCAAAAAGAAATGAAAACAGAAAAAAAAGGATCCAGAATCCATTTGGGAAAAAAATAAATAAAACTTATTTTATAGGGCCTACACCTTACAAACTCTTAATGGCAGAGCAAAAGACATACAGTACACATACACATCAGAGAACATGAATCACGAAGGGCTTCTGTAGGAAACATGATTGTAGGAGACGCTGAACACAGCAGATCTGTATGTAGGAGATCCGTGTTAAACTCCAAAGGATGTGCTGGCCTATCACATTTCTTTTATTATTTATGGCTCCAAAAGGGATCCATAACTTTGATCCACACTTCACACAATAATAGGGCTTAGGATTTTTGTGGTTTCCACTATTCCAAGGCAAACACTTGGTTGAAGTGGAAATCACACACTTGCTGTATTTAACTCTCTTGCTGTATTTCACCCATGGACATTGGAGTAAAAGATCGCAGCATCTTCCTGCCGCGGGCCCAGATGTTCTCGCAGGCTTTTGAGTCGGGGGTTTAGGATGCGGTTTATGGCTGAGAGGTCCACACGCAGGGTTTGGCCGTTCGACTCCTGGCGTGTGATGTTGTGTTCAACTCTTTATAGTGCTGTTGTTACTTTTCTGAACACTTGCCTCAGTCCTAGACAGATTTATTGGGTGCTTTTGTTAAAAAATAAACTTGGAAGCAGAACTTTTTTGTCTCCCAGCCATCTACTTGTCAGTTTTCTTTGAGAAACTTCACAAATGTTAATCACAGGGAATTCTTCTAGAGGACGCGTAGAGAAAGGATTCGATGTACCATTCAAACAATTTCCAATCAAAACCGGATTAGGGATTTAAACTTGAATAGTGAAATAAGTTGTGAAATATTTATTTATTTACTTATTAGAGTGCTTTTTTTTTTAGTTTGAATGTTTTTTTGTTTTAGTTTTTTTGTTCGAATGTTTTAGTTTGTTTTTGTTTAGTTTGTTTGAATGTTTTTGAAATATATTTTTTAGTTTGTTTGAATGTTTTAGTTTTTTTTATTAGACTGTTTGAATGTTTTTTGAATGTTTTTTAGTTTGTTTAAATGTTTTTGTTTGTTTTTTAGTTTGTTTGAATGCATTTTTTGTTTGAATGTTTGATTTAGTTTGTTTTTATTGGTTTGTTTGGATGTTTTTGTTTTAGTTTGTTTCTTTTTTGTTTGAATGTTTTAGTTTGTTTTTCTAGTTTGTTTGAATGTTTTTTGTTTGAGTGTATGTTTTTTGAATGTTTGTATTTAAGAGTTTGCTTTTTGTTTTTGTTTTTTTGTGGTTTGATTTTCTTTCCCTTCTTTTTTTACCTTTGTTGTTTTTCTTTCTTATAACTGACTTTGACTACATCTACAAAAATATTTGGCGAGCGTTAATTTGGCAGTTTATCTCCCTTTTGATATTGGCTCTATAAATCTCTTTTAAAAACCTGTCTTATGTAATAAACAAATGATAATCATTTCTCATAGACATTATCAGGGACATTATGTGGTTTATATCCTCTATACTCCCTTTTATGAATCTGTAATTGTGCCATTGTGCCATTCACATGGGCTGTTCTTATTTCTTTGAATGTAACTAGACTTCTAATACTAACGAATGAATGATTAGCTACAATTAGTGATTTCATTGTAGGAATGTATTAATTTAGTGTTTGTGCTTTTGTTTTTGTTTTAATTATTTTAAGTCTATCTTTTTTAATCTAACATTCTTTTTACATCACAGACCACTTAGAATCTGCCATGGACCTCCAGAAATCTGCGGCGTATAAGTTTAAGAACCCATGAACTAGGTTCATGCTTCTTGTTTCTACAGAAAAATCCATCCAGACTTATGAGCTCTGTTTGGACCCGGCTTTAAGCTCAATTCTGGAGGCAGTCAACTTGCATCATCATCCAAACCAGAACCGCTGAACCCTTTCTTGTGACTTTGTGATGGGATCACTGGAGGGCAGTTCTGTTTTTATGTGTTGTTTAAGGTCTTTCGAAGGTCTCGCTGCTTTTGGCTTCAGTCGATTGAGTTGTTTCAGAAAGGGACACCCTCCGTGGCTATTCTTTCATTAGTTTCCTTTTCCTCTTTCTGTTTTTAGGCCTGACTGTTTGGCCCTCTACTATTCAGCTATTCGCATACAAAGTCTGTTTGGAAGGTAAAAGCCAGCAGGAAAAAAACACATTCACCTTTTCTCAGATATCCTTTCAATGGGCATTTGTCCATACGCTACAGTGCAAAATAATTTGGCTCGTTGGTTTTTCTTTACGACGGTATTAAAAGCAGCGAGAAAGGGGAGTTTATTGTTTCAGTCTGTTTACTTTGATTATTTATGATTAATTTTGCATGTGTCTTGGTCCGGCCCTCAGGTTTGGAAAGTGTGGTGTCATTTGTGTCTGGATTTTAGCTTGGTCTGCTGGCTTCTTGGAGATATGTCGGGTTTACCGCAGAAAGCTCCACAGTTTGGTTTTTTTGGGGGGCAGGGGGTGGGGGGGGATTCTGCTTTTGTCAGTGAGATTAATATGTTGTTGGCTGGAGCTGAGTCATGCTGCATGTTTGCATTGGAGAAGCTGTTTGGAAGCTGTCAAATCATCTTCATCGGTATTATTCTAAGAAATGTTGCTTGAAGCAAAAGTGCTTTCTCACAGATGAAGCTCTTTCAGATGTCTACAGTGGTATGAAATAACAGATGTATAGATGTGATATGATCACTGTGATTGAGGACTTCCTGTCAGGTTATCAAAATGATTCAGAAAGATGCATGTTTGGACGTTATGTTACACTTCAAAGGTGATTTGATGTGGAGATGTGAGCCAAAATAGAAACTAATGGCAGATTGGTGTTTTATTTCCTTTTGGAATGTAGTCATTATTTTGGGGTTTGCATTTGGTGACAGCTTTAAATGTCTTTCTCTTGCAAAATTAGGCATGTGTACCAGATTTTTTGTTGTTTTTCTTATTTTTTTTATTTTGTTTTATGTTGTGGTGTTTTGTTAATGGTGCAGTATATTACATTTGGGCAACTGTATTTACCCTGTAAAAGTATACAGTATATAGATTGTCATAGGAAGAAAATAATAAATTCACATTTTTTCCACAATCATATCTGCAAATAAATAGATGCATATGTGTGTACTGTATGTGCATATTTGTTTTATATATATATATATATATATATGTTTTCTCTTAAATGTGTATGTCCCTTTTTAATTATTTGCATATTTTTTAATAAATTGCACTATTGAACTGTCTATCTATCTGTCTGTCTGTCTGTCTGTGTGCTTTCTCATACTAATAATTTTTGGTTTAGGGATTTTTTTTTTTGAAGCTGTAAATGGAAAAGAAACTAGTCAAGTCAAAGTATTTAACATTTTAGGAAATACCATAGGGCTACTGTTATAATAGCAGACTTCAGCTGACGATAAATTAATAGGTAGTCATTTTAGAGCGACTCTGAGAAGAGATTGATTTTTATTCAAACTCTGTGCTTAAGATTAAACATGTGACAGTGATTTACAAGGGACATGACTGAAACACAAACCTTTGTGTAACTATAGAGCACAGAGAGGAAAAATCGGAGGTTGTGTAAACAGAGTTTAATCTCACATATAAAAAGCCATGCTCATTTTGAGCCAGATCCGTCTTAAGCTGCACCATTGCTTTTCTTACTGATGGTCGTCTCCTTTCCAAACGCACAAAATCAAGGGCTCGGTTCGCGCCCGCCTTTTGCCGAATTTTTTTTCTCCCTTTTCAAATCTCATATCGCATCAGAAAGGCATTTATTTTCAATAAAAATGAAGGAAATAATCAAAAAGTTGAAAATAAAGTATCGGGTAGGGTTAGGGTATGTGTAGGGAGGGCTTTATTGTCTCGATAAGGTGGCATCCATTTAATAATTTGAATTAAAACTATAATTTACACTCAATACGTTATTATTTCGTATTGTTTTATAATGTACTACAATACTGAGGTGCAGATAATTGCTATTTATTTGCAATAAGTAGTATAAATAGCAGAAAATCTTGCTATTTTAACATAGTGTAAATATAATCTATAGCTATTTGCACTTAGTGTAAATAGCATATCGTTAAAAAATACTGCTATTTTCACTTAGTGTAAATAGAATCTATAGCTATTTGCACTTAGTGTAAATAGCATATCGTTAAAAAATACTGCTATTTTCACTTAGTGTAAATAGCATCTATCGCTAAAAAAAATGCTATTTGCACTTAGTGCAAAAAGCCACTGCCAAAAAAAATAGGAGGGACACACTTTAAATGTACATTTCAGTTTTTGTTTGTTTTATTTTGTTTTGTTTTGTCATTTTTTGTTTGTGCTTTTTGATGTGTTTTTTGTTTGTGTTTTGTCTTGTTTTTTTGTGATTTTTTTTTTTTGCATGTTTTGTTCATGACTTGTGTGATCTTATCAAACTGCACACGTTGAACTGGATTACAATGTTGTTTGATAAAATGCCAATAAATGACATTCTGGCTGTGTTTTAGTCAGCTTAACCAAAGTTTTAGTTTTCTTTTGGCCATATTTTTACAAGTGGGTTATTAGCAGTTTACACATTGATTAATCTCACTTCTCTACTTTAATGCGGTATCCTACTTTGATTGATGTACTGCAAACGAAACACTGTACGTTGGCATCTGTAGGCAACGCTGATCTGCAAAATGCTGGGGCATGTGTATGTTTGGTTAATTATTTCTGCTAGCATTCATATCTTAAGTGGTTCTAGAGATCTTACATGTTCACATTGACTTGTGAGCGATACCAGACAAGTCAACAGCTCTTCAGATCTTGGCAGAAGTTGAGAGTGGAAGCGAGAGTCCTGCCATAGCCAGCAGGGGCTTAGTGGAGCAAATCTTTCCATTTCTATTATATCTGAAAGTTGTTTTTCCTCTCTTGAGCGGTGAATAATGAAAGTTCATGACATTACACGTGCCGTGGCGTTGGGGGAATACTAAAAGAACGGCGAGGGTCTCTGCGAATGAGAGCGCAACAGGAAAAACAGCCGCAGCAAACGCAGAACCCACGTCCAATTTGAGTCTCTATTTTCCCGCCAAAAAACTGTCTCGGTCTGAGGAGAAGCTGATGCTCATACAATTAGCCTACGTGTTCCACTTGTGCTTTCCAAGGGTCATGGCAGCCTGGCTTCCAAGTCCAGCTGAGTGTGTGTATCAGACGTTTACACAATGAAGAGAGGTCAGGGGTAAGGTATGTGTGTGTACGTCGTAACAACGCAGATTGTGCTATTTGTGGTGTCCTCATGCGTAACTCTTTTACATGGCAGGCTCATAACTGAAACTGACCGCTGCACTATATTCACCCAAACCTGCTGACTACGCCAAGTACGCACAATGGAGCACAACCTTCTAATGCACTGCCATATGCTAATTAGTAATAACAATGAGACATTGATGGATGTGTGTAGACTGTGTCAGCAGGTGTTTCTGTGTGAGTCCAGCACATATGGTTGATAAAAGACAAAGAAGTGGTTTTGAAGTGCTATACTGAAGAGTTCAAGTCTTCAAATGGGTATTTTAAAATCAGACAAACAGTGTTGTGGTCATGAAGGAATCACTTTTTTTGAGCTAAGTGAACAAATCTTGTAAGGTGAACGGATCTTGTAATTGAATGGACCCCTTAACAAGTCTGTGTTTTGAATCTGAATGAAGCATCCTGTCTGTGAATAATCAAAACATACTAGACCAAAAATGAACTGAATGAACAAGGCCTATTGTTTGTGAATCAGACATGCTGGCTGACGGTGACTGAATGAAGATTGACATATTGTTCATTCATTTCAACATTACAGTTTCATTCAGTAGGGAAAGAAAGTGGGAGGGCAAGAGTTATTCCAATTGGATATTATTTAAACTCATAATTAACTTAAAGGATTAAATAAAAAATTATGCAAATGCTGATGGTTAAAACACATGCTAATGCCTGTTCAAACCTAGTGCAATGCAGAGGTGTAAAGTATTGGAGTAAATGTAACTAATTACTGTACTTGAGTATCTTTTCGGATACTTTGTAGTTTTACTGAGTATCAAAGATATTAGCAACTTTTACTCTCTACTTCACTAATTTTTTGAATGAGTATCTATACTCTTTACTCCACTACATTTTAAATGAGTGTTGCAGGTACACATTACATTTTGCATGGCACCTAGCTTGTCTGCAGCAATTTATTTCTGCTACAAAAGATGTGATATCGCCAACTACAGGGCACTGAAAGTACTATATATTGTGCGTTTTGCCCTTACTGACCCAAACTTGTCAACAAGGCTACTTTTACGTGAATGTGAGCTCCTTAGCAAGTAGTTGTGAATCACAGGTGTTTTATATGACTGCAGCTGGCAATGCGGCCGAAACCAGCACATCTAGTGCAAGAATACTTTGACTTTTTAATTAAATTTTTTTTAAATGTATTTATTTATTGCTATTTTGAGGTGTTCAGTTTAATTTTGGTTTTATAAAATAAATGTATTGCTTTTTCTTGTTTGTGTTACATGTTCTCTGTGCCTTGTCTTAGACTTTTATGTCACTTCCTGCCTCCCGTGGTGTTTGTAGTCAGTTTGTGTCTTATCTTGTTCAGCTTGTTAGTCTCCGGTATATATAGCCCTAGTGTTTCTTTAGTTCTTTGTGAGTTGTTGAATGTAATGGTTGTCTGTTTGCCTGTCATTCTGTTCTTTGTTCCCTTTGTTTTTTGGCTTATTGTTTGTTCTAGTTTTTCCATGAAATACCTGCACATAGATCCTTGCCTCTCCCTGTTTTCCCCAGCTTCTCCACAACATTACAGTTTTTGATTGGCATGTCTCTTTGACTAGTGCATCTTTCAGCTTATATTTAGTATAAATAAAGTACTTAAGTACTGTTAAAATCAGATACTCTAAGACTTTTACACCAGTTGTTTTGGAATTGGTGATTTGTAACTTGTAGTGGAGTAATTTTCACTGTAAGGTATCTGTACTTTTACTTGAGTATGGTTTTCCGGTACTCTTTACACCTCTGGTGCAATGCAACTAAATGTCAAAAAAATTATGAAATAACACACTATGATATTTTGTACTTGGTTTTTATAGATGTTGTGATTCTTTTGACGGTGTATGTAGATTGCAGTATAGTGCATCACTGACCTTGTTTTGTTCTGTTTATCTCCAGATTTTTTGATCTTCCTGGTGTGGAGTCCCCAAAGAAAAGATACATCTGAAGGTAGGCTTTTTTCTTTCTTTCCTTCCTTCCTTCCTTAAGTTGCCTGATTGAACTTTTTTATAAGCACTACATCTATTTATGTTCTTATCTCATTCCTACGTAGTTTCAAATGTGTGTCACTAGTGTCACTAAAAAATTGCAAAAACACATTTTTGTTTGTCATTTTGGTCATCTCCTATTTTGAATAGTCACTTGAAAAGTAATTTGGCGATTCCAGAAAGAAGCTTTGGTATCACGTTTTTAATTAAATTTGAAATCTCTGCAATGTATATCTGTGTGTATATCTCTATTTTCCCAGGTTGTGGTTTTAGGCTTTTGTGTTAAAAGGAAACTAAAGTTGCATTCTGATCATTCCTGCTTGTCCTTTAAGGCCACTGACTTTCAGACTCTCGCATGCTTTTTCACTCTGCCCATATAAGTTTGAGCTAATTTCCTGAGCCCCTCAGCTGCTCGTAATGCTGATTGGCAAATGTGTTCCAGAGCGGTTGGCGTCATCTTCAGTAAAGCCTCAGTGCTGATGATGTAAAGATTTGGCTGTAAGCTACTATAAGCTTATGAGTCAGTCAGTCCTAATCAATTTACTCTCCTCTTAGTCCAGTTAAAGCTCCACACACGGAGGCCGCAATGGCGTAATGCTGGCGGTTATGGTCTGGGTCGCGCAAAGAGAACTTATCCATTTGGATGCTTGCACATTGTTTTGGCGGCAATGTGACGCTGGGGTCACTGAGAGCTCACGGTTTAAGAAGAAGTTGCCTAAGTTAATGGGACGTGTAAGTTTGAAGACATAGTAGTTAGACTGATTAGGGAAGAAAAGAGAAGTAAATAATGTGACTTAAGAGCATTACACCACACATCACTATATATACTGTATAAGGTTCACAAAATTCATGGTTCGATTCGATATGACTCAGTGGTGTCACAGTTCAGTACGTTTTTGATAGAGCAAAAAGAAAGAAATGCCAGTGAAATTTCCTTGATTTTTTTTTTTGAAGACTTTGAACAATGCAGTGTGCCGAACAACAGTGGCATCTCAGATCAGCTGCAGGAGTCGGATTTCATTTATCACGATTTATCACGAGTCGAGCTAACGATGAGATGAGAAAGACAAGAAGTTGGTGAAACATTTTCTAAATGAAATACAAAAGCGCCTGCTTTAAAAATATTTTAGACTTTGAAAGGCCTGAGAACATTATATTTCACACACTTTAAGCTCTTTCATTTTCAAAATGTAATATGATTAGTCCAACAAATTGAATCGTTCGGTTTGGAATGCAACCGAAAGCCTCGTACTGAACGGTTCAATACGAATACGTGTATCGTTACACCCCTAATATGTATAGTATTATTTCTTTTTACCCTGCTTTGATTTATTTTTGAATAAATTGAACTCTGGAGGATAGCAAGTTTATATCAAACTGATTGATTTCTAAACAAGGATGAAACCCACACTCACGAATGCACAGTTTTCAGGGTTTTATTGCCGACAGTCACTTTTTAACAGCAATAAAACACTGACAACAGACATGATTTAAGACATTACTCCCCCCCCCAAAAAAAATAAAATAATTTTTTTTTTAAATCATACAAACTTAAAAGACTTCTGGAAAAATTTAAAGAAAAAAATTCAAAAAATTTAAATATACTGTATATATTTTTTTATTAAGTTTAAAAAATATATATTTTTAAAAAAGGTACACATACAAAAGAAATATAAAATACTGACTGTGACAAATGTAAAATATTTTGCTCAAATCAATTTACTTGCGGTAAAATCTTTTTGTAGTACTGTTAATTTGTTGACCATTGAAAGCTTTAGAATATCTATCTTTCTATTGCTCTGTCTGTCGCTCTATCTGTCTTTGTCACTCTAGCCATTTCTGTCTGTCACTCTAGCTGTCTGTCACTATTGCTCTGTCTGTCTGTCAGCCTCTCTGTTGCTCTATCAGTCTGTCTGCCTGTCTGCTACTCTGTCTGTCTGACTATAGCTCTATCTATCTGTCTGTCTGTTGTTCTAACTGTCTATTGTTCTATCTGTCTGTCTGTCACTCTATTGCTCTTATCTATCAGTCTGTCTGTGGCTCTGTCTGTCTGTCAGTCTGTCTGTGGCTCTATCTGTCTGTCACTCTATTGCTCTTGTTTGTCAGTCTGTCTGTCGCTCTATATGTCTATTGTTCTGTCTGTCTGTCTGTCTGTCACTCTATCTGTCTGTCACTCTATTGCTCTTGTCTGTCAGTCTGTCTGTCGCTCTATATGTCTATTGTTCTGTCTGTCTGTCTGTCTGTCTGTCACTCTATCTGTCTGTCACTCTATTGCTCTTGTTTGTCAGTCTGTCTGTGGCTCTGTCTGTGGCTCTGTCTGTCTGTCAGTCTGTAGTCTGTCGCTTTGTCTGTCTATTACTTTATCGCTCTTATCTGTCAGTCTGTCTATCACTATCTGTTAGTCTCTTGTCACTCTATCTATCTGTCTGTCTGTCTGTCTATGGCTCTGTTTGTCACTCTATCGCTCTGTCAATCTGTCTGTCTGTCACTCCATCGCTCTTATCTGTAAGTCTGTCTGTCACTTTGTCTGTTTGTCTGTCTGTCTATGGCTCAGTCTTGACAGAGCTGATGACAGCATGATGGATGGTGTAACTACATAAGCTTGTTGGTTTAAGCATACAGAATATAGTGTGTAAAAAATTACAATGACAGAAAACGTTAAATGTGACTTATTAGTATACAGTGAAGTAAAAGAGGGCCTGTAATATATACAATGTTATTGCCGTCAAACCGATTTCTGATTCATAATGTTGCTTGGGGGAAATATGATGAAGAAAAAAGAATGTGACCTGTGTGAATGGCCAGTTAGACAAATACAGAGAGAGAGAAATTCAAGAGAGACAGGCGGATGTACAAATTAGTTAAGACAAAATAAACCACCAGATAGCAGATGAGGAGACAGAAAAACAAATTTGACTACCCAGAGTCCGCACAAAAGAAACATACATCTTTCCACAAATACACAGAGAAAAGACAAATAAATGAATGTTCTTACAAAGAGCAAGCATGCTAGAACATCCAAATTCCCCTTATGTGAATGATGTACGATTTCAGCACTAGGAGACAAAGAAAGCAAAAGGATTAGTTTGAGTTATTTGTCTTTCAGCAGAAGCTTTTATCTAAAGAAACTTACTGGAGGAACCTCAGGTTAAACACTCTGCTCAAAGGTGTAATGAGGATAGGACGAGAGAAACTCACAAAGAAATGTCCTGGTGGTATTTCCTCTTAAAATCAGGGAAAATATGTGGTTTATGTGATTAATATTGCATTAAAAAGTGATTCATATTATATTTATATGAAGATTTAAATGTATTAATGTAATTAATTAATCTGCATTAATCTGCAATTGACAACACTAATTAATTGTAATTTTCCTTGATTCCTCATTCAGAAACTGGGCTACAATTGTCAATCTATATGTTTACTAAAAAGTAAATTAAAAAAAGAAAAAGAATCTGCTCAAAAGATTCATTCATCCAGCAGTTGAACCTCAGTGGCCATACTGTATGTTTTTGATTCACTAAAAAGATCCAGCAAATTAATCATTTAATTAATTAATAAATTAATTAATTTATTTTGACAATTGGACTTTACTTGTTGTGCTGTATGTATTTGATTCACTAAAAAGATCAGGCTCATAAATTAATTTTGAAAAAGGACCAGATCGCACTTCTCATCTCTGATTCTAAGTCAAGAAAGTTTGGTAACCTTGGCAGTAGGCTACTAAGAATTGTTGTGGGTTGAGATTCACCCAGATTGTCTCAGTATCTGCAGTCTTTATGTTGCCAGCCCATTTGTAAACCCAGACCAATTACACGGTGAAGTGGAGAAATGCGTGAAAGAGCAAGAGATAATGAGTGTAAGTAGTGCAGGATGTGTCCTAAGCTCAGGACAGAAGAGCATGTCTGTCTGAGTGCTCTTTCCAACCTGGAAGCTCAGGATTTGTGTGGAAACTGGGATAGCATCCATTGTGCAGATCTGCATGATCCTGCCAGAGCAATCAGGTATCGGAGCTCGCACCAAAGTGCTACATTCCCCCCACATGCTCAACAGGAGGGGGTTCGAACGGATTTGGCCTGCCCTTTGAGCCAGAATTCTGAAAAATCAAGGGAAATAAGTCCCCTTGTTTTCAGGAGCAGTTGCCAGATATTGTGTTTCGGTAAGAGCTTATGGGGAAAGTAAAGCCATATGAAGCAAATCCCATTAGATTCTACCAGTATCCACTCCAGGGATGGACATAATACTGATGCATACAGATACAAATACATATTTCTGATACTTTTGAAACCTCAGATTTCTCTCACCTCCTTTCCAGCATTGAAATCCCAGCTCATTTTCTTCAATATCGAGTGATTTGGTCTTTTCAAAAACAATGATTGTGTTGAAGGAATGCAAATTGAGCAAGACTTGCTTTTGTAATTTCATGGCTGAAGACAAGGAAATAACTTGGATAACTAGATTTTTTATTTTTTCTCAAAATTTCTAGAGTTTATTCCCAAATTGATGGTTTATATTCCCAGTCGTTTTTTCCCTTTCTCTTTTATGTGTATGATTTTTCTTTATTTGCTTTATTTCCCCACTGCGACTTGTCAAATGTAATTTTGATCACTTTAAGAAATAAACTTTAAGAAAATGTGTTCACATTACAGTGCATTTTAAGATGTTTTTGACTGAACTTTTTAACTTTTGTATTTCAAATGTTTGTTTATTTGTCTGCTTCTATATACATATATATAAAATGTATGATATTTTTAATCAGAGTATAGCTTCAAGTCAATTACTCCTAGGATAATGATCTGGTCAGTTAAGCAGAGGAGGTTGTTAATCAGTTTCAGCTGCTTTGGTGTAAATTAAATTAACAACAGGTGCACTAGATGGGCAACAATGAGACGACAGGAATGGTTTTACAGGTGGAAGCCACTGACATTTTTTCCCCTACTCATTTCTTCTGACTTTTCACTAGTTTTGCATTTGGCTATAGGGTCAGTGTCACTACTGGTAGCATGAGGCGATACCTGGACCCTACAGAGGTTGCACAGGCAGTCCAACCCCTCCAGGATGGTACATCAATACGTGCCATTGCCAGAAGGTTTGCTGTGTCTCCCAACACAGTCTCAAGAGCATGGAGGAGATTCCAGGACACAGGCAGTTACTCTAGGTGAGCTGGACAGAGCCGTAGAAAGTCCTTAACCCATCAGCAGGACTGGTATCTGCTCCTTTGTGCAAGGAGGAACAGGATGAGCACTGCCAGAGCCCTACAAAATTACCTCCAGCAGGCCACTGGTGTGAATGTCTCTGACCAAACGATCAGAAACAGACTTCATGAGGGTGGCCTAAGGGCCCGACGTCCTCTAGTGGGCCCTGTGCTCACTGCCTGGCAGTGTGGAGCTCGATTAACATTTGCCATTGAACACCAGAATTGGCAGATCCGCCACTGGCGCCCTGTGCTTTTCACAGAGAGCAGGTTCACCCTGAGCACATATAACAGACATGAAAGGGTCTGGAGAAGCTATGGAAAATGTTATGCTGCCTGTAACATCATTCAGCATGACCGGTTTGGTGGTGGGTCAGTGATGGTCTGGGGAGGCATATCCACCGAGGGACACACATACCTCTACAGGCTAGACAATGGCACCCTGACTGCCATTAGGTATCGGGATGAAATCCTTGGACCCATTGTCAGACCCTACACTGGTGCAGTGGGTCCTGGGTTCCTCCTGATGCACGACAATACCCAGCCTCATGTGGCGAGAGTATGCAGGCAGTTCCTGGAGGATGAAGGAATTGATACCATTGAATGGTCCCACACTCGCCTAACCTAAATCCAATAGAACACCTCTGGGACATTATGTTTCGCCGCCAGGTTGCACCTCAGACTGTCCAGGAGCTCAGTGATGCCCTGGTCCAGATCTGGGAGGAGACAACCCAGGACACCATCCGTCATCTCATTAAGAGCATGCCCCGATGTTGTCAGGCATGCATACAAGCACATGAGGGCCATACAAACTACTGAGTACCAATTTGAGTTGCTGCAATGAAATTTCAGCAAAATGGACTAGCCTGCTGCATAATTTTTTCACTTTGATTTTCGGGGTGTCTTTGAATTCAGCCCTTCTGTGGGTTGATAATTTTAATTTCCATCAAACGATGTGGCATCCTTTCGTTCCTAACACATTACCCAGTCCATATCGGTATAGATATCCAGCATGATATTTTTCCCCATTGAGAGCTGATGTTTTCAAAGTGTTCCTTTAATTTTTTTGAGCAGTGTATATTACTTTAATATGACATATGACTTTAATATAAATAAAATAAAAATAATATAAATAATAGTAGTAATATAAAATAAATTATAAATATAATAACATATAAAACTGAATAATAAAATATAAGTAAGGAATCATTGAGGGTTACTGTATAATAATAATAATAATAATAATAATAATAACCATTTTTGAACTTTTGCATTCCTCTTATGGTTCTCCTCCCAGAATAAAATAAAAAAGTTATGCATATTATTGCATTATAGTTTGAATCAGCAAGCCACATTAAGTCCCTTTAGCCAAGCTCTTTGAGTTATATGCTCAACATTGGCCTTTTCTGGAAGACTGTTTTGTGTCGACCGCGCAGGCAGGAAAACACCCCCAGGCTTGGCGTAACCGGTAGCAGAGCTGGTAAAAGCATTTAGGCTTTAAAGCTTCATTGTTTGTGTTTCCAGAAGAAAGACGAGCCTCCTTAGTGGTCAGCCACAGCGATGGACATTGAGGGTTTTAGCTAGACTATTGTGAACTGCCGCACTCATTTTAACCCGTTCTCCCAAACGGCCCTCACCCAGCTTCTGTGGAGGCTTATTTCATCTGATTTCTGTGTGGAAACAGCTCTTGAACATCCCTGTGGTGACTTGATATATCTGTTAAACTTCTGTTCCTGCTGGGTAATGTGTATGTACATCTGTTTATAATGCATTTGCACTACTTGATGTGTATTTTGAACTCATTTATTAGCTTGCTAGTTGTCACATTGATGTATCGAATCTGATATTTTAATCATTTCTTGACTCATGGTTCCTCTATTACTGACCAGTGGTCTAGACATTTACATAAGAGATATTAGCTGTGTCCCAAAACCTAGTGAGCTGCCTATGTAGACAGCATTTTAAGGTACACCTAACCTTTCCAAAGACTTTCCAGTATCTAGACAGCAACATTATGCTGCCTTTAAAGACACATCTTACGGTCAAATTCTAAAAGCAATTTCAGAATGCATTGTGATGAACTTGGTGAAAATTTTTATTCAAAATGATTAATCTGGAGTTGAGAGAAATGTAGAAAATGTTCTAATTTGGTACCAAAAAAGTTTAGTCTCAATTAAAACTATGGAAGCTTGTTTCCACCACTGAATAAAAAAAAAGGTAATTGCGTCTTGTCTACAATTCTGACTTTTTTTTTTCTCAGAGTTGCATGATGTAAACTCACAATTGCGTGTTTAAGTCAAAATTGCGAGATATAAACTCACAATTGTAAAAAAAGCTGACTTTTTTGTTTCTTTGGAATTCGATTTATAAATTCACAATTAAAAAAGTAAATTGCAACTTTGTATCTCGGTGTTCTGGTTTATAACTCACAATTCTCAGAATTGCAAGTTTATATCTGGCAATTCTAACTTTTTTCTCGCATTTCTGAGGAAAAAGTCAGAATTGTGAGATAAAAAGACACAATTACCTTGATAAAGGGGTCATCGGATGCCCATTTTCCACAAGTTGATATGATTCTTTAGGGTCTTAATAAAAAAAATCTAAAATATACTTATCTAAAATATACCATACTATATAATTTCTCAATGCTTGTGAAAAAGAACACCCTTTTTACCCTGTCAAAATCAGCTCTTTTTACAGCAAGCCGTTTTGTTGCATGTCGCTTTAAATGCAAATGAGCTCTGCTCACCCCACCCATGGCTTCCGAGCTGCTCTCTGAGTAGTCTCAGTCTCAGACGTCACGCCCACAGAACGTTGGCTAAACGTCTGATGCATATGGCACACTTATCTGGAAACACTTCAGGAGTGTCAAAGTCGTCGTCGGATTGGTTAGATCAGGGGTTTTCAAACTTTTTTTGTCAGCCGAACCCCTTTGACCTAAATTATTTACTTGAAGTACCCCCTGAGATTTTAAGTAAATGTTTCAATAATTTAATGGCACATTTGCATGTTTAACTTTAAAAACATTTATTTGTATCAGTTTTAAAGTTTCAGTAGTATTTTCATAGCTATTGTTATTACACTCAACAAATGATTAAAATTCATATTACTGTAATTTACAATGTAATTGGATATTTTTCAACAATATTTTTTTTTTAATACAGGGTTTCTCATAAAGATAATTATTTTTGTACATTTAAGATTTTACATTTAGCCTACATCACATTTGTATAAACATGTAACATTTATTTGCAAAAACTTTTAATTTAATTAAATTTTTTCTTTGTATTAATTTGTTAATGGTATACAGTACACTCTTAGGCATACAGTGTACCAACTCACGAACCCCCTGCATTTCCCTCAAGAACCACCAGGGGTTCGCGAACCCCACTTTGGGAAACCCTGGGTTAGATTATACAGGATTTCAGTAAGACATATGTGTTGTGTTCTTTAACGTTCCGCCTGGGAACAAAGATGCCGTGACGCCAAACCCCCTCACGAAAGAAAGCCGTCGTGTTTACAACTGTGACGACAAGCGCTTATCAGGGTCAACTAAACGTTGGATTTTCAAAAGTATGTGAAATATTTAAAGTTCGCGGCATAGAATCTTTAAAATACTTCAGAGAGTTTTACACTGTTATTGTGGTGACATTTCCACGCCCCGAAACGTGACGCTGAACGAAACGAAATGTGATTGGTTGTTTGACCTGTTGGTCAATAAATACAAGATCATCAAATAAATACAAGAGAACCAGTTCCACTGGCAGCCATACATGCCCACGCTACCACCACCATGCTTCACTGATGAGGTGGTATGCTTAGGATCATGAGCAGTTCCTTGCCTTCACAGTTCTGGAACAACATCCTATGGACAGATGAGACCAAGATCAACTTGTACCAGAGTGATGGGAAGAGAAGAGTATGGGGAAGGAAAGGAACTGCTCATGATCCTAAGCATACCACCTCATCAGTGAAGCATGGTGGTGGTAGCGTGGGCATGTATGGCTGCCAGTGGAACTGGTTCTCTTGTATTTATTGATGATGTGACTACTGACAAAAGCAGCAGGATGAATTCTGAAGTGTTTCGGGCAATATTATCTGCTCATATTCAGCCAAATGCTTCAGAACTCATTGGACGGCGCTTCACAGTGCAGATGGACAATGACCCAAAGCATACTGCAAAAGCAACCAAAGAGTTTTTGAAGGGAAAGAAGTGGACTGTTATGCAATGGCCAAGTCAATCACCTGACCTGAATCGATTGAGCATGCATTTCACTTGCTGAAGACAAAACTGAAGGGAAAATGCCCCAAGAACAAGCAGGAACTGAAGACGGTTGCAGTAGAGGCCTGGCAGAGCATCACCAGGGATGAAACCCAGCGTCTGGTGATGTCTATGCGTTCCAGACTTCAGGCTGTAATTGACTGCAAAGGATTTGCAACCAAGTACTAAAAAGGGAAAGTTTGATTTATGATTATTATTCTGTCCCATTACTTTTGGTCCCTTAACAAGTGGGAGGCACATATGCAAACTGTTGTAATTCCTACACCGTTCACCTGATTTGGATGTAAATACCCTCAAATTAAAGCTGACAGTCTGCAGTTAAAGCACATCTTGTTCGTTTCATTTGAAATCCATTGTGGTGGTGTATAGAGCCAAAAATGTTAGAATTGTGTCGATGTCCCAATATTTATGGACCTGACTGTATATTCATGGTTTAAATTGGGCCAGGGCCCCGGCACATAGACTCCAGGGCTCAATATTAACGCTTCATTAATGCCAGACAAGTAACATGATTAAAACATCACTAACCAAAAATAACGATGTAAGCACCAAAACGCAAGTATTATTATGATTTTATTACATTTAAAGTAAGTGGCGAATAGTGGATATAGCTACTGTATATAATGCATCTATTGACAATATAAGGTTGTGCTGCTGAGGCGAGGCTCACGCTGATCTCCAGGAGAAATCAAAACGCGCAACACTAAGAAACTTCGCATACTGAGGTAAAAATTCAAAATGGAAAGTTTTTATATTTAAAATACAGTTAGATATAGGCAACATCACTCAACGTTTTCACCATTACGACTGTTTAATTGTTCTATAAACAGTTCAATGAGGAAATACAATAATATTAGGTCACTTACATTTTTGGCGGAACCACAGCGCATCTCAAAGCAACCATCCGATTCATTGCTGAATGATTCAGTGTTGTGAACAAATCGGTTGAGTCAAAGTTTCATTAGCCCATGCATAAACATCTGATGAATCTGCTGTTTGAACAAATTGTTTGAATGAACGACTCAATGACTCACTCATTAAACGCTCACTACTGGCACCTACTGGCATTTTAATTTAGTTGAAAAGTATAATTTCCACCAACATTTCTTGTTTGTATATTACATTTTTTTTAAGAATCTCATAATTTAATGTAGTTGTATTTTTCAGTGTAAATGATTTAATTTGATAACGTATAGATAATAACAATCACATTATTATAATTGAATTTATAGATCAAATGTAAGAATTTGAAATGAAAGTTAATGAGATTAGTGGGAAAATGCCCTCTATAAAGGTAAAAAAAAAGAAATAAAAAGCCCTTGGATAAAATATAAAAACCATGCAGATTTATAGCCTATGTCACAGCTGATAGAAAACCGATGAGAATATTGCATTAGAATAAATCATATTTACAAAAAAACAAAACACACACGCACACACACATAATACATATATATTTCCATTGTCCTCATCTGTAAGTCGCTTTGGATAAAAGTGTCTGCTAAAGTACTAAATGTAAATATATATATATACAGTATATATATATATATATATATATATATATATATATATATATATATATATATATATAAGCTCGATGCCATAGTGCCTCCCTCCCACATAACAAATCCCAATTTAACCCCTGCGTATACTCACTTCTTCTGTATGTGAAGCTGGATCACGAATTATTCGCTCGAATATTGACACATTTAGGTAGATCGAGGGGCGCATTCCCTTCACAAACAAACGTAATCCACAACATCTTCAACATCTTCAGCGGCTCAGATGTCGGGAGTAAATGACGACTGTTGTGTTCATTATTACATCCAACAACAAAACACTTCAGTCGCTTAGGAGTCATTCTTGTCTACATCTGCTCCAGAGGTGAAACAATGGTGGACTGATGACAGCTCACTCAGGGTGGGTCTAAGGTAAAACGCTCAATCAAACAATCAAACATTCGTGGGAGGGCCTGGGTCTGTGTGACGTCACACAGACAACAAGCTGAGAATGGCTTGATTTGAGAAAGGGGTAATGATTTTAGTAGATAAAAAAAAAACACTGGGTGGACTTTTATCATTATAGGGTGGTTGTGTACGCACACTGCCAACACACATTTATGTTCAAACAACATGTAAAAATGCATTTTGCATCCAATGACCCCTTTAACAGTATTGTTGTTGTTAGCTTAGCATCATGCTAATGTTAAACTAATGGAATCAGTTATGACTGAGTCTCACTGTGAGTGAGCTCTATATGTGTGGCATATGGAGTTTTGAGCGTTTAAAACAGTCACTTAAGAGGCTTTTTTATTTTTTTATATAGGATGCTGCCTATATAGGGAGCTAACAGTCAAAATTGCGGATGGAGTCAAGAGAAATTTCGTATGTAAATGTTTCATTTGGTACTGAAAAGTGTTTATAAAAAGTTCAGTCTAAATAAAAAATGACTTTTTCACGCAGTGTTTCTGTGCAGTGTGTTTTAGCCAATTTAACAGGATTGTTGTTGTTAGCTTAGCACAATGCTAATGTTAAACTGTTGGAATCAATTGTGAGTCAGCAACACTGTTAGTGAGCTCTATGTGTGGCACATGGAGTTGCTGCCTATTGAGCATTCAAATCAGCCAGAGGTTTCATTTCAGTTTGGGATGCTAGGGAGCTCACTTGGTTTGGAACCATTATGTCCCAATTTACATACATGTGCACTGTTCTACTCCATTTTGCAGCAAATAATGTGTTCCCGCTGAACATTCCAAACAAAAAGTGCACTTTAAATACCTAGATGATACCACCAGATACCACTTAATTAACCAAAAACATGAAGTATGAAATCTTGGATTCTTTATCAACTGATAATTTACAGCTTTAATTATGTAGTGGAGGTAAAGATGCTAGATGAAAAACTAGCTTTCAAACTGTCGTTTTCTAGCCCAATTCTTTAGCATCATGTTAATCGAGTACAGTTTGTCCTTTTATATGCTTTCTCCATTCTTCGCACTCCTCCAAGTAGCAAACAGAGACGTAGCTTGTTCCACACATGCTTTTTGAGATCTTTCTTCATAGTAGCCACTTTCCAGACTGCACTGTGTCTTTTAAGCGAGACAGAGAGCAGATACAGTGGCTTTTACTTCAATTTACGTTCTTCTACTGTGAAAGGCACCAGACGGGGAAAAAGTCCAGTTATGCTTTTATGAGCACTTTAAAAACTACACTGGCAAAATATCTACTGTAATATGATGAAATATATTTAATTGAAAAAGTTTTTCTTTAGAATACCCATTTCTGAATGGCTGTCAATGGCTACGTTTACATGCAACCAAATAATCCGTTTGTAATCGGATTGACGGCTCAATCGGACTGAAAAGGCTTCATGTAAACACCTTAATCGATTCGATTGAGCTCGATCGGAATAAAATTTCAATCGGATTGAAGGGGGTGGTTTATTGCTATTCTAATCCGATTGAGCATGCATGTAAACACTCGATCGGATAGAAAACTGAAATTGAAATGACTGCGCATGTGCAATGACGCAGAAATAGCGTAATGACGTATGACGCGCGGAACGAGTGGTTCATCCTTTTGAATAAAGTGTTGTATAAATTTGTGTCCTGTCATTATAGTAAAACTATCCTTTCACTCTGCAACTGTGAAGTGGAGCAGGACAACCTCCCACCAGTCCTTGTTTTGGATTCTCAGCCACAGGCAACCCGTTTTGGGCGCGGGGAGGGGCATTTTTCTGTTTATAGGCACTGCGGTTTATATGTATATTTATCCAGAAATTGAAAAATATTAACTCTGCTGTTAAAAACAAATAAAGAAACAGTAGGAGAGTGGTTATTATGTGCAAACAGTGAGAAACTCTATATTTGTGCAGTATGCGCATGTAAAAAAAAAAAAATTCCGATTTGAAAACTGTGACATATAAACGCGCACATCAACCCGATCACTTTATTTAGCATTCATGTAAACACTGCATTCAGATTCATCAATCGGAATGAATTCAGTCCAATTGAACCAAAAATTGTGCATGTAAACGTAACCAATGATAAAAGATGCTTTTTTGTTGCCAGTTGGTGTAGCTGCAACATCTACCGGATAGCAGAGGCTATGGGGACCAAGCTAATTGTGAAAAAATTGACCTCTTGCCCCCTGTTTTCAACCCCTTCTCCTCCAAACAATGGTTTCATTCTGGTATGTACCCCCAGTAAGTTCCCAAAGGATAACATCAAATCCCGTTTCACTCAGAAATATGTCCAATTACGGAAGTCAAACGGGTTGCTGATATTTCTTAATCTGAGTTGAGTTTTATGGTCTTGCATTGTAAATGTTAGGGTTTGTACCGCCTATGCTTATTCTAGAAGTGTGTAAAAGGGTCACTTAGTGCACACCGCATCGACGGTGGCTCATGTTGACACAAAGCTGGGCCCGTTTCAACAAGTTATACGATATTCTAAGCAGATTTACAATGAGTAAACAAACACATTTGCAGAAACTGTGTGCTGTATAGACATGAACATTAATTTTTAGCAATACTCAATTCCCTTAGCCCAAAACTGAAAATACAAGCTGTGCGGTGGGAACTCTCTGGTGTGTACGTCTGCAGGCTGACATATGGGGCACATGTACATCTATTAGCAACTGGGGTGCAATTGCGGCCTGCTCGAGTTTGAGTAACAGACGCAGGCTGCTTGGCTTGTGCGAGAGGGATGTTGAGGGCTGTAAGCTGTGCGTGCGTCGTATAAAATTGCCTGGGATTATCACAGGGCTGGAAGGTGCGATGTTGTTAATATGCCCTACCGGGCCATGACTTCGGTTTGGGTCAAAACCTGATACGTCCACACTAAAAATTGAGAAACTCCACAGGCCAGTCAGTGGAAAAGGCAAAAAATGCAAAGGGAACTCTGGCAAATGTCAAAGGCACTGGAAAAACGAACGTCCTCGTTCCTATAGTCCAAGACTTGATTCATCAGCGGAGAACTAGTTTTTCGTCTTGTATATTATGCGGTTGTGTTAAATGACATCAGCGCTCAATGTGCAGAGCAGTCAGCTTCATTGAACTGCTCTGTAATGTATTGTCTGTTTGTTCAGCTGCTTTGCATGTGTGTCTTTTTGGACGGTTGCTACTGGAGCAAATTGGGTTTAATGTATGCTCGAGGCTTCTGGAAAACTGCATCTTGGATTAAACTTCTTCAGATGAGGATTACACCGTTTAATAGATGGCAGACTGGGGGTTTTATGTATCGACTGATTTACTTAGTTAAAGGGTATGATTTTTTTCACCACTAGTGACACTAAATGCGATTGCAGAAATTATGAATACTTATAGTTGTCAACTAGCCTATGCTGGCTGGCTGGTCTTAGCTGGTTTAAGATGGATATAACTGGTTTAAGATGATCTCCCAGACTGCTTAACCAGCTAAAACCAGTTAACCAACTTAAGCTGGATTCAGTTGGTTTCTTCAATAGGGATAATAAACTGAGATAAAGTATATTCTTGTTGTATTTAAAAGTGAAATCCATCGGCATAAAGCGTTGTTGCGCTTTGGGTGTCCTGAGTTCAAGTCCTGGCTCGCGGACCTTTCCAGATCCCATCCCCCCTCTCTCTCTTCCCCACTTAATTTCCTGTCTAACCACTGTCCTATCAAAAATAAAGGCAAAAAAAAAAGCCAAAAAGAAATCTAAAAAATAAATAAGTGAAATCCATGTCACATTTAAATTAAAACAAAGCTTAATACTACTATTCTTTCAGGTTATTTGTGATGGTCTAGACATGAAATACAGATCCATATACATATATGGATTCCTTAAATGCTTAATAAGTATGATTTCTTTCAAATAAATGCTAAATGGACAATTCACACCAAATACTGCATCAAATTGAGGTTTTAGCCTGTTGTAGCCAATTGAGTACTTGGCCAAAATTTAGCATTAATTCATGGTGGAATGTTTACTGTGTCACTGAAAGTTTTATTTTATACTGACTGTGTTTAATTATATCATGGTTTAAGAGTGATTTTGGACACCTACATGAAATCATTTTGTGCTAAATTAGCGATTTGCTACAATACAGGCCTATGATCTGTCTTGTTACTGACTAATTTGGCTCAACTATGCTTATATTTAAATAAAATAGTGTGAAAATTGATTTAAAAAAAAATCAGTTAAAACCTGAAATATTAAATTGATTATTCAGTGTAAAGGTCACATTTGTGAAACTAAAGCAATAATATGCTTAGCTTAAGTCAGGACTAGGCCTTAGTTTAATTAAGACATTTAAGCAGCTTTTATAAAAACAAACACGCAAAACTAGGCTCCATTTTGGTACCCATAGCTGTACCAGAAACTTGAAGATATGGAGTATCATTAAAAAATATTTTTCAATACAAAAGAGGCCAAATTAACTTAGAACGTAGTAGAAGGAATATTTGTTTCCCGCATATTCAGGTAATATTCTAATGCATCCAGAACTAGCTGATGATCAATATTAGTGTATAATGATTCAATATCTAATGTACTGTACATAATATTACCTCCTTGTTAAGGGGTGGAAGGCTTTTCAAAAACAATAAAAATTGGGTACTTAGGGCCCTATGATTTCTGCGATGCAGAAAACGTGGACGGAATTACGGAATCTAGTCATAAAAACGGAATTTACAGTTTAACGTGGAATGTAACTGAATTTGTCAAAGGTTGGATGAATTACTCAAACGTAGGTCATTACACTTAAATCAAATCGCGATATGGACTAGTATCTGTAAATATTAAGCCGCAAAAGTCGATTTAAATATGAATCCTGTATGTTCTGAGCGTTTCTGTGTGAAGGAAGCAGATGCGCGGTTTTGTTTACTAACGTTACATACACAGCGCGTGTGGCACTCGCGGTGATTTCAGCTTCTGCCGTCTCAATGAGGACAGAAATACATGAATAATATCTCCAAAACTGATATGAGAGTCACTTCACGAGCATTTTACCATTTCATTTGAGTAAAACTAGCATCATATCATATTCACACAGAACTTTAAAGGTATTCACGGCAACCCGTCAAAATAAAATTCTGGTTTAACTTACTGTATTAAAGACATTGTGCCAGAAATAGGCTATATTACTATTATTTAGTAGAATGCACATATGGTGACTACTACTACTACTACTACTACTACTACTACTGTTGAAAAATAATATAACTTTATTTTTTAAGAAATAATCACAAAATATTTTTATTTTAATAGTAAATCCCCTTTATTTGCCAAAAATTTAAATGTTTAATTTTCATTAATTAAAATATAAATTAAATCAATGTTTTATGCCTTCATCTGATAACCAGTAAAATGTAAATACACAACACAGAATTTCTGAGGGGGAAAAAACATTTCATAAGGCTACTGTAAGAATAAATATAAATTATTTGTGCATTCAAATAATTAGACATGCTAAAACACAGAATTTGGTAACAATAAAACATAAGGTGAGAAAAAAATAAAACATTTCATACGGCCCTAAACATGTCATTTTTGTTACACTTTTAATAAATTAGTTAAATAGTATAAGTTTCATGAATTTAATTAATTAGGCATGCTTTTTGATTAATACAATTCAATTTGACCATTAAAAAGGAGTCCAGAAAAATTAAAACGGAAAAAAAACGGAATCCAGAAAAATTAAAATGGAAAAAAATGAATTTAGAAAAAAATAAAACGGAATTTGGGAAGAAATAAAACGGATTTCATAGGGCCCTAGGTACTGTCCTTAATATAGGACTGCAATTTAGGAACAAATTCTTTAATATGGTAATCTACAAAGCTGGATTTTTTTTCTGTAAGGCTTCCAACACCAGAGACAATGGGTCTCCCAGGAGGGTTATACAGATTTTTATGAATTTTAGGTAAAATATATAAATAAGGTTTTAAGGGAAATTCATTAAACAAATATTTTAGTTATTTTACTGATATATCTCCATTATTAAAACCTTCCTCCAGGAGAAATCTTAGTTCTTTAGTAAATCTTTTTGTAGGATCACATTTACATTTTTCGTAAAACCGAGTATCCATTAACTCTCTTTGTACTTCATTATCATATTTAACTTTGTCCATCACCACTATTGCACCACCTTTATCAGCAGGTTTTATTATAATCGAATCATTCCTTTCAAGATCAGATAATTCCTGTTGTTGTTCTTTTGATATATTTTTCTGAACAAATTTATTTTTTTGAACAAAAAGATTTTTTCCAAATTCCAATTCTGTTAATCTACAATATGTTTCAATTAAGTGATTCCTGTTTCCAGATGGCATAAATTAACTTTTAATGTAAAACTTATCTGTCTTATCTAACTTACAATTTGAGTCCATGAACAATTCCTTTCTCCGAATGTCTCGAAAAAATCCCTGTAAATCTACAAAGAGTTCGAAATCACTTATAGATGGAGTAGGAACAAATGAAAGACCCAATTTCAATACAGAAATCTGTTCAGCAGTCAATTCCAACTGGCTTAAGTTGATGACCGATGACTTTCTTGAGTGCGTAGAGACCGAGTCCAAGGCCGTTGACGTTGCCATTGATCCTTTTCTTTTGCCACGTCTTGTCCGTTTGGTCTTTTTTGGTAATTGGCTTGAGATTTTACTTTCCTTGTTGTCGGTCGCAGAGGTGGAAAGTTGTTTATATCCAAAAAAGGGACATTGTCTGGTATCAGAATGAGATTTTTGTTGATAACTTCTTTTTAGGCGAAAAAGTGAAGTGGTTGGTTTTGATTCAGGTTTAGACCAAAAATACACATGTCCAATCTTGTAGTCTTTCTCATCTCTTAAAAACTTTTTCTTCTTCTGCTCCTTAATTTCTTGCGCATATTCAGTTAATTTCACATCAATTTGCTCCATTTGTTTAAGCACAGTTGGGTTGTTTTCAGACAACCTTTCAAGGGACTGCTCATCTTCCTGAATCGTTTGTTGAAGTTTCGCTTCCTCTTCATTTAAAAACTGAATCGTTAGAGCCATTAAGGCAAAATAATATTTATATAAAATGCTATTCCATGCAGAGATGAAAGCAGTGTTGTCTTTCGCAAAAGAAGGGGATTTTGTGATGCATAATCCACGTGAAATCATTTTCTGTCTGATATACTCAGAAAGGGTGATTGCATGCCATTTATTGCGAAGCAATTTCTGTCTCAGACGAAAAAACCTGAGTCAAAGAATCCAAAGTGTCTTGAGATGAATCAAATTCAAACAATGGTGTATTCCTTAAAATATCCATCGGATTAAATTACTTGTAATTAATAACCAGGCAACATCCACCTTGAGGTAAAATGGTTGAATGCTCAAACTGCTTTTGCAGGTTTATTGACCAAAGATATGCTGGAGGATGTTGGATCTGCACTGCTTGAATATAACTCCATTATACTAGTGGTGCATTATTATCTGTGCCTCAGTTGATATTGCTGTTATTGTTAAGTCACAAAAAATGGATGATTTGGAATTTGGGATTGGGATTTGGCAAGCTGAGTACTTATGTCCACAGTTCAAGCAATTAGCTACCATAGATGGCCTGTTTGATTGGAAGTGTGTAATATAGCCTAATCTGTATTACTGTTCTTAAGTTTGGGTCCGTTAAGATTTTTTTTTAATATTTTTGAAAGAATTATCTTATGCTCACCAAGGCTGCATTTATTTGATAAAAAAATCCAGTAAAAACAGTGATGTTTTGAAATTTTATCACAGTTTAAATGAATTGTAACATGTGATGTAGGCTATTCCTGTAGTGGCAAATCTGGATGTTTTTACTTGTTTTTTGGCAAGGTTCCCCTGGTAAAATTCGCATTGTGAAAAAAAAAAACTATTCACGTTTTTGGGGTCGCTTCATCCCATGGACATGAAAAACAACTCACGGCATATTTCCATATTTTCCGTATTTTCCATATTTCCAGAATCTAGGCTTTTGTGTTTGTCAAATGAGTAAATATTTATTTATTTTATTTATTTGTTTGTTTGTATTTGGGTAGTTTTTTATGCTTTTGTTATGTTGATTTTTGGGTTTATTTAAGTGTATTTATTTATTTTATTATTTCATTTATTTTATTTTTTTGGTATATTCGTATAAAATAAAATGAGTTCCAATGAAATCTCCAGGCACTTCTAGTCTGTGTAATCTGCAATATTCTCAATAAAGAATCCCTGTGGTACATTTTAAGTCTCTTGGGACGTAAAAGGATGCGGAGATGCAGGCTGCTTCACAAACTACTCACACCTTAAGCTTAAAGATATTTGTCAATAGGTGGAGTTGTCTAAATTTCTGAAGGTCGAGTGTGTTAAAAATAAGATTTATTCCTGATCTGTGACATTGTAAACATTGTATTTTACCCTGTGTTTTGTATTGCACTCTTTCTCGTTCTCTTCCATATGGTTTTCCCACCCGATCCACCGGTTGCTCCAGCTGAGGATGCAGCTGGTGTCCATGTCTGCTCAGCTCATCCCAAGAGCCAGCAGCCACACCTGGCCATGATTCACATCTTCAGGGAAGCAATTCCCTCAGCGGTTCGCACATCTCTGGACGTTGCGTTTTGATGAGATTTTAATGTGCAGGAATATCCAACATCCCATTCATGATTAATCACAACATCTCCAGCATTAAAACAAACATCTCCAGATGCTTCACTTTACCTGCCGTTCTGCGATAAAGATGATCGAGAACCTACACAGAAGTACAACTCCTCATGTTTTCGAACCTCCCACAGGTGCGAATGGAGCTATGAATGCGTCATCTGAAATAATACATCACTGCTTAGCCTGCAGCCATTACGGGTTAATATCCTACATGGGGATGTCAGATGAAAAACAACACTTTGGAGACGAGCACTTACTTACGTCGGGAGATGTGCTCGGTTAGCACATGTCTCTGGAATGGGTTCTTATGTAGAACATATGGAGCTATTGAAGTGAGGAATATTTCTGATATGACCGCTGTTATTTGTAGAGAAGAATGTCGTTTTTTTCCATTACCCTTCTGATCCGTAATGGTGCCCTGCTGCGGTTTCGATACGCTTTAAAGCTGCAACTGCATTTATTAATAGAGCTCTGGGGATATGGAAAAACTCGTTATAATTTATGCGGAATTTGCTACGTTACAAGAAGTGCTGACATGTAGTGACATCAGATCTGTTGGGCCGGTGTTTTGGTATATGATATGACTGACTCGCCTCGGGACATAAATTTGAGGTAGAAGAAGCAAACCGAAATCTCCGCAGACGAGTCATGTAAATACTATGGAGTATTTGGAAGCGTCTCTGGAATTAAGTGTGTTGTGGGATATTCGGGGAGTACTGTGGGAAGAGAACATATTATTGAGGGATATTACGCAAGGGGAAAATTGGGAGATTGTTTGCAAAAAAAAAGTGGAATAATTTTTGATAGTCGGACTGGGGATTCTGTAAATAAGAAAGAGCTTGTGGAAAGTTTTCGGAGCGTTTTGGCTTCTGGATCCGTGGGTTCTATACTGAATGAATGGAAGTGATATTGGACATGCTCGAGATGCATCCATATGGGTACGTTTTCATTTCATGCAGACCAAGAAAAATATGAGTCCGAGAGCTACAAGAAAAGAAAGACTTCCATTTGAAGTCTTGCGTCCCGCTGTGTCTTTTGCTCTGCTAATCGTACGTAAGGTATCCTTGGCTTTTGATGAATCCTGAATGTCATTGAAATGGCAAACAAATGTCAAGGCTGGGAAACAGGTCACATATCCTATTCCCATCTCAAAGAAACACAAAGAGGTGCCAGCAGCTATGGAAAGAGAAAAGAAACCAGTGTTTTTCTGGAGACGTTGAGGGCAAGCAATGCATGCACTCATCCCTCGGCTCTGACTTCTGTGGACAGGAAGGCCTGCTGAGCAAAGATGTGCCGTGGATGGATGGAAATGAAGCATTTCTTCCCTCCTTCGACCCAATGGAAAACATACATGAAGGGAAAACAAATGCTGTATTGATTATGCCTTTAAAGTCCCTAATGGTGGCCTTTCATGACATTCATGATGCTTCTGTGACTGGCATGCTTTTTATGGTTTTTCTTGTGGAGCTTGAGGGATTTGATGTGTATAGTAACACATAGATGTAATAGTTGGGTTTCGGAAAATAAAACCCCGTTCATTTTCCCCATAGCAGAATTGATTTTTAACAATAACTTACAAACTGTTAAAGACAGACCTACTGCGAGCTGTGAGGTCAATTTATGGTATATGCTTTTGTTGAAGCCATTATCCATCTACTTATGTTTTAAATAATCACCATTGCAGAATTCCTGGTAGAAAAGCTACATTGCCCATTAAATCTCCAGAGAACTGCAGTGAGGAAGTCAAACCAAAAGAGCATCTATAGCATCTGCCAACTTCTATGAAGCACTGCGAATGAGGCAGTACAGTCTAACTACACTCAAACTACTTAACTATTTATATTACTAAATATCAAATATTATCATTAATATTTATATTTAAATAATTGCATATGTATGTAATCAACATACATAGGATTGTAGTCTTGTACCTTTGTCTTTTTAAAAATTTTTTTTTTCAGATTTTCAAATGCATTTTTGCTTCAAATCAAATTATAATGTTGTGATTCACCTCATAGGTGGTTAATTTGGTTCATGGATTATAACTTTTTGATGAAGACTTTTTTGAAATACTATGGGAAAATGGAATGGGAAAAATACTACAGAACCGTGGCTGCCAAAATGGACAGGCACTGTCAAACTCTGTATAATAAGCTGATCATTATTTAATTTCAATTCAATTCAATTCAATTCAAGTTTATTTGTATAGCAACTTTAAAGAAAATTAAAGTTTTTACATTATATTTAGTAATATTTATTAATATAATTATAAATATTATAAATATAATTTAGTAATATAATATTTAGTGAAATAATTACTTAAATGTATTATGGGTGATATTACAATTTTATACTTTTTTAAATTTATAAAGAAATCAAAATAAAACACTAAGAACTTAAATTAGTCAGTTAAATGCTACAAATTAATTTAGACACTACAACATTTTAATATAAAAATGGGATATTTCGACATTTAATAAACATTGCATTTTACAGTGTTATTAATTTATTAGTATTTTTAGCAACACATTTATAATGAGTGTTAAATGTGTTAGTGGTAGACAGCAAAGGTAATATAGATATTAAAATAGACAAAATAAGCTTAACAATTCACCTTTTACCGGTAGTTTGATTGGCAGGTGATCTAACCAATCATAACGCAGAATCTGCCATTTTTGTCTGACAAACAAACCAGACAGGAGAGTAGATTAACGTTGGTGCACTTGAACTTTAAAAATTGTGTATTGACGTCTTTCCACAGTCGAAGCAAGATACCTTCTGATGTTCATTCAGGTTTATTTTGTGATAACTAGTAAAGATGAAGAGATGATCGGTTCACGTGCCGATTGAACCGAGGCGCTACAGTGATCTGTCACGACACAATAAAGAGCCACAAAACAGTATTTGTTTGAATTTCTTACAAAATGTCAAATTTTGAAAGCTGACACTTTGTTTCATACCAGAAGTAACCTGCTCTGTCTAGTCTGTCGGCGCATTGTCAGTGTCCTCTTTGCTCTGCGATGTATTTTTCACTGCGTGAGAATGTGATGTGAGTGTGAGAACGGCATGGCTTGTCGGACATAGCAACAGTAACAAGGGGGGGGGGGTCTTTGCAAAGGGTCAATTAAGCACTCAATAACAACCAATACCAATAAGTGAAAAAAATCTAAAATATCAGCCAATAACCGATATGCTTCTGATATATTGTGCAGTTTCCACAATCAGTCTTTATTCGTCCATATTTGTTAAATAATATACATGATGGACTGTACTTTGGTCCAATGAAATCACACTGTGGGTGGGACTACCCAACACATCAGAAATGAAAACCAGATGAACCAGAGCTATCATAGTCTCGGCTGTTTGAAACATAAATGTAGTGGAATACCACAAAAATATCTGGGTTTCTCTCAATCTTCAGGTTCTCGCACCTCATCACTTCAGAAGAAACACTACCAGAGCTTTTGTTATGCCCTTGTGTCTTGGACAAGACGCTATCCATAAGTGTCCTGACTGTATTGATTTCACAGAAGTTATGAAATCTTTTTTTATATTATGTAATGATATTTTCACTACAATTACGTGCAGTCCCAGTCTCAAGACACACCCTGGAATGGAAACACAATGTTCAGATGCTGAGATGGATTGAGAGACTCATCAGAGAAAGACATTCGAGACCGAAGAGGCCTAAAGCACATATTATGATCATTTCAACAGATCGACCCCTGGCGGCAGCACAACAAACACCTGACAACATTACGAATGCGCCTGCATATCTCTTTAGGGCCGCCCGCATGTGTTCGCAGA
Source organism: Schizothorax lantsangensis (assembly GCA_027422415.1). NCBI lineage: Eukaryota > Metazoa > Chordata > Actinopteri > Cypriniformes > Cyprinidae > Schizothorax > Schizothorax lantsangensis. The sequence continues at coordinate 10,709,356 of CM049854.1, read as the reverse complement.
CGAATTTGGGCACCCCAGACACTGTTCGGTGGAGACGGCGGCGGTGCGTCAGGATTGTTGTGGAAAGTTTGTTCTGAACAGCCGAGCCAAAGTCAGACATCTTCTCCCACTTCGTACATTAGGCCTTGTTTATCGTTCAGTCTCGATGGTTCCCGTCGAAAGAAAAATAGCAGTTGAAATATGTGATGGCTGATTTGAGGCAAGTGGATGGGGCTTAAGTGTGAGTGGAAAGAAGAACAGAACTGTTTCCATCAGACCGCTTCTCCTAATCCTGACTCGCAGCCACTGGAAGAAGCGGCTCTCCTCCGGACATGTGTTCGTTATTAATCCAGGAACTCCTCACACTTCAGGAATCCTTACAGGTTTTGCTTCACTGCGGTATTATCCAGACTCCAGTTGAAGCATATCCCTTGTCAGAAACTTCATGTTGTATCAGAGTCAAAGCTGGAGCTGGTTTCAGATCGCCTGGTGGATTTCAGTCTCTTTGGGTCGTTATGATCCATGGCTCCGAATATGAGAATTTTTATATTTATGGCCGTCATTAAAAGCACTGTAATGCATCTGCGATGAAAATACTGCTGATAAAAGATGCAACTGGCAAATAGCGTTGATTATGTAATTTTGCACAGACATTACTTTCCAAATTAAAACAAAGCTTATAGATGTTGGTGACTCGGATCGGGCTTGGATCGGGTTTAGGGGATGTTCACTTGAACAGAATGTGTTTTTGTGTTCAGAAAGGTTTTCCAAAGAAAAAAGAAAATTGTGACACTGAAACTTGAAAAAACGGAGCAAGATGGTCTAGATTTTATGTTTGGAAAAAATCCCTCACATTTGGATCGGTTCCATTTTAGTGATTGCATTTGTATTTAATTTCAACAAATAATAATAATAATAATAATTAGTGCAATCACTTAATCGCGATTAATCGCATCCAAAATAAAAGTTTTTGTTTACATAATATATGTAAGTGTGTTGTGTATATTTATTATGCATATATAAATACACACGCATGCATGTATATATTTCAGAAAAATATGTTATGTTTATATATTAAATATATTTATTTATAATATAAATTATATGAATATAAATATAGACATGTAAATACATGTAAATATTTTACATAATAAATATACACAGAACACACACATATATTATGCAAACAAACACTTTTATTTTGGATGCGATTAATCGCGATTAATCGTTTTACAGCGCTAATAATAATAATAATAAAGTCTCTGGATATTGTTTTTGGATATTTAATTGTACAGCTTATTATTCTTTTTACATTTGTACTTTTTCCATTATCTAATGCTCACTTAAAGTTAAACTAATAACAATAATTTAATGACATTGTTAAATGTAATGGCGAAACCAATGGCAAAAGTCCATGCAACTTTTATTGTCCTTTTCAGAGCTTTATGTACGGGACAATTTTCAGTGGACAATTACTTAATTCTTGGTCTGTTTATCACATAAAATACTCTGAATATGGAACATTAGCTGTATGTAAAATTTTATGCTTTTCTTTTAAAGCATTACATAAATCACCATCCTCAGAGATTCTTTTTTTTTTCCACATAAGAAATAGACAGGTTTAGAATTAACTTAGTATAAATGATGACAGAACTGTCATTTTTCACTTCAAGTAAGTGTAAACAGTCAAATACAGTGTAAATGCTGTGTAAATTTTCTTCTCAAGGTTAAAACAACATTGATTTATTTAGCTTTATATCAAAGGTAACTACTACAAGCAACTTTGGCTTCAGTGTTATGTGACCGTCAGCTTCTCTGGACTCCAGAAATACGCTCCCATTTTCATTCTCGCTGTCCAAAAACACACCAGTCTAATTCAAAACATGTCCCTGGACTTTGTTGTTGGATTGGGATTTTTTTCCTCTTTGTCGTGCTTTGGCCCAGACAGAAAAAACAACAGTAGAAGGGAACCTGGCACGGGAAGTTCATAGATTATTATTACCACTCATAAAGCACCAACACTTAATGCTGGACAGTATTCCTGCTTTTTGATTGGCTGTCGCACAGGCCCAAAGCAAGCTGAGCTGATCGCTCTAATGCTTCTTTAATGTTCCAAAGAAATCTTAAGACAATTACTTCTGGAGCTCGGTTTGTGTACGTCATTGCAAAAAGGCCAGTTTAATGCATGCCGATACATAAATCAATAGCACTGCTGATTTGATTCACCTTGTCAAAGAGCGTGATTCATTCCTGCCTGTGAGACTGAGGTCTGCGTCCATGAATGGAGAGTATAGAGTTCTCCTCAAATAACCAGCCGTCCAGGAGCTTCGAGTGGCAGTTTAAATATACAGGGATATTCTCAAACAAACGCGTATGCCAAGGGCAACAGCTTTTAATTATTTATGTATTTTTTGGGATTTCCTGTATATTTATAGATATGTTAAAGGTGCCATAGAATGCACATGTAAACTGTTTCTGGAGAATTTTTGCCCTTACCTAAGCCACATACCTTCTATGTAGATATCAGAGAACAATTTAAAATATTGTATCAATGCATTCTATGGCACCTTTGAAACCTGTAGTGTGTGTGTGTGTGTGTGTGTGTGTGTGTGTGTGTGTGTGTGTGTGTGTGTGGAGACCAGTGGAGCGCTTGACTGGACTCTTGTCCATCTAACAATTTTTTTAGTAGTTGTAGTAGTAGTAGTAATAATAATAATAATTATTAATAATTATTAAATTATTAAATAATAAGAATTATTATTTTAAAATGTTATTGTTCTATTAATACATTCTAACATAGTGATGGTGATAAAAATCATAACCATAGTCAAATAATTATTTAAATATTAATCAATTAAAAATATTATGATTATTTAATATTAATATTAATATATTGCACATACAGTATAAGAACATGTGTATGCAGTTATTAATACATGTGACTGTTTCATTGTGGTAGAATTTAACATTGTATGGGTAAAATTTTCTCTCTCGCTTATGCTATCAACAAAAATACCAAGAGTAAGACTGTAGATGACCCTGAGAAAGACCCTGAGGTTTTTTGTATAGCACTGGTTGTTGTGCTCGTTCCTCACAAATTTTGTGATAACATTGTGATTTTTTTGTTGTTGTTCTTATTGCATATTGTCTGTTATGTTATTGAAGTAGAGAAAAAGTTTCCACTCTGACGAATGAAATCGACTCCAGAGATGGTACATTCCGTGGCATTGGCATGTTTCAACTGAGCGGTCTGAACCATCATTTCAAAAATGAACTTTGAAAAGGCTTATTGAGCTGAAAATATATCACTTCCACATTTAATAGTGTTCTATGATATAAAACACTGGGGAAAAAAAATATTTACTTTAACATGCTAATTTTATCATGTAAATTATTTATGTATACGGTTTTAAATCACTACCATTGAATCTTTTGTTGACAGTTCAAACCCCAAGTTGGCATGATTTTTCCTCGCCTTCTCCATCTTTCTGAGCCTGAGGAAACTCTTCTGTCTGACTGAATGAAATCTCCACACCATTATCATCACTATGAGTTTGTAAAGACAGAGAACAACTGTCTGTTTCAGGAACGATACCAAAATACTAAAGAAAACAAAAAACTGTGTTCATGATTTAATATCTATCTATCTATCTATCTATCTATCTATCTATCTATCTATCTATCTATCTATCTATCTATCTATCTATCTATCTATCTATCTATCTATCTATCTATCTATCTATCTATCTATCTGACATTCTCAAATCTGTTCTTCTGTCATTCAGTGGTTCTGTCTATCTTATCATTATCTCTATCATTCTGTCTAACTATTGTTCAGTTGTTCTGTCTTTTTCTCTCTGTGTCTGTCTGTCCATCCCATCTTATGCATCCATCTGTGAAATTGTATCAGCTCACCAACCTTATTCATCTTTGCATTCTTGAATTCTAGCTGTCTGTCCATCTGTGCATCTTGTTTGTCCGTTTGTCCTTCAGGCAGCTCTTTACTGATCCAGAGCGGACTGCTCTCTAAATTTGGCATTGCTTGTAGTAGCAGTTGGCCCTTGTGCTTCACACCTTAATTACTACATTTTTAGATAAATTACATTATTGACATACCAGTCAGAGGCACAATTAATTGCATTAATTGCATGTTATTTTTTTGTTTATAATTAATGGCACAAAATAAACCTGTTAAATTGATGGCTGTATAAAACAACCTCTAGTTCGCCAGCTAATTAGACTTAGATTATCATCTCTAGACTCTGTAAACTGACAACAAAAAGACATCTTTTATTACTCAAAGAAGTCAGGGCCTCAGTCTGCTGTAATTGTCAAAGCATCCATCATCGACCAGACCCAGAAAGACGTGCACACCCGACTCCAACTAATATGTAGGTAGCCTCACGGACAGTAATGGTCCTTGACAGAGGGACACTGTCTCTCGGCATAAGGAATGCTGTGTTCAATATGGAGAGAGGCCTCTGACAGCGTCTCCTGTCAATCAAACTAGTCACGGAGCGATCAAAGAAGTGCGGTCAAATACTTACGCAATGGCCTTTCCCCTCTTCTTTCAGAAAAGACGTGCTGTCTTGCTCCCGTCATGGATCTATCGAGTGCATACGTTCGTAGGAGAGCACGATGACTGACATGCTTGAGAAAGGCCTCCCTGCCTGTCACATCAGGAGGTCGTGTCTGTTTGTATGATAGACGTGACTACTGGAAATATCATTTTGTAAAAAGTTGGAGAGGTTATAAAATAACTAAAGAAGAGAAAATGGAATGTGCTATTTTAAGAATATGAAGATACATATCTAAATGCGGGTCAATTTTAAAGTCAACACAAAATTGAAACTCGACCAATCAAAATTGACCATGTTTACGTCCTTAATACACGTTCTTGGTCTTATTGGGCACAGTTCATCAAAAATGTTTGTCTTTGCAACTTGCACCACTACAAAGACAACCCTGGGGCTGCACGATTTTGATAAAGAAAGAAAAAAATGATTTTATTTTATTTTACAATTGTAATACCATTGTTAAACCATCAAGCTTTTATTTTGGTCAAAAGCCCTTAAAGCGCTTCTTACTACAGTGTTTTGCGGTGTCAAAATTCACCACCAAACATTCAGAAATCCTGTTTTCTGAATAAGTAATTTCAAACTTATAGTGCTGTTATCAAGTTTTATGTGGCTTGTGGAAGTTTTATGGCTCTGCAATTTATGGTTGTTTTGTGTCAGTGCAGGGCAACAGCAGAACGTCCCTGCTGAGACTATATCTTCTGCCAGTTGTTTTGGTTGATCAACTCATTTAGAGAGAGCTAAACAGACATTCAACAGTTTGTTTTGGTTCTCAAAGTCAGTAGAGTAGGCAAAATTTCAACCGCTAGCAGAGAAAATATGACCTTTTTTGTTGGTTTGATAGAGAGGAGAAGAGTAAGTAATAAATAAAATTACAAAATATGTCCATCTGATTGTAATGTTCCTCTTTTGTCCCAATTAGCTTATGTTTCTGTTTATACAGAATGAAACAGTGTGTGATAACATCGTAACTCTGTGCACGAGAGTCCAAGTGACCACAGAGTCTAACTTCAGGCAGAATCAGAGCAAAGGAAAGGTTTAGAAATCAACCCGAGCTGCCTGTTTGAGGATAGAATCAGCCGAGCCAGGCCAGATTGTGCTGCATTTGAAAACATTTCACAGTCTTTTTCCATCTCGAAAATATGGATAAAATTGTGAAATGATGACTAATTGTTTTACGTGTGTGACAGAGAGTGTGTTTGTGTATATGTGTGTAGAATTTCAGACTGCGCTGAATTATTACCATAATAACACTGGCCTTTCACACACACTACATTTCACCGGTTTGGCAGTCCGTCGTTAAACGCTCCTCAGCCCATGGACTTTTAATCATCAACCTCACACCTCGTCCAGTCCATGTAGATGGGTTAGTAAATTATTGTAACCACAAAATAGGAGTTGAAATCATATATCAGTGCAGGGACTTGTTTAACAATTCCTTCGGCTTTACAAGTAGTGTTCAAAGGTTAAAGTAAGGAATGGCTTCCAATTATTGATTGAGTTTCGATGAGTCAAGCCAATTTATGTGGCACTTTTTTGGAAAACATTGTTTAAATCATGTTGTTAATTACTTTAAATACCCCATTAAACAAGGTGACAGGCCAAGGGATACTATGAAGTAGACGAAGAAACCCTCTACAAAGATAATGCTTTGAGGTTGAAGAGACAGAAAGATAATAACATCTGGTCTGGAGAAGAAATAAAGCTGAGAACAATCAGTATAACAAAGATTTTTTTTATATTTATATTGCCTTAAGCAGGATTGTCAAACTCGTTTAAGGTTGAGACCTGGTTTGAACACAGTGTCACGATGAAGGGGCCAGATTTTTTTTTGTTTAGGACTTGGTGTATCCATGGAGCATGAATGCACAACACATGCACTTCTGGAGTTTATAAAGTTCAGAATGAACCTCGTGAAAACATGAAATTATTAATATTGTTAATTGTCGATTTGTAATGAGCAGACTAATGAGCAGACTAATAATTAATAATGACTTATTAATGAATATTAATCAATCTTTTTTATTGACTGAAAAAATAGAAAACCTCTCGTTGCTCTTCGCTGGATAACTTTAATAGCTTAAATAAAACTGAACATAAGCACAATCTGTCACGAATCTGGTTCGTGGTCTTCTGTCCGACTGCCACAAGAGGTCGCCTCTCCATCATATTGACTCTCACACCACACATCACACTGGACTGCATTTCCCATCATCCATTGCACTGATGACACACACACAGCTGATTGCACTGATTGCACATACACAGCTGAATGCACTGATCACACAGCTGTCACCAATCACACGCTCACCTAAGAGCTATTACACACACTACATAAAACACACTCAGATCCTGATCTAGTTGCCGAGTATTATCTAGCGTTTAGCACTCTCCTAGTGTTAGCTACTTACCGAGCCTTCCCGTGTTTGTTTTTGTGTTCAGTCTCCTGTATTGTTCTGCGTTTATCACTCTCCGAGTGTTAGCTGCTTTACGGAGCCATTCCTAGTTTCCGTTTCTTATTTTAGTTTAAGTCTAGTCTTTTCGTGTTGCCTTGTTGTCTGGATCCTGATCTTCTGCCTTGTATCTTGGATTAACCCTTTGCCTTCCTTTTGGACTCTGTTTGCCCCTGCCTGGACCATTGCTCATGTACCTGGATTACCCCTCTTGTCAAGCCCTCTGGATATTGTTCGCCGATCAAAGACCACGCCCGTTTACTTGAGTACTCATCTGTCTTGCCCTCAATATACCTGTTTGCCATTTGTTCGACCCTGCCTGTGTTTTTGACCATGTCTATTAATAAAAGCTTGCACATGGATCCGCACACCTCACATCTCGTTGGCTCCGTTACAGAAACGCTACAGCTCATGTTAATTTAGAGACCTTTTTCTCAGTCAAGCTCCAAGAAAATTTAATCAGTCTTAATGAATTTTATAATCACTCAGTGGAAACATATGCACAATTCAGTTTACTTTTAATATTTTTCCATGCAACGGTCCATGTTGTCATTATTGCTCTGAGTCTCACAAAAACCTCACAGTGGGGAAAATGAACAGTTGTATCACTAATAGATCCAATTTCACATGAAAAGAGAGAATTTGCAAGTAAGAGTGGTTTTACTGCTTTGAGTAAGCATGATTTGCGAGTAAGCACAATTTAAGAAATGTTTTACTGCTTCAACACAACAAATTAAAGAGTTCATGTCTCCTGCTGTTGTTAAAAATGGATTATTATAGATATCATACTTTTTAAGTTTTCACAAATCATTCTTAGTCAAAGCAAGCATTAACGAGAACAACAGCAGAGGACCCAACACAGAGCCTTGTGGCACTCCATGTTATGTTTGTCAGTTCTTTCTTTCATCTTTATTACAAGCATGTACGTTCAAATCAACTGACGATGCAAAAAAAGTTCTCGCTGTGTTTGGCACCAACATGTACACCGACATGCATATGTAAACTGTCTGTCACATTGTCAGTTTATGCATTTAAATGCAAAGCAAATTGAACAAAAAGTATTGTTTGCTCAAGCATAATCAGTTTCAGATTGTGCATGTAAACACATTCAGTGTCTAGTAATTGTAGCTACTAAGAATGTTTGCCTCATAGCTACACTTTGAAATTGTTTGACAAAGTAGATGTTGCCTAATGTGCTGCTTTCTCCAGTGGAGTCTGGTTGCATCTTTTTTCAGTTAATTCATTGTTCTGAGTTTGTTTCTGCTTGAAGTGATGCATAATTCCATATCAAAGTATCCAGAGTCAGCTCTACGAAATCGTAACAAAGAAGGTGTTGATATATCAGTCGAACTGTCACATCGACGGCCCGGCTGTTACTGTTTTCGTTGTGGTTACCTTGTTTCTCTCAATCCATCTTTCTGTCTGTCTCTTTGCCCAGGGCACAGCACCCGTCTGCAATTTTATGAACCTCACATCTGTACCAGTGGGAGAAACCGAAGAAAAATAATTTCGCTGATTATTTCCATATTGGTCAATACCCTAGTTACGCAAATACTTCAGCCAAATCAAGACGAGTGGTTCAAACCTACGTCTTTTAGCTGTTGTAGATGTTTGCATACTTGTCTTGTGACATATAGTGTCCGTATTATTCACTAACATAATTATTGACCTCATTAACGAATGAATGGGGTCTAAGATTCTTATTTTCTTTATCTGTCTTTGCTGTCAGCTGTTTGTGGCTTGCAAATATAGCCTACGGCTCGCTCTTCTGGCCTGGTGTTCTTTTTGCTCCTTGTTTCAATTAATTTCTATTTTATTTTGGACTTTCCATTTTTCTCAGTGGGCCCCAATATTATGTTGAATTATATAATATCCCACTGTTCCATGCTGCAATTGGAAGCTGTAAAATCTATCTTATGAGGGCAGTTTTATAACGAGTCTAATCTTTAAAGTGAGCCATAAACCAAACCAGATTCAACAACAAACCCCCTGAGACAGACTGCCCCTGTCAACAACACGTAAACATAAAAACAGATACGCAAAAACATACGTGTCCATACGGAAATGCTTTACTCTCATTAGCTCACAGTATGTGTGTTTGCATTCGTTATAGACTTTCAATTAGTTTGCGAGTTTTATGAACTCTGTTATTCCAGGCTGTTCACTATGTCTGCCATTTCTACAGTACGTAAGATTTGTGTTTCATGGTGGTCCAGGCTATTTTCCCACTTTATTGTAATAAAGACTTTCTCAGATTTGACAGAAAGGAGCATTAACCCTGTCTTTCCTTATCTCTGGAGTGAATTATGGTACATATTCAGTCAAAACATCTTCAAAAATATGTACTCTGTGTTTACTTGACATCTTCACATAGTTGTTGTGGAAGACACTTGATTTGGTTCAGCATACCATGTAATAAAGCCTCTGTTTTACATATTAATTTTGACCACCAAAACTTTCGGGTTCTGGTGGTTTCGTTGTGTCAGTTAGCTCGCTTTTATTTTTTTCTTTCCCCTCATATTAGCTGGCCTAAAAGTATAACATTTCTGGTTGAAATGGTTGCGCGTGTGAGTGTAAATGTGCCAGCCGCATTTGACACTGACGTTTATTAGAAGGGTTAATGTGCTGGAAATTAACTGCCTGCGAAGAGACGTTGTTAGCACCCATTTACCACACTAAAATCTACTTTGACTTTTCCATCTCAGGCTTTATAAACTAATGTGGCTGTGCAAGAAGAAAAATGTTTGCTTTCTATATGCAGTGGTGGCTGTTTCTGTGCTGACTACATAACTTTGAGGGGGGTGGTTTGTCTTAAAGACGCCTGGAATTTCAAATGTGTCCATCCAATCACCTTCATTACTTTTAAAACCAACAACAGTTTTTGTTTCTTCAGTGGAACACAGAATGAGATGGAAGACCAATGGCTGTCAGGGAAGATTTTCTGTGAAGAATGAAAATTTCGTCATCGTTTACTCACCCTCATGTCGTTCCAAATAGATAACAATGTTTTGAAGAATCTTGAACGATATAATGAAAGTCAAAACAACATTGGACCATGTTGACTGCCATTGTATAGTCAAAACCCCCCACATTCTTCAAAATATCTTCTGTGTTCTATAGAAGAAAGAGAAAAGACATGAGGATGATTATATGATTTTTTGGCGAACTTTACATTTAAAATTGAGTCTGTTCCAACACAAAAGTTATCTTATGATATATGAACCACTTTTATTATACTTGTATAGCTTTTTGTCCTTATTAGTGATTGGCAGCCCTTGGTCCCCATCCAATTTTATTGTGTGGAAGAGAACAGCATGAACATTCTTCAGAATTTCTCCTTTTATTTTTCATTGAACAAAAATACATACATGTTTGGAAGGCCATGAGAGTAAGTAAACGATGACAGAAATTTAATTTTAGAGTCAACTATCACTTTAATATTGAGCATTTTTAATGAAGGCAGCAACCAGCACTGATAAACTAGGTTTTTTTTCTTAGTGGCGAATAAATAAAAAATAACACCGCAGGTGTCATGATGACCGCAGGCACAGAGGTGCAGCTTTGAGTTACGAGCTGAGTTATGACCGAAAATAACCTAGTCTGCATTGATTTCACAGTAAAATTCACAGGACACAGCATTTTATTGTAAGAAATTACTGTTAAACCTTGTAAAATCCCAGCAATTTTTACAGTGCATAAAGTGTGCACTTAGCTTTAAGCTCTTTCACAGAATGAATGGCCTTCTCTGACACATTTACAAGATATACACTTTCACTCGAGCTGGAAAACAGTTCAGTTTTCAGGAGCTGTGAACATCACATTTGAAAACCACTGTCATTTTCCCATAATGCCCCAAACAAACAGGAATGTCCTGGTGTCTGACAGCGTGCTTAGCGTGAGTAATGTTAAGAGCTTTAGAGACCCAGTCGTGCTCCGTCTCCCCTGCTCTTGAAAGCCCGTAGCCACCAATGTTCTCTCCATGTACTTAACTGATCAGTCTTGTTCCTGCCAATTATTCAGCCACAGAACTGCATTCAAGCCAAACTAAAACACAGCAATCAACACTGCGCTGCTGCTTACCTTCAGACTTAAAGGAATAGTTTAAAAAATGAAATTTCTGTTATTATTAACGCACTCTCATGTCGTCCCAAACCCAAATGCTGTTATTTTTCTGTGGAACACATAGGAAAACTTTGCCAAAAGAATCTTCACCAGGGCTTTTCCATACAATGATAATTCATTGCAGCCTCAGCTGTTGTGTCCCAAAAAAACAAAAAGCACAATTTTTCTGAGAATCCTCCCCTTTAGTGAGCTGTTAACCTGAGAATCATTGAGTAAGTGAGTTAGTTGAACTTGTAAACTGGATCAGTGATTAAGATCAGTGATTAACCTGGCTAATCAGATGTACAAATCGGACTCAAGAGATTCATGTGTTCATAGATCAAACTAATTTGTTCACAGATTTGACTCATGAATTTGAGGTCTCAACTGACTATCATATGACTTCAGATGACAAAAAAGCACCACAATAGCGGTCTGTATATTTCTTGCAGTATATTCCACATCTTTTAAAGTCATACGACAGTTTTGTGCAAGAAACAGAGCAAAATTAAACTTATTTCTGAAAATATTGCCTTCCACTGTTAACATTCAGTGGAACATTACTTGACATTACTGTCAAGTATCAGTGATTAACCTGTTTAATTAAATGTACAAATCTGACTTAGAGATTTTGTGTGTGTGTGTGTTCATGGATCAAACTGTTTCATTCACAGATTGAACTGATTCATTCACGAGTCTGAGCTCATCTGAGCTCATTCTGAAGACACAAAAAGCACCACAAAAGTGTTGTGCAATATATTCTACATCTTCTAACGTCATACAAGAGGTTTTCATGAGAAAAAGACCAGAATTAAAGTTGTTACGTCTAGGAATTCTCCCCTTTAATGAGCTGTTAACTTAATAATCAGATTATTGAATCGGTGAGTTGAACTTGTGAAGAGGATTAATGAATGAATCATTCTTTTGAGCCATTTCTTTTCAGTGAACCTAATTCATGCGATTCACAAATCTTAATAATTCATTCAGGGTTTGGACTAATTAGTTCATTGATCAAACTGATTCTTTCGCAGATAGGACTGATTCATTCATGAGGTCAGCTGACTCAGTGAACTTGTCATCTAAATCTTGTCAAAAAAAGCACACCAAAATTGGTAAATATGTCCTGTGCACTCAGGGGCGGACTGGAACAATCTCATCCAGGCCATCCCATACACCCACAACAAATTTTGAAGCCGGACAACAATATTTTTTGTATGGCCATCATCATAATTGCATAAAAAAGTTTCAATTGCTGGGGCCGTGCAAAATAATTAAAGGTTATCTTTTGAACTTCCATGTTCCTTTTTAGTCTCTTCATTTTCCCTGACATCTCTATGTCTCTCATGTGTATGATTATTTTCACTAATTTTCTTGCACCTGTCACTTTTCCAGCACCTTGTTGCAAAACAACCACCTCATTGTAATTTGTTTGCACATAGTATACATTTATTTTAGAAAAAATTAAGTATCACATTATTGTTTTATCTTGTCAAAATTAGCACAATAGTAGCTACATCTTAAATATATCTTTATAGAAAAATCTTAAAATTTAATATGTTTTTGCATTATCATGGGTCAAGTTTTGTCCTAAGGAAAATTAACCATGGTATTATTAGACCTATGGAAAAGTAACCATGTTTTTGGTGGATTGATTACTATTTGTATAACCAGAGTTTTACTACAAATACCATGGTGAAACGATATCGTGTAGCAAAACCATTATTAATTTGTGGTTACCATGGTTTAACTATAGTAACCATGTTTTTTCGGTTTTATTTTTTGTAAAACCACGGTTAATTTTCCTAAGGGTTGTGTTGTTGTCTGCCATAACTCCTCCTAAACCCATTATAAAACTATGTGAATATTTGTCTGCTAAATTCCGTTTCTTTACAATAGTTATTATGTCCTTTTGTTAAGTTTGCAGTAATTGACAGCTACTGCTAACATTTGCTAGCAGTTTAATGTTTAACTAAGTAAACAAAGATAAAACTACAATAGTCTATTTACAGATGTAACTGACCTGCACTTGAAGCCCTGAACAGGACAGTTTTGCCTCTCTGCTCCACCTGGGCGCTTCCACTCCATTCTCAAGTCTCGCATCCTTTTGGCGGACGCGCGGAGCGCACGAGGCGAATCGCGTTTCCAGTCAAGACATGATTTATTAGAGTTTTATTATTGAATGGCGAATTCGGAAATAATCACTTTAGTACATTCGGTAGGCAACAAAAACAACAACAACAATATAAAAAAAAAAAAAAAATGCAGGGCAGCGGGCCAAATTGTCTGCCAGGCCACCGGGAATTCTCCCGGTGCTCCCGATGGCCAGTCCGCCCCTGTGTGCACTGTATTCAGCATCTTCTGAAGGCATATAATAGCTTTGTGTGAGAAACAGACCAAAACTAAAGTTGTTATTTCTGAAAATAAAATATACCCCTCTACTGTTTACTTGAGAACTGAATCATTGATTCACTGAGTAGAACTTGTGAACTGGATCAGTGGACCAGTGATTAACCTGTTTAATCAGGTTTACAAATCTGATTTTAAGATTTATTTTTGTTCATGGATCAAACTGATTCATTCACAGATTGAATTGATGCATTCATGAGTCTTCTGATGTCATACATTATCTTTGTGTGAGGAACAGACAAAAAATCAAGTCTGTATTTCTGAGAATCTTCCCTTCTAGTGAGCTGATAACTTGTGAACCGGATCACTGAACAAATCATTCTTTTGAGCTATTTCTTTTCAAAGAACTTTGTTAATTCAATTCAAAAATCTGATTCAATCAGTCATTCCTGTATTGGACTGATTCATTCATGAATCTGACTTAATGAATTTCAGTCTGTTTTTCACACAATCATTATCACATGACTTCAGAAGACTTTGCATGCAACATACAGATCACGTGGACCACTTCTTTTAGTGTGTTTTTAGTAAGTTTTGAAGCTTAACATTTGCGGTCACTATTTAATGTCATTATAACATAGTGTCCTTTGTTTTTGTTCCACAACAAAGTCATACAGGTTTGGAACCGCTTGAGGGTTGAGTAAATGATGGCAGAATTGTAATTTTCTTGATGAACTGTGTAATAGCATATACAGCATTCATGCCTCCAGCCATTTTGGAGGCTCATTTTCCTGAGCTTGGACAGAAGCTAATTAAAGACATCAACTGAGCAGCAGGAGCCAAATCTGAAGATCTTAACACCACCAAGCTGCAAGACGCCACAGGGTTGACAGAGCTTATAATGTCAATTTCGCTAAAAAGCCCCATTATGTGTGATTGTAATTGAGACGTTATTTAAGGCGAATGAATATGTGACTTTTGCCTTCTTAAACTCTGTTTGGCTGGTCGGGGCAGGCGGTGAGCTGATTGATGACTTGCAGTAAATCTCTGATGTTTCCCCAATTTACAGGCTCACACATCTATGACCTCATCAGCACTGCAAGCTTTCACACTGAATGTGGCAAACTCAGGCCATGCGTTTAATCTCACGATATTAGCTCCCCCACAGCTATTTCACTCCTGGAGCTCCGCCACACACTTCATATCCCCAGCGCACACTTAAAAGCTCACAGTCTCTTGTTTTTTTTTGTTTTTGTAGGGAATCTGGCTGAAGTGTGGCACACACAAATTGTGTGTAAAAAATGAAATAAAAATATGTCCATTATGGGTGGCACCTTGCGATTTGATTTGATTCAGTCCGATTATGATTCATAGGGCTGTGATTGATTCTATTTCGACATATCAGATGTTTTGTCCTGTCCTTAAGACAAAACTGATCGTGGTTACATTTACATCTTTTATCTTTCTTTTTTCATTTTTCTTAAAACTAAATGTATATTTCAATCATGACAACTCTCGGAATGAATCAGCATTTATTAGTAAGCATGGAATGTACATAGGCTTGGTCTTGGCGGACTAGATCTGCTACGCTGCTGCTGCTGAAGAAGGAGTAAGGATACATCTGAAATGCACATGAAACAGTGACTTGAATTCAAACTGCTGCAAGGAAAATAGGGAGAACCCCTGAGCAGATCTTGACAGGTGGTGGGGAAGGTGGAGGGTTAGCGAAATCCCATGGCACACTGCAATGAACTGATTCGATACAGTCACGAATACATAGGTTACGTAGATAGAAACAAACAAATGATTGGATGAAGCAATCAGCTTTAAGTACACCAATGAGCTGCTCGGAAGAGTTTCATGACTGAGCTATTATATATATACACTATATTGGCAAAAGTATTGGGTCGCCCCCTTCTAATGAACAGGTTTGACTACTTTAGTAATTTCCATGAGTACAATGTATAATGTTTAAGCATATTATGATATTCAAGGGAATTGTGTGCTTCTAATTTAATAGCAACAGTTTGGACAGGACCCTTTTCTATTCTAACATGACAATGCCTCTGTGTATAAGACAACAAAAAGAAAATGATTGATTCAGTCAGTGTGGAAGAACTTGACTGGTCTGCATAAAACCAAGTCCTAATCCCAGCTGAACACCTCTGGTGTGACTTTAAATGCTGACCTTGAGCCAAAAACTCATCACCAAACACCAATGACTTGTAAATATGGGTTCAGTCATTTTAGACACTTCCAAAACTGTTGCAACAGAGATTGAAATACAATTTTTAAATACATGAACTATGTTTTCATCTTTGTTGCCACAGTTTTGGAAGTGCCTTTTTCTGTTCTAAAGAAGGGGGTGTCGCAATACTTTTGCCCATATAGTGTGTGTCCAAGTCATTTGTGTTTGGTGAAGAGTTTTTGGCTCAAGGTCTGCATTTAAATTCACACCAGAGGTGTTCAGCTGGGATTAGGACTTGGTTTTCTGCAGACCAGTCAAGTTCTTCCACACTGACTGAATCAATCATTTCTTTTTGAACCTTGCCTTATACGCAGATGCATTGTCAGGTTAGAATAGAAAAGGGTCCTGTCCAAACTGTTGCTATAATATTAGAAGCACACAATTTCCTAGAATATCATTATATGCTTAAACATTGTACTCATGGAAATTACTAAAGTAGTCAAACCTTTTCATTAGAAGGGGGCGACCCAATACTTTTGGCAATATAGTGTATATATTTCAGCTAGTATATCACTTTTATTTTAGCTTGAAGTGGGTCAACGGGTTTTTCTCACCTAATTACCCCCTTGACATCTATAGAAAGCAACAGCAGATGCAAGTTTACCTTCAGTCCATCATTCCTGCACTCATTTACCCATCATTACAGCCCTGAATCTGTCATTTCAGATGTACCATATGAATCTTCTGTGGGGCCATTAAACAGACCCTCTGGGCTGTGCGCTGCACTGTAAATGTTTGTATGGAGTTGTGTAAGGGTTGACTAACAAATGTTATCTAACGTGCCCAATGACACCTGGTGTACAGGCAGAAACAAGAATTTTGAACATATTTCACAAATGCTCAGATTTGCATGAAGTAAATGCCAAAGACCTCAACAGACCCAAATGTCCACAGAAGATGTGAAATCCAAAAATCACCAAAAAGTATGATTTGTAGTACAAGAAATACAATAATAATAATAATTTATAAACAATATTGTTATTTTTAAATGAAACAATTATTAATAATAATGTTAGTAATAATTATAACAATAATAAGCCATTTATAAGCATTTATTATTATTTAAAATTAAAATTCTTACTATTATTTGTATTCTATTATTAAGTAATAATAATATTAATAAGAATAATTATGAAAGATGTATTAGCATTTGTTTAAAATTTAAATCTAAAATTATTACTATTATTATTGCATTTATTTAGAAGTTGTTCAATAATAATAATAGTAATAATGGGCCTTTATAAGCATTTATTATTTTTTGTAAATGTAAACTTGCTATTAGTATACTATTATTTAGTAGTTATAATAATAATAATAATAATAATTTATAAACAAATAATATTATTTTTTACATATTGTTATTTATTTTTATATTATTATTAACATTGATAATTAAGGTAATAATAATAATAATATTCCCCTCTTAATATTACATTTAATATTTAAATATTTAGAATATTTAAATGTAACATTAATGCATTTAAACAATTCAATCAGTGGAAAAGGGGTTAGCCTAAAATGAGATATCTGGCATTTAAATATTATTCATAAAATACTATAAATAAAATATGTATATATATGTTATGTATGTATGTATATACTGTATGTATGTATGCATGTATGTATGTGTGTGTATATATATATATATATATATATATATATATATATATATATATAGTTAAAATATTACTTGAATGCACATACATCTACAGTTATGCATATATACATAAATACATTAAACTACTGTTTGTAAATGTTTATGAATGAGATTTTATATTATATGGGTATGGCTGTATTATTTCAAAGTCTTTAATGGCTTATTTGTGTGTGTATGTGTGGATATTTGTATACTGTATGACAGTTACAAATCACTTTGGGTTCAAGTGATGTCTGTGTTACAATGTCAATGTTTGTAGAAGTCTCTAGGGCTTACACACATACACACAGTTTTGCCTTATGTATTGTGTGCCTAAAGGCCAAGTTCATAAAGTGTAGTATGTTTTAAAAATTGAAAGCTTAACCCGTACCCTTTAAAGCTCACTGTATGGGAACTGTGTTCATATTAAGGTGGGATAGGGTGTGGTGGGCAAACACCGAATCCAACGGTAGGTGTGGAAAACTGTCCCATCTGTGTGGAGTTACCAACAATCCCCATGTTTATTATGCTGAAACTCAAGCCTGTTTGGAGTGTGGCTTTTTCTGAATTAGAGCCTACAGGATCTATGTTATAATTGGCCGATCCACTTTCCTTTTCCACTGTTTAGATCTCCACACTGAAGGATGAGCTCAGAATCTGTGGTGCGAGTCTGCCATGACGCTACGAAAGTTATAAAAATAGGCCATACAGGAATCCGTCTCCATATAACTGTTATTTGATACTAAAAGTCAGAGTGTTATGAGAATAGATGATCACTTATAAACTATTTCTCTCAGACACATTGAAGCAGCTTTTCAGCTCACATCGCCTACGTCATTCTGGGCTAGTCCTGCCTACAATTTTTCATTGAATATTAACTTCAGTATTTCTTGTTGACAGAAATCTGTGGTCTCTATGTAGCTTAGCTATATGTTTGTCCCTTTCTTTCTTAAACTTTTTTTTTTTGAGACTTCAGTAGGAGAAACAAACCCATTTAGCTTTGTTTAGCTAAACAATTAAAGAAATTAAGCAATTTGAACATTTTAAACCATTAGAGGCTCTTGTGACAATCTCTGGACTGTTTTATTTAGATTGATCAGCTTCTCATGATTATTCAATCACACTGCAGAAAAGCTGGGGGGAAAAAAACAAACAAAAACAAAATCCATTTTAATTAAGTTGACTCAAGAACATTTTTATGTAATTACTGTAAACTTAAACTCAAAACTCTTTTGTTGTTTGCCATTTCACTTAATCAAATAATAATAATAATAATAATAACCACAATACATTTAAATATTAAAAATAAATTATTATTATTATTATTATTATTACCATTGCTACTACTAACCAACTGTTATTGTTATTCCAACTGTTATTCCAAGTGTTATTCGCTTCATTTTAATAATAATAACAACAACAACAACAACAATAATAATAATAATAATAATAATAATGTCATTACTATCATTATTGCTAAAAAGATTTATAGCTAGTTCATTTAATTTAATTTATTTTTTACATTTAAATGTAAAATATTATTGTGTAATTATTAGGGATGCTCCGATCGATCAGCCGGAGATCGATATCGGCCGATAATCACATTTTATGACGTGATCAGTTCTCACACTTGGCCGATCTCACGAACCGATCAAAATTTGATGACGCCAATGCGTGAGGATGTATATGATGCGCGGGGACATAAATGATTTAGCGCCGCAGTCATGTCATCGCCGGTGTGGAAATGCTATGATGTTTTGAGAAACAATGAAAAATGTGTTATTTGTCATGTATGTTTTGTATGATGATATGATGAATGGATGTCAGTGATGTTAGAGCTGATCTGCGCATCACTGCACGCGTCTGCGGCGCGTTATGGCTTCACGAGAACCAGAGCAGATCGTGTTCGCTCTAGTCAATGCTTGTGTTTATACCAGCCTGCCGCGGCGTGTTTCTGAAGCGGCTCTCCAGGCTGCTTGGCTAAAAATAGTTTTTTGTGAGTTTGCACCATGTGGAGGATGGAACAAAACCTCGTCGGAGCCGTAAGGTGTAACGGTAACATAATCGTGGTCTGCTTTTAAATGAACATTTATTCATAAAACAAAATATCTTCTTTGGCCATATTAGCCTACTCAATAGCATTAACACAGGCTTTACTCCTTTCAAACTTTATCTGGAATGTCACCGTTTCTGTCACTGCAACTTCGCCGATCAGGCGAACACGAACACACACACAAATGAAATTGTCTGCCTGATGAAAAAATGTGTTTAAAAAAGTAGTTAATATTTGCATCATTTATGATTTATTTTATCCACCCGCAAATAATCAGAATGCATTTTTTTATAACCCGACCCTCGGATTATCTGCAGTGCCCATGGATATAACCGTGATCAAACTACTGTTTTGTTCTTTCATTCTGATTTGTTCTTACATAATGTTATGCATAAACCCCATTTTAAAGGTATATTAAAATGTTCACTGTATAAGGAATAATTTTTGTGATTATTTATATAACATTGTTTACATATGTTATATAAAGCTTGAAGCATCAGAATCGGCACCGGTATCGGCCGATCACCATGACAAGAAATCGGTACTCGGTTGCAAAAATCCCTAGTAATTATAATAATCTCACGGTGCACACAGCGGGGAGGAACGAGGAACACAGTGATGAGGATGTAACTCAACATAACAGTCTTTAATAAATCCAACAAGGCAAGGCAAGGCAAGGCAAGGCAAGGCAAGACAAGGCAGACACACAGGAACACCGGGAGTAACGAGTAGACCAGACAACATTTACTAAACAGACAGGAACTTAAATACACAGGATAATCAGGAACATAATCAAACACAGCTGGACAAGACTTAACTAATAATAACACTAGACGAGGACAGGAAACTAACCAAATAAGGACACAAGAGGGAAACACATGACACACACGACACATGACTGACAAATAAAAATATAATAACAATAATTATAATTGTTGTTGCTGTTACATTTAAAAAAACAAACAAAAAAAAAACAATGAAATTGTTGTTTCCCTGTTTCAGCCTGTTTTTAATAAAAAATATTGTACATTCAAATATTACAATAATAATAATAATAATAATGATGATGATAGTGTTTGTTGTTTTTATTCCTACATTTAAACAGTATTAGTTGTTTTAATAAAAAATAAAAAAAGTAAAAATATTGTGCAATAATAATAATAATAACAATAATTATGGTTACATTTAAATATTAACAATAATTATTATTACCATAAGCCTAATTGTTATTAATTAACAACTGCTACAGTATAGTTATTTAATATGCAGTATACAGTGCACAGTTTTCAGTACATAGTAAGCTAGTGCTCCATTTCAATAACTTTTGACAGCTTCATACATTTCCCTCATTGTCCAGTGTCACTCATCAATGTTTTTATTGTGTCCGACTTGTTCTTGGTTTCCACCTCTTTAAATTTGAGCATCATTGTGAAGGTTGTTGGCTTTAGTCCCACATGGCATCTCGTGGAGTATCCCAGCATTCTGTTGGCGAGCTGCTTCATGCTCTTAGGGCAAACTAATAACAAGCTCTTTGAAGAATGGAACCGCAGAGCAATTTCAGTCAGGCCAGGGGTGACAGATGTCATGAAAGGGCTATTGTCATCTACAAAGAGCGCTAGATTGAAGTACGGTTGAGATGCACAAGGTCTAGCCTCTCCTCACCTGTGTCCCCGGCTACATTCTTTCAGCTTGATGCACCTTCCCTTGCTTTGGCTGATCCAGCAGTCAGCTACACCTGATATAGCCACTGGCCACAACATTTTGAAGACAAATGGTTCACCTGGAATAGCTGAAATGCTGTTCTCAAGTTTATGAATCCAAATATACCCCTGCAACCCAACACAGCACATCTTCCCCCCTTGGGCTCAAGTAGCTTTGTAGCATGAGAGATCCTTGTTTTTTCGAAGATGAGACAGGTATGGACTCGTGCGACCTCAGGGATGAGCAGCGGTTTGTTGGATCCATATTCGAATTGGACCAGAAATCACAAACAGCCACTGTCCCACTGTCCCAGGACAGCATCACCTGACGTGCTCAAATATTCATGTTCTCAGCTCGAAATGGGCAGACTGGTCAACTAGTTGCGCAAGACCTGGCATTTTTGGTGCTGGTAATGATGCAACATCTCAGTGTCTTAGCCTCATATGCTAAACCTTCTCGCAGAAGTAGCGTCTTTAAATTTGTCTGTGCCAATTCCCTGGAAAGGACACTTTTGTGGCACATTTACTTCATTCTTACAAAAATAGACAATTTTGATGGAGGAGTGAACGAGTGTACGATTTTCTCAAAGCATCGCTTACAAATACTGCCAAATCTTATGCATCTGACTTTAAATATGATTTTTAAATTGTGAATCATTTTTTTGTGGTCAATAATCAACTTAGAATGCTACAAATCTAATTTTAGGTAATTAGGTAAAATGGTCAAATAAATATACAGTAAATATTAAAAAATGTTGAAACATTAGTTAGAATAAAATGTACAAATGAATGGAAATGTGGTTGAATAAATATAAATACAATACATACATAAAAATGTTGAAACTTGGGTTGGGCATTTTAAAAATATATATTGTATTCAAATGTTTGGGTTAAAAAAAAACTAAATATTCAAATTTGTGTTTATTTAAATGGCGATTAACGAGAAAGTCATTATTTTTTAATAATCCAGTTTTTGTCACCATTTCTGAACAAGCTTATGATTGGGCACTATACACATAAATGTTCTACAACAATGTTATGTTATATCTCAACGTTTTCTTTTAGTTGAAAATGTGTCTAAACAAAGACCGTGCCAATTACAGTACAGAACGTACATACTCGAGTTAGCCTATGTTTATCGTGTTTATATTGTTTCACATGTTAATGTTGAGAAAAACAATAATATCCACATGCTCGGGTGAAAGTTGGCTCCTCAGTCTGATAACAATAAGAACGTGCACCGACACAGACGTTTCAGAGACACAAAGATAATGATGTGCTAAGCAAAGTTTCTTACAGCGCTTTGCGTTTTCTGTTCTTAAACCACTCTCCTTCGAGGAAACTTAAAGGAAGCAGATGTCTCAAGATCATTTGGCTATCAGATGCGATCTCTTCTCGGCTCATTTGGGGGGGTGTACAGCTGCGCTTACCTGCAGTCGTGAATGCAGTGATGGGCATCTGTCTTTCCTCAGTCGACTGGTGTTTGGATTTCATGTGATTTCTGATTTTGGTGGTGATATTATGGTATCTCAGTTTCACTGATTCATTTGATCAAAAGTAATTCCATTTTGTAAGATCATTTAGTAAGATCATTTTGATCAAAGTCATTCCAAACTTCGCGAGTCAGACAATGACATTGTGTGATCAAATACAATCAACTTGTTAACACACTCCACAGCGCCAAAATTGCTTAAGATTGATCATGGATTCCCTGCTATTACGGCCAGCAAAGCAACACGCAGTAAAATTTGAATAGTGCTTTTATTTTTCGAATAATAATTACAGAGTGAATATTTGAATATTTGACTACTTGACTATTTGTGCATACCCATAGTTGGAACATTATATTATTTGTCTGAATTGTAATTGTATATATTACATGTATAATTTAATGAAAACATAGTGTGTTATCGCTTTCCACCACTTTCTAGCTTTTAAAATTCCAATGAAATATCTGAAAATATTAGGGAGTTTTAAATCTGTTTAAATTTATTGTGAATCAAAACTAATTTAATTATTCTGAATTTGCTAATTTTGAATTAACTCAGAAATATGTGAATCACCTACACTATAAAAAATAAAATTTCAAAGTTACAAATAAATATTATTGGGGTACGTTTTACAAGAAAATACAGTTCTCAAATACTGTTGCAGTCTTTATAGTTAAAAAAAATATGTTTAATTCAGTGTGTTGTTAATGTTCTTGTGATTATTTGTGAAATTTACTAGAAATTTCAGAGTGATTCATTTTTCTATTATTATATGTAATCTATAGGTCTCCATTTTTGCGAGGACAGATAGTTTTGTTTGATTGTGTCTCAAACTTCAAGAAAGCATATTTTAAAAGCCATTAGTTCATTTGAAAACATACTTTTTGCATATCCATGTTCACATCACATCAATGCGCACACCTGTAAAACAGGTATGTGGAAAAAAACATGACGTCAGATTATGAAAGCAAAGATCCTGGGGTGCACTTACAGCAGGGTTACGCGCTCACACGCTTGGACATGTGGATCCGCTTTGGAAGTCTTCATAGCGTCTGTCCTGGGGACATTGGCTACAACTACAGGAGATGCTTTGGAAAGGAAAGTTGTCACTTTCATCCTTGAGCATCCCATGAACAGCAGCGCCAATGATCCGATGGATATCTACATGGTTTCATTACTCATTCCATCTATTATCAATTGGTTTTTAATAGGCATCAATGTATATTTAATGAATGTGCTCCATGCTGTCTGGATTTATTTTCACACCCTTCAAGAGCACTTAGATCAAGTCAACAAGGCCTTCAGATGGAGACAGCCTGCCATCATCTTTGTTTTCAGATCTTTCATTTCACAAACAAAACACATGGCTTCAGAAAACTCTGCTTGGCCTGTATCTGAAGACTCTGGTCGTGAGAACTCGCTCCATGTGTTCAAGAGCTGGAAACACTGAAGAGTGAAGTACGACTCACGCTTACTGGAGCTACAATTTCAAGCATGTTGAAAACGGCCAGAAATCATTTGATGAATTGTAATGATGTGAGACCTTTGGCCAAATGATTTTTCCTAAAAGGTTTCTTGAGGAATAAGTGTTTGAAGCTCTCCTTCAGGTCTTTTGGACCTTGCCCTGAATGGTTTTAAATTTTGACATTAAGGACAAAAATGGAAATACGACAAGAAATACTTCAGGCTGTTGGATACAAGGATTCCATGTGGATATTGTAAAATGATACAGTTTAGCTAAACATTTTCGCTATGGTTAGTTAGCAAATGCTAAGTCTGCAGTTATTTAGACCGGTAATGTGTAAGTTTGTAACCCTTGTGCTGCAAAAACTTCTGGTGGATGACCATTTTGAAAGAACAAATCATTCTTTTGAGTCTGATCTTTTCAAGTGAACTGTTTGAACAGTTTTACCAAACTAGTCTGAAAGATTTGTTCACCACACTGAAAAATTATTATTATAATTATTATTTATTTATATAAAATTTTTTGAAGTTCATTTGAAGAAATTTATCAGAGTACATTTTACAAGAAAGAAATACTTTTTCAGTCTTTATAAAATTCACATTTAATTCAATGTGCTTCCACTTCTTTTTTTTCAGTCCGAGTTCTCGATTTAACAACTTAGTGGCTCACTGAACCAATAACTGACTCTTTCAGACATATTTAGCAACCTGTGATATTTATAGGTGATCAGGTAAAATGTTACAAATAAATTATTTTAAAATGATTAAATATTAAATAACTATTTTTAAAAGATGCTGAACTTTTTTTTCAATCAACATCAAAATAAATTGTAATATTGTTTATTGTGAATGCAAATTATAGGTTCTAAATTATATTTTTTTGAGCTGAATCATAGCTGAAGCAAACTGAACACACTGAAGTACTATAACACTGTAAAAAGTGATAAGTTGACTTAACTTAAAAAAATTGAGGAAACCCGTTGCCTTAAAATTAAGTAAATAATAATTAAAAAAATAAGTTAAGTGAATTGTCGAGTTACTTAAACTTTTTTATTATTATTATTTACTTAATCATTTTAAGGCAACGGGTTTCCTAATAAGTTAAGTCAACTTATCACTTTTTACAGTGAAACACCTTTATTAATATTAATTTAAAAAATAATATTACATTTTAATTAATGGTAATTTAAAAAATCATAATAAATTACAATATGTCCCTACATATTGGAATTTTTGGAAAGTTGAACACGTAATATCCCCTACCGGGGAATCATATGAAACATATGATAACATAAAAGAGCCACTGAATCAGTTCATTTAAAACAAACTGTTCAAAAGAACCAATTAGCAAAAATGAATCAAACTTCCCATCACTATTTTTGAATCTAAATCACGGAGCACATCAGCCAATGCAGAACAATTTTAAACACCCATCTGTTGTTCAGAACTGTATCTCCTTCCTTCTTTCCCTTTGTTTTCTGTATGAATTGGCAGTCAACTTTACGTTATGTGATTTTTGACCATGGCCAAATTCTTTTTAACACAGCAGATTTTAACCAAGGCCAAGTTCTTTTCAGAACAATGGATTTATATATTTCCCAAGCTCTATTTAAGCGAAATGGCCAATAAAGGCACACAAAGCAGCTGTGTACCAAAGACATGCAAATGGACTTTCTGGTTTTTAGTACCTCTTGTTTATTTCAGATTTTCCACAGTGAGTTTCAAGAGTGAATGTTTTGTGGAGTATTGTGCTTGGATATGAGGTGAGAATTGAGCTCCATTGAATTTACGTCCTATGTCCTGACTCACTGTCTGCTTAAAATGAGTCCGGTCCCCAGGGTGTAAATGACTGGCAGAGGGGTTGATGGCCTGGCATGCCGTGTTAGTTCCTCAAGGCGTTAATGCATTCACGGCAGGCCAGCGGATCACAGTGTGACTGTTTCTGGGCTGCATCTTCAGCAGGATCACCTGGACTTATTCAACACTCCTGTCTGTGGCACAGATTGTTCTCTTGTTGAGTTTCAGTTTCAATCTACCTTGTAACACTAGTCTAAATCACTAGTCATAATGTGGCCTTTGGGGGCCGACCACTGCGTCCCTTTGCCAAAATGTTATATTTGACAAAACTATATGTAATGTTGACTATACTAACATTATAGTATAATCGAGAGCTATCAATTTTAACATTTATTAGACTATTATACTTATTAGAAATAACGGCTTCTAATTTAAGTAAATTTAATTAAATTTAATTTAATTAAATAAAAAATAGATGAATCCTTAAAGCTACAAAAGTTATTGATTTCCTCTTTTTTATTTTGTTCTTTGATTAACAGACACCAC
Organism: Schizothorax lantsangensis; assembly: GCA_027422415.1. Classification (NCBI taxonomy): domain Eukaryota; kingdom Metazoa; phylum Chordata; class Actinopteri; order Cypriniformes; family Cyprinidae; genus Schizothorax; species Schizothorax lantsangensis. The sequence continues at coordinate 10,682,966 of CM049854.1, read as the reverse complement.
AGCATCTTAGTTATTATGTTATTTGGCTGCTATTACTTTAAGAGCTGCCACTGCTGAACATGACATGGATCTGATACGCATGCTCATAGTTTTATTTATTATAGTTTTTATTTCATTTAGTATGAACTGATGCAGGCTACAGCGCATGCCCCCTTATTTGTGCGTGCAATTGAAGCGTTTTTACTGACATATGGCCTGACAACATTCATGAATTCACTGTTGTTCTACTGAAGCTAATCGTCACCGGTACTATGTGGTCGTAAAGGCAAGCACATTATTTTGAATTTTTAGGTTTTTAAGGTTATGCCGTTTCCAAAACGCCTTCTGATGTAATTCATCTTGGCGCCAAGTTTTCAGTCCATAGCTGCTAAAAGAGCACTGCTGTCAGACCAGGTGCTTAAACCCTTATGTTTGAATATATGTGGGAAAGTCATATATATATATATATATATATATAGACATAGTCCTGTGTGATGATATTTTTCATAAGTTGCAACGATTAGTTTATTTATTGTCGGTTGTATGCATCTCATTGTATGTCTCTGTGCTTTAGACTCTAGTTCAGTGACAATAGGCACTTCAGAACATGCATCCACTTATTTATTTGAATAAAGTATTCAGTGTGCCCCCTATGAAATTCCAAAACGCCTGATGTGAAGCATTACGGTATTCATGAAAAACATGAAGGCACCAAGTTTTCAGTCCCATTAAAGTGCTGCTGAAAAAGAGCACTGCTGTAAGACCAGGTGCTTAAACCCTTATGTTTGAATATATGTGGGAAAGTCATCATGAAAGTGTACAGAAGTGCTGTGCCTTCCTGAAATAGTTTGCTGTCGTGTTATGATTGATTGCCCACCATCTGCAACAGTTGTTAGTGTCTTTTGTGACATAAGAGTCTGTGGGACTGTGTGAGTGATAGAGGGTTTGGGGTGAACGTTCACGTAAGCATTAAATCCTTAAAGCTTTTAAAGGTTTATTATCAGAGACAGATATGCATCTAAGGTTGAGTCTGACGATGTCCAGCAATGCTGCTGCCAAAGTCTTTAAAAAGACAGCAAGGAAAAAAGACACTAAAAAAGAGATATAGTAATGTTCACATTGGCATAATGCCATACTACTCGCACTGTTTTTACTGAGGTTGCTTGGCAGCATTTATTTGAATTTCTTGTTGTTGTTCTTAAAGTATTAAGTAAAACTGGTTTGTACTAAATTAAGAAATTGTAGGTCTTCCATTCAATTAAAACTGATAGATTGCTGACCTTATTCTATAATTTTTTACATTATGTACAATTTCATATGACATACACTCCACAAGACTTGCTGTGATATCTTGCACCAAAAAGCAGTAGATTCATGTCCTGCAAGTTGCAAGGTGGAGGTTTCATGGGTTGAATTTGTTGGTCCAGCACATCCTATATATGCTCAATCAGATTGAGATCTGAGATTTTCAGCAAGTTGAGCTGTAGTAGTTCGTCTGTGTGATCGGACCAGAGGGACTAGCCTTCACACCCAATGTGAATCAATGAGTCCTGGTTCACTGGTTGTCCTTTCTTGCACTACTTTTGGTAGGTACTAATCACTACATACAGTGCAACCCCACAAGAGCTGCTAATTTGAGATGCTTTGACCCAGTCCTAGCCACTAGTTGGCCCTTGTCAGAGTTACTCAGATCTTTTCACTTGCCCATTTTTCCTGCTTCCAACACATGACATTCAAGAACTGACATGTCCAATGTTGGCGCTTTCCATGGTGGACAAGGGGAATTATGGGCACTCTGTCCGGTCTAATATATCCCAACCTTTGACAGGTGCCATTGTATCAATATAATCAATTATATTCATTTTTGAATTTTATCAGATATTAGCAGTAGACACTTTAAGTCCTGCAAGTTACGAGGCAGGGCCTTCATGGATCAGATTTGTTGGTCCAGAACATCCCATAGATCAGGGGTGTCCAACTCAGTTCCTGAAGGGCCAATGTCCTGCAGAGTTTAGCTCCAACCCTAATTAAACACACCTGAACCAGCTACTGAAGGTCTTCAGGATTGTTAGAAACTTTCAGGCAGGTGTTTTGGAGCTGGTTGAAGCTGCAGGACAGTGGCCCTCCAGTTTGACACATGTACCATAGATGCCCAATTGGTTTGAGATCTGGGGAATTCGGAGATCAAGGCAAACCTATAACCGCTTTTGTCATGTTCCTCAAAGGTGTAGGTGGTGTGCAACAGTCTTTAGGTAGGTGGTACTTGTCAGAGTAACATCCACATGAATGCCAGGACCGAAGCTGGTTTTAAAAATGTGCTGATTAGTGTTTGCTGTGCAGTATCCAGTATGCCGTAGTATCTCATTGCGATCACAGTCAGTGAGAATGAGTGGCAGACTGATGCTCAGTAGAGAGTGACAAAGCGTAGGCTGTACTGCTTGTAAATCCAAATTGAAATAATAAGACGTGTCACATGAGCCATTGTATCTTTAGCCAAACTACTGCCACAAATGATTTGGCACCAGGGAGAAGTCGCATATGGGTGGTAACTTCCCGTAAGTGTGGCAAGCTTTCACCACATCAGTGAGATATGACTGTTTCTCATTAATCACATATTTATTTGAGACGCATATGCTATATTTTGTATCCAAAAGCATGGCAGACACACAGAGCACAAAAATAACACACTTTGTTCTTTTCATTCCCAACTCTTCGAATAGAGCCAGAGTTTGTATCACCCTCCCGTGGGAAGGAATTGTTTTCTCTGTTTCTCCATCTGGCTCCACCAGAATTCATCTTTTCCAGCCTCGTATAGTTTTTCCCCCTATATATGATAAGTTATTATTGGTCTGTATAATTTGAAGGTGGTACATTGGTTAAATATGAAACAAGGACAGCGGGACCCCTTTAAAAATGTTGTAAAATGACACCAGCTGGATGGTGGTCAGTGGCAAAGCTGGTCATTTTTTTTAAAAATTTGTTTTTAACACTACAGCTGGAAAATCATGACAGATCTTTTCTGACAAATTTCTATAGGTCATAAGTGTCTTATGTTTTGTTCTCTTTCCAAAATGTGCAGAAGCACATGCTATTGAACAAACTTTATGAAGGATTGTGGTTGAGTCTGAGCCATAAGAGAGTCTATAGGGTGAACGAATGTGAAATAATTAAACCTGAAAGTGTTTCTTTCCTAGTTACATGGCTAATGGGTTGATGCCAGTGCATTTAAACTCAAAACATTACCTTAGCAACTGTTGCCACCCATCATTTTTTAAAATGCAATTTGATAGCAGCTATCATCAAAAATTGATGTATGTTGTTTTGCGACTGTTTCTGGCAATATGACTTTAAAGTCTGTGTAAAGTCAATTCTGAGAATTGTTTGTAAACACATTATAAATGTTAGAAATGCATTGCTGAAACATGTTACAAAGACTGTGAACTATGTAGTACTTAATTGTGGAGTTAGACCGTTAAACAGTTTTTCACCATTTTCGTGATCAGGATTTTTTGGCCGTGTTCTGTCGATTTGTGCTACCCTGTCAGATTTTCCTACCTCCCATTAAAACAGTAGGTAGTACAACTCGACAACGAAAAATGCTACCTGTTAAATTATGATTTATTAATGTCTACACCTACCACAACCCTAAACCTACCCTTACATTAATGCAAATACAGTAATTATGTGTTATATTCGCGGTTGTGGCTAGAAGGGATACAGCTACCGGAAACCAACAATAAATATTTTTTTCTACCTATTAGATTGTGTTTTATTAACGTCTACACCTACTCCAACCCTAAACCTACCCCTTACAGTAATGCAGATGCATTAAATATTGTTGTTCAGCGTGAGAAAAAGTACGAAATATTGATTTGCACATGCGCAGTAAGCCCCAGTAGGAAAATCTGACGGGTAGGATAAAATGTCAGGACACCGGGGCTAAATCATGACTCGATGATGCAATCGAGCCACCGAGCATGGCCCCTTTCCCAACACTCAGCGCCGCCAGTGGACACGCCCCAGCGATTGAGATCAGAGAATACTGCTTATTTTTTCAAGATTTTGATACCTTATTTTATTTACTTGGCGGGTTTTTTTATCATTCAAATTTAGCTGGGTGGTTAATAACACATTTTTCTGTGGTGTGACAGACTCAGAACACACATTTAATATTGACTTTACAAGGACTTTAATATCTCGGAACTGTGACTTTCTCGCAATGTGACTTAATATTTCACAATTGCAACCTTGTTTCTTACAATTGCAACTATTTCTTGCAGTGTGACTTATATTTTACTATTGCGTCTTTCTGTCAATATAACTCAATATGTCTGAATTGTACTCACATGGTGACTTATCTCACAACTGCAACTTTATTTCCCTCAATTGTGACTATATCATGCAGGGCAATCTCATGGTTTAACTACTGTTTTTCTCACAATTGTGACTTTATTTACACATTTGCAGCTAATTTATTTTACATTTGAAACTACTTACCACAATTGTATTTCTCGTAATTGCGACAATATCTCAGAATTGTCATAGCAACATTGTCAATTTTGTGACAGTATCCCACATTTGGGATTGCTAATATTTCCTGTAACTGTGATTTTATTTCTCGCAATTATGATTATATGTGGTCTTACAGTTGCAACTACTGTTTCTTATAATTGTGTGACTCTCACATTTGCCATTATCTCTCGCAATTGTGAATATTTCTCATAATTGCACCCATATTTCACAATTGTGACTGTTTTTCAGTTACGACATTCCCATTGTAGTCACTGTCTCACTTTTTCTCACAGTTGTGACTTTTTTTGTAATTGCAACTTTATATCTCAGTTGCAACTGTATTTTTCTACTTTCTCATAACCTGTTACCTTTTGTATATTATACCTTGAGGTAGAAACTAGCTTCCATATTTCACAACATAGTTGAATGAAGGTAGCTTCAGAGTTTCACAGTCTCAAAATAAAAATATAACTGTTTAATAAAGATTAAAGAACTGTTTGCTGTGTATCAACTTATTTGTTTCTGTAAATCATTCCATGCCTTTCTCACTCCAACGATATCTCCTCAAATATAAATATCTACAGAAATATTAAGTTTGGCTGTCAGCTGTAATATTAATGGTAAAGCACAGGCTTTATTCCAAGTCTACGCCACTACACTGGAACTTCACTATCCAGGGTCCTGATAAGGTTTTTTTTCCATCAGTAGTGGGATGGGTTCTGGACTCGGCTTAGGAACAGTGGATAAAAGGAGTTTTTTTTTTGTTAACTTTGGCTGATGTAGAGAACGGAGCCGGAATCCTGTCTTATTCTCCATCCCTCCCCCTTTCCTTTTCTGTATCTTCAGGTCCCCAGTAGTTCATGGTAAAAATAAAACAGCGCTAAGCCTGGCACTGTGCTCAAGCAGTAGTTAAAGCTGATGGATCGCTGCTGGCTCGGTGCCTGGAGCACGGCTTTATGGGTCTGAGGGGATCTTGGGAACCCCGAGATGTGGAGCTTGGCGCTGGGTACGGATGCAGGAGGGAGTGGGGAGGGTGTTGTGGTTGGGTGGACATGAGGTGTGCGCTTGTATGAACACACAGATCCTAGCATGAACGTATTTTCACATGTCTGTCAAGATATGCAGTAGTGTGTAAAGAAAAAAGTCCTTCTAGCTATACTGTATAAGTACATTAGTTGTGATTTGAATATATATGATTAGTTTATGTATTTATTTTGATAAACACTTGAGTATGATGCATCTACCATCTGGAAAGCATTGTTTTCTGTTTTAAACATCTGATAATCATCGCAAAAAGATCACATTTGCATATGTTATGATGTTAAACATTAAGAAAATGTCCGTTGAATGTCATTCTAAATTACATTCTGAATGTTGTTCTAAATTTGCAAAGCATGTGTGCTTTTACGGATGTCTTTCATATTTTCTATGGGTAAATCTTACAAAACCTCTCAAGATAATGTTTGGGCACAAAATCAAAAGAAAGAAATCTGAATATTTTGCTTTAAGAAAATAAAACCTATTTGTAGAACATTTTAGAAGTTTTGCATATTTTTTTGCATTTTAATGACATTTAAGCACATTTCTGTGGAAGCTTGTTTACACCACAGGATAGATAACTAACTGAACTAAATAGTTATTTGTGACTTTTAATCTCTCAAATCTGACTTGTTTCCTGCAATTCTAAGTTTATTTAGCAAAATATAATACTAAATAAATAAATAAATAAATATCAAATAAAAAATAGATAAAAAATCTAATCAAATAAAGCTAAATATCATAAATGTTCTACAAATGTTTTATTTTCTTAAAGCAAAATATGTTTTATTTCTTTCTTTTGATTTTGTGGCGAAATATGACACCCCAATCACACAAAACAGAAACAAACAAACAAAAAAATTACGAGATGTAAACTCAGATTTCTGCGGGGGAGGGGAGGTTGACGTTATATTTTTTTGTAGCATTTGTCGTACTGCATCAGTACTACCATTGCATTGTAGTATTTGTTTACTGTAATAAACTGTATTACTGTAATGGTAATCATTAAGAATAGCATTACAAAACTTAATTACCTTACTTAAAAAAATGGCTTAATTATCATGAAAACTATGTCAGTGCACCTGAAAAGACAAATAGGTATTATGTTTTTTTTCCACTAAAAATTCAGTCTTTTCGATTTTGAAATTAAATGTGAAATGTTTTCATGTCGTATTCTGTAAGATTAACCCATAGGGATGCACGATATTTTGCAGATAAATTATTCTAAGTTTATTTATAAATTATCCAATCTAGATATAATACTAAATCAATCAATAAGTCTGATATCTGAATATCAGCGCAAGTACTCTCAAAATCATCTGTGAACAGAGTTTTTCTTGGTAAACAAATGCTATTTCAAATGTTCAGCAAATAAAGTTTTAACACAACAAATCTTATATCTCACTGAAATATCGCGGCGAAGCTGTATTAAGGGACTTTAAATGTTCTACACGTCAATTGCGCGTTTTATTTTCTTACTGTAAGCGAGAGAACAGCTGCTTTACCTGCATAGCTGTTGCTTGTCCCTTTATTCCTCATTTGCACTTTTGCATTTCTTTTGTGAAATACTTGAATATAAATTTGTTGTTAATGAATATGACTGTTGCACCCCACACTCACACTACACATGTTCTCACGCAGAAAAATACATCGCAACAAACAAACAGAGAAGACAAAAATGATTACAAGGTCTCAGGATGTAAACTCAGATTTCTGCGTGGGGAGTTCAAACAGGCGATCATCTTTTCATATTTACCTAAAGGTTGACGTTATATTTTTTTGTAGCATTTGTCGTACTGCTACTCAGTACTACCATAACGTGAAACCATAAAAAGCACATGTAGTTTCATCACTTTAGTGTCGCAGTTGTCTTTTTCAGTAAAGTATCTGTCTGTAATAAACTGTATTACTGTAAGCTCCTATCGGGGCTAATCATTAAGAATGATAAGAGCAGCATTACAGCAAACTTGCAAGCCATTACCATTACACTGTTACGCAAAACAAGTACTTTAAAGGAATACCTTAGCTTAATTATCATGAAAACTATGTCAGTGCACCTGAGACAGGCCGTAGCTGTCGGGCTAGACGGATAAATAGGTATTATGTTTTTTTTCCACTAAAAATTCAGTCTTTTCGATTTTGAAATTAAATGTGAAATGTTTTCATGTCGTATTCTGTAAGATTAACCCATAAATACCATACATTAGATATAATACCGTATGACACGTTCTATAACATCAAATGACAATAGTAAACTATATTAGGGGAGGATGATGGACAATGCTTAGGGTGCAGTGGAGAACAAGAGCATTAGCACTGAGAGCTTGTTATGGTGGGATTATGGGAGAGGTTACGGGGCGGGAGAGGGAGGGTCAGCCGAGGCGGGGTGCTGGAATCCAGGGTAAATCAGGTCTGTCGCTTGGCCCCTTTACCCACGGACAGGTGAGCGCCACGGAACAATGAGGACTTTGTGAGAGAGCAGGACAGGTGCACTGTTCACCCTCACAGAACCTCAGGCTACACAGCAGCGCTCCTGCCTCCGTGTCTCTCGTTTGCTTTATCTCGTCTCGTCTCAGGCCTCATTTAACATAACTGTCAGAGTTTATCAATGCATGCAAAGAAATACCCTTGAGAATGTACCGTAGTTCTAGCGTAATAACCACAGTGTGCTATCTGCACTAAAGCCATATCCAACAGTAAAACCAGAGTTAGATCAGTGTAAATACATTGTTCATATATTATGAAATGTGGAAAACTATAAAAAAGTGATACTAATGTGCCACAAAACAGCATACATACAGTATAGATCTGGCATCTGACATGTTTTCAGTTAATATTTGATGAACACAAATATATTGCCAACATTTTATATTAATATAACATTATTATAACATAACATTTTATAAAAATGTCATTATAACTAGAGGTAGACCGATTAATCGGTTTTGCCGATTAATCGGCACCGATAGTTGATTTGCGGAACTATCGGTTATCGGCAAAAATCCATGCCGATAGTTTTCCGTGTTGCATCTGTTGCTGGAGTGGTTGAGAATGGTCTGCTGTCATTATACAGTATGAGAGCAGCCTCTAGAGGCGGAAATCACTGACAGCACGTGTTGTTTGTTTTGGCATGTGACACTGCGCATGAAATGCATTTCAAGATGGCCATCTTTAAGCATGACTGTTGAAATGAAATGGTAATACTTAACAATAAGAGTCCATTTGTAATATTAATGAAAGCTGTAGAAGTATTGTTCCTTGTTAGAGTGTGTTCATTTCATTTCAACATTTACTATTACTAATAGGCTTCATTTTGAAATTTTAAAGTTTCTTCTTTTAACATTAGTAAACTATGAAATAACTTTAATGATCAATATAATAATTAATATAAAAAAATACAAAATTTGTATTCATTTACAAAGTATGGTTCAGTACTGTTACTGCTTTTTTTTTAAATAGCAAAGCTCTATTTTAGTTTTCGTTCTGTATCCATTTTAAAAACTATCGGTTGATTAATCGGTATCGGCCAGTGTGGTCCAACCTAGCTATCGGTATCGGTAAAATCCACTATCGGTCGACCTCTAATTATAACATTATACAACACTTAATAGAACAGTAGTTTATGGATATTCAGATGTGACTATGTACTGTATGCACATATATTATTCAGGGTTTGATGACATTCATAACTTTGTAATGCATTTTAACTGGTGGTTTGTTACATGTTATACAATGTTTCTTAAAATGAATGAAAGTCATTATAAAATGTTAACAATAATATATCTACACACAATATATATATATATATATATATATATATGTGTGTGTGTGTGTGTGTGTGTGTGTGTGTGTGTGTGATGCATGCATAAAATATCTCTTGTTTCTTCTCTTGTTTTCTTGTTTTACCTCATAAATATTAATTCTTATAAGAAATTTGCCCACTAAGATGGACTAATTAATAAACCGCCCAGAAGGCAGATGACTGAGAATAAACAAATCCTACTGTGATGAATTGTAGCTTATGAATTATTACCAGATTAAGACCACACAGAGACAAATATTTGGTGCAATAAACATTTTAAATTGAACGAACGGCTGTTAATGTGTCTGTTTAGACCAACACAAACATTTGCTTGTACTTTCTTGTAAAGTCTCTCATTATGTTATATTATCACCATTTTGGATTCAATCTTTTTGTTTTTGTGAAACTTGTGCTCTTTTAATTAGCACAGATTTTGTGTTTCTTTTTGTAACTTTTTGTAACTTTGTAATATACTATGTATATACTGTATATCAGAGTATATATTTGTAATATATACTTTGAGCTTATGTACTACAGTTTTTGAGTGAAAAAAATGTTCTTTGTGGACAATTTTGGTGATGTTCATTCAAAAACTGAGGTGCTTACGATCAATCAGTTCCAAAAAACAAATACAAAACCTGTGCTAATTGAAAGAAAAAAGGTGATAAAATGAATAAATGCAATATTTGGTAATAATATAGCATGACAGTAAATTTATAAGCAAGTTTTGGAAGATGGTCATTTTTATCAGGATCACCAGAAAAATAAAATAAAAATAATAATAATTTAAAAAAAAAAACATTTTAGAGGGGAAAGTTGTTATACCTTGTGTGAGGAAAGTAAGTAAGTTTTAGTCCAATATAGCATGCAAAAAATCCTTTCTGGGTCAAAACGGCCAGAACACAACATGAGGCGTAACACAGAGGTTTTATAATCTTTTTTACATTGCACTGTGAGGAAAACTGGCCAACCAATAACATTTATTCTTTTGGTCACATGCCCAGAGCTGCTGCTGATACATAAATTTGGTGGTGCTATTGAACAGACTAATTTGTTAAGCAACAGTGAATAGCAAAGGATCCTGGTTGTCTTGTCCTTGGACTGTTGTATTTGATTTCATCTGATAAACACTATTGCGAGTAAAAAGAAAAGTAAATGCTGTTTGGTTGCCTTTCTTCTCTGTGACAAACAGGTGTCAGAAAGTTGAGTGGAAAGTTACATACCGCTGCCTTTGTGGATCACTGTATTTTTGCTTTTTTTATATATATAAGTGCCACCTACTGTCAGAGAGTGAATTCGCATTTTCATTTAGCCCATCTACCATTTTCTACATTAAACAGACAAATCGCTTGTGAAAAGACCAAATTTTGGTACCATACATTCGTGTTTACACAAACAGCCCTTTACTTGACTGAAACTTTTCAGAAGATTACCAAACAACGTCTGCATAACTATTTATATTTGCATTAATTTAAGATCAGCTCAGCTCCAATGGCATTACATAAATCCTCGTGCTTTGATCAGAAGCTGAGGTGTTGAAAAAGTTTCCACATTTGCAGATGTAGATGGAGTGTTGTGCTTTCAATCTGAAGCCCTGGCCACTCTTTATGATTTATGACAAATTGGCTTGATTATGCTGCTGGATTTGTTACCGTAAACGTCCACTAGCATACTAGTCCCTGTGTGGTACTAAGTTTCTGTTCTTTCCTTTCCAGTGCATTGGTTGACGTCTGTGTCATTGAGTCGTGTGTATATTTCCTGTACAGTAATCATGGTGCTTTAGATGATCAGGCTATATGAGATGTTGTGCAATTAGCTGGTTATGTCTTGGGGTGGCTGCCTAGCATGTGCTACGTTGGTTTTGAGTTATTGCTTTTGAAAGGTATGCAGAGCAGACTCAAAATGAGGGGAAACATCTTAAATTATTGGAGAAGTGCTCTGGCTTGAGGAGCGAAACCAGTATGGTTTATTTTTCCACAGTGGCACAAGGCCGCTTGCGTGTTTCCAATGGCAAATATTATTGTGGGTAGAATGGTGTAGGTATGACAAAATATTTGATATATTTCGCAATATTTATGTATTTATGGCTTAAAATGGTCTTTTTTCATCTATCTATCTATCTATCTATCTATCTATCTACATAAAATTCAGATATAATTCATAAAAGCTGTGAAGATTATCATGATCATAAACTTTAGTTGGTCACAGAGCTTATTTTCTGCAGGAATCTAAAGATAATGGAAAAATCCTATTGGCTTTTAGTCAAGAGAACTTTTGGGTTGGCCTACAAAAAATCTTCATCACTGCAGCACTCCATATTGTGTATAGCTGATCAAATGTAAAAAACTGTAACTTGAATGCAATGTAAGTCGCTTTGGATAAAAGCGTCTGCTAAATGCATAAATGTAAATGTAAATGTATAGAATAAATGCTAATTTGAGTGTAGTGGAATGAGTTCAAGAGAAATGGGAAATGATGTATATCAAGCAGGAATCCTCGGTGCCCGGGCACGTGTTGATAATCTTTCAGCAGGTTGCAGTGGCCGCTGGTGACCCGAGTTACGGTACCATTTGATTCGTTTTCCTTCCCAGCTGTATTGGAACACAGCCAGCTGTTCATGTTATAGGCTGGAGATACGCCAACTTCCTCCTGCTGCCAGTCACCTCACACACTGGCATCTGGCCATATAGACAGAGACCCGGTTAAACCTTCACACCTACCCTGGCTTACCTTCTCATAGGCCTTCATGTAGAGCTGAATCGGCTGTTAACCTGGTTAAATTTGACAAATTTTGAGCTTAGATGAAATTAAGATGTAAATATTTACAGTCCCCGTTCTGACATGACCCTTACAGGCCCTGGAATCTTTTCAGAAGTCAAACAATCCCATGATTGTCTTCACAGACTATGAACTAGGAACTGTTTACATAAATTATACAATAATGAACTCCCCCAAAAAGTGAATGGACAATAGTTAAAACATTGTGAAATTTCATCCCGCTCCTTCCATGGAAATCTGTAGATGCTGGAGTGATTCCCAAACCACAGCAATTTGTGATTCCTATTCCCTGAGTCCCTATAGGAGTTTTCTTTTTCCAGAAGATAGGTCGTAACAATGACCACTACCGAATGGGCGGCACTCCAGAAAGAGTCCTTCCCTTGTTTATTGTGCACACCTGCTATTCTCTTCATTCTGTCCTATTTCAGAATATTACTGTATTATGTCTTCTGGCGTGTGTGATTTTTGTTATATCTAGTCTCTCTTGTGAGTTTCTGGATTTGGTAAGTGTTTACTATCCTTGTTGAGCACTGGGACCCTTTTAAATTTAGAGGCTTGTTTTGCCATAATCCTGTATTATGCAATCAGTTTCATAATGCTACTGGAATGAAAGTTCTGGACACACTCGGGTGAAAACTGAAATTGTCATTTTTAAATGCTAAAATAACAATAACAAATAAGTTATTTTATAGCTATAAATAACAGAAAAACTATTTGCAAATATATTCCTTTTCCATATCAGTTGTGTTTTAGGTATATATTACAATTACAATTACAAAAATACATTTTTATTTGATTGTATATTATAATACTGTAATTATAATACTATAGTATTATTTTATTTTAGTTATTTTTTTTAAAGGTTACAAAGATTCTTGAAGGCTCCCACTTTTTAAAAAAAGAAAAAAAATGTACATGGCTTTTACAATCATTTATGACTTACTGGATAACAGATAATAATAGTTTTTCCCCTCTCTCTCTCTCTCTCTCTCTCTCTCTCTCTCTCTCTCTCTCTCTCTGTATTACTCAATTTCTACCCTATTTAGGGCTTGACATAATTAAAAAAAATTTTTATACACAATTATAAAAAAAATCCCCTTGGTCCACTGGTCTAGATGCAAAAACTGTGCAATTATGCACATGTTCCTAAAATTAATATTAACTTTAAACAAACTCTTGTCCCAGAAGAATAGATGTCTATGATGTGCAGCTGTTTGGTTTTGAATGTATCATCCTTAGTCATTTACATTCTATCCAATTAGTCCTGGATTGTTTCATGGGTGCACTGCTTATTCTCCATGTCAAAGATTTTGTTATTAGATGTTAAACAGTTTCTGTGCACATTTTTAGCCAAGATATTCAGCCTCTTTTAGCCCAAATCTGAAAGTTTTCAGAGATTTTTGGCTGCTGATAGTCCAGTCCATCTTTAGCAATTAGATCAGTTTGGACATTAATTTAAAGACACAACTTTTTCAAGAAGGTTTTAACTACGGTAACATCTAAATCTAAGAACATTGGCAGTAACCTAAAAACCTTATAGATCCACTAATTTAACATCTAGTTGACAATCATGACCATCTCTTAATGCAAGACGTGGTCTGGCATCGAAAGCTCCAAATGTTCAAAAGTGAATCCATTAGGTTCGTATCACAGTGGCAGGTTTCTGGAACTTGAATGACCAGAAGTGGGCTTCCCATAATCAACTAGTGACTCACTTCTGCTGAGCTCAAACGATTGGCCCGCAATGCTCTTTTTGCCGGGAAGAGAGTGTTACGTTAACCCCAAACAAAGTGGCCTCCAAACCTACCATCATGGGGAGTATCAGATCAACCGCTTTGCGGTAAGACATGCTTGAAAGAGTCCATGCGTAAACTCATCGCATTGCACTGACTGGATCTTCCCCATCACACAATGGCATAGGAGAAGAAAGGCAAACCAGATCATGCAGGTCTCAAGCCCAACACAAACACATTTGCGGCCGAGGATCGCGCCACACACCATGCGCGTTAAGTTCTGGACGTCCTGTCAGTGAACGTGCCCACTCGATTTCTGTGCGGTCGGAGCAGAAATGGCACAGCTTGTCCCTCTTGGACTTTTAAAGATGGTTCTGCATGCTCCCCTTGATTGCCGTTCAGCTGGAGTTCGTTTGCCGCAGACAAATGTGAAACGCTTTCTCCAATCTTATTTCCCCGGAACATTGGCACTGGATTTGGAAAGCCGCCATTAGAAAGATTGAAAACACAGTAATACTGTCAAAATTTGCATTGCTTTCATAACTGGCGCACAGAGATCGGGTTCATCTGTTTCATAAAAACCACATATTATCGTGAGCTACATGTTTCCCATGTATTATCTAACAACACGCCAGCACTTTTCCTGTGTTGGGTGCAAGTAGCGGTATCGGGTTACCCCTTGTTCTGTATTGGTCATTTGTAATAGTGTTTAGATTTACTTTGGTGTAAATCTCTCACAGGTTCTCATATGAACGTTCCATCTGGAGAAACCATCAGCTCTCCGCGTGCAGTTAAATTTCAATGTGGGGTGCTGCGTGTTCCCTGCTTTCTACTTCGAATCACGTAGAGGGACAATGGAAATCTTTATAACCCATGACTCAAACTGCAAAGACTTCACTCTTCTCCTGTTGAAAAAAAAGTGGTTTCAGAAGAAAGGTTTAAGGTGGATTCTCAGGAAGCTCCTCCAAAGGCTATCAGCAAACCCTGATAAATCACGAATGACATGGGAAGTCATAGCTCTTTATGTTGCAGAACTACTGCTGCTGGAAAGAGAACATGCAAACCTCCATATAATTTATAATGTCTCCATGCTCTTCAAACCTTTATAATTAGTGCTTGCATCCTTTTCCTGGCTTTTGTCTTAAAATAATTGTTAAAGGCAGGCTAGGTGATTTGGTTCAAAAACATTGTCTCTTCACATCTTGTTAGCAATCAATAAGTTAATTGGTTCAACTGTATACCATCTGTGGAAGGCGTAGGATCATAAAATGTTAATCTAATAATATCCCTCACAACGTGTCCTAACTACACGTGACGTGATGCCGTGACACACAATAAAAGTTATCTTTTCCATGTTAATCAGTGTTTTTGTTCTAACTAGACGTGACGGCGACACACAAAATCATTAATTTAGAAACGGTTTCTATTTCTGCGACATCGCGGCTGGAACAACAACATACAAACTATATGACAGTGATAATCTCAGGTGATTATGTGCTTTATTCAAAGTTAAACGTGTCTAATGTGAGTCATCATGTGAGTATCATTTTGCATGACCTTATAGCCATTCTGAAAGCAACAACAGATAGTTTACCTCAGATCTTGAAAATAAATTAAAGCAAAGATGACCGTTAAAACTGGGTGTATTCCATGACTAGGGTTGGGTATCGTTTGAATTTTATCGATTCCGATTCCGATTCTGCTTATCGATTCCGATTCTTTTCGATTCCCAGTTTCGATTCCAATGTGATTAAATAATGATATCAAACATTTATCCTGTGTCTCTTTTTTGCAAACCATTTATTGGAGCTGAATACCATGAACAAAAATCAACAGGCTACATAAAATCTGGACTCTTTAAGAGCTGTTTGTGTGCGAAATAGAACTGCATGATTCTGGATAAATTAAAAAAACTTTTTTTTTTCTTTTTTTTTTCCCAATGGAAGTTGTGCTTCTCTCATGATTCTGAAGAAAAAAAACGTTAGACAACTAAACAAAATCACATGTAATTTATGAATGAATGATTCAGTGACTCACTCAAGATGTACTTGGTTCATTACTGGATGAACCAGTGTTCTTGAATGAATCTCTTGTGTGATTCAAACACAAATACATTTTAACAGCTCATTTTCGCCACCTACAGGCGTAACAATGTAATCGATAAATCTACATTTGATGTGTCAAATTACTTTCAAAAGGTGATTTACTCCATTTTAATCGCTACTGTACACATCAGAGTTTATATCTGAACTATAATCTTTATCCCAGTACTTCTGTGATTTGAATGTTTGTAACACAGAAATAATGATACTGTGTGGTTGAAAAGACTGTGAGTCTGTTTCATTCCAAGGCAAGGCAAGGCAAGTTTATTTATATAGCACATTTCATACACAGTGGTAATTCAAAGTGCTTTACATAAAAGAAAGTGAAATAATCATTCACAGCAATAAAAACAAGGAATTTAAAAATAATAAAACAAGGAATTTTAAAATGATATAGAAATTGATTTAAAATGAAATTTAAAACAGTTAAATAGAAAAGGATTATACATAAAATACAATGCAGTCAGTTCGGACGTAGCACAGTGCTCATTTAACAAATGCACAGCTAAATAGATGAGTTTTGAGACTGGATTTAAATGTGGCTAATGTTTTAGCACATCTGATCTCTTCTGGAAGCTGGTTCCAGCTGCGGGCGGCATAATAGCTAAAAGCGGTCTCCCCTTGTTTTGTGTGAACCCTTGGTATTTCTAACTGACTCGATCCTAATGATCTGAGTGGTCTGTTAGGTTTATATTCAGTGAGCATATCTGCAATGTATTTAGGTCCTAGGCCATTGAGTGACTTATAAATGAGTAAAAGTACTTTAAAATCAATCCTAAATGTAACTGAAAGCCAGTGTAAGGACCTGAGGACTGGTGTGATATGCTCAGATTTTCTGGTTCTAGTCAGAATCCTGGCAGCAGCATTCTGGATGAGCTGCAGCTGTCTAATGGTCTTCTTTGGAAGGCCGGTGAGGAGACCATTACAATAATCCACCCTGCTGGTGATGAAGGCATGAACAAGTTTCTCCAAGTCTTGACTGGAAACAAAACATCTAATTCTTGCAATGTTTTTGAGATGATAGTATGCTGATTTAGTTACTGCTTTGACATGACTACTAAAACTAAGGTCTGTCTCCAGAATCACCCCAAGATTTCTGACTTGATTTTTAGTTGTTTGACCCCTAGAGTCAAGGTATGCATTCACCTTGAGAACTTCATCTTTGTTTCCAAATGCAATGACTTCAGTTTTCTCCTTGTTTAACTGAAGAAAGTTTTGGCACATCCAACTGTTAATTTCATCAATGCATTGGCATAGGGAGTCAATTGGGCTATAATCATTTGGAGATAAGGCTAGGTAGATCTGGGTATCATCAGCATAGCTGTGATAGGCAATTTGGTTCTTCCTCATTATCTGACTTAGTGGGAGCATATAAAGGCTAAACAAGAGCGGTGCAAGAATTGAGCCTTGTGGGACTCCGCATGTCATGGACGTCCACTTAGACTTATGCTCTCCTATACTCACATAATAACCTCTCCCTTCTAAGTATGACCTGAACCATTTGAGTGCCATCCCAGAAAGCCCGACCCAGTTTTCCAGTCTCTCTAGAAGTATGTTATGATCGACAGTGTCAAACGCAGCACTAAGATCTAGTAGTACCAGCACTGATATTTTGCCAGAATCAGAATTAAAGCGAATATCATTTATTATCTTAATGAGTGCTGTCTCTGTGCTGTGATGCACGCGGAAACCAGATTGAAAATTATCCAAGTATCCATTTGAGGTTAAGTAGTTGTTCAGCTGATTAAAAACTACCTTTTCAATAATCTTACCTATGAAAGGAAGATTTGATATTGGTCTATAGTTGCTCAACATGGTGTTATCAAGATTGTGCTTTTTCAGAAGGGGCTTAACAACTGCAGTTTCCAGGGAGTTTGGAAAAGTCCCAGAAAGAAGTGAGGTGTTCACCACTTCTAAGAGATCTGCTTCTAAACAGTTAAGCACACTTTTGAAAAAAGATGTGGGAAGTGTGTCAAGATAGCAGGTTGACGATTTAAGATGCTGTACTATTTCTTCCAAAATTTTGCTATCAATTGTTTTAAAAACAGACATAGTCACTTCTTTTTGAGATTGCTGTCGAATCTGTGTGACCTCTGTATTACAGGAAGATGTGCCAATCTCCTTTCTGATATTACTGATCTTCTCTGAAAAGAAGGAAGCAAACTCATTGCATTTGCTGTCAGAGAGCATTTCACTGGGAATCTGACTTGGGGGGTTTGTCAGTCTCTCAACAGTAGCAAAAAGAGTGCGGGTGTTGTTTAAGTTACTGTTTATAAGGTTTGAGAAGAAGGTCTGTCTAGCTGTGGCTAGTTCCAAATTGAAAGCATGAAGGCTGTCTTTATAGATGCTATAGTGTATTTCAAGTTTCGTCTTCCGCTGTCATTCCAGACAGATGACAGCTGCTCTCTTCAGGTCAGTGGCAGCATGAGCGCAGATTTAAATGTTCAAATCACACTGATGTGATCGTACGCTGTTCAAAGGTTGAGGAATGAAACAGATGGATGTTTGTAATTTAGGAATAGAATCACGTTGGTGTTTGAATCATGTTCGCGATCTTTAACGATCTATTTAATTAAAGTGCTTTGTCATGTTGGTGGTGACACCTGTCTTGCAACATGTTTAGCTATCACAGATATTATACTTAACTTTTTTGGCTTCTGATCGCAACTGTAGCCAAACTTTGGAGCGCCTACTAGCGAGCAAGGTCCTGGCAGATCACTGTAGGTCCGGTCCTCACAGATGAAGAAAAAAAAAAAGCGCATAGGAATCGATAGGCAGAATCGAAATTTTAATTTGACAACAAGTATCCGATTCCTGACCTTAAGTATCCGATTCTGGAATCGGAATTGATTTTCGATTCCCATCCATATCCATGACAGAGATGGTATCAGTCACTCAGTATGTACATTTAATGATGTTAAAATGGTTTAATATTTATGAAATAGATTATAAACGTATCCATTTCGTTGCGAGAGCAGTGTGCTTCCAGAGTGAGCCCGCCCACACACACTTCTGATTGGCTGTGATATTTGATTGATTCTGTCGCGTCTGGTGTGGACACCCAAATTGCTTGTCGCTGGAATCTTGTCGCGTTGCGTGTAGTTAGGACACGGTGTCAGTCCGATGGGTACGATAGGTTGTCCAACCTGCCTGTCAACGTATGTATTTGCGCGCCTTTGTTCACGTAGACATTATACATCATCAGCGTGCTCCATTACGCTATTGCAGACCGAGCGAAAATGAAAGACATTATTATTGTAATATTATGCACTTTGTACTGTAATGTTTTCTCACCGGTGAATGAGACATGAGGTAATTTGACAGCATTGACGCCATCTCTCATCGCGTCGCTGGTTAGCTTCTGGTCTGTCTGTGCACGTTCATGTGTTTTGGAGGTGTGGCTTTGGAGAGTGACTATGCAAGGAGGGTGGGATCTTATGCTTTTAAAGCTAGCTTACTATTGCTAGCCTCTCTGAAATCACCTACCCTAGCTTTAAACCAATTACTGACCTTTAATGTCATTCTCAACTTTTCCAAAAATAACAACAGACCTCTTTGGTTCTTGTGTGATGATGTTTAGTTGTGTGACACCAATGAGGCTTAATGTTATTATTATTTTGATTGAGGCTTTGTATTGATTAGTAATTTGATTTGGGAATAAATAATGTTTGCTCTTTTCATTGTACAAAGTGACCATATTGTTTCAGAAAACAGAATTAAATGACTGGAGTTTGGATTACTGTTACACTGTCCTTTTTGGAGCTTGAAACTTTTGGATCCCATTTATTTTCGGTGTGTGAAGAAACAGCTTTGTCTTCTGCAGACAAAAAAGACTCAAGTTTGGTATGAAATGAGGGTGAGTAAATATTGACAGAATTTAATTTTTTTAGGTGAACTATCCCTTTAAATGGACTAAACAGAGATGTTGTTCCATTCATGATGAATAATGTGCCCCCTTTCCACTGCCATGGTACCAGAGGTAGTGCCCAGTCTGGCCACATTCCGGATGTTTCCACTGAAGACAAGGCTGGAAAAATTGGCTCCTCGTTGGATCCTTAAACCAGCTGGTGTCGAACCAGGAACCACTAACGTCAATTGTCGGCGAGGTGGTATAATGTCCTCGCCATGAAATTTTCAGCAGGTCACAGAGGGGGTGACATAGCAGTTATAGATCTGGGCTTGTAACCGAAAGGTTGTAGGTTCAAACTTTGAATAAAATGCCTAATTGTCTTAAAATCCATATGTAATATGGACGTGGACCAAATGCAAAACAATTCATACAAATGTAAAATAACTTGGGAATCCCAAAGGGGCAAGCAGTGAATTTTCCGTCTAATTAATAGCAGTATAAAGTAAGTGTTGAGACGTGTATTATGGGACAGTACGTCATTGGCTCCTTTGAATACTTTCATGTCTTAGGTCATACTGGCCGTTTCCTAATTTCCAGACTCTTAAGTGTACTTTGTGTCATTGACCAAGAGTTATTCAAGTCCTCCGTTAGCACATATCCACACATTAGCACACAGATAATAACAAACCCTGCTTTTGTGCTTAAAGGAATACTTCACACAAAAATGAAAATGACTCCATAATTTACTCACCCTCAAGCTCATTCAGATGAATACAGACGGAGTTATATTAAAAAATGTCCTGGCTTTTCTAAGCTTTTTAATGCCAGGTGTGGATATTTTGAAGCCCCAAAAAACTGTGTCCATTTATTATAAAAAGTACTCCACATGGCTCTGGTGGTTTAATAAAGGCTTTCTGAAGTAAAGTGATGTGTTTGTGTAAGAAAAATATCCATATTAGCATAAGCTCCAGTGAAAATTTGCTAGTCTCGCGAGAACCCAGTTTTGTCTACAGCAAAGGAAAACCAGTCTCCACTTGGCTTATAACGAAATCCTCTTACATTTTTCTTCACAAATCCTGGTTTTGTACTTCTAATTTGTGACCGTGTTTTGTTTTGCTCTCTCCACTGCACTTCTGCATTTGTCACTTATGCTATGCCTGCATCATCCGCTGGAAAAAATATGGATATTTTTCTTACACAAACACATCATTTAGTTCCAGAAGGCCTTTATTAACTCCCTGGAGCTGTGTGGAGCACTTTTTATGATGGATGGATGAACTTTTTTGGGCTTCAAAATCTCAACACCCATTCACTGCCATTATAAAGAGCCAGGACATTTTTTTATGTAACTCGTCTGACTTGTATTCGTCTGAAAGAAGACATTCACCTAGGATGGCTTGAGTGTGAGTAAATCATGGGGTAATTTTCATTTTTGGGTGAACTATCCCTTTAACATCTAACTATCCCATTTAATTATGAGCAGTATAATGCCAACTATGAAGGTGTCTCCTTGAAACGTTTCTACCTTAAAACTAGTTTTAGGAAACTAGTTATAAAAATCATGATTTGTCAGCCTATTTTGTTTTGGGGTAATTTGGCTAAATAATGGTTGCAAAAAAGGATTCAGTCAGGACCTCTTAAGTCAAAAAGAATACCATACACAAGCCTTTAAGTCAACTTTTATTGGCATATTTACTAAAGTTACATTTGGCGGTATGGCTCTGTTCCAAGTTCCCTGTCCTTTTCATGAGCTCCATGAAAGCCAAGACAGGGAAACAGCAGCCACTTCAGGGGCAACCCTCCCATTTTAGGAATAGGAGAGTAGCACAAACCCCCCGAACAGAGCAAGCAACAATGACAACAGAATGACATTGTTTAAGTTAAACAAGGAGGAGATGGGGAGGAGGTGGGTTGCAAGCAGCGTACAGAGGAAGCAGCAAAGCAAGCAAAACAGAAGCCGGGTTTAAGTAAGGCGCCCTGTTTGAGATTTGCCAATTGAGAGCTTGGGAGTCGGATCAGCTGATAGGGGCCGGGTTTGAATTTCTCCAATCAGCTAATAGCGGAGCTTGACTACGAGGCCTGCCTGAACTAACGCAGAATGCTTGATTTCACAGAAAGCTAAGAAGCTGAAATGTGCACATGTTTACCTCAGTAACGTCTTCTGACACTCTCTGAAGTTTCATCCCGCTGGGATAGTCCTACACCTCATTGACCTCCTGTGAAGTCACTGAAATTCACATTCAGAGGCCTGCAGCCAAGCAGCTTTGACTGTTCTAAAGACTCTTCCCTGCAAACTAGAAGGCTGAAACTTCATTTCAGCACGGCCCTCTGACACACTCTAGAGTTTTATTAGGTAATGTTGAAAATCATTTGGAATAGTACCTATATCTGTGATTTTTACTGAATGGACTCCATTGTGTGGCTAATATCGGAAAATGTTGACCAGTGAGTAAGTCTTTAGTCATTCAAAAGAAACCATGATTTTGTGTTAGAGACATTTACAGTAAATGTGATCAGTATGTCCACCATGAAAGGGCCTCCGTGCAACTTTTCCACCTTGAAAGTGTTAAGACTGCAGACTGTTGCATTTTGCTTCATAGCATTTTTTATGAGGTCAGAGATGTAATACTTCAGTATAGGGAACAATTCTCACTTTTAACTAGTTGCTTATTAGCATGCCTATTATTAACATATTGGCTGTTTATTAGTACTTATAAAGCACATATTCTGCATGAGCATATTCTACATCCCTAATCTTACCCAATACCTAAACTTAACAACTACCTTGCTAACTATTAAGCAGCAAATTAGGAGTTTATTGAGGCAGAAGTCATACTTAATGGCTTGTTAATAGCGAGAAATGGACCTTAAAATAAAGTGTGACCATACTTTTTTAATGACCAAACACATTGGGATTTAGTAAAATGACAATTACTTCATTCTGGGAATTTAGAAAATTATTATTATTACATTTTATGACATTTAATAATAATAATAATAATAATAATTGATAAAAAGTGCAAAAGTGACAGTAAAGACATACAATGTTATTAAAGATTTTTTATTTTAAATATAAGCTGCATTTTGAACTTTCTACAAATCATGAAACAACTGTACAGTTTCCACAAAAATAAGCAACACAAATTATTTTTGGGAACAGTTGTTTTAAATAGTAATGATATTCACATTATTACTGATGTTGAGACTATAAAGGTTTACAACAGCTTTGAACAAATAAATAAACCTTCTGTCATTAGAGATTTATTTAAAAAGCATTAAAATCTTACCGACCCCAAACTTTTGAACAGTACTGCAAATTGTATGTTTATGGAGCTTTTTTATCAGATTTGTTTTATGAAAGATAATTGGATTTTCTGTAAAACTTGTTTTGTGTTTCATGGAAGAAAGGAAATAATATGGGTTGCAACGACATGGGTTGAGTAAATGAGTTTTGAAATGAAATGAAGCTGTTAGAGAGTCAGAGGAAGTTATTATATTTAGACTATGAAAACATTTTTTATTTTATTTTTAGCGTAACTGATGAATCGTGCACTGTAACACCAGAGTCATTTATTAAGAAAGTACATAGGATCGGTTTTGACTTTAAGAATGTTTTGGATGTCATAAGCAGTAACTCAGCCAGCAAGATACTTTCATCTCCTCTGTATCCCAGTCCATCCCTCTGAGAATGAAGTTATGCCTGCTGCCTTTTCCCACACAGAAATACCTGACCCATTCAACATATCTGCAGCGTTTAATGCCTCATATCTCATCTGCACATCTAGCAGCTCCCAAAAATGATATATCATCTCATTGGAGCAGCCACAAGTACTTCCTCCGCATCTCGCCGGGTTGTTTATCCCAAAAAGAATCTACGAGAGAGAAATAAAAACCGAGACGAAGAACGGGAAAAAATTGTTTATAGAAGCAGCTAATACTATTTTCCCTCAGATGTTTTTGTGTTGTTACATTAACAGTCCTCCATATGCCCGGGATCACAGACCTGGGGTAATGGCCAGGAACAAAGAGTGTTGCCTTAGCAACGGGGGAGCCGAAAAGGTCATCAAGGGTCAGACAGTCAGTGGAACACTTGAGGGACAATAAAATAAATCATATTGCCTCCAGAGAAGTGTCTGATTTAAAACACTTTAACCAAGCATTGAGAATGTCTGGAAAATAAAAAGAAATGGTGAGAGGAGGGCAGCTGCTGCGTGTTAGTCTGTAATGAGATCGTCTCTGTGGCCCTTCTACCCCTGCGCTCCATTGCTGAATGGAAAAAGGCCTTTTAATCTTCCTGAAGAGGCCCTGCTCTCGCCTGCTTATTCATGTGGCATGCGTGCTGGCCGGCCGTATTTTCACAGTTTCACTTTTCCTGTATTTCGGCACTTCATTTAGGCTGCTTTGGAATTTGATTCTTTTAATTAAGTTGCTCTTTTTTGATTTGTAAATTAACTTTGAAAATTGGGTTGCTTATGTTGTATGGGAAAGACTTATTTGTGTTGCATATCATTTACTCATTTACATGTCATTCCAAACCCAAAAGACTTCATTGGAAACACAAATGAAGGTGTTTTTAATATTGTCATCATCTATTGAAATTCCATGCAGCCAAAATTTGCTTGATACAAAAAGTACTAAAAAACATAGTAAAAGTAACAAGCGAATGAGGTTTGTTCTCGCACGTAAATCAAGTACAGTTGTGCTGTTGTTGACCATATTTGATTTGCTTTATTTATGTGCAATGATCAATGTTTATGAGAATAAAATTTGCATAAATTAAATCTCATCATAATAATGTTTCTTTAGAAGATTTGAACTGCTCAATACATATAGACTTTTATGACGCCCTTTTGTACTTTTTGATGTGTAAAAGTTTTGAGTGAATGTTTTTTCAGTGGACAGACAAAAATGAGGAGAAAATATAAAAAAATATCTTCTGTTGTACTCTGAAGATGAGCAAAAGTCTTAAGTGTTTAGAACTGTTATTTTAGTATTATTCATATACTGTTATAATGTTTATTAATACTATTTGAATTAGCGTTTTCATTTTCTTATTTCATATTTTTATTAATTTTTGTTTATGTTTCTGTTTAGCTTAATGTATTTTCTTTCATTTAAAGTTTTGAAGGTTTTCATTTAATATCTGTATGGTATTTCAGCTTAAGTTCAATGCAAATTATTTTTTATTTTATTTTTATTTTATAATAACACTGGTTTGGAAATAAATGAGGGTGAGTAAATGACTAAATGTTTTTTTATACAGTATATATCCCCTTATCACCATAACCTTAGTGGTTTCCCAAGAAAATTGCACAAACTGATGTTTAGTTTAATTTGATAAACAAGATTTTAGACCAGCGAGATGATTACAACAAAAATTTATGTTGAAGAGACAGCTTTTATTCCTCCGTCATGGAGGGCAAGATAAAATATTAATCACATAGGGCGATATTTACTAAACAGGGCAAATTAGCGTGAGAGCGCAATTCCAAAACAGCGCTGATGGGTGTGGAAATTTCTGCGGGCAATTTACTGACAATGCGCAAATTAAAAAACACAGACACAACATCTCATTTACATATCGACCAATGCAATACACCAAGCGCAGCACAAATTAGTGTAGACGCAAATAAGCAGAGCCAATGCTCATCAGGTGAGGTGATCTACTTACGACACAGGTGCAAAATAGTTTAAAGGGATAGTTCACCCAAAAATGAAAATTCTGTCATCATTTACTCACCATCAAGTAGTTCCAAACCTGTATGAATGTCTTTGTTCTGCTGAACACAAAGGAAGATATTTTGAAGAAAGTTTGTAACCAGGCTGTTTTGGGGCACCATTGACTTCCACAGTAGGAGAAAAAAATACTATGGAAGTCAATGGTGCCCCAGAACTGCTCTGTTTCCCACATTCTTCAGAATATCTTCCTTTGTGTTCAGCAGAACAAAGACATTCATACAGGTTTGGAACTACTTGAGGGTGAGTAAATGATGACAGAATTTTCATTTTTGGGTGAACTATCCCTTTAAGACATGCTTTTTTGGGGCATTAAATAATGGCACAAATACCAGTAATTTGACGAGCGCAAACGTTAGTAAATCTCGTTGCGTGATTCATTTTAATACTCTCCTTCCATAAAAGTTGCATCTGAAAGGGAAACTCCTACAAATACATATTCAATAAGATCAGGCGCAAAAATAACTGTCCACACCTTTTCAGCGCTAATTCGTCACTGCGCGTCTTTAGTAAATCCTGACAGTACTAATTTAACGCCAAAAGACGGTTTGCGCTGGCGCAAGCTGTTTGTAAATCTGGCCCTTAGTGACTAAAGACATTATTTTTTCAACATTTTTGGTGGTTTTGTTGTTAAAAAAAGTCTGACAAGTCAGTATAACCAGCCTCAAGTCTCTGTGATGTTCTGGTCTGTAGAAATGGCTAGGTATATATTTTCATTTTGCTTGTTTTTTTTTCATTCACTGGGAAAAAACTGTAAGCCACATTGTTTTTAAAATTCATTCAACACTAATCCAGAACATTCATGAAACAAACAAGTCACTATGTTTAATACTTAAGGTTAGAGGTTTAGACAAAATTAACCGTAATTTGTTTTTACTTTTGGTTGGGTTAGAGTTTCAGGTTATACAAAAAAAATTAATAAGTGGAAATTGCTTTCTGTTCATCATCAT
The DNA here is from genome assembly GCA_027422415.1 of Schizothorax lantsangensis. Classification (NCBI taxonomy): domain Eukaryota; kingdom Metazoa; phylum Chordata; class Actinopteri; order Cypriniformes; family Cyprinidae; genus Schizothorax; species Schizothorax lantsangensis. The sequence continues at coordinate 10,656,486 of CM049854.1, read as the reverse complement.
AATTCGATCACAGTAGCTGGCATTTAACATTCAGACTTTGGGGGTCAGAGTTTATGCCTGGTATTTCCTATCATGATGAAAACCTTACAGAATGGAGGAGCAGAGAGTGAATGTTCCACATAATTTCCTGGTAAAGAAAACACGGTGAGGAACCGCACCGGTCACAGTGAACGCCGCGCTAATAGTGGCGTGAAGACAAAACAGGAAAGTCTCTGACGACGTTTTATTAGTAAGAATTATAAACTTTATGGCACGTTGCTCTGAGGCCACATTATTGAGTTCAAAACTTGAGCTTCCTGAGTTTCTCTTTCCCTCTGCAGGGATTTTATATGATCCCGTTGAAGTAATTCAATAAGAGAAAGCTTAACCCTTTCGTTTGTGAGGGTGTGATGTTGGTTTTGTGAGCTACTGTGCAAGTCAGAAGGTATTAGTCATGATTATCCTATGGTTTTGATTTGTTTATGCACATATCAGCTTTAAATAGTGGCTAAAAGTAGTTCTTTAGTCATTATTCTCATCCAAGACCAAGTGTGACCAAGTTCCTCTGGTTATATAGAGTTCCTTCCTGGAACTGAAGACTCTACATGAACCATAACTGGCCTCGAAATGTAATTTATGGTGACTGAATTGGTATGGGTGGTATTCATTGAAATTCATTTTTGAAGATTTTTGTGAAAATTAAGGTAGATTGAAAGCACATTGGGACAACAGCCTGAAATGGGAAAATGTTGAGTTTGTCAGTGAAAACATGTGCTAGATGGTGAGAACGTTTCTGCAGGACACGGCGGGGGACGGCGGCTGAGCCAGGGACGTTGGGAGGAATTATATCAAGCATGCCGTTCCACGTGTCACGGATTATTTGTTGTTGAAGTGATCCTTGATTTTTTTTATTTTTTTTTATTGAAGCTTTTTGACATTTACAGGGTTTAAACATAGTTGGCACATCCGAGCTAATACAAATTGCCCATGTGGCCATTCGTTTGAATTCTCTACAAATTACACATTAACATACATTATTACCAAATACATAATTACAGAAAGAGAGAAAAACATTAAAAAAAGATAAATAAAATATATATATATATATATATATATATATATATATATATATATATATATATATATACGTATATATATATATATATATATATATAATAAAAAAAAAAAAAAAAAAAAAAAAAAAAGTAAAAATATATATATAAAAAAAAAAAAAAAAAAAAAATTACATCACCATTGGATTGTTATTCAGTCCTTCCACGCCAGGTTCTGTAGTCCCAGTGTTAGTAGATGTCTCTCTCCAGCCCCAAGATAGGTAAAGAAGGGGTCCCATACTTTATAGAATTTAAAAGGTTTGTCTTTTAATGCTATTGGAAAAGCTTCAAATGGAATAAGACCTTTGATTGTGTTAATCCACTGTGCTATTGAAGGGACTTGGTCTGTTATCCAGCATACAAGTATGCACTTGCGGGCACAGTGGAGTAAGATTTGAAGAAGGTGAGATTTGAAGACCCCCCTTGGAATCTGGACGGGAGTTCCTGGTTCATGCCAAGCAAACAAGTCATTGGTCCTATTTGTAATGAGCAACAAAAAATGTTCTCTAGTTCCCTTAGGACGCCCGTCCAGAATTGTTGTATTTTTGAGCAGCTCCAGAAACAGTGGATGAGGGTTCCTTCTAGACTTTTACATTTATTGCAGAGGTTGGAGAGTTTTGGGTTTACTTTATGTCTTTGGGCAGGAGTCACATGCAGACGATGAACAATTTTAAACTGCATTTCCCAGGCATAGTTATTGGCAAAATAGGAAGGCATCTCACATATGGTTTCCCAATCAGTTATCTGAATTTCTTCTCCAAAGTCCTTTTCCCATAACACCCTAGTTTTGTCTGAGCTATCTGTATTTGCCCTTATCAAAATACTATAGAAGATTTTGGATGCAGATCGAGATTAAGTAAGTTTATTTAATTGTTCCTCCATTGGGGATACGCAGAGGCCACTTGAATAGACTCTGAGATTTTTTGTTATGAAGCTGCGTATCTGCTGGTATGTCAAGAAAAACTTCTTATTGAGATCATATTTTGCAGTGAATTGTTCAAAGGTCATTAACTGTTTATTCTCCATCAAATCTCCGATGACATGTATTCCTTTGTCTCTCAAATGTATTAGGCCGTCATTCATCCCCGGGGGGAAATCTGGGTTGTTATGTAAGGGTGTGAGAAGTGAAAGGTGGGAGACAAGCCCTTCTATTTTGCATACTAATCTCCATATTTTAATCATATTCTTAAGAATAAAATTATCTTTAATTAGAATTCGCTGTTTTTTGGGCGAAAGATATAGTAAGTTCTGTAGAGGAATTGGCCCGAGAGTTATGGCTTCTGCGCTGATCCAAGTTGAGTTTGGATCATTTAAGTGCCATTCCAGTATAAAACGAAGATGGGCAGAGAGCTGATATAGTTTAATGTCCAGGGCCGCTAGGCCTCCACATCTGTTCGGTAGTGTTAAGAAGTTATATCTCAGTCTTGGTCTTTTATTTCCGCCAAATAAAGGAAATAATGAAGCCACGTAACTGTTTTAGTGCTTTGTTAGGAATGAGAACTGGTAGCATTTGAAATGGGTATAGAAGGCGGGGTAGAATATTCATTTTAACAAGGTGAACACGGCCTAATAGGGATAAGGGAAGATTACACCATCTATCTAGGTCTAGGGTTGGGTATCGTTTTGTTTTTTTTTCGATACCGGTGCCAAATCGATACTTTTAAAACGGTGCCGGTGCCTAAACGGTGCCTGAACCGATACTTGTTATATATATATATATATATATATATATATATACACACACACATACTGTATATGGAACTAATGAAGCTCCAGGAAATCCCCAAATGCATTGCTATTCCTGTAACTGAGTAAACAGAAGATATAAACGTTTTGAATGATAAAACAGATACATTATACACTCGACTACGACAATATATAGTTTGTCTGTGTTATTCAAGTCATCTCTGGTATTTTCATAATAATTAAATATATTTAAAATCCATTGCTAATCAATGCATTAGTAGCCCATGGAACATATTTTCTGCCTCATTCTGTGACAAGAAGCTATCAGATCACAAAAGGAAGCATTTAACTGGTATTGTGGACTAAAAGAGGTTATAATGTTCTATTTTGTTGGTTTAAATAGGTTTAAAAACGCGAATACAAGAGAATTTTAGCTTTAGGCATTTTAATTAAAGCTAGGGCTGGGCGGTATATAGAGTTTGTAAGATATATCGATATATTCTTTATAATCGATACGTTATTATGAAGCAATACAGTTAATATTGATATACAGTAATTTGATACGAGCGCATCTGATAAAATATCTAGGGAGGACACAGACTGAACTGCTGCGGAGAAAGTGCATAATACAATTTGTTCTAAACATGTGACAAGCTTTATATGAAGGGCTATAAAAAAAACTCATAAGATACAGTAGCCTATAGTTTATAGTTTCAGTTTAAAGCGGCTCGCGCTCTACCTGTCAGATGCTCTGACAGAAAGGCTGCGTGTGCCGTTGACAGAGATGCTTCTCGCGCTGTTTAATGTGTTTGCTGTTTTCCGTAATGCATAACTTACAATTCACAGGTATATTCTCCATCTGTAAATGTTAGAAAGCCATGGAAATATTTCCATTTTGCTGTCAGAAGTGCGTGAGCTTTTGCTTTGCGATTCTCTGCTAAACTTCACTTACTTCATTTAGAATGAGCGCCGCCGCGCAATGAAATAGGAGTGCAATAACTCTGACTAAAATATACATTTTGCTGAAATATTTGTAGTTGTAGCCTGTGATGCTTCTTACGTGCGTTTCGGAGAAGCAAAGGACAAATATTTTAATCGATCGCTCAGGCATGGCACCAAAATGAGGCACCGAAATCTGCGTTCTGATTCGGTTCTAGTACATACCGGTTACATACAGTAGGTACCGGTGCCATATTGGTACCGGGTTTCGGTACCCAACCCTATCTAGGTCTGATCTAATATTCTTAAATATAGGGGCAAAATTGCTTTTATACAAACTTTCCAGGTTTGGCGTAATCTTTATACCCAAATAGACAAAGCCCGTCAGAGACCATTTAAATGGGTGAGAAATTGTGGGGTCGTGGGAATGTGATTTACTTAACGGCATTGCTTCTGATTTTAAAAGATGTATTTTATACCCCGAGAAGGAGCCAAAATTGGAAATCTTATCAATCAGATATGGAATTGATTGTTGTGGAGAATTGAGGTAAATTAAGATGTCATCGGCATAAAGTGAAATTTTATACGTTTTCTTTTCTAGTCTAAGCCCTTCAATGGATGGGTCGTCTCTAATGGCCGCAGCCAGCGGTTCAATGGCCAGCGCAAACAGCAGTGGCGACATTGGGCAACCTTGTATAATTACAGTACAATGGTTATATATTTCTTTTGTAATTCCTTCACTTTAACTTAGGCTTTTTTTATTGGTGGATAAATAAAAAAGAGTAGGGGAGCACTACACTAAGACATATTGTTATTGCAATTATTTCAATGAATTGCGCTGTCCTAGAGTGAAATTTGGATATTTTTGAGTCCAGAAAGTAGCCATATAGACTTTTTTTTTAATTACTATCCTGTAGTTGTCAGTCAGTTGTTTGTCCAGTGGACTAACAAAAAACAGTGAAGATGTACCCTTTAAAATGCCATGTATTCATAGCTCCTTTGCTATTTCCAGTGCCTTAGCATGTTGCTATCCACTGCATTCTTTGCTATCATCCCACAGTGTGTCAGGAATCTGTGCAAAGTTACAGTAGTCCCCAAAAAAAAAAGAAAAACACTGTTGTTATGGGTCCCCGCAGGCCCCCGCACCTGCACACTCCATCATCTTGAATCAATCTCCTCACTGTAACATTCAAACAGAACTCACAACTGTTGCTGAATAACAACAACTACAGTCAATATGAAATCAAAATAGATCTTATTTGACATTCTTGGTCTTATTGTGCGTGATTCATCGGAGCACGGTGTCCCTTTTCCATCCAGACAGAGTTCAAATCCCCATCACTGTGTCTTACTGAGGGTTTTGTATTGTATTCAATGCAATGACTCAATAGTGTTATAAAATCTTTGACCTCTCACTTCACCAGTTCTGGACGGCGTTGCTGTTCTCCTCTCGTTTGTGAGCTATCGATGTCATTAGCTTCATTTAATCTAATTTAAAGCCATTTGTTTGAGTTAGACCTGGGTATGTGGAAGGAAAATATTTGAAATGATAACAAGTAGCCTGCTGTCTACGCTCAGTTTTCAGCAAAGTTATGTTGTGGACTCAGGCACACACAGTCATCCACACATTCATACGCACTCATGTTAACCCCAAAATTTCTTACACATGCTAATTTGCATTCGATGGTCACAATGATGTGACAATGAAGACTGGAGTAATGATGCTGAAAATTCAGCTTTGCATCACGGAATAAAATACATTTAAATGGTAAACAGTTATTTTAAATTGTAATACTATTTCACAATATAATGTTATTTTACTGTATTTTCTATCAAATAAATGCAGCCTTGGTGAGCATAAGAGACTTCTTTTTAAAAAAAACTTACAAATCTTGCAGACCCCAAACTTTTGAACAGCAGAAAACAGATGCAAGTCAGTTCTGAAATCTGTTTTAGGGCTCAGCAGAGCAAAAGTGGTGTAGAAGAAAAAAAAAAAAGTTACAGTAGTGTACATTGACAGCACAAGATGACTATAACAAAATTCAAGAGTTAAATATTTTAGTCAGAGATGGGACCCCCAAGGCCTACTAACTTTGTTATAGGTACATACTGCACGGTTATTATATTGCCTTTAGCAATGCATTGCATTAAATACAGCATGACATTTATATGTTCAGGAGCAGTACTGCTGTTGTCATTCATATACTGGTAAACAGCTGTGCATATCCTCAGTAATAACTATTCATCTGCTTTGAAAATGTAGCTTTGCATTAACAAGCTACGCATCATTTAATGTAGTTAAACTGTGAAGCTATTACTTTACAAGTAAACAAAAAGCAGCTATTTTCATTAAAGCAGTATATTTTTTGTATTTTCTATATATAAAATTCTATATTTGAGTTGAAAACATTGTGAACTGCAGGATTTGGACTGCATGAAATACGTTGCCAGGACTCTTATTCTTGGACGTGCGTTGTGGCCTGTCAATAGGAACAAAGCGGATTTGTCAAAGCACAGTCTTCGTTTATAAGTGTTGCAAGTTTTGAAAACATCCAAACATCTAAGTAATTTTACCCTTTTTGATTTCACAGTCTGCTTTTGATGTTAAAACAAAAATAATCTTACTAATCAATTCGCGTACATTATATTTGTAAATCATATTATTTTATTTTATTTTAGACAGACGGGAAAATAAAGTGGCTGAAAATGAGCTCTTGAACTGCTTAAAGTTGAAAACAGTGACTATTGTGAAGTTTTATTTGTATTTCATTGTCAATTCTGGTTTTATCTTTGGTAGAGAATATTCATATTCGTCCCAGGAGCACATGTATCACTAAGTGCGCTTTGCCGTTTTGATGTCTTTCAAAATTGCAACATATCTCGGTTTTCCTTCAAAAATGTCAGTGCCAGTGTCTTCTCTTCTGTCTTATATTTTCGTTCACCTTGTCTGGCCTCACATTCTTGTGTAACAGAAATACACTTCTTTCTGTTGATCCAGTATTTATGAGAGAGCTGTGTGTGTGTCTGGAGTGAGTTTGGTAATATGAAGATGCCGGCCTGCAGCAGAACACTGTTTAGTTTGAGAGGCGTGAACTTCCCCGTCAGCTCAATTATTCCAGGGCAATCAGAAGTCATGGAGATATCGATCTGAAAATCCCCGATTCATTTCAATTGTGCTCACCAAATTACTCTTCCTTTTTATGACCTTTTCTGTTGCCATGCAAAAGTGCAACCGATCTTGACTCTTCCATCATGTTATATGCTGAACTTTGCATTGTATGCTCGACTTTGGAAAGCTCAGGGACCAAACTCTAAGTAAATTGCCAGTTGTTGTTTGGAACCTATTTTTCGTCTGTAATCAGCTGTATTTTTCCAGTGGAATGAGCTATTCAAAATGCAAAATATAAGACATGGCTTCATTTTATCCTTTGGACATTAATTATCTTATGAAAACAGTTCTGAGTTTGCTAAAACAAAAGCTATTTGGTTATTGGTCAGCATTTTCCAATTGCCTGTGTGGCCTTATCAGAAAAAGAAAGTCATTAAAAAGTACAAGTTATTTTAATTAAAGATTGCACGGACACAAAATGTTGTGCATCGATGGATCATTTATAATTAACACCAGCAATTTTAACAGTTCATACGCAAATGATGAAAAAAGTGACTTGAGAATAATTGCTAATTATGATCAAAGATTACAGTGAAACAAATTGTGCAACATATTTAAAATATTGATGAGCCAAGTTTGAAGTAGTTGTAAAAGGGCTGAAAAACACGCAGTGTGACTGTATATAGTGAACTTGCTGTAGATTTTACAGATATGAATCAACTCATTTGATTCAAAAGCAAATAGATTCATATGTAGCTGAAAACTTTATACATTTTAATGATTCGTTTGGACAGTTCATTCTGTATAAAGGGTTCTGTTCACAGATGATCATAACTGATTAACATTTATATATTTTCTAAGCTAAACATCTAGTTAAATTCTGTTGTTTATGGTGTTTCAAGTATTTTTGGTGTAATTTGTGTAATAGGTTAAATTTGTGCCAGATAAATATTACTCTGACTGTAAAAAAAATGATATCATCTCATAGTTTTATATTTAAAGTAGCAAACTACTTTTCTGAAGTGGAGCTTGACTAGTTTAACTGCTTTAAATTATGAGTAGTGTAAAAGTTTTACAATATCTTCTCCAACACTGATACACACTCACTCTTTCAGGGCTCTGTTACAATAACTCAATAGCCTCCTGCGCTCTTACATAAACACACACAAATCAACTTAGTCTCACTGTCTACCCTCTTTCTCTCTATCAATCTATCACAAACACACATGCTTTCTTTCCATCCGATTCCCAACATCCTTATCCCCTGCAGGCATATTACCTTCGTAAACCTTGAACACATTCTCACTCTCAGGCCCTGATACAAGTCTGCAGGGAAGTGTGCTTGAACTTACACTTCCGGTTTGAGTGAACGCTGGCGTGTCTGACTGCCGCTGCTCCCGGGTTAATTATTTTAAGCATTTTAACATTTTAACGATATATTTGGATCTACTTACACGTTTGAAGTGTTTGCCTGCTTTTCCTTTCCTCAAAATACGCATATAACTACTTTATGTGAGTTCTGGCGTTTGCGGTGGATGGTCTCGTGACGGGGTTCGTGAGGTTCGACGCACGACGGCTCAGGATCTACCGCTTTTGGCTGGATGCTGTGCCGCTGGATGCGGTGAGGTTCGACTCGTGACGGCCTTGGATACTGCTCTCGGCTGGTTGGTGTGCCGCTGGTTGCGGTGGGGTTCGACGCGCGACGGCTCGGGATCTACTACTCTCGGCCGGATGCTGTGCCGCTGGATGCGGTGAAGTTCGACTCGCGACGGCCCTGGATACTGCTCTCGGCTGGTTGGTGTGCCGCTGGTTGCGGTGGGGTTCGACGCGCGACGGCTCGGGATCTACTGCTCTCGGTTGGCTGGTGTGCCGCTGGGTGCGGTGAGGCTCGAATCGTGCCTAGTCAGTGCTGACTGTGGTATTTTGCAAGGATGAAGTCTCTCTTACTCACTGCTCTGGTATGGTGCATATGTGCTACTGCTTTTAGTTCTCCCTACCTTGTTTCGGATGTTGATTATTATACTTGGGTAGTTATGACTCTTTTCTATTCATCCTTGGATTTGCATAAACTGAACTGTTCATATCCTCTTCCCGCGGACATTTTCAAATCCTGTGCTTCCTTGGAAATTCTGCGCCGTCCTCAATATGTCCACCGAGGATCTCGTCGCAGTATTTGTAAGGGCAGTTCGCCTCCAGTAACAGTATCCCAGTATTAATTTCATCACGTCGTTCATCATCAAAGACGGAATCCCGGTCTGTAAATCCACTAAATCTCTGTTCAATTAAGTTATCATCGTCAAATGCTGTAAATGCTGTGCCACAGACGGTGAAGATGGCCTTGTTAAATGCGAGGTCTTTATCAAACAAATCATTTATTTTAAATGACTTTTTCATTACAAAGTCGCTTGATTTTTTATTTGTGACTGAGACATGGCTGCAACAGAATGATTTTTTATCTCTTGGTGAACTTGCTCCTCCGGACTGTGAATTTTTTAGCACTCCAAGGCATACTGGTCACGGTGGTGGTGTTGCTACTGTTTTTAAAAGCAATTTTAAAAACAAAAAATTGCATACTGATGTGTACTCCAGCTTTGAGGTACAGTTAATGAGAATCGATATAGAGGGCCCTGTGTTATGTGCACTGGTTTACAGGCCTCCAAAATACAACAAAGATTTTATTCAACAATTCTCAGAGTTTCTTGCTGATATCGTGTCTCATTGTGATAGATTGTTGATTCTAGGAGATTTTAATATTCACCTCTGTTGTCCATCCAAACCCTTGGTGAAAGAGTTTTTACTCCTTATTGATTCCTTGAATCTGTCACAATTTGTGTCTAGCCCTACTCACAATTTGGGTCACACATTAGATTTGGTGTTGTCGTATGGCTTCCCAATAACAAATTTGAGAGTGATTGATGCTGCCTTTTCAGACCATTTGCCAATTGTGTTTGAATCTGTCTGTGTTTCCCCCACCCCTACTTGCTCTCAGTCTGTAAGCTACTCTCGTTTTATTCAGCCACTCACTGACAGTTTATTTTCAGAGCACTATCTAGCAAACTTTGCAGATGCCGCCTCTTTCGACAAATTAAACACGGAAGAGATGTTGCAGGTTTTTACTAATTCCTGTTCCATTTCTATTGATTCTGTTGCTCCCCTTAAGCCTAGGAAAGCGAAGAGAAACAACATTTCTCAGCCTTGGTTAAATGCTAACACCCGTGCTCTCAGACAGGAGTGTCGTAAGGCAGAGCGAAAATGGAAAAGGGACAAACTCCAAGTCTCATATCAGTGTTTAAGGGCATGTTTAGCTAGTTATCAAAAATCAGTCAAAGAGGCTAAGTTTGAATTCTTTTCTAAACTTATTACTGAAAATGTGAATCGACCGAGGATGCTGTTTAAGACTTTTGATTTGGTACTAAATCCCGTACCTGCCCCGTCTCTTGATCCATCTCGGGAGACCTGTGAGAACTTTTAAAAAAAATTTAACAACAAAGTACTGGATATCAGAGCTTCTATTAAGCCATCGATATTTGATCCTCCATTGAGCTGTTCACCTACAGAGTTGTTAACCTGCTTTCACCCCATTTCCTCTGTACAGCTAGCTGGTATTGTTTCTAAGGTTAAATTGTCCACCTGTGAGTCTGATGTCATTCCAGCTCATCTACTTAAGGAAGTGTTTGCAACCTTGAGTCCGGCTGTAACAGCTATCATTAATAACTCTTTGGAAAGTGGAGTTGTACCTGCTAGTTTTAAACGTGCTATAGTCCATCCTCTGCTAAAGAAACCTCATCTTGACCAATCTATTTTCAGTAATTTCAGGCCTATTTCCAAATTGCCTTTTATCTCAAAATTGTTAGAGAGAGCTGTCTACAGTCAGTTGGATTCCTACATTAGTATGTCCAATGTCCTGGACACTTTCCAGTCGGGTTTTAGATCACTACACAGCACTGAAACTGCATTGTTGAAAGTCAGCAATGACCTTCTGCAAATTCTTGACACTGGTTCTTATGCGGTACTTGTTTTGTTGGATCTTAGTGCGGCATTCGACACAATTGATCATAGTATTCTGTTACAGCGACTGGAAAAGTGGGTGGGTATTCAGGGTACCGCTCTGCAGTGGTTGGCCTCTTATCTTAAAGATAGAACCTTCTCAGTGAGTATTGGGAATTTTTCTTCTTCATCGGCTCCTTTGTTATGTGGCGTGCCCCAAGGTTCCATCTTAGGCCCTCTTCTCTTTTCACTATACATGCTTCCTTTGGGAGCCATTTTTAAGAAATATAAGATCTCCTACCACTGTTATGCTGACGATACACAGTTTTATCTTCCAGCAAAAACTGACGGCAGTGGCTCTTTGGATGTGCTTGACGACTGTTTTGAGGAGATAAAAGGTTGGATGGCTGATAATTTTCTACAATTAAACGAAAGCAAAAGTGAAATTTTGATTTTAGGTCACTCTAGAAATTCATCTGATTTTAATTTAGGGTCCCTTTCCGCTAGTGTTCAACCCTATGTAAGAAATCTTTGGGTTACATTTGATTCGTCTCTCAAATTCGATAAACAAATTAGTACAGTGGTAAAGGGCAGCTTTTTCCATCTTAGATCCATTGCTAAGTTGAAACAGTTGTTGCCTCATAAAGACTTGGAGACTGTAATACATGCTTTCATAACATCTCGCTTGGACTACTGTAATTCCCTTTATTGGGGACTGCCTCAATCGGCGATTTCTCGCTTACAAATTGTCCAGAATGCTGCAGCGAGGCTTCTCACTGGAACAAGAAAGAAGGATCACATTTCTCCAATCCTAGCATCTTTACATTGGCTTCCTGTAAAGTTCAGAATCGATTTTAAAATAGCTGTTTATGTGTACAAGGCGTTAGCTGGCCTTGCACCAAAATATATCAGTGACCTTCTGATTGCTTACTCTCCTCAAAGAGCTCTTAGGTCCAGTAATCAGTTTCTTTTAACGGTCCCACGTTGTCACTGTAAAACCAAGGGTGGCCGGGCTTTTTCAGCTGCAGCCCCGAAACTTTGGAATAGTCTGCCTGTAAATGTGAGACTCGCTCCTTCACTAGCTAGTTTTAAGTCTGCTCTTAAATCTTATTTGTTCTCCCTGGCTTTTGAATAATGCCCGCTTAAGGCTCTGTTGCCAACTTGGCTTAGATTCTATTTTTATTTTTTTTTACATACTGTTTTTGCTGTATTGTATTTGTTGTACAGCACTTTGGTGCAACTCTGTTGCTTTTAAACGTGCTATAGAAATAAACTTTGACTTGACTTGACTTGAACTGTGAGACTGTTAACACTCATTTAAGCCCATTGCTATCTGCTACTATCAGACATTACTCAAGAGGTGCAGACAACTGAGAAAAAGCTCTCCCGAGTCTGAGGGCCTGATGGTGTTTGAGGTTAGGGTGTAAGCTGAGACTCTTTTTGAAGAGGTCAGAGCTTCTGAGGCGTTGATGGGCAAATAAAAGAGGCGCAGATGCTTTAAGAACAGACAGTACACATGCTGTGTAGAGCCGGATGGTGCTGCATGGTTTTGAGGTCAGGGTTAGGGCAGAGCATAGTCTGACAGTAAGGCCCATTTCACATCTGCAACGCTAGATTATAGTGATTTCTGGGTTACAGAATTAAGTATTTTCTTTAATAATGGCCATAAATGATAAAAAGATGATCAGAAATGAGCCACTGAGAATTATTACAAACATGATTATCAATAATTCTAGTTTACATCGAGTGGGAAACCACAATTAATTAATTATATTTTTACATAATAATTTTATATATGATTATTTAAAAAAATAAAAATACAGATTTTATTAGAAATGTATATATATAGAGAGAAAGATATATAAATATATATAAATTAATTATATAATTAAAAATTATTCTAAATATAATACAATTTAAACATGACTAGAAAATGCAAAATTAATATATGAAATATATGCAATAAATTATACAGTACATATATATATATATATTCTCACACAGAACAGCCTCCTGGACAGCAACCAGTCTGGTGTCAGAAGTGGACATTCAACCGAGACTGCCTTGCTCTCAGTTGTTGAAGCCCTGGCAAGAGCAGATTCCAAATCTTCAATACTTATCTTGCTGGAACTGTCCGCTGCTTTTGACACAGTTAACCACCAGATCCTCCTATCAACCCTATTGGGAAAGGGCATCTCAGGAACTGCACTCCAGTGGTTTGAGTCTTACCTCTCAAATAGGTCCTTTAAGGTGTCTTGGAGAGGCGAGGTGTCCAAGTCGCAACATATAACTACTGGGGTGCCTCAGGGCTCAGTTCTTGGACCACTTCTCTTATCTTTCTACATGGCATCACTAGGTTCTGTCATTCAGAAACATGGCTTTTCATATCACTGCTATGCTGATGACACTCAACTCTACCTCTCATTCCATCCTGATGAGCCGACGATAGCTGTTCACATCTCAACTTGTCTAACAGACATTTCTTGCTGGATGAAGGACCATCACCTTCAACTCAACCTTGCCAAGACAGATCTGCTTGTGGTTCCATCAAACCTATCGTTTCATCACAATTTCACCATCCACTTAAGCACATCAACCATAACTCCTTCAAAAACAGCCAGAAACCTTGGAGTTATGATTGATGATCAGCTGACTTTCTCATATCATATTGCTAAAATTACCCGGTCCTGCAGATTTGCTTTGTTCAACACCAAGAAGATCAGCCCCTTTCTTTCGGAGCATGCTTCACAACTCAAGCTCTTCAAGCTCTTGTTCTGTCCAGGCTGGACTATTTCAATGCTCTATCTAACCTTTACAATTAATCCAGAATGCGGCAGCAAGATTAATTAGTATTGAGCCAAAAAGAATGCACGTCACACCTCTGTTTATCAATTTGCACTGGCTACCAATAGCTGCTCGCATAAAATTCAAGCCATTAATGTTTGCCTACAAAACCACCACTGGCTCTGCACCCCTTTTCCTAACTTCATTACTTCAGACTTATGTGCCCTCTAGAAGCTTGCATTCTGCAAGTGAATGGTGCATTATTGTGCCATCCCAAAGAGGCACAAAGTCACTTTCACAGACTTTTACATTAAATGTTCCCTCCTGGTGGAATGACCTGCCCAACTCAATCCTTAGCCATCTTCAAGAATCAGCTAAAAACACATCTATTCCATCTTTATTTGACCCTCTAACTCTAGCAGTCTCTATTCTAATTTTATCTTTAAAAAAATACTTTTTTAGACTTACACTCTATTCATTTACTAACTGCTTGTTTTCTTTAAAAAAAATAACACTAGCTTCTCTATTCTTTTTGTATTCTATCTATTTGTTTTCTTTTTATTTATTATACAATTAACAAAAAGCAAAAAAGGCCTCTAACACTAGCTTGCTCTATTCTTTTTCTATTCTATCTGTTTTCTTTTTATTTATTATATAACAAAAAAACTAAAACCTTGCTACATGTACTGCGTTAGGCTAACTGAGACTTGTCATAGCACTTGCATATCATTGCTCTTTTGTTGATTTTGATTGCTTCCATTGTCCTCATTTGTAAGTCGCTTTGGACAAAAGCATCTGTTAAATGACTAAATGTAAAAGTAAATGTAAATGTATGTATGTATATATATATATTAGGGATGTTCATTTTGGTTATTTTTCCTAACCGACAACCGACGCTCGTTAACCGGTTATTAACCGTTAACCGACAAAATTATTTTAAATTAGAACTGAATTAAAGTAGAAAGAATAAGTGTCTGTGACCTGTTAAAAATACTAACATTTGTTTTCCAGGGATTAATTTTACATGCGCAAAAAGCAGCAAACAACAGAACATGAGGATTCACATGGTCATCATAGCTATCACATCACGCACCTGCAGTGCTACTGCGAGCGGAGAAAAACATAATAAAGCTAGACGATATATATATATTATAACGAATAAATAGGCCTATACGAGAAATATATTTTCACTTAAATAATAATTTAAGAAAACGAAAGAAAAACTGTGCAACAAGTCAAGTCAAAGTCAAAGTCTGCTTTATTGTCAATTCTGCCACATGTACCGTACATACATACAGAGAATTGAAATTGCGTTACTCTCAGACCCTTGGTGCATACAGATAACACTAACAGTAGAACGTAAAAATACAGATAAATACAAATCAAATATATATATACATATATATATATATATATATATATATATACACACACACACATATACATCCACACATATATGTATATATATATATACATATATTAGGGGTGGCACGGTACATGTATTCGTCCCGAACCGTCACGGTACAGGCATCTCGGTTCGGTGCATGATGCCTTACGACGAATACAGGCAATTCACCCCAATCCAGAAGGGAGCGCCCGCAGTAATGCAACGCTGTTTGATAACCGCCAGCAGAAGAACAGCGAATGCCAACGGTGACACAGAGGAGGCCGCGCTGATGTTTGGCTCACTGTATTTTATTTTGATAAAGTACCAACTGTTCTGTCAAGTTAGCAATGCTGGAACTGATGTGTGTGTGTGTGTGCGTGCGCGCGCGAGCGTGTGTGTGTGCGTGCGCGAGTGTGTGTGAGTGTGTGCGCGCGTGTGTGTGTGTGAGAGGATCACTTCAACTGTTTCCTTATACCAGCAGAATCAACTTTAAACACTTATTGTCTTATTAACAGTGGTGGACAAAGTACACAGATCAAGTACTTGAGTAAAAGTACAGATACCTATAATTAAATATTGCTCCAGTAAAAGTAAAAGTACTGCTTTTCCAATTTTACTCGAGTGAAAGTACAAAAGTAAGCGATTTTTTATGTACTTAAGTAAAAAAGTACTGATAGATAGATTTATTTTACAATTTTATATAGACTACTTTATTTAATTTTACATTAGTACATATTTTTATAATCCTACTGTTCAAAATACCTGGGATTTTCCCAAAATAACCACTATATGGAGTCAAGATATATATTTTGTTGTTGATTTGGACTATGTTGATGAGAGTGATGTAGTAATGTTCACTGTGAAGCTTACACTGTGATGTACCTGAGAGAGAACAGATTTGACCATCTAATTTTCACCAGTTAAAAATATTTTTTTTTAAACTTGTTTTGCAGAATGTCACAGTTATATATGACATGAGAATAAGGCCTGAAGTTAGGAAGAACATTTTAAGGAAAATATAATTATATTTTCTTAATGCTTTTTTTCTTCTCAAACCTTGTCTGTGGTGTAAAAACACTCCTGGCCAAATGCCCCCAGAGGGCATCACTTCCCACTTTGATAATTACTGTAGTTATGTTCTGAACATCACATGCTTTCTTTTTACCTCAGATGTAATCTATCTAGGTGGTTGAATAAAAATATTTGGACTTTATATCTAAAAATTTCCTCAACTTAGCACCAGCAAGCTTGTTAGCTAGACAGTTAGCATCAGCTAACAATATTTACTTATTTTCAGTATGGTTATGAATAAACATTCATATCTGTCTAACTTACTCGGCTAGTTGATCCAAACAATATAAAAATGTATACTGTTGATAAACAATATAAAACAGACGTCACATTGGGCTAAATGCGTAGTATTTTAATACAACTGCTAACATTACAGCAGCGGGGAATATGAACGTGCATGAGTTATTTTATTTAACCTGTGTTATTTTAATGTTTTGTTTTTTGACCTAAAACATAGACACTGACATTGATCTGTCTGCATTCAAGCATTTCAGAGGGCTTAAATAGATCACCCTTTACAGCAGATTTAGTTCACAAACAACTGACAGTTTTGACCTAAATATGATTTTCAGTTAACGTTACAATAATTAATCCTAAAATTCGACATTAGCGCTCACGCTCACATGATCTCCCGGTTCTTTACTTGTGAGTTCATTTCACTGAAGACTCGCTCTAAACAGATCATTTGAATCAGTGAGTTTTCGACTCGAGAACAGCTGCAATCGGATCATTCCAATTCGTGAATGAATCGTTTGTTGCGATTTGCGAACCGATTTAACAGGTTCATTGAAAAGAATCAGTTTGTTCATGAATCACACACCGCTTCTGCGTCTCGGAGCACGTGATGTATTATAAGGAGTAACGATATGTTTTATGAAATGTAGTGAAGTAAAAAGTACGATCTTATGCTTTGGAATTTAGTGAAGTAAAAGTAAAAGTTGCTCAAAATAAAACTACTCCAGTAAAGTACAGATACTTGAAAAATTTACTTAAGTACAGTAACGAAGAAGTTTTACTTCGTTACTGACCACCTCTGCTTATTAATAATAAGGTCTGCTTTTATTTGTGAAAACAAAACAGATTTTATATATATAACATGTAATAATATGTAGTATTTTCACATCTAGATGCATTTTTTTTTTATTTGCACTACTGTCTGTTCAAAATAAATGAAAAGAAACCGAGCATAGTAGATTTCTTTTTTTTCATGTTGTACCGAAATCGTATCGAACCGTGACCCCCGAACCGAGGTACGTACTGAACCGTGACATCTGTGTACCGTGCCACCCCTAATATATATATATATACATACATACACACATAGAATGCAACTATTACAAATATACAAATAAGGACATGTAAAAAATAATAATAATAATAAATAGATAAAGTAGCATAAGGCACATGGTAGATAGAGTGCAAACCAGTGAAATAAACAACAGTGCAGATATAAATGGTGTAGTGCAAAAGAGCTTATCAATCTATTTAAAGTGACAAAAAGCTCAGAGAGCAGTCTTTATTCAAACTGTCAGAAGAGGTAGTTGAATGAGGTCAGTCCAATGCTGTACAAAGTGACTGGTGCTGGTCACAGTGTGTGTGTGTGTGTGTGTGTGTGTGTGTGTGTGTGTAGGGGGGGGGTCAGAGTTCAGTGGTGCGTGGGGTAAGAGAGGGGAGGGGGGGCAAGGTCGGGAGGGAGTTCAGCTTCCTGACAGCCTGATGGATGAAGCTGTCCTTCAGTCTGCTGGTCCTGGCCTGGAGACTCCGCAGTCTCCTCCCTGATGGCAGTAGACTGAAGAAGCTGTGTGTCGGGTGGGTGGGATCACCTGCAATGCAGAGGGCTTCGCGGGTGAGACTGGTGCTGTAGATGTCCTGGAGGGAGGGGAGAGAGACACCAACAATCTTCTCAGCTGCTCTCACTATCCGTTGAAGGGTCTTGCGGCAGGACGCGTTGCAGGCGCCATACCACACAGTGATGCAGCTAGTCAGGATGCTCTCGATGGTGCCTCTGTAGAAGGTGCACATGATGGAGGCCGGGGCTCTGGCTCTTCTGAGTTTGCGGAGGAAGTAGAGATGCTGCTGTGCTTTCTTGGCCAGTGCTGCAGTGTTGTTAGTCCAGGAGAGGTCCTCTGTGATGTGTACACCCAGGAACTTGGTGCTGCTCACTCTCTCCACAGTCGCACCATTGATTGTCAGAGGAGCATGCTGAGTGTGCACTCTCCTGAAGTCAACAACAATCTCCTTCGTCTTCTCCACATTCAGAGAGAGATTGTTGTCACTGCACCACCCGGCCAGGCGGCTCACCTCGCTCCTGTAGTTTGTCTCATCTCTGTTGCTGATGAGACCCACCACAGTCGTGTCATCCGCAAATTTAATGAAGAGGTTGGACTTGTTTGACGGTGTGCAGTCATGGGTCAACAGAGTGAAGAGGAGGGGGCTCAGCACACATCCTTCATGTGTTCAGTGTGATGGTGCTGGATGTGTTACTGCCGACCTGTACTGCCTGAGGTCTCCCGGTCAGAAAGTCCAACAGCCAGTTGCACAGCGATGTATTGAGCCCCAGCTGGACCAATTTATGAATGAGCTGTTGAGGGATGATTGTGTTGAATGCTGAACTGAAGTCTATGAACAGCATTCTGACATATGAGTCTTTTTTGTCCAAATGTGTGAGGGCTGGGTGGAGGGCAGTGGCAATTGCGTCATCGGTCGAGCGGTTGGACCTATATGCAAACTGGAAGGGGTCCAGGGAGGGGGGAGGACAGACTTGATGTGGTGCATGACTAGCCGTTCAAAGCACTTAATGAGAATAGGAGTGAGTGCTACTGGACGGTAGTCATTGAAGCAGGATGGAGATGACTTCTTCGGGACTGGAATAATGGTGGTAGCTTTGAAGCATGTGGGGACAACAGCCTGACTGACAACAGCGAGATGTTGAAAATGTCTGTGAAGACATCAGTGAGTTCCACTGCACAGTCTCTCAGTACACGCCCAGGAATGTTGTCAGGACCCGGAGCTTTGCGTGCATTGATCCTGCTGAGGGATCTCCTCACGCTGTCCGGGGACAGCGTCATCACCCGGTCGCCGGGAGGAGGTGGAGTCTTCTGTGCAGTGGTGCTGTTTTGTGCCTCAAAGCGAGCAAAGAAGCGTTCAGCTCGTTCAGCAGGGGGATGGTGCTGTCACAGGTCTGTGGTGGGGGCTTATAGTCCGTAATGGTCTGTATCCCCTGCCACAGGTTCAGAGTGTCTCTGCTGTCGCTGAAACGATGGGCTATCCTCCTGGAGTACTGTCTCTTGGCCTCTCTGATGCCGCGGGATAGGTTGGCCCTAGCTGACTTCAGGCCCTCCTCATCTCCAGCTCTGAAGGCAGCGTTCTGAGCCTTCAGGAGTCTGTAGACCTCCCCTGTCAGCCACGGCTTCTGGTTGGCCCGGACAGTGATAGTCTTTGTGACCGTTACATCATCAATGCACTTGGTGATGTAGGCAGTGACAGTCTCTGAGTACTCTTGGAGGTCTGTGGTGTTGTTGTATGTGGCAGCCTGCTTAAACATATCCCAGTCAGTGGTGTCAAAACAGTCTTGAAGTGCCTCTGACGACCCTTCCGGCCACACTTGTATCTGTTTGTGTATTGGTTTGATGACTATAACGAGCGGTCTGTATGCAGGCAATAGCATGACAGTGATGTGGTCTGAGGCTCCGAGGTGGGGGAGGGGTAGGGCCTTGTATGCTCCTCTCTGAGTGGTGTAAACAAAGTCCAGAGTGTTGTTTCCCCTTGTTGGAAAGTCTATGTGTTGGTGTATTTTTGGGAACACACTCTTTAAGTCTGCGTGGTTGAAATCCCCAGCCAAGATGAGAAAAGCATCTGGGTGGGCTGTCTGCTGCTCACTGATGTGCTGGTACAGATCATTTAGTGCCTCACTCCTGTTGTTGTTGTTGGAGCTGGGAGGGATGTATACAGCAATGAGCAGTATGGCTGTATATTCCCTCGGTAGATAGAACGGCCGGCACTTAATAATCATAAACTCCACCAGGGGTGAGCAGTGTTTGCAGACCACAACAGCGTTGCGGCACCATGCATCATTGATGTAAACACAAAGCCCGCCGCCGCAGATCTTACCTCCCTCGACGAGAGCTCTGTCTGCTCGATAGCATGTTAGCAAAGAGCGTACGTTCGCCAGTACGATGGTGGGGATAGCTGGCTACAGGCACATTTTTACATGAGCCTTGGTTGTTTATGTGACTGTTACTGCTAGTATAACTTGCATCAAGCCCAACAGATGTCTTTTTTCAAACAATTTGTGACTAATTTTTGTGTTGCTTCTTAAAATGTTGCATCTTGTCCTATATTGCAAAAGATTGTGTTGATAAATAGGCTTATAGTGTCTTTTGGACTAAATAAGTAGAAGACCTCATTTTGTCCCGCAACAGCTTCTATCCAGCTGGAGGCCTGTTATTCATGTTTTGAACTTGAAGCGATTGAGTTCTCACACCATACTTCAAGAGAAAATGCTCTTCATTCTTTGAAACACAAAGGAGGAGGAATTCAATCTGCCAACAGTTGGCAAAAGACATTTTATGTTAAGGTATCCTTTGCAAATCTCCAAGCACAAACCTGTCTAGGAAAGGAAATAGTGAGAGTGATGACTCATTAGACTGCATTACTTTTTCCATTGCTCAGGGATCTACTTTTCTGCTCTGTACACCAGGTGATACATCTTTGCGGGTTGGCCTTTGGATACAGACGGTTTCCAGAGGACAACCCCGCCAAAAAATTCCAGGTTTGTGATGTCCACGGCGCTCAGTATTTGTTGAGACTGGGTCAGAGAGGTGCTCATTCAAGCTTGTGGTGAATCTTGAGGCCGCAGTTTTGTGCCATTCCCCTACTGTCCTGTGAAGTGTCTGGCTATTCTTGCTTAAACTTGCAGAGAGAAAGAAAAAGATCATTCTAAAAGACAATTTGGATGCTGGACATTTATGGCCTAGGATATATTTTTTATAAAACCTAAAATTAAATTTAAATTTAAATTTAAATTTAAATTTAAATTGTATTTTATTTTATTTTATTTTATTTTATTTTATTTTAATGTCTCATTAAAGTGTTTTGGGAACTTTTCTCTATGCCTTCCTTTTTTCTACTTTACAAATGGCTTTTTATTGTTTTACAGACTTAAATGCAAAACCCCATCATAAATGCATTTTACTACATTATGGGGACGAAATGTCCCCACAAAGATGGCAATATCCTTGTAATTGTGGGGACATTTTTAGATCCCCATGAGGAAATTAAATTATATAGAATTAAGTTTTTTTAAAAATCTAAAAATGCAGAAGGTTTCCTGTAAAGCAAGTAAAATTGTTTTGGCTCAAGGTTGAGTTTGTTAATCAGAAACGTTTTACAGTAAGAGCTCAGTACTGGGGAGCTTCTCCATTCACTGTCACACTGTATGACTATCACAGTGAGTTACTGAAATGTGTTATGAATCCTGTCAATGCAGAGATAATGCTGCTTATCTGCCTTTTATCATCTGCTCCCTAACTGTGCATGTGTATTACATTACGATACAAAGAAATTTGTAAGAAAAGATGAACATTTGCCAAATAATAAAGAATTTTTCACAAGAAAGTGTTATCATTTCCTATTAAGACCTTAAAGGGATAGTTCACCCAAAATGAAAATTCTATCATCATTTACTCACCATCAAGTAGTTCCAAACCTGTATGAATGTCTTTGTTCTGCTGAACACAAAGGAAGATCTCAGAAAAATGGTTGCAGGAATCTAATTTTTCATGGTATCGTCTTCAGATTTGAAATATAAACTCATGAGACATGTGACTTTCAACCCATTACTTTTCTGGATTGCTCCAGGACTGATTTCATGTATTTTTATATGAAATAAAAAAAAAAATCAGTGTGGTACAATTTTTTTCAAGGCACTTCAGTCTCTATAACTTTTTATCTTTTTGAGCATTATCAACTCTACTATGATGGATAGTAAAGCCTAAAGTGTCTTTTTTACGAAAAAAACAAAATTGTGTGTGTAGCACACTGAATTCAGGAACTGTTACAATTTTAAGTTAGGTAGGTCATTTTCAGCTGTGGGTCTCAAAATGGGGGGTGCTGGCTAACAGGTTAAATAATAAAAAAGGCTTTTAAATATTTTTTCTAATAATTTTTTTAATAAAATTTAAATCATTATAAAAAGACTAATTATGTTCAAACTTAACTTAATATATTCTAAATATTTTATAAGATATTCTCTGATGGCCTGGAAAGCTAAGGGCATCAAAGCTGCATCTTGTAAGCACCACCACTGTTACAGTGCTTCTTTTTTTTGTTTAACCTTGTTTTCTTCAAGCTGGGGGTAAGGTTGACTCACGAGGACAGGAAAGGCCACATCACAGCCAGTACCCCATAGGGTAAAAGCTCAATTTCTTCAACAAAACGTAACTGTTTCCAGTTTATCTGCCAAACCCGCTTAATAAATGATAGCATAAATAATAATCAGTCAACTTTTAAGAGAGCAAGTCAGTTCACGCCAATTATGCAGATACCAGACAGAGAGCATGAGCAAGCCTTGAGAGCTTTTGCTGATACATGAATTTGAATAGTGTAGCTAAAGTTCAATCCTGCAGCCTTTCAGTTAGCAGCTCTAATCCTTAACCTCTACACCACCCATAATCAGTGTTGCAGTGTTGCAGCTTGAGTAGATCAGTAATTAGTGAGCTCAGACTACAGCATGTAGTACATTATGTCACGCCTGTGTGTTTTTATCATTAATGGTATGAGGCAGCCAGCACAGGGGAGGTCGTGTGTGTTTGGTGACTGTCTTTACCCAGCGGAGTTGCTTCATTCATAAAAAAATTCTGCTCTTCTGACCTAGTTCCTGGCAATGATGTTTAATTTTGCCCTTGTGCACATTTTTGGACAGACTGTCTGTTTGGCTCAAGATTAAGAAAGCTGTTTTTTAAACACAAAGTGTGTGAGAGTCTCCGGATCTGTGCTGTCCTTCAGAACATGTCCGGTTTTCTCACAGTCTTGCAGAGTTATATGAGAACAAAGTATTTTGACAACAACAGGGAATCTGGGTCACAGGGCTTGAGTGACTAGTAGGACATGGTTTCACATGGTTTTGGAAAACCTTTATATCATTTTTAAGAAAAGATTCAGTTTAATGGCTAATGTGACAAAACCATCAAAAAAAATGAATAACACATTTCCCATACACCTTGAAAACATGCGATTGTATTCATCTTTCTATAACACAGTATGTTATATTTTTTGTTTTTATTATTTTTAAACCAATATTATCAATTGTGCTTTGAATTATTTAAGCTTTAGAAAATCTGCACCACATGGCATTTTACAACCTTAACCTCTTCTTGTGATGAAAATTTCATCTGAGGTTTTATGAGACTTATTGACCTTGGAAAATTAGCATCATGTTAGGGGTGGGCGATATACCCGTAGACACGATTAAAGGGATACTTCACCCAAAAATGAAAATTTGATGTTTATCTGCTTACCCCCAGGGCATCCAAGATGTAGGTGACTTTGTTTCTTCAGTAGAACACAAACAAAGATTTTTAACTCAAACCGTTGCAGTCTGTCAGTCATATAATTGCAGTCAATGGGACTCACGGCTTTGAGAGAAAAAAAACATACACAGACAAAACCAAATTAAACCCTGCGGCTCGTGACGATACATTGTCTAAAGACACGAAACGATCGGTTTGTGCAAGAAACTAAACAGTATTTATATCTTTTTTTTTTTTACCTCTGATCCGCCGCACTGTCCAACTGTCAAGTCATATTTGCCGCTTTTTGAGATTTTTGCCGTTTTGTTGGCCTTGAACAGTTAAACACACACTTGTATGTGTCAAAATGCCCATCTTTCCAAGTATCCTTGTAAACACTGTAATTTAGGTCTTAAGTGAAAGCAAACAGCTGAGAAAGAAAACACATGTGTAACAGTATATTGGATCCGGGAAGCTCTTAAAGTGACAGCAGTCTAATATTCCTGCTGTCTGTCATTCATGTTAATCAAACAACAAATGGGAGAAAATCTCTTACTGCTTTTGGCTAAACCACTTTTGAATCTTAAGAAGAAATATATATTTAATTGTTTGTAATTTGTTTCTTATTCTTATTTAATCGCTGACTGTTTACTTGACTTCAGTGAGGTTGGTTTTTTCAATTTTTTTTATTTAGGCTAGTATTTTTTTTGTGTGATATTGACACTGGTGAGAAGAATTATGACATTTCTATGGGACCAAAAATGTTGATTTTGAAATGTTGTATTGCAGGTGAAAGAAAGATAGACAGGTTTTGACAAAATATAATGAAAAATGACAACAGTATAATCTTCCAGTCTGTTGACTAGTAAATTAACCAACTCTTCATAAACAGCCTCTTCTTTTATGGATCATTTTGTAATACTGAAGTGTAGTATCCTGAATAGAGACTGACTGGATCATCAGTTTTGCTGTGTTACGAATCTCCGACCATGCAGAGGTCGCTGCCGAAAAAAAGGCTTGCTATTGGTCAGCAGTCTGAATTTGTGTGTCAAAGTTCATTAAACTTGAACTCTGCGCAAATTTCGCATAGGGAAATGTCTTTGCCACAGGAAGTCCATCAATTCTTACTCTTTTAGTACAGGTTTCATGTCGAGAACTATTAAACTTAATCAGTGTATATTTAATAAAAAAAGCAAATGAGTGTGGATCAATGGGTTGTATTGTTATTTAAATTGTTGCCAATCATTCAGCCCCACAACATAGCAAATGTGTCTTTCCAGTGGGCAGAAAACATCAAAAGAGGGCCTTAAGACAGTACCCTCTATTGAATGGACGACAGCTATCCCTCACAGCAATGTTTTCATTTGCACATGAAATACGGCCTATAATGCCTTTGTAGGCTGCTCAGTTAATCAAAACCAGGTCTGTGATTATCACGTTGACCAATCTCAGATTCCCCACTGAACCTGTCGTTCTTCATCTGGGGACCTTGGACTGTGAATAAACAAACCGTTTTAGAGTGAAGGTTTGAGTTCTTGGGATAAGACCTTGGAAAAAGCCTCTGAAAGCTGAGGGGTTGAGCGACTGACAGCGTGAGGGATAATGCAGATCTCTCAAAGCGGCATGGCTGGATGACGGTGTTCAGAGGCTCTGCAGTGAGTTAGGAGAGATTAAAGAAGTCAAAGCAATTCAGAGGGTATTAAGACCCTTCTGGAATCCTCCAAAATCCTCCGTCCTTTAAACAATAAGTGGAGATTTTTTAGCCTTTTTACTTTTTTACATTGGCATATCTGGAAGCAGCACTGATGGATGGACCTTAACCGTGACCTGGAAAAGAATGAGCGCGTGACGTTTTTGATTTGGTGCATGATTGTCAGCCCATGTGCACAGTACAAGAGGAAAAATGTCCAAAATACACAGATACTCACGTCCCGTTCCAACTGTTTTCACCGGGATTACATTTTCTATTGGGAATACGTTATGCAACCTGAACGATTCATCCCAATGGTTCAAACACAATTTCAGCAATTTGTTTTAACAGGAGCATGAAATTGACCCAGATGTCATCAATCCAACTTTTTCCTTCCAATCACCTGGCTGCTTTCTCGAAACGCCCACTTTTCCCAATCCAGTGAATTCCCAATGGATAAAATCAGTAGTCTTGACCTACTTTTTTTTCTTGGTGAATGAAAAAGAATATTCATATATGCCCGTTTACATGTGTAAAATATTATGCAAATGTCAATTTATGTTGATTTTAAAGGCAAGTATCGTTTAGAGTAAGTATCACTTCCTGTAACCAACAATTTACAAGCTGTATCCAAGCTGTACAGTTAGTTATTCAACTGACCTTTCCGTTTCCAGACAGATGTTTATACGAGCGTAATCCATAATGGATCTCTATTTGGAAAGCTGGCCAACTGTTAGTTTTTGTTCCAGTCATCTCTTACTGGATTTTCTGCTGTTTTTTCCCACTCTTTATCCAACTGCCCCTGACATACAAAGTACCAAATGGGTGGAAAAAGTCTCTTGTTTGGTGAAAGTCACCAGATAACTCAATGTTCTCAGACAATGAGTCAGCAGAGATGACTGAAGCCTTACTCATATCTGTAAATACTTGGAACAGGTCTGTGAATCTGCCGTTGCCTCATTTGATCTCTGCGGAGCCGTAATTGTTCGGTGAGTAACGTCTAGCTACAGATTATGACGGACTTTACTACTGAGTTAGCATTGCGAGAGAAAGCATGGCTGTCCAGGTAGACTCGGGTTTGTTTAACCAAACTGGGCCTCTGAGAGGACGACTACAGGCAACTGTTCTCTATTTGTTTATGTCTGTGGCCGAAAAATGATTCAGACATCTTTTATTCATCTGTTTCCCAGTCCTCTCGTCCCCTTTCTCTTATTCGTCTGTCTCAAAAAATGTAATCCTCTCTCTCTGTGATTCAATATTTTCTGTTTAAAATATATTCCTTGAGGAATCAGCATTGGGTTAAATCCGTCAGTGACTCTTTTGCTTACAGAGAGGTGTGTTCTCTCTCACACACACGCACACATTTTTATGCATTTGGCCCTGGTTGTTTTACAATAATCCTGTATTTTGTTTGACATTTATGATTTAATTTACTCCCCAGAGTTGAGTAAACTTGCTGTTTATAAAGTATCAAACCTGTAAGGTCATGATTTGGTCAATAACATACTGTTACAACCAACTATATACAGTATACTGTTACTTTGGGGTCGGCAAGATGTGTTTAAATGTTTTTGAAAAGACTCTTGTGTTCGTCAAGGCTCCAATTATTTTATTAAAAACTGTATTATTATGAAATATTATTACAATTTAAAATAACTTTTCTCTTTTTGAATATACTTTCAAATTTAATTTATTCCTGTGATGCAAAGCTGAATTTTTAGCATCATTACTCCAGTTTTCAGTGTCACGCGATCCTTCAGAAATCATAAGAATTTTTCTTGAGCAGCAAATCAGCATGTTTTGATCAAAACATGCTGATTTGCTGCTCAAGAAAAATTATTATTATTAGCAATGTTAATATAAAATAGTTATTTATTAAAAAAAAAACAGTTGTGCTGCTTAATTTTTGTGGAAATTGTGATGCATTTTCCAGGATTCTTTGATAAACAGAATTTAATTACCTTTTTTGTTTTTTAGTAATGTAAAAGTCCTTACCATCACTTTTGATCAATTTAATGCCCATACAGTATATGCTGTAAATTTATTATTTATGGTAAAGAACTGATCCAACCGTGCCGACTGAAATTTGCATTCAGGATTCACCTCAGGAAGTGGCATACATGTTGATTCTTCTCATCACAGTGATTGATGGCCAAACTGAGATGTTTATTTTTGGATTTGTGTACCATTGGACCTTCAACAAAGCTTCCGAGTTTCATGTTTACTTTCACACGTCTCCTGCCTCTGTCTTTTCATCCAGACTGAATAGAAGGAGGTTGTTTGATGCAGAGTCAACACACTAGCAGAAGCATAACAATGCATATGAATGTTCATGAATAGAAAGGTGCAAGTTGGTGTGTTTATTGAGCGTATTTTCTCTTTTTTGTAACCCCATGTGTAAATCTGTTTTAAAATAGTGGTGGGCTCATGAATATTTATTAGGTAATGTAGAAATATTCATTCATTTTTTTACACCCCCCTCATCCATACCATAAATGTATGTGCCATGTTTCCACTGGTAGTTTGTTAAAAATGGGCAAAAACCCCAAAACAAGAAAACTGAGCTAAAACTTTGGGATTACAAAACAATTCTGGGAATTATCGTGCTTCCACACACTCAGTATTGTGCATGATCTGCGATTGTGGGAATTACTCTGGGAATGAGTCATCAGTGAGTCACGGCAGTAAGGGGGGTGATTCCAGATAGCATGACACACGTGTTCCTTCAGACAGTGGAGTACCACAAGGTTATATATTAGGACCAATCAAATTCAGTTGTATGTTTTTTATTAAGCTGAGTTTAACTAACCTCATCTGTGTGGCTTGAATTGCCTGCAGAAAGCGTTGAGAGATGCATGGTTTTCATTTTTGGCAGGAAAGCACTGAATGAGTGATTCAAATCGTTCACGTCTGAAAACCTGTAACCTGTTTGCACTCTTTTGTTTGAAGTGGTTAATTCAGTCCAAGTAATTGTCTAGTCATGTTAGCTGGTTAATTTAATTCAGATAGTTTCCAAAAGTAAGAAAACATCCCTCCTTCATCGTCTGTTCCTCTTTCTGTGAAGGAATCACTTACCAGATTTGTCTGACTGGACTAATGGATGTTTCAGTGCGCTTGTTTTATGGCCTTTTTTAGGGCAGGAATTCCCAGTTCAGTCTGTCTGTCTGTTTTTGTGAATCTATCTATCTATCTATCTATCTGTCCGTCTGTCCGTCTGTCTGTCTGTCTGTTTTTGTGCATCTATCTGTCTGTCTGTCCATCCGTCCGTCCGTCTGTCTCTGTCTGTCTGTCTGTTTTTGTGTATCTATCTATCTATCTATCTATCTGTCTATCTATCCGTCTATCTGTCTGTCTGTCTGTCTGATTTTGTTTATGTGCCTATCTGCACTGTCTGTATATCTAGCTCGCTGTCTGTCTATTTTTCTCTGTTTTGGTACATCTGTCTTTTTTATCCTAATCTGTCTGTCTATTTTTCTGGCTGTCTATTGCTCTTTTGTCCATCCATCCTGTCTTCTCTTCCACTTGCTCTCCATCTCTCTCCATCATTCTTACATCAGATCTGTGCAGGTTTGCACCACATGTGGTTTACGTCATGAACCTGCATGGGATTAAGCATGTCTTGCTGCATACTATGTGGATTACAGCACGACACATAGAAGTACTGTGTTTCATTTTTTGATCTCAGAGCTCTTTGATATCCAATGGATTACAGCACAAGTAAAGCAGACCTTCACTGTGAAGGTTTGCCCTCTTGGTTAAGTGTAATTAATCTCTAGGACAACTGCCGCCCCGTTCTCATGTCTACAGGAATGACAGTGCTGCACATGAACCTCTGGTCTCATAAATTCCTTCCGGAAGGCGTAAGAGAGATTGTGGGAGGTTCAGAGCCTTAATGCCGATGCAGAATAAACAGTAAACATCATAAAAGAAAGAATAAAGCAATAAAACCACACAATTGAATGGAAACTTTGCAAAAACCTGCACTTTTTTGTGGTATGCTCAAAAAGGGTAAAAGTGTTTTCTATTGTTGCTCAAAAAGCCTTTTGAGTCTGAGTGCTTTGATATGTAGATATGAGATCACGTATCTGAATCATATTATTTGCAGTTGTTTGTTTTCTTGCCACTAACTGACTATAGATAGATAGCTAGATAGATAGATAGATAGATAGATACATAGATAGATATCTATGTGTGATGGTGATATCTAATGGTTTTATCTATTGACTTTTAAAGTAGTCAGCTAACCTATCTAGTTGCTTTTTATTGTTGGCATTTTATTTAATTTTAATATCCGAATGTTAGTGAAAAAAAAAACAAAAAAAACTTTTAGATATCAATCGGAATATGTGATGGACATCAGTTATGATCATCTTTGGTATCTCCTTTGAAGGCATTTTGAGTAAAACAGCTCTATTTAATGAAGCTCATACACAACACTTGAACTGAAAGTGACCAGACCTGTTTTACAAAATACGCAAGTCTCTTGTGCATAACCCCTATAGATCGCTTACAAATTGTAGTCTGTAACCGATTACAAATTCTGATGAAAATTAGTAGTAATGTAATCTATTAATTACACATTTTAGGTAATCTAATCGGACTACTTTTTGATTACATTTAGACTACTTTTGACATAGCTTGTTTGTAACTACCAGTTACTACTCAGCACTGATTTATATATATATATATATATATGTGTGTGTGTGTGTTTAATTAAAAAATATACATTTAAAAACCTAGCCATAGCCAGAATACATTTATTTTGGAAATCCAGATAATTTACTGTACTAGACAGTGTGACTGTG
Source organism: Schizothorax lantsangensis (assembly GCA_027422415.1). NCBI lineage: Eukaryota > Metazoa > Chordata > Actinopteri > Cypriniformes > Cyprinidae > Schizothorax > Schizothorax lantsangensis. The sequence goes on along the minus strand of CM049854.1, from coordinate 10,626,429 downwards.
ACGGCACATGTACGCTTCACCTTCACACAACTGTCCTCTCCAACCACAGCGATGAAGGCATAATCTAGGCCTCACACTCCCTTCCTCCCCTGTCAGATGTAAATCTTATTTTCTCCTTTTTGTCTACGGGCCACCATAGGAAAGACAAAATTTCTGTGAAATGACACGGTGACACTGATTCCCAATTACATGTCTGTCAATCAAAACCCAAGACATTCTTACTGATAGAAGAGAGTTGTATGGACTGACGCCAGACGCAGTCACATCATCTGTATATATGTGTTTCAAATCAAGTTCTTGAGTGTGTCTGCCTGTGACAGATGACACAAGTATGTTTAACCACTTCTCAGACTCCGAGACCGGCGTAGAATGAAAGATGATAGAGGAATTGGCTGACCCAAAGGCTGCCTGACCCAAAGTGTTATAATTTTAGACTCGAGCCTCTCACATGGTCTGGAACAAGGACGGTGTTTGGAAATAAACTTGGAATTTAGCTTAATTGTAGTTTACAGATTTAGGAGGGGCCAAGTGTTCAACTTCATTTTCTTGCATAAATAGAGTGTGAGTATAGGCCAGAGACATGGGGTTTGGAAGCCACAAAAGGACTTTGAAAAACTTCAGAGCCAGAAAGGACACTCAGACTTCTACTGTTTCAAAACATTTTGGCATAAAGGAAAACATTGGCTTCATAATGCATAACACAGTATAAAATTATACTAATTAATGAATGAGGTAGAAACATTATTGTTTTCTGAAATTTTACAACTGCTTGTACAAAAAGGAAATATCAAATTGGTAAACAAAGTTTTAAAAAGTCAAACAAATCATTTAATATACCCAAATAAACATTAGGTTACGGCAATGAAAATATTTTTTTAAGGGTCATATCTACAAATAGTTTTAGTACATTTTTGTTTATAGTCTACACATAAAGGCACATTCAAGTCGAGTCACATTTATTTATATATCGTTTTATACAATGCAGATTATTTCAAAGCAGCTTCGCATTAATAAATAGGAAAATAACAGTATTAATTGTGTAAAATAATCAATTATGAAACAAATGGACTTTTAGCTGTAAAGAAGCTCTGCAAAAGATAATGGTGCCATTCAGTAGCATATACCATAAAGGAATAGTTCACTCTATCATTATTTTCTCACCATCATGTCGTTCTACGGCAGCTATTTTTAGTCATAGAACAAACAAGACAATTTGAGAATCTTCAAGCACTTTTTTCCAATGAAGACAAATGTGGTCTATACGGCTTTTGCTCTAAATTCCAGGTATGTGTGTGATAGACTGAAATGTAAGTTGTGTGCTTTGCTATAGCTTTCATTTCAAACATGCTGCCTTTCCATGCATTGCATCAGGATGGGTATTGGTGATCAAACATATACGATTCTTGCATTTGTCATGATCGAAGGTCATTGGCGCCAAACTTGTTTGTTTTAGCATACAGTATTTGATCTGTAAATACTTTATAGATCAGAGAGCTGTAATATTTTCCATTTTTGGCATTCTTTATCATAGTGCTGTTGTTTTGTTTTGTTTTGATTTGTTTTGTTTTGTTTTGTTTGCAAAAAATCTCCCACTGATTAATGGAGGAAAATATTAATTTAGGTTCTTTTTTCTATGTTTTAGGGAGACACTCATGCTCTTTTTCATACGGATCTGGCCTGCAGATCGCAACAGATTGGACATCTGGAGAGCCGGCAGGATTCCCAGGTGGGCTGATCCATCTGTCTGGCGTGGGTCTGATAAATAAAGATTATGTGTTTTACATTTATTTACATATTTTGTTCTGGCCATGGCAAGTTCAAAGGATTTCATTTTATGACACAGACTGGAGTGACTGTAGAAATTAAAGGTGCTGTATGTAGGATTGAGTAGAACTAGGTATTGCAGTCCAAATTCAAAATATTGGAGATGTTTTTTTTTCACCCGGCCCCTCCTCCTCTGACTTGACGCACAGGCAGGTTGCCAGATTAACGACACCAACAGGAACGAGCGCACATGACGATGAATGAAATTAAATATGCCGCCAACTGGCAACCCGGGGTGCCGAAATACAATTGGGTAAACTGGCAGTGGGAGGGTTTCACAAACCATAACAAACACAGACATTCCGGGCCGGAACGCACATTTTCAAAGGAGAATAACTGACTGTAGCATTGTTTTTCAGATAAACAAGTATGTTAACTTAGCATGTTTCTTAAATATCTGCAAGCATATTATGGTATTGTTATGCTTTAGTAGAGTCAAAATCCTACATACAGCACCTTTAGCTCTTCTAGTGGCTGCCATGAAATATATGTAGTACACAGTAAAATCCTGAGTGTTAAATTAACACTGCTCGGATCATATATGGTCCCACTCTAAAAGAGTGTTAAAGTAACACTGAAGCAGTGTTAATGGGATAATTATGTGATTAATTAAGTGCTGATTGAGCATTAGTGATGAACACCTGCTGTTAACAAGCAGAATCACTGAAGAAAAGAGAAACACAAGAACTACAACTGACTTCAGCCACAGATGAAATCAACTGAAATAAAATATATTAAATCTCTCAAAATCTCAGCAGAAGATGATTAATCATCTCCACAAACAGCATAACCAACTTCACTCACTACTAACCAGTTTTACTTTTTTTGTCATGCATCTAAAAATTTCTTATTAAGAATTAAACAGAGGTTTAGATGTTAGTTTATTGAAAATAATACAATTTGAATTCACCGTTGTGGAGATAAGCGTTTGCTTTAGTTGTGCTCTTGACCCTCAACTTTTTAACATTAGTCTTTCTCTCTTTGCTGTAATTTTGTTTATGAAATACATTTGTTATGGCAAGAAAAGCCAAGAGAAAATGTAATCAGATTATGGCTATTATTTGATAATGATGTAGTTGTCATCAGTGGTGTTGTATATATTTAGTTTGTTATTGGTCACAACTGCATTTTAATGAAATATGAATAACTTTAAAAACACTTTGCACACCAGTTTAGAATGTCTGTACTGTTTAGACACGCAGACATCAAGAATCAGCATATGAATCTCAACAATGGTGACGATCATCAGACAGATTCTTGTTGCATTGCATTCTGGGTGCACCAATCATAACTCATCCCAGCATGCATTGCGACATGAATAAATTATTCTTTATTCTTACTTTCACCATTGCTGAGATTCACATGCTGATTCTTCATGTCTGTGATTGCCAGAATTGAAGCTTCTTTATGAGCCAAACTTATACAAGTGGTTTATAAAGTTTTCTCACATTGTCATCTCATATAATAGAACTGCAATAATACAGAAATCATAAAAACACTACAGATTTGGGTAAAATGCAATCAGAGACTTAGACACACGAAATAATTTCATCATAGGTTCCTTGCCATCACATATGTGCTTTATAAACACAACTGTAACAGTTGTTGTTTAATTATCTTCTGCTGAGATCTTGAGAGATTTAATGTCTTTTATTTCAGTTGATTTCATCTAAGGATGTGGTTGAAGTCAGTTGTAGTTCTTGTGTTTCTCTTTTCTTCAGTGATTCTGCTTGTTAACAGCAGGTGTTCATCACTAATGCTCAATCAGCACTTAATTAATCACATAATTATCCCATTAACTTTAACACTGCTTCAGTGTTACTTTAAGACTATTTTAGAGTGGGACCATATATGATCCGAGCAGTGTTAATTTGACACTCAGGATTTTACTGTGTAGGGCTGCACGATATTGGAAAAAACTCACATTGCGATATTTTGTTTTTCTGCAATATATATTGCGATATAAAGAAGAAGAAAAAACTAAAAAAACATTTTAATATCTGTTTGGAAAAAAAAATCAATGATTGGGGTGATTTTATAGGAGAGTAAATCAGCATAGAAAATAAACAAATTACAACCATAGCATCTGCGTGGCTACTCTCTCTCATCATCTGAAACAAGGAGATATAAACATTGTATTCAGTTTAACTGCTGTACACAGACACACACACAGGCCTATCTGTGTTATCTCTCCCCTTCTCCTGCATTCATTGATCCGCACACTAATGTTACTGAAGTTATTAGCTAGTTATGTTGGCCTGAGAAACTCAGCATTCATATAAAACACCTGCACGGCGTTTTGATTTTGAAACATGCAGTGCTCATGTTTATTCAACGAAGTCAACGCCACAAATAAATCAATGTAGCCTATGGGAAACACTGGTAATGTATATTGAAATATCGTAAATTTGTTTAAAAATCATATCACCATTATTGAAAAGAATATATTGCAATATACAGGTGCATCTCAATAAATTAGAATGTCGTGGAAAAGTTCATTTATTTCAGTAATTCAACTCAAATTGTGAAACTCGTGTATTAAATAAATGCAATGCACACAGACTGAAGTAGTTTAAGTCTTTGGTTCTTTTAATTGTGATGATTTAGGCTCACATTTAACAAAAACCCACCAATCTCAACAAATTAGAATGTGGTGACATGCCAATCAGCTAATCAACTCAAAACACCTGCAAAGGTTTCCTGAGCCTTCAAAATGGTCTCTCAGTTTGGTTCACTAGGCTACACAATCATGGGGAAGACTGCTGATCTGACAGTTGTCCAGAAGACAATCATTGACAACCTTCACAAGGAGGGTAAGCCACAAACATTCATTGCCAAAGAAGCTGGCTGTTCACAGAGTGCTGTATCCAAGCATGTTAACAGAAAGTTGAGTGGAAGGAAAAAGTGTGGAAGAAAAAAGATGCACAACCAACCGAGAGAACCGCAGCCGTATGAGGATTGTCAAGCAAAATCGATTCAAGAATTTGGGTGAACTTCACAAGGAATGGACTGAGGCTGGGGTCAAGGCATCAAGAGCCACCACACACAGACGTGTCAAGGAATTTGGCTACAGTTGTCGTATTCCTCTTGTTAAGCCACTCCTGAACCACAGACAACGCCAGAGGCGTCTTACCTGGGCTAAGGAGAAGAAGAACTGGACTGTTGCCCAGTGGTCCAAAGTCCTCTTTTCAGATGAGAGCAAGTTTTGTATTTAATTTGGAAACCAAGGTCCTAGAGTCTGGAGGAAGGGTGGAGAAGCTCATAGCCCAAGTTGCATGAAGTCCAGTGTTAAGTTTCCACAGTCTGTGATGATTTGGGGTGCAATGTCATCTGCTGGTGTTGGTCCATTGTGTTTTTTGAAAACCAATGTCACTGCACCCGTTTACCAAGAAATTTTGGAGCACTTCATGCTTCCTTCTGCTGACCAGCTTTTTAAAGATGCTGATTTCATTTTCCAGCAGGATTTGGCACCTGCCCACACTGCCAAAAGCACCAAAAGTTGGTTAAATGACCATGGTGTTGGTGTGCTTGACTGGCCAGCAAACTCACCAGACCTGAACCCCATAGAGAATCTATGGGGTATTGTCAAGAGGAAAATGAGAAACAAGAGACCAAAAAATGCAGATGAGCTGAAGGCCACTGTCAAAGAAACCTGGGCTTCCATACCACCTCAGCAGTGCCACAAACTGATCACCTCCATGCCACACCGAATTGAGGCAGTAATTAAAGCAAAAGGAGCCCCTACCAAGTATTGAGTACATATACAGTAAATGAACATACTTTCCAGAATGCCAACAATTCACAAAAAATGTTTTTTCACAAAAAAAAACTTATGAAGTATTCTAATTTGTTGAGTGAATTGGTGGGTTTTTGTTAAATGTGAGCCTAAATCATCACAATTAAAAGAACCAAAGTCTTAAACTGTCACGGTGCACACAGCAGGGAGGATACAGGAACAAGCAGACGAGGACGTAAACTCAAATAACAGTCTTTAATGAGGACAAGGCAGGACAAGGCAAGGCTGACAGACAGGAAACACCGGGAGTAACGAGTAGACCAGACGAAATCTAACTCAAAAGACAGGAACTAAATACACAGGGTAATTAACACATAATCAAATAAACACAGCTGGACAAGAATTAACTAATAATCACATCAGACGAGGACAGGAAACAACCCAAATAAGGAAACATGAGGCGGGAACACATGACACACACGACAGAGGACTGACACGACTCCCCCCTCCCGAAAGGCTTGTCCTGAGCCTTAACAGTTCCATCGGGGCGGGGGCGGGGCGGGGGGGTCGGGGTCTCTGGAGGCCCCTCAGGATAGACACGGACAGGAACACAGGACGGGGACCTCCAGAGCAGAAAAGACAGACAGGGACCATGGCGGAGCTGGGAGCTCTGGAGGCCATGGCGGTGCAGGGAGCTCAGGAGGCCATGGCGGTGCAGGGAGTTCAGGAGGCCATGGCGGTGCAGGGAGCTCAGGAGGCCATGGCGGAGCTGGGAGCTCTGGTGGCCATGGCAAGCTGGGAGCTCAGGAGGCCATGGCAGGTAGTCTTCAGGGCCTTGGCTTCGGTCCCCTCGGCCCGGCCCCCACAGCCGGAACCCTTTCTACCCCCAAAAAAATAAATTCACTGGGGTAGTCAGGGGGTATCAGGAGCCCTCCAGGGCTAGACAAACAGGACAGTACATGACATGACAGGAAAACCCTCCAGGGCCAGACAAACAGGACAGGACATCCCACAGGAACCAGAAGCCCTCCTGGGCTGGCTTGGAAGCTGAGGCTTCCTCTGGGCATGACAAGGAGTCAGGGGCCCTCACAGGGTCCCTCAGCAACTGCTTCCACCTCTGCGACAGGGAGGAAGGCGGCTGGAATGGCCTCCGCGGCCACAACAAGAGGAGCCGCCTGCCCCAGACGAGTCTCCGCGGACAAGACAAGGTTTTTTTTTAAATGTTCCTGTGGGCACAACAAGACAAACACGGCACTCCTGGCTGTGACGTGTGGACTGGATCCACGGGGCTAGGGTTAACGGCGGCCGGCGGGCATGAGTCAGCGGCGATCTGGCGAGCTTGAGTCAGCGGCGATCCGGTGGGCTTGAGTCAGCGGCGGGCCGGCGGCGTGATCTCCCGCGAACGACGGGCCTGGGTGAGCCGCGGACGGCGGCGTCATCTCCCGCGAACGGCGGGCTCGGTGAGCCGCGGACGGCGGCGTCATCTCCCACGAACGGCGGCGCTGCCGTACAAAAATTTGTAAAAAAAAAAATTTAAATCGACAAATATATATATTTTTAAATGGTTTAATAATTAAAAAAAAAAGACTTCACATTAAATGTAACCAAATAATACATGTTTGTAATAGTTAAATATTACAACTAATTTATTTTTATGCATTTTAAGTTACATTACATGTAGTAAAGAATAGAATAAAAATTTTAAAGTCTATTTTTTGTAAAAAAAAAAACATTAATACATTGATAATTGCTTATATTATTTTATTTTTAAGTGGCACTCCTAGTCCTCTACATAACATATATACAGGTATATATACATATACATATATATATATATATATATATATATATATATATACATACATATACATATTCATTTCAAATGAGTCGTTGTTGTGTCATTCATATTTTCATGGGAATTTTCTTTTTTTTTTATTAAGCCTCAAAATGGGACTTTTTGTCTTTAAAAGCCTTGGGGTTGGAAATGTTCTGAAGTTCTTAATAAAGTCTAGTTGAGAGATACGGTGAACACACCCTTGTGAGGTCATCAAAGAGCGAGGCCAGAGGTTAAGCTGAAATTCTCGACTTACAGAAACTCTGTTGACAGACAGACGGCGACGTTGTGACAGGACTGTTATTACTGTATTATTACAATGTATAAACATCCCACCCATCACTGCCTGCAAAAAATGACCTGTTTATTGGGTCATTGAATGTATACAGATCTGAATCGAACATACATGTGGAATCATGTGGAATCTATGTGTGCAATCCATTTTTTTCAAACACTCAAAAAATAGCTTTCACATCTTCATGCTCCTAAGAAGCACAATCTGTCTCCCACATGTCAGATATGTTAAGTTATCTGCTGTTATCCATCTTGTCTTCAAAGTGAGGCTTTGTGTTTGAGGAATGCACTGGCTGAAGTGAAAAATGTCTATTAATAAGCAGTGCCCTGTTGGGGACCCTATTTCAGCAAAAATGTGTCATGTCTAGTTAGGGTGTCGCTGACTTGTCTATGAGAAAACAGGCTTCAAAGCAGGAAATCAGCATCAAACTTAAGAAAACAGGCTTTCTACTGGGCACATCATTAATGCACTCTTGTGGCTTGGGAAGAAAATAAAATATATGCTGTTTTAGGCGGGTGAAGAGGCCAGGTGAACATGTGTGTTCATGTTGACAGCCTGAGAACTTTTTAAATGAGGGTTAGAGGTTGAAGGATTGTAACTTCAAGGGCAGAGATTTGTGCTCGCATGGGATTTGAGAGAAGTCTTGAAGGGAATTCACTCAGAATTGCTCTGTGATTGCGAAGCTTATTTGCATGTGCTGTTTTTTACTGTCAATGACTATGTTTTCCATGCTGAAATACTCAAAAGTGGTGCAACTGTTTTGTGACTCTAGTAGCTTTTCGTTTATTTTGCTGGTGTTCATTGACTGTTCAGTTTCAGCACATGTAACTCAATCAATTCAGTTCTCCAACATTATTGTGTAATTGGATGACTAGAAATATTAAAACTGTAGAGAGCTGTTGTGATGTATATTTCTAGGCCAATCCAGAAGTTAGCATCACCCTGGTTCAATCCTAATAGGATTTTTCCATTGGATTTTAAATTATTGCAGAATTTAACACAACTTTTGAACAACAAAAATATATGATTCTTATGTTTTTATTCATCGTGACAAAATTTCACAAGGGTGTATTTCTGATGTTTGTTATGTCGTAGACGATTGAAGCGGAAGTGAAAGGAACAAAGTAAAATGTGAACTTGTTTCCAGGTTTTGACCTACAAAAATCTGTCATCCCTGCAGCACTGTATTCTTCCTAAATGTTTTTTCTTCACCAAATATTGATTGTGTTTATATGCATATTAACATGTAAAAACAATCAATGTTTGGTCAATATTGATTACGTGTTCATGTAATATTACATATATGACAAGAAAGCATCATTACTTTGTACACTCAGAGTCTTTCTTGACTCAATAATATGAGTCTGTACAAGTTTTGTGCTCACATTTTGGAAAAATATGGGGTTTTATATGCTTTGTTTAACATCACAACTAGATTACTCAGAGTTGGATACATGGATGATTATGATGAGACAATAATCTTAGTTTTTAAAAAAAGCACTTGTAAGCATGCTCTTCTTGCATTGTCAGGTAATTGGTTTGCATGTTAACTGGTTAACAGCATTGTAAAAAAAAATATTGTGATTTTAACGGTAAAAAACTGTGAAAATTCTACAGTAAAAAACTGTTAAATGGTTAACGGTAAGTTACCCTACTATATATGGTGAAAAACTGTAATAGACATTTCATTTAATTTTACAGTAAAATACCATTTTTGGAAGTGAAAAAGATTGTATAATTTACAGTGAAAAAAACATAAATTGACGTTCCCAGAATTCCCTGCATTGCTTTTCAGATTTGATGTTTTTCTTTGAAATATAAATATGTGACCCTGGACCAATGAATTTAATTTTTCAAAATTGAGATTTATACAACATCTGAAAGCTGAATAAATAAGCTTTCCATTGATGTATGGTTTGTTAGGATAGGACAATATTTGGCCGAGATACAACGATTGAAAATCTGGAATCTGAGGGTGCAAAAAAATAATCAAAATATTGAGAAAATCACCTTTAAAGTTGTCCAAATGAAGTTCTTAGCAATGCATATAATCAAAAATTAAGTTTTGATATGTTTACAGTAGGAAATTTACAAAATATCTTCATGGAACATGATCTTTACTTAATGTCCTAATGATTTTTGGCATAAAAGAAAAATCAATAATTTTGACCCATACAATGTGTTTTTGGCTATTGCTACAAATATACCCCAGCGACTTAAGACTGGTTTTGTGGTCCAGGGTCACATATAATCAATATTGAGTTGAATCAAATTGGAAATCAAATCGAATTGCAAGCTTGTGAATCAGAAACTAATCGAATTGTGCAATTTGTGCCTAAACCCAGCCCTAATTGTTAACATCTTGCAGTGTTATTTTTTAGCCTCAGATTTTTTGTTGACAGTATGTTTTAATTCAAATTAAAATTCGAAATTTCTGGAGGCAGTGTGTAAACGTGATTGACACAATGTGAGGTCGTATTTATTTTTCAACGTGCAAACATTTCGGATTCTGTGCAATGGACTTTACACTGAAGAAAAATGGTGTTGAAACAATTTCCACTCAGAAGTTACTTGAACATTTCAAAATTAACAAAAGAGAAACGGCAAGTAACACTGAACCTTCAGGTAGAAAGACTAAAATAGTATTTTCTTGTAAAAATCATTACAATAATCTTAGTTTTATTTACAGCTTCAACATTTTTTATACTTTTTGGCTGACAGATGAGTTCATATTGCCTTCAAAGCACCCCAGACAACAGCAAAGCCCCCCCCCCCCCCACACCATTCTCACTATATCCTTTAAGCCTAAGTGGTTGATAGGCACACAACCATGTTCGAGTTATAGAACTTTAACCTTTATCATTCCAGTCTTGTATAAACAGCCTCAGAGGCATTTACTTATGTTTCTGTCAACCTGGAGGCCTGTATTCTGAGCTGCTGTAGTTATTGACTCCTCCATTATATACGCCGTCTTGAGGTTTAATCTAGTCATGCAGTACATGAGGGAAAACCCACCACTCAGTGTCATGCTGAGTGAGATATTTGTCTTTCACCTCCTAAAATCCCCCCCCCTCCTCCCCGTCTTAAGGGTTATTGACAGGTCTGGAAGGCTCCAGGGTGAGTGGAGGGGCATGGAGGGGGTGGGACCTCGGTATTCAGCGACAGCCTACTGTTATTGCATTTACTGACAGATAGATCGTGTCATTAGTTCTCCATGGAGGTGGAGATCCATCTAAAGCGCTCTCAGCTCTTGAAACATGACTCTGTGTTGTTCTGCAGGAAGACGTCAACATCAACGGAAAACTCATATACTTCAGACACGCTGTTTAATACAGGTATTCATGCAGAACTAAAGGGACTGATATTAGATCAGTGGAATAACTGACAGTGACCTGATTATGTCTGTCACTGGTCATCTATGTGTTATTCAGGTTTGATGGGTCCTGTCAGCAAGAGAATTATCTGTTTTCAATCAGTTTTGCCTAATGTGTATTTACACAGTAATCTAAGGGTGGAAATGCTATATAGTCAGGGCTAAAGGATGTTTTTAAGCACAGTGTAGTCTCATGTAACCAGACTTTGACTAGAGGCATCAAGTCTGGTCCACATTATAGCATATCCTGGCAAGGAACCACCCCTTTAGACAGGAAGTAATCGTTTGACATGTAATGCAACCAGTCAGGTTATTTTTAGCAGGTTATTAGGCAATGTGAGCATGTGTATGAATGAGTGCATACTCCATTTCTACTAAAGAACAACACAGAACAAGCATTTGACGTTTTGTTTTTACAGAGTATACACTTACTGTGTGTTTCATAGTCCATGAACACATACAGAACATGCATCACTTTCGGATAATTGATGTATAGCCATGAAGAAGCCCCATCAGCACAGCAAAGGCATGTGACATTTTACATTATCCAGGACAGCCTCCTCTTTAAAAACCACTGTTGTATTAGTTTGGGGGACGGTCATTCTTCTCTTTGACCAGCATTCATCCCAGTCACCACCTGTTCTTCATCAGTGGCCTAAAAAGAGAAATACATTTAGTTAAAATTTTACCATTTGCATCCACATCTGGAAGGTTAGGTAACTAGTCTATTTTATAATTTCAGCTACTTTGTGATTTGTTTAAAATTGTTTAAATAAATATATTGCTTTCAGAAAGCTACTTCTTTACTGAAGTATTAAAACAGACATGACATTCCCATACCTCACAAATTTTCATGAACGTGGAGGCTCTTTAAAGGATTAGTTCATCCAATTTTTTTTAAAAATGGTCATAATTTACTCTCCCCTATGTTGTTCCAAACCCATACAAATTCTGCTAATTTTTGGAACACAAATGAAGATTTTTTTTTATATTCTCTTAATTTTTGTCCTCCATTGCAAGTCTGGGAGACCAACATTTTCTTCTGAACATGATCGCCATATATACGAACAAATACATTTCAGATTTATTAATATATTGATTATCTAGACTTTCAATGGATTAACAAAAATGATAAGAGAAAAATAAAATATCTTCATTTGTGTTCCGAAGATAGACAAAAGTCTTATAGGTTTGGAATGACATGAGCGTGAGTAAATGATTTTTGAATGAACTACTCCTTTAAGAAAGGAAGACCAAGAATGATGACTCTCCAAATCAGACAACTCCAAAGTTGGTTTGAGTTCTGCAATGAAAAACACAGAAATGTGAACAAGTCATCAAGTGAACAAGTACTGTTGCATCAAAATGTGAAGTAAACAGGCAGGAGACAACAGAAACATTTATTTTCTAAAAATAACACATCAATCTCAAAACAGTGATGCTCTCCTATGTCCCTGGCTTTCAACATTTACAAAAAACAAACATTTTTACTCTGTCAAAAAAATAAAAAAATGATAACATGGAATTATGAACTTTAATAGTTGCCTTAAACCGTCTTTCCCTCTCTTCTGAAGAAGCTGAGAAAATCACCTCCTCACACACGCAGCCTTCTGTGGTTAACTCCCAGCGCAGGCACAATGAAGACACAAAGCTCAACAAGTCTGAAATATTACATGCAAACATTACTTTTAACAATTAAAACTTAATCAGCCTCAAAATAATTAGGCTAACATTAGTCTTTATTACATAACGCAGTTTCCTTTAGGAAACTACATTCAGTTTAACTGCGAAAAAGAAGATAATGAATTAACATGTAAATATGGTAACACTTTATTTTGATAGTCCACTTTAGACATTCTACTAACAGTAAGTAACTTTGCAACTACGTCAACTAGAAGTTATTAGAGTATTAGTAGACTGTCTGCTTAATATATTCTAACACTTTATTTTGATGGGTCCACAACATACAACATACTGACTATGAGAAACTTTGCAAGTATGTCAACTTATTCTACTAACCCTAAACCTAATCTACTGAGAGTTAGTAGACATGTAGTTGCAAATTAATGAGAATTAGTTGACATGTAATTGACATGTAGTTACAAAGTTACTTATAGTTAGTAGAATGTCTAAAGTGGACTATCGAAATAAAGTGTAACCGTAAATATGTTAATAACCCTCTATTAACACCTCACAAATGAAAATATTGTAAAATCTTATGTAAATGTGACATAAGACACTCACTGACGTTATATTAAAAGTATCTCTTCCGTTCAGTAAAAGAGGCCTTTAAGACTATTTCTGAGGTGAAAACCACGTCCGAGTATTTTTCGATATAAGCTCTTTTCGGACTATTTCCACCTTCCATGAAATCTCAAAATACTCATGGACACAATGAATGATGACTTTACATTTTTTATCTTTACTTACCATAAACCATCTTTCACTAACTTCCATCTGAAGACGCTGAGAAAATGGCGGCTTCACACTATTGCACTGGTGTCGTCCAATGTTAACGTGACGTGCATGCTCTCTTTCACGTCTGCGTTCCCAACCTAGCACCGCTGGGTTATAGATTAAGACTAATTTTCAACCCAAATTGGGTTAAATCAACCCAACATCCTTACCCAGCGGTCTCAACCCAGCATTTTTTAGAGTGTATGTAAAAAACTCCACATGCCCATGTTAACATTTATATTATATTATAATATATTATATTATGGATGATTTTATTTTTACTAAGATAAGTAATCATTGAAAAAATTAGCAATAAAAACATTTTGAACTATTTTTAACAGTTTCTATTTTTGAACTGTAAAGTTAATTCTGTGCTGCAGAATGTCTAAAAACATATATGGAAAATAATTACATTTAATTTGAGCAGACTTGAGGTCTTTCTATTGACTTCCATTGTCAGCTGATGATTACAGTGCGATAAATGAAAGATTTCCAATACTTTGACCAAGAGTTCAACTTTGAGATCACACTTTATATAACACTTAACTACAGTGCTAGTAAAATTTACTCAGTGCTCGTGGATTGTTTCAGGTTTATAGTCTTACAGTATGAACCATGTCGCCTTAAACCGAACATCTCTGTTTCCACTCTTCAGCACATGGAGCTGTGACCGTGTTCCTCAAAAATGGTGGCAAAGACAATTGAAGTAATTGAACACACATTGACTGCTCGAAGTAAAGTTAAATCTCTTAAAGTCTGTCATTAAAAAGGTGAGAAATGGTGGAGCAGTTGTGATTCAGAACAGAACTGGCTGTCCCCCAGAGCTCAGGACTCAATGTCCAGAAGAGCTGTGATAGAGTAAAAGAGGCTTACAGCACTTCTAAATATGTTTTAGTCCAATATTACAGAAACTGTGCAGTGTCAATGACATGTACATTTAATAAACCTACCTGGAATGGAAGGAGGCGAAGATGACAGCTTTTGTTGAAAAGACAAATTTTAGTGTATTATTTTTTTGCAATGTAGAATGTTGTGTAACTAATTAACATTTAAAAACCTGTTACCAATCCAACATAAATAAAACAATCAATAAATCAAAAGTTTTGTTAATTTGATCTTTTGTCCATGACAAGCAATTGTTAGTCGCTTTTTTACTATTTTTTGTTGCATCACATGGTAGCTCCGCCCACAGTCAAATTTCATTGGTCCAAAATACACTCCACATACCCATGTTAAAATTTATATATTATATTATATTAATATTATGTTTAGTGCTGTCAAACGATTAATCGCGATTAATCGCATCCAGAATAAAAGTTTTTGTTTACATATTATATGTGTGTATTTATTATGTATATATAAAGACAAACATACAGCATATATTTTTGAAAATATTTACATGTCATCGTGCTTCCATGTTGTAACAATAAAATGTGAAAAAGCATCAATACAAGTCAAGTCACCTTTATTTATATAGCACTTTTAACAAAACAAATTGTGTCAAAGCAACTTTCCAATATCAAAATAGGAAAATAGTGTGTCAATAATGTAAAATGACAAGATTAAACACTCAATTTTCAGTTAAAGGCATTTCATTATTGAATTCAGTGATGTCATCATCCAGCTCAGTTCAGTTTAACTAGTATCTGTGCAATCAAGTCGACGATATCGCTGGAAATTAAGTGTCCCCAACTAAGCAAGCCAGAGGCGACAGCGGCAAGGAACCAAAACTCCATCGGTGACAGAATGGAGAAAAAACCTTGGGAGAAACCAGACTCAGTCGGGGGACCAGTTCTCCTCTGGCCAGACGAAACCAGCAGTTTCTTCCAACTGCAGCAGAGTCAGATTGTGTACAGGACTCATCTGGTTCCTGAGGTCTTGCCCTGATGGCCGTCTAGGTGACGAGGTCTTCACTGGGGAACTGTCTCTGGGGCTCATCTAGGTGTCCTGATCTCCGCTGACGTTCAAGGCTGTAGAGGTCATCTCTAGGTGCTGATCCACCATCTGATCTGGTTATGGACTGGATCGGGTGGCTACGGTGATCTCGGTATAAGAAAGAAACAGACTAATATTAGCGTAGATGCCAATCTTCTTATGATGTAACAAGTACATTGGGTGTTATGGGAAGTGTTCCTGGTTCCGGTTGACCTAATTAATGCAGCCTAACGATCCTTTAACGGATTTGAATATTAGAAGTGTATTGGTGTGTTATGTGTACGCCAGGTTAAGAGATGGGTCTTTAATCTAGATTTAAACTGACAGAGTGTGTCTGCCTCCCGAACAGTGTTTGGTAGATTGTTCCAGAGTTTGGGCGCTAAATAGGAAAAAGATCTGCCGCCCGCAGTTGATTTTGATATTCTAGGTATTATCAAATGGCCAGAGTTTTGAGAACGCAGTGAACGTGGAGGACTATAATGCGATAAGAGCTCGCTCAAGTACTGAGGAGCTAAACCATTCAGGGCTTTATAAGTAATTAACAAGATTTTAAAATGTATACAATGTTTAATAGGGAGCCAGTGCAGTGTTGACAGAAGAGGGCTAATGTGGTCATACTTCCATACACCCACCCATAACTCTGTAATACAGGACTGATACAACGTGCTGAAATAAAGACAAAATTATACAATGATGGACAGAAATATAAAGAAATCTGAGCATGATGAAATGATTTGGCCTGTTCAGCTAATGTGCTAGTGTCCAGCTTGCAGGCAGACGCTCTTATTTGAAACATGTGGGCCTCGATAAAAACCCCAAAGCCTCTCTCTCCTCTTTGATCACATAACTCCCCTTCTCTCTGGGCGAGCCCATGTGAAAAAAGCAGCTGCGGCAGATATTACTGGATGTCATCCAGGGCTGATGAAACACACCGCAGTAATCCTCAGCATCTAAGCGCACAGTATGTCACGCTGC
Organism: Schizothorax lantsangensis; assembly: GCA_027422415.1. Lineage (NCBI taxonomy): Eukaryota > Metazoa > Chordata > Actinopteri > Cypriniformes > Cyprinidae > Schizothorax > Schizothorax lantsangensis. Next base: position 10,610,000 of record CM049854.1, on the reverse strand, counting down.
AGCACAGACGCACACCTCAAAGGTGAGAGGCTGCAGGTATGTGAGGAATTACTACATATGCTCACAGGCTGACCACCAAAAAACTGTCTGCAAGCAAGAGTTTCTGGACGTCTGCTGCGGGACGTATTGCCAGAGAGGGACGTTTGCTACATGGTTGGACAGATATTATGTGTGTCTATTTTTTCTGACTGGGCCACAGACTTAATTCAGAACATAAATAGACTTATCAGACCTTATGAAGATAATTATTGAGATGCTATTAATTTGGATTTTTTTAAAAACATTTTTACGATGATGATGATGATTAATTTTATATTTTTTATTATTCATTATTGTTGTTATTATTAGTTTTTAATTATAAATAAGTTCATATTTTTATTAGATTTATATCTGTGTATGATGTATGTGTGTGTGTGTGTGTATATATATATATATATACTGTATATATACTGTATATATATTCAATACAGTATATATTAGGGATGGTAATTTAACTGTTAATTAGATTAATTAATTGCGGTGAAAAATAACGCGTTAAACTTATTAACGCACTTGCCCTGCCCCAGACCTATGTGGGTCATCTGACATGTCATACAGTTGATTGATGACAAATATGAGGCAGACCAACAACTCACTGCGTGATGGAGCCTAGAGAACGTAGTTAGAATGTCCCTAAAATTCAAGATATGGAGCAAAAATGTCCCAGTTTGAGTTTTTGTCTCATATGTACATCATATAGTTAAGCAATATCACATGAGCAATAGGCTAAGTGCAATATCACATGAGTGCAAATGTGATAGTGATCTTATGCAACATGTCTGTTTTGCTCAATTTTGCCAACGAAAATATAAAGATAAAGCAGAACTGTTCGTCTTCGAGCAACACACAGAGTCATTTAATTTCTTAATGCATGTTTTGAACGAATTGGGTGAACCATTTGGCGTGTTGAACCATTGGCCATAGGTGCATTGAATTTGAAGCAGTGCTGCACAGACCGATCACTCTATGACATCAAAGTACCGCGAGAGTGATTCAAAAGCATGAGGAGCCGTCTGCTCTCTAAAGCTCCTGCAGTACTTTTGATGTCAAACACCGATTGGTCTGATGGTGATGATCCGCTTCAAGTCGAACAAGCCTAATGATTCAATGGACCATTCATAAAGAACAATTTACTTCACTCCTGAATGAATCAGCCATTTGAACGAATCAAATGAATGAATAAATGACTCGATGACTTAATCATTAAGACATTTACCACCACCTACTGGTAGTTTTAGTTTATTATTTAGTAGGGGTGCTCCGATTGATCGGCTACCGATCACTATCGGTCGATAATCGCTTTGGGATGTTTGATCGGCGGTCTCTATAAAGGCCGATCTCATAAACTGATCTCAAGCTGGTGACGGTTTGACACGACATGCAGCAGCACCATCTCAGTCTCTGTCCGGCGCGGGTGAAATAATTATAATGCTGAAGGTGAGGTACAATTCATATTTCTTCATTAAATAGCCTATAAAGTAATTTGAAAACTTTCTGTGAGACATAATTCACAAACAGCGTGAGTTTTCTCTCAAAATGCACAAATGGCTTCAAATCAAATCGCGTCTGCACTATAAGCGAGCTGCACGCGGTAAATATGAACATGGATTGACACGAAAATGTAGTAATTACACCATAAATGCATATAATTAAAGTCTACTGTGTTTCACAGTCAACACATAGGCAATGGCTTTTTGGCTAGGTTTAAAGGAAAAGAGCACTTTTAGATAAACAAGGCAATAATAGATGGCACTCGTGGAGGTATAAACAAAGTTCTTAATGAACCGCAGGATTGTTTGTAATAAAGATTTAAATGCAAAAGAAAAGGCAGTTGTCAGACCTCTGTCGTGTGTCTTGTGTTCCCGCCTCTTGTTTCCTTATATGGTTAGTTTCCTGTCCTCGTTTCATGTCATTATTAGTTAATTCTGGTCTACTTGTTATTCCCGGTGTTTCTGTCAATGGTAAGTTTAATTTAAATGTTTGTGATAATGTAAGTCAAAGTCAAAAGTCAAAGTCTGTAAAAAGTAGTTTAAATTTTTTGCCACTTGCTTGAGCAACTTAATATATAAATCTAGAAGTAAATGCAAAAGTAAAAAGCATTGAATAATGTGTTTCTTATATGTATTGCATTTAAACACATCTATTAAAAGACTGTATTACTGTACTATGTAAAAAAAGAATCACAATGCTGAAAAAGCATTTTAAGTAACAATATGTGGATTCGGATTGGGTGCTTCTACACCGCTTACGTACCACACATGGACTGCATATGCACTGAAAACGGAGTATGTGTGAACCTGGTGTAAAAGGCCGCCTTACATAGAGCTCACAAAATCAGGCTTGTGCTGTGTGTATAAGCTATTGTGCAACAACTGCATGATTGTCAACACAAAAAGGCAGTGCATGATCAAACATTTAGGTGAGATAAATATATATTTTTTGAAAAATGTCTAAAAAATGCCCATTCACAAAAGTCACCTAAGAGGGGAATTCATTTTCAAAAATCTTGTTCAGGCCCTGAATAAATGTCTAATAATCTTGATTAGATCATCAAAATAAATAATTCTACATGATAAAAGAATGCTTTAAAAAGATCAGTATCAGTGATCGTATCGGCAGATACTGCTTTCTGTGATCGGTGATCGGCAGTGTTGGGCACGTTACTTACGTTAAGTAATTAATTATAGTTACTAGTTACTTCTCACAAATAGTAACTGAGTTAGTAACTGAGTTACATCATTATAAAAGTAACTAATTACCAGGGAAAGTAACTATTGTTACTTTAAAAAAAAAAAAAATTAAAATATGTCAAATAACTTGGATGCCCCCAATATTAAATATGTTAAATGAATGAAATGGACACTAAATAGACTAAATTATTATTATAAAACATTGTACATTAATCTATACTATTTATCTAATGACACTTAGCATCAGTCAGTCAAGTATTATTATAATATGATATTATGATAATTTAGCATTATATGATGATAGAACTTTAGTAATTAGAATAACCAAGTATCAATGCATATTTGTCATGTTGACTGAACTTGTTGAACTTGTTGACTGGTGGTGGTGCTTAAGATATTGTTTGCCATTTAGTGTTTCTATAAAAAAAGGGGGGAAAATTATAAGATAAAACTACTACGAATTCTACTACTAATAACAACATAAAACGCACTAAGGATTAATGAGCTGCTGGGTTCATGAATATTAATCATGTTGTCTGCGTTCGCTCGAATTGATTTGCTGAAATCAAAACAGGGACGATGATAGGTGAGCGCCGGCCAATGAGATTGTCGTTTGCGCATTAGCTCCGCCCACTAACAGAGAACCCGGCAGTTCTTAAAAGCTGAAGAATTCCAAAGGAACTCCTTTATTTTGACAGAAAAATACAACAAAGAATATCGTTTACACGTAGCACGTCAATTCTGCATGTTATGAAAGACTCTCTCGCTCTGTATCTTTCTTTGCGTGTGTGAGACAAAGCGACGGCGAGCCGTGCGCATTCACACTAGAGTTTACGGTACGTCAAATACAGCTACACTGTGCATCCAGTCAAAAATTACATTCTAATAATATTATAATAAATTATAGTAACGCCACATTTTATTGTCACTGAAAACAATAACGCCGTTAGTAATGCCATTTATTTATAATGCCGTTATTCCCATCACTGGTGATCGGCCTCAAAAATCGTGATTGGAGCACCCCTATTATTTAGAGTTTCATTTCATTAAAGAAATAATTTCATATTACCATTGTAATAATAATAAAATTAATTATTAAAGGTATAGTTCACCCACCCAAAAATGACAATTGTGTCATCATTTACTCCTCCTCATGGTCCAAAAGAGTATAAGTAATACATTTTATCAAAAAAAATATTTCTTGCTGAAGCTACTTTTTTAATGTCTGTTTGATGCTTTACACAACAATGACTTTAAATTATCTTTTGGGAGTCATTTCTCAGCCAAATTTGATGTGTGAATAATTTGGGTGTGTGTGATTGTGTATATATAAATGTGTATATACAGGTGCATCTCAATAAATTAGAATGTCGTGGAAAAGTTCATTTATTTCAGTAATTCAACTCAAATTGTGAAACTCGTGTATTAAATAAATTCAATGCACACAGACTGAAGTAGTTTAAGTCTTTGGTTCTTTTAATTGTGATGATTTAGGCTCACATTTAACAAAAACACACCAATTCACTATCTCAACAAATTAGAATACTTCATAAGACCAATAAAAAAAAAACATTTTTAGTGAATTGTTGGCCTTCTGGAAAGTATGTTAATTTACTTAGGGGTGTACTCACTTTTGTGGCCAGTGGTTTAGACATTAATGGCTGTGTGTTGAGTTATTTTGAGGGGACAGCAAATGTACACTGTTATACAAGCTGTACACTCACTACTTTACATTGTAGCAAAGTGTCATTTCTTCAGTGTTGTCACATGAAAAGATATAATAAAATATTTACAAAAATGTGAGGGGTGTACTCACTTCTGTGAGATACTGTATATATATATATATATATATATGTATGCATGTATGTATATATATATATATATATATAGTGCTGTCAAACGATTAATTGCGATTAATCGCATCCAAAATAAAAGTTTTTGTTAACATATGTGTATGCTGTGTATATTTATTATGTATATATAAATACACACATACTGTATATATTTTGAAAATATTTCCATGTATTTCCATGTATATATTTATATTAATATAATTGATATTATACATAAATATTTTAAATGTATAAACATTACATATTTTTTTCTTAAATATATACACACATGCATGTGTGTGTATTTATATATACATAATAAATATACACAGAACACACATATATTATGTAAACAAAAACTTTTATTTTGGATGCGATTAATCACATTTAATCGTTTGACAGCACTATATATATATATATATACATATTATGTCAGGTTTGTGCTATATAAGTCTGCCAAATAATGCTTTGAAAATGCAATTAACTATAAAATATGCAGTTAATCATATAAGAAGCATTACAGATAATTTGTTGTTAACTTTAGTTATTGTTCTTAGTAATAGTAATTTATATATTATATGATATTATACTATGAATGTTAAGTAAGATAAGTACTCTAGTGGTAGCTATATTATTAATTAATATAATGTGAAAGTTGTTGAAATAAGTAAATTGAGTGGGAATAAAAAACTATTATCGTAAATAAAAGAAATACTTCTAATATTATTTTAGTATCATTTCATATCATTAGAGCTGTTAATTTTTAACCATTTAATTCTACAAAAAAAGAATGCAAAAAAAATAATAATAATTATGACTATACTTATTTATATTTTTATTTTATATTATCCAATATTTTAATTGGAGCAAGAGAATTGTGAAAAAGTCAACTGTGATTAATTATAATAAAATTGTAATACTAAAATATAATTTGATTGAAATTTGCTATTTACTATTACTACATAACATTGTTTACAATTTTGTTTACTTTTGTATAATAATCTTGGTATTGTGTTGCATCACTATCCAAAATCTAGGTCGTGAAGCCCTGTTTTAGCGCATGCTTTCGTTTGTTTGTTTATAATTATGAAAGGCATTTATAGAGCTGATGATTTAGAGCTCAAGTCAAGTGGCTGCACTTGTATGTTCAGTGTGTGTGTTTGCACTCATGCTCATGTATGGGTGCTGTTGTTGTCCATCGCAGTGGGAAGAGCTTGGCCAGTCCTCCTTGTTTGGGATAATTGCATGTTTCTGTGGTCTGTGGGTCCATTCTCTGTCTCTATGTGGCCAGGGTATCTATGTGGCAGGATCCACATTTAGGAGCACTGTCTCCACTGTCCAGATCACTCCCACTCCTTCTCTATTCCTATAGAATTGCTTGCACTTTACCAATATAATGGCCACTGTATTCGACTAAATTATATTCTGTTTGCGTGTGCAGTTGCTTTCATGTGGTCTTCGATGCCTTTTAGAGCTGGAAAATATATTCCAATGTAAGTTGGTTAATTCATGAAATATTAAATGCACTGAAGGAGGTTTAACGGTCATAAATCAGCCGCTGCGGCGTGTCTGATGGCAGGAGTTGAGTGTTGTGATGTATGGATCATCTGATCATTAAAAGAAGGTCGAATCGAATGATTTATGCAGGAGAGTGTGAATAAGTGAAGTCAAGGCGTCGTGGTGTCTTTTCAAAAGAATTGCAATGAACAAGTGTTATGAATTATTTATTATGCTCTGTCATTTTTTAATGATCTATATCACTTATCTGGCATTTCAAACTGTACAGTTCAGCAGTCAAAGATTGTTGTTCTTCTTGTATTTTGTAAAGGTTAGTATATTACATTCTAATTCAAATTCTGAAGGTATGTTTATATTAATCTCGTTCACAACGAGAATGATCACTATAAAGATAACAAGATTAGTGTTCATGTGTCCATTCATGTTTATTGTAAGCACATGCCCCTTTAAATGCTCAAGCTCTTTGAAGTGGATTTTCATTTATTTTGGGAAAAAAAATTCGAAGGGTGGTTATAACAATATTGTTTCTCTGTCTTTATCATTTCAGTTGTGGTGTGGACTTCAGTATAGAATTCAAATGATTTTTAAAACTTTATAGTTATATGTATCATTGTAGTCATCTTCCTTGGTGTGAAAGTGCCGTTATTCAGCTAAATTATAATATAATTATACATTTTCATAAAAAATAAAAAAAATCCCTTAAAACAGTTTTAGGCTACTTGTTTGGCTAAATTCCTAATCTGGCAAACTTTGGACTATAAAGTTCAACCAATCAATATTCATTATTTATCATCTTTAATCTATTTTCATTATTATTATTTTATTATTATTATTATAATTTTTTTGGTACTCCATTCAGTAGTTATTAGTACTCATGAAGCCTCTTCGTACCAAATCTGGTACAGTTGGTACAAAACGTATTAATTGTAAGTCAGCAGAATTTTTTTTAAAACATTCTCTGGAAAGAAATTTGGATAATGCTATTGTTATTGTTCAGCTGAATCTGTCATCTAATATATATATTTTTAAATGTAATTAAATGTTTGTCATGTTTGTATAAAATTTAAGTTAGGCGCCATATTTTTGGCATACAGCAGCGAATTGCTCAACTGAATACATATCTGAAATCTTAGACTGATGTAATTAAATATTTGTGACCTGTGCTGGCAAAATGAGTAACAATTAACAAATTTCAAAAATGAGTTATTTTTATTTTTACATTCTCTATTAAAATACCTTCAAAAGGATTTATGAGTTGTTGGAATCTGACAAAAAAATGTCTGAGCTACACCTGTTTAAAGTCGACAGAGTCAGCAAAGTCAGTTTTGAGAAAAATCGAGTTTCCAAAGCAAAATCACCTCTTTTCCTCCAATTCTTTTCTTTATAATCATTATTATATTTATAATCACAATATAGCTATTTTTTATTTTATCTTTGTTGTTATCAATAAGAACAGATGCAAAAAAAGAACACATATAAGAAAGAAACAAGTGTATAGTGTATTAGGCTACTTCATTTTATATCTAAACAAAAGCATTCAAGTAAGAAATCAGTGTAAAAATTAGAGCCCGATCGATATGTTTTTTTTTGGGGGCCGATACTGATATGAGGAAGTAAAAAAAGTCGAGTGATTCCCTCTTTTCTTTATTGTTTGATTAACATTATGCGACAGACCGATATTAAGACTTACTGTAATGCACAGATCTAATATAATGTTACACTTCTGATGTTTTCCCCCAACAGTTCCCCAAACGTTCACTTAAGATATAACAGATTATGTTTGCGTGAATTCTTAAATAGTATAATTCTGTGTATGTGTATCAGGATAGCGCGCTGTCGGTGTCGTCTTTATGCGTGCACCTCAGATGACAGTCAGTGCGAGAAGCGAGCGGAGAAAAGGTACTCCTCTCAGAAAACGTACAGATAAAGATAATTTTAGATGTTTAATTGCTATTTGGAGCATAGATGAGGGCTTAATGAACTAATTTTTGTTAAAACCTCAAATTCGACCAAAATCGACATTTTTCACTTTTTTTTTTCTGTATCTCAAAATTAGCCCATGCGGATTCCAACTCATTTTGACAGCACGGGTCACATTTGTGATTTTTCTAAATTTCCTCTTGTTTTTTTTGTAAACAAAACTGCTCACATTAAGCTAGATTCCAAATCTGTGTCATTCAGATAATTATTTGTCATTTCTAAATAGTTAATAGTAATAGTAATATTAGTAATAGTAATAGTCATAGTTAAACTAGTTAATCAGTCCACAAATATTTTTCATATCGTTTCGTTGTAATGTTCTTAATTCACTCCTATTCATAGCTACCTTCTTCAAGGCCTGTTCATGCAGAAGCCTGTGATCGGTGAGTGAGCGGTACCATCGCTTTTCAGAACATTTACTTCCACTGTTTCTCACTGTTGGATCTTCCTAACCTTTCCTGAACACCAGAGTCCTTTACGATATTCAAGAAACAATTAAAAAAAATCCTATTGATATACTAACAATTTAAATAATGATAATAATAATACTAAAAATGCCTATATGCTTTCACTATTTGTTACTTCCTTGGGTCGATTTTTTTATTTTTACTGATTTATTTTTATTTCATTTGATGTTATTATTATTTCTTCTTTTTTTTTTTCTTTTTTTTTTAGCATTTCTGTTTAGCGAATTGCTTTGCAGATAACAGCGTGAATTATTGTAAGTAAATGCAAGACTGATTAATCTAAATGACACAAAGGAACAAAATATTTAGTGTGACAACTGTTTACACTGAGTTTGAATTTTTTGTAAAAATATTGGATAGCTTACCTGTTTTTTTGCATCCAAATGAGAAAAAAAACTAGCCTCCAAAAAAAAAGGATAAATTATCATTGTCAAATATGTTAGAGTCAGTGTGAAATCATTGTTTTGTTTTAATGCCTAAACGCACATGTTGTTCGTGTGGAAAATTCTAGAAATTAGCTGTCAGTAGGCCTTACTGCAGCCCCTCACTCACTCTAACATCAGCAACCAACAGTGCTTGGAACATCACAATCAACTGACTCCAATTAATAACTTTAAGGCAGAAGAGAACAAGTCATATGGGAGTGCTTTATCTCCAGGCCAAACGCTCTCTTTAACTGGAAGCAGATTGGTCACATGTCTCTGTTCCATTGTTCTCGTCGCGTCTGATGCCGAGGCATACTGAGATGCAGATGATGTTTTTTTTTCTCTGGTTTCCCAAATGGGCTGTGGAAAGCATAATTCAGTAAGTGGATATGACTAAAAGCGCCACCTCAGCATCCTGGCAGTGCCAGCACACCTAGCTTTCCAATGGCATCTGAAGTTTATTATCGCAAGTTTCATTTTAGTCGACAAACAAACCAAAGTAGCCGACGACAGCCTGTTTCCTTTTTGCCATTGCCAAAAGGTCTGACAGATGATACCCATAATCTGCCTGAAACCTAATCCCTACAGCTGCAAAAAATGAGATGTTTCGAATTGTTTTCTGGACGGTTTGTTTAAAATACTGCCAATATATGACTGATAAAGGTCAAGGCCTATCTAGAACTGGTTTAAACATGAAATGCAAATACCTCTGGATTCGTAATACCTCTCAAGCATGTTGTTCTGCATTACATAAGCATGCTATAGCTTCATAACTGGCACCTGCGTTGAACTGATGCATGCTACGAATGACATGCATAGCATTCCACCCTCAACCCCACCTGGTGCTCCATCTTCAAGTTCCCGACTCGCAGAACCGCTGAATGAAAGTTCAGAACGTGATATGCATCGGGGACAAAGCTATTAGTCAACATATTAATCACGTCAGCTCTTGTTGGACTTGAAAAACACCAGCCCTGTGTGTTCAGCATTGCTGCGTTTCTTCAAAAAAATGTCCTTTACTCTCTGGCAAAACTTCCTCTTTGTCATTATACAGTATGAACTACATAGAAGATCTTGCCTTTTGATTCTGTTTTTCTTCTCTTTTTTAATTATTTAAAGGAGTAGAGCAAAATATAAATGTCAAGTCCCTAAAAGTCGTCCTTATGAATGTGCAGAGAGCACATTCATATATAACAATTCAGGTTCATTTATTGCTTGTCTGGACTGGCTTGTTTTTGCCGAGGGCAACAATTTAAGGGGAGCAGGTGTGATTTGAAACGTTGACCCTTTGGAGAACCCTCTATGGAGCTCCTCTCAACCAATCACTGATCTAATCTTCCAACTTGTCAATCAAATGTACAGTACGAGACGCTTTCTGCACATATGAAGCTGAATACTGTGCATAACACTATGACAATTCTGACAAGTCAGTTCTGTTGTTTTTATTTGCCCAGATGATGTATCGATCAAGCGTAACTTGAAGTCATTGTCCTATTTATTTGGCAATGATCTTGCGATATGTATAGTATTTACAAAGGATTTATCTTGGAATATGTTATATAATTTTATTTTATTGAGCTACACTTATAATGTTAGTCACATTACAGCTAATGTAGTCAAATCCATAATATATTTAAACTAGTGCTGTAAATCGATTTACATTTTTTTACATAAATCGCACATTTTTTCTTAAATTAATCGTGATCGCAACAATAACAAATACTTGCATGCACAGTTTTAAGGCAGCTTTCATTTCTTTTTTGGTTACTTCATGACTTAACTGATGACAAAACTATGACATTGCATGCTCGTAGCTTCTTTCGCGCATTGATATGAAATGATACAGGCTACAGCACGCACCAGCACCTGTGATGCACCACTAGAACAGTACCGTTTCCCCGCTGTTTGACTCAAATTTGGCACTTCTTTAACACCAATTTCAGAATAAATGTTTTTCACCAGGAAGAAGGTTTTGAGTTTGAAATGTTCCAGTACATTTTCTTAAGACATTATTACTCTTTTGTTTTTTTAAAAGGATTTTTCTTTAAACATTCTGCATTCATTTTTCATGAAGTGTGGCCAGAACCCTAAATCAGGGTTGCTGCAGGATTTGTAAGCTCAAATTTAAGACTTTTTAAGACCTTTTTTAAGACCTGCACAAATAATATTAATACCATATGAGCGGGGTAGGGCAATGTCTATGGTAAATTATTAAACTGTAAAATGACTGTAAAAAGCATGATTTACAGTTCAGATACAAGTTTTCAGCAAAACAAAAAGTTTTATAAAATGATACACTTCACATTTCAACCTTTAAACCATTTTTTAAGAAAATGGATGAGTCAAAGGTATTAATTATTATATTAATTTAAACAATTATTATCAATAAATTATTATATTAATTAAATAACATACAAACACATTTTACTGTTTAGATTTTTATAATGAATTATCTTCTTATCGATTCACCAGTTCACATTTACAGCTCTGTGTGTTTGCAGGGTAAAAACATAGGTCGATTTTTGCATTGGTCTGAACAAAAAACAACCCAATGTTCCTGCAATACCGGAGGCTGCAGTTCTAGGACTGCATAGGACCCTATTTTTTGGGACAGCGCTATCTACTCCAACAGAGGAGACCTGATTCAAACATCAAACAAACAGATGCAAAGACTAGATCCATGGAAACTATTCATTTGTTATCTTTCCATCTAGCGTGAACTGTTTAAGGGGGAGTCAGCAATCTCCATTTAGCCTTTTTAGCTGTGCAAAACAGTTTATTGTGATGCTGGATGTTGTAAATTAGTATTTGTATTTAAATTATTTTACATTTATTAAAGTACTAATAATCACACTAATTTGTACCGCAATTGTTTTACCATTTACTGCACTTTAAGTGTGTCACACATCAGACGTGAAGCGCTGCGGCTAATAAACTGAAAGTCTCGCACAGACACAAGTCTTCCTTTCCAAGAAAACTGAATTGAAAACCAGAATATATAGAATATATTGAAATAAATTAGGTTAAATATTTCAAGAGGGTTACCAATGGGTATGTTTAGGGTTAGGAGTTGGTTAGGACAATAATTAAGTGTATACAATTAAACAACTACATAATTCCTTCAAAATAATAATATACAGAATTGAATAGCAAGTGCTATAAAATAGTATGAGCCACAAATATTTAGTCATTTAGCAGATGCTTTTATCCAAAGCGACTTACAAATGAGGACAATGGAAGCAATCAAAATCAACAAGAGCAACAATATGCAAGTGTAAGTGTAAATTATATAATAAATAAAAAGAAAACAGATAGAATACAAAAAGATTAGAAAAGCTAGTGTTAGTTTTTTTTTTAAGAAAACAAGCAGTAAATGGATAGAGTGCAAGTCTAAAAGGAACAAGTTTTTTTTTTTTTTTTTTTTTTTTAAAGAATAGAATAGAGAGTGCTAGAGTTAGTTGGTTAAATAAAGATGGAAGAGATGTGTTTTTAGCCGATTCTTGAAGATGGCTAAGGACTCAGCTGCTGGGATTGAGTTGGGCAGGTCATTCCACCAGGAGGGAACAGTTTATGTAAAAGTATGTGAAACAGATTTTGTGCCTCTTTGGGATGAACAATAAAGCGTCATTCACTTGCAGAACGCAAGCTTCTAGAGGCACATAAGTCTGAAGTAATGAATTTAGGTAAATGGGTGCAGAGCCAGAGGTGGTTTTGTAGGCAAACATTAATGCCTTGAATTTTATGCGAGCAGCTATTGGTAGCCAGTGCAAATTGATAAACAGAGGTGTGACGTTCTTCATTCTTTCTTACATTCTTTTTGGCTCATTAAAAATTAAGTTCTGGATTCATTGTAAAGGTTTGATAGAACTGGCTGGAAGACCTGACATAATATACATACAAAAAATAAATAAATAAAATAAAATAATTAAAAAACAAACAAACAAAAACTATAGGGTCCTAGAAATCCAGTTCTGAAACTTCAGCCTCAGGTATTGCAGGAATACCGTACTCACAACAACAGCCTTATTGAACATGCACATTCATTCTCTGCCAGCCGGAGGCTCTTTTGGAACTGTCCGCGGTAACAGCAGAACACAAAGCAGCACAGCACCGGACTTTGAAACGTACAGCGCTCATTTATTTATAGCTTTTTGAAGTTTAATCGTCACATTAAGCTGCATCACGATTCTGGTCTGTACCCAAATTTAAGACCTCTTGAAATCCTAATTAAGACTTTCTTGTACAATTTAAGACTTTTTATGGCCTTAAATTTGATAAAGTAACTTTAAGACTTTTTAAGGACTCGCGGGAACCCTGTAAATGTTTGCGTCAACATTTTCTTTGTGCTGATGCATTCCTAGACCTTTTTTTATTTCAGTCTAAGTGAAGAACACTGTCAACATTTAATGTGCACTGCTGGAATGTATAGGGCTTTGATGCACTCTGACACCCAGACAAACACCTTTAATGCCCACCTGGTTGACTAACCGTCCCATCTGCCTGTCTAATGCACAGCAGACTGTATACTGTATGTGAGTGTGCACATGTGCGGCACATGTTTCTTCAGGAAAGAAAGAGAGAGAACCAGTGTGTGTGTGAGAATAAGTCCAGATATTTAGCTCTATAAAGGGCAATAAACAGTATAAAGGTCCCTCCGCACTCTTCACGTCTTGCACTCGAGTCACTGTTTTCTACAGCAGACAATGCAGCCCTCTGTCTGCTTTTAATTAGGATCTGTGGTGATGTCGAGTACCGGGGGCACAAGACTGATTGTGAGAGCTGAACTGTGCAGGAACCCACCATACGAAGCCACAGTCCATAAGTCAAAGGCCCTAATAAACAATAACCAACATCTCGGCTTTGATTACCAACCACAGCAATCGCATCATGAATTGGTTATTACTCACGGCGCCGCTACTGAAATGAGCAACTGCTTCCATAGTAGGGAAGGGTGGGGTAAACTGAGCCACTATCTGCCTATCTGTCTGTCTATCTACCTCTGTCCATCTGAATGAATCTATCTATCTATCTACCTGTCTGTCTGTCCGTCTGTCCATCTCTATCTATCTATCTATCTATCTATCTATCTATCTATCTATCTATCTATCTATCTATCTATCTATCTATCTATCTATCTATCTATCTATCTATCTATCTGTCTATCTATCTATCTATCTGTCTGTCTGTCTGTCTGTCTGTCTTTATGTCTGTTTTTACAGTTTCTCTGTCACTCATCTGTGGTAGCTTGCTCATCTGAGTAGGACTCTTAAACTTTTGTATGCTGACATAATTCCACTTGGGAGAAGTAACTTTTATGTTTGTGGCCTGAACAACTAGATGCATTAACATTTGGCTGAGTTGAGTCTTGTATGCATATTAAACCACCTCCTGAGGCAGTTTGAGGTGTTCAAGAATTGAGCCTGTATTTGAGGACCAGAGGCTTTGACTGATGGTTAACACAATTAGAGGAGGGATTCACACAATAAATAATGCTGCATTTATGGCAAGTGTCCTCAGGGAACGGTAGAGCGCTGCACAATCACAGCTGAAAACCAGATTTCATCTGTCACATGTTCCTCATGCATCTGAGCGGAGAATCTTTCAGTAACACTATTGCTTGAATTCAGATTGTTGGGAAGTATTTACATATATACCAGGTAAATGGTTAGCAATGGAGGCATGGAGTCGCAACACACGCACCACCCCCTCTCATTATAATGATCATGGCACTTGAAATCTGACAGAACTTGTACCAGAATGTTAATAAAAAAAAATCTGACAGAACTTGTACCAGAATGTTAATAAAAAAAGGGAAAATCGAAGTTAGAGTGAGGCACTTAAAGTTAAAGTGAATAGGGTCAGTCTGTAAAGATTAAAATACTTAGTTTCAGTAGTATAACTATGGAAACAATAGGCCTATACTAAAAAAAAATTCTAACCATTTCTGTGTAAAGTTATATTCAGTTTTACAGCTTCTGTACCATGGAAAACTATATGCAAACCTTTAATGTTATAAATAAAATAAAACCTTTATTTTATAAAGGTTAAATAAAAACTAAATAAAACCTTTAAAATATAATTTAGACAACTTTTCTGCTCAAATAATACTGTGCATCCATTTTGACAGAAAATTAATGTAATTGCTTTAATAAAATATGATACTTTGCATTTTTTTTGCGTTTAAATTCTCCAAACATTGGCCCCTTTGGCTTTCAGTGTGCTTCAACTTAATTTTCCATCACTCAATAATTTCCAATGATTCCAATTTCAATTTTGTTATGCCTTTAATGATATATTTCATTAACTTTTTGAATTTTGTTGTGGGCAGTTCAACCAAAATCTCATACTCTCTTGTGTAAGATAAATTTAAATTATGAGAGAGAGCTTTTTACTGTTTCATTGTATAATGTTTTTGAAAAGTGTTCTAGATTCCTGTTATTAACATTTTATGGCTGTGTAATCATGAAGCCCATCTCACGGCCAAAACTATTGCAAGCCCTGCTTTAGTTTATGTCATGGCTTTGTTTCTTAAACAATCACTGCTACTTTGATTCCAGCAAAAATAGTCAAGATAGCGAGTGGAAATGAGAGAGCAGACAGTGAGAGAACTGACTGATAACAGCTGGTTTCATAATCGATGTTAAAACTGGATTATAAGGATTTGAATGAGAAATCTGTTAAGGGCTGCCAAGCAGAATTGCATATGATTGAGTTTTACCAACCTGGCTTTGGGTTTGTAAAACATTTGTTAATTTGTTTTGCAGAACTCCGCCATGTGCCTGCCATTTGACAGTATCTCATCCATTTATGTTTTAGCACTCCACAAAGTTCAAAACATTGGAAAGAACGAAATAAGAAAAACACTTTCTGGATAAAAATCGAGCATTTAGCTTGGGGAGAAAAAAGAGAGAGAGATCAAAATTGAGATCAAAAACAGACCCCCTGTTCTTGAAAACAAGTTCAACTTGAGTTACATGTAAGAACCTTTTTATCTCCGTAAGCATTTCCCAAAAGTGTATTTACCTATGTGGCAATGATGTGCTAAAAACCTTTTTTTATTATTAAACAGACCCTCATATTACTCAAAGTGAACACTTATTTAACTGCTTTGTGCATTGCTAAAAAAAAACAGCATTGCTATTTTCCTTAAAAATAACATTTTTAAACAACACTGTGTGATGCAGGAACTGCTGACTCTTCAATTATTGTAAACCCATCCCTCTTATCATCGGTCCACTTCCAAGAGTCCAATGGGAGCATGTGACCAAGAGAAAACAGAGCTCTTCTGGCAGCGAGTGCTTAGGCACATATGGATTTTATTGCACACCAGTCTCTGCTGCCATGAGCCCACCATTGCATCTCTCACTTGCTTGACCTCGATCACACATGCATGTTCCAGGAAGCTGAGTGTACCTCTGGATGATGACCGGCTGGCATTGCTCCTCTGGACTTGCTCTCCATTGCATTAGCTGTCCAGTTGTAGTTTAGCTGACAATTTTATCCAAAGCAACTTACAATACACTTATTGTTCCCATAAGAGCCTGAAGTAAGTGTTTTGCTCGAGTACACAGTGGTCGAACATTTGCTGCGCTTGAACCTACATCTACCTTGATTTTTATTTAAGTCTACAAGAACAAAAGTGCCTATATTTTAAGAAATGTGAATTTATGTAATAAGAATTGTTGACAGTTCTTCCCTGAAGCATCCTGAAGTGGCAGCTGCTGCTTCTGACTGGTGCTGTTGGTTTGCATACTGTTTTGTTTTCAATTTTGTCTGTGTACCTGCCGCTTGGTTGGCTGGACTAATTACATTTTCTGGAACTAATCATTAGCCAGACTTGGATTTTACATTTTGCCAAAGGATCCTGCTCACATTATCTGCTTGCCATCTACCCAGCCACAGTTGCTCAGTAAGTCTCCATTTGCTAATATCCTATTGCAAGTGTGTCCATCTGTTCATCTCCAGCTGTAATAGTCAGTTCTAATGCTTTCAGTGGGCACCCTCCTATTATAATTATTCTCATTCTCTCCTCTTACTATTCACTGTGGAAATAACTCTGAGTCATGACAACTTCTGGTCATTGAACATTTGCAGGAAAACTAGTCCTATAGTTTATCAGTAGACTCATCCAGGCCCCTTTTTATGTTGTCCTTGGATCTGGATAATTTAAACACTCCTTTCCTCTGTATTTTACAAAAAAAATATATATATATACCTTTTCCACTTATATACCAAAGGTCTTACACATTAGATCCCTTCCCAAATGCTCTGAATAGTTTCTGTCTAGTAGGTATCTGTTATTACTTTTTACTTGATAAATCATATTTCTAGTTCCAGTAAAATTAATTTCTCAAGAAACCTGACTTAGATCCATTTGATTTCAGTAATAATAGACCAATACATGATCTTTCCTACCTGGTCATACCCCCTTGGAAGACATTTTGGTAACACTTTCTATGAAGCTCATATTTATAATACATTATAAGGGTATTCTTAAGGCATTATATGAATGAATGCATTACAAAAAAAACTTATAATATGTTATATCATCTTATGAATATTCATAAGAACAGTTTTAATGTATTATAATATTTACTTATTTGTGGTTATAGCTTTTAAGGGTATGATGATTTATAACACACAGTGAACATGTTGCATCCAAGTTACAATGTATTATATTTCTCATAGTTATAATGTATTATAAGTCTCATATCTTGCTTATATCTTTCTTACGCTACTTTACTTAAAGCAATCAAAGACCACTTATCAGATATCAGATCAGATGAATGTGTAATATGACACATTTGCTTTGAACTATTTTTATTTTAAAATCAGTTTGATTATTTTGATGGTACTGTACCCTTTAGACAGTTGTTGAGTAACTTGAGTAGCAGTCATTGGAGTATTAGTAGTATGTCTGCTAAATATAAGCTAACACTTTATTTTGATGGTTTCCCAACAGACAAACTGACTATAAGTAACTTTGCAAGTATGTCAACATTCTACCTACCCTAACCTTAACCTAAGCCTACTAATACTCTAATGAGAGTTAGTTGACATGTAGTTGCAAAGTTGCTTATAGTCAATAGACTAAGGGGACCATCAAAATAAAATGTAACCTAACATATAAACATTGCATTTTTTCAGTTGAAATTATTAATTAGCTCTCATCAAAATTAATATTAGCCTCACAGGGAACACTCAAATAACACTCCACACCTAACCACATACAAGATGTAGTAAGATACCATGCAGATCTTAAATAAACAATGTCAAGATATATAGTCCATTATAATTGTAAAAGTAGATTTAATATGGTGTTCATTGTGTTATAAATAATCATAATCTTAAAAGTTATTACCACAAATGCGAAAGCATTATAATGTTTTATAATTGTTGTAATGATAATTTATAAGATGATATAACAGATTATAAGGTTTTTTATAATGCATTATGGATTTATTATCAAAGTCAAAGTCAAAGTCTGCTTTATTGGCTTTTATTGTGCTTTTTTATACTGCTTTTATTGGGGGGGTCAGAGTTCAGTGGTGCGTGGGGTAAGAGAGGGGAGGGGGGCAAGGACGGGAGGGAGTTCAGCTTCCTGACAGCCTGGTGGATGAAGCTGTCTTTCAGCTGTCTTTCATTATAATGCCTTAAGAATACCCTTGTAATGTATTATAAATATGTACAGCTCTCTCCTGGTTTACTTCTTAGCTTATGGGTAGAAAATATTGAATTTCTATTCAGAGTTGCAAATCTACCGCTCCTCAACTCAAGGTGTCACCCAGGGTTCAGTTCTAGGCCCTCTTTTGTTGTTACCTTTCATCTTGCAATTTTTTGATAATATGCATGATTGTATGCCTTGTTAACATAAATATATGACTTGTTGACTTGAAAATTCTTCCTGTTGCCACCAAATATGAAATATGTTCTGACTGAAATAGATGAGGATTTGTTGAAAGTGCAGAAGTTATGATCTTGGAAATGTCAGTTAAAATGGGTTTGTAATTCTTCATATCTACTGTCAGGTAATATAATGCTTATTCATTTAGACATGGTTCTCCAATCCGGTTTGCTTTTTGTCCCAATACCAAATTAAAATAAAAACATCCAAAAAGAAAGGAAAGGAAGATGAACAACAGTGATACAGAGAGAACGATTTTTCCCCAGGACAAGCTAATGAGAATCTGTCATCAGTTTTTGTGAAAAGAAAAGGAAAAAAGGAAGAGGATTTCAGCAAGTTCTCCTCATAGGGAGTCATCACCTCCTTTAATAAGAGTCCGGCAGGTGTGTTTCCCTTTTCCAGCTGCTGAGAGAGTGTGTGAGAGAGAGAGAGAGAGAGAGAGAGAGAAAGTGTGTACAGGAGTGAAGAGTGAAGGCTAGACACAGAAGAACTCTGCAGAGGAAAGCTGCTCCAGAGAGCTGATAGATTGAGAGGTGGAAGCACTAGATGTTCTGAGGCTTTGGAGGAAAAATTCATTAATGGAATTTTTAGCAGAGAGTCTGAAATGAAGGTAGAAATGAGTAACCAAAAAAAAAAGTTTCTCAAGCTTGGGACAGTCCTGCCAGCCTCACTTATCTTTCTGGGCTGGGCTAAGTTCTCTCTCTCTTCACTAGTTCTCTTCTCTCTTTCGCCCTCTCCTTGCATTTGAGTGTAATGAGACCCATGTGGTGAGCTGTGGATGAGAGGCATCAGTTTGTAAGAGTGAGAGGAGCGGGACAGGAACACACACACACACTGAGCTGCTGGGAGTTTCAGCGCTGCTTGCAAGGTGAGAGTCCAATCTATCCACTTGATGCTTCTGTGCATGAATTATTGTGGACAAGGCTGCTGTACTTAATCACACTCTGTACACACACAGCTGACAGTTGTGTCTGAAGATGCTTTTACTTGATTTTTCTGTGATGTTAGCACTTGTATCCATGCATACTTCACTGTCATTAAAGGGCTGACATTTGCTATCAGAGAGAAGTGTGATACATACAGTAATGTGTGTGGTGTGTGTACTGTTATATATGCAAGTTTCCTTAAGTTTGCATAGTGTACAAGTGTGGTAATGGGATAATGCCACAAGTTGGAGTATATAGTATAGCTGTTTTTTTTTTTTCAAAGTTTTTCAGCTAGAAAAACTGACATGACTATAATAATTTGATGCTTATTTTTTAGTTTAAATATATATTATATATATATATATATATATATATATATATATATACAGTTGTATATATATTTATGACTATCTCTGTTAGTCATAAATATAGTCACTCCTGTAAATTGCATACCAATGTACACAGACAGAATGAGTCTATACAAGCACTGAGGAGTTATTATTCAGGATATATTCAGGATCTATATCATGCTGGCTCTGTAGCTGTAAAATAGTCAGGGGCCAGAATTCCTGTACATGACACTGAGCCAGTTTTCAGCTTTTATTCATAGATTTACAGTCCCCCAGTTACTCATAAAGGAAGCCTCCCAGGTAAGTCACACTGGGAGGTCACTCGCAGAGGTCAGGCCAGGTACTGGAATCTCAGATATTCGTCACTGGCAACCTGTGTCCACCCCTCCCGCCTTTTCCTCTGCTCTCCCCTGTGGCACTTTCCATGGATGCGTGCTCAGTCCTGTCACTGAACGCGAGTATGGATATTCCAGGAAAGTAAACAGTTGGCAGTGCCAGGTTAAATCCATACCCACAGTTATTTATTTATTTTGTAATTTTTTTTTGTTTGTTTGCTTGCTTGTGTCACACTTTTGGGGAGAAGGCTACTGTTTACCAGCTTTAAGTGGATTTTTACCTGGAGACTAGTGTGTGTAGCCCATATCTAGGCATCTCTGTTAGTTCTCTGCATGAGTTATGTGGAATATTCTTGATTTAATATTTAAGAAGTTTTATAACTTCCTCTATGCGACGCCCAGCCTTAAAAAAGCAAGGGGTGAATATTTCTATTAGATTAGTCATGGTAACTGTTATTGCAATATATTTTCTCAGGCAGCGATTATGTTTTTTTTTTTTACCAGATGGTGCATATTGAAACCCCCTGCAAAACATACATGAATTTTGTGGCTGCAGAAGTTGTACAGTAGTGTATAATTACATCTCTTGCTGTAATCCATAATTGCATAAATAGAAGGCAGTTAATTGCTGAAATTTATATGAGTAATACATTTTCAGCATCAAGACCACCAATTCTCCAACCTAAAAGAGCACTTGTTGTTTATCTGTATGTTTTCCCATGTTTAAAACCACCCAACATCTGGACTATTTAGATCACTTTATTTATGTATTTATTTATTTCCCTTTCCTTTCCTTTTGGACTGCAGTTACACATTATACTAGTGTGAATCTCTTAAAAACTAGTATTTAGGACAGCATGTGTGCCTTGTCAATAATAGTTATGCATATGTAAACAGATTTATATAAACAAATTCTCTGAGCCTTGTAAAGTGACCAAATAGGCTTCAAATAAAGGGAAAAAATAGGCATTACTAAACAAATCCACATGGAGAAGAGTCTTGGAGCACATCCTATAATAATATCTGGAATATGGGATACAAATTGGAAGTGTCAAATAAGAGGCAGAAGTTAACAACTAATCACGTGCGGTTGAGGAGGATGCAGTGAGGATGGACGTAGTGGGATATTGCAAGATTGGATTGCTACTACATGGAAAGAGTGTTTAGAGATAAAATTCTGTAGGAACAAATGAGAAAGGAAAGGATGAAAGAATGAGGGTAGGGAATGAAGTGCAGATATGAAGAGGAGTTTGAGATTGTGGCCACCAGATGGCCCTTTAAATAGTGTATGGAATGAAATCTGTGACCAGACAATCCTGTTTCCTTATGTAACCTCTCACCTCAGCACTCCTTTTCTCTCTCTCTCTCTCTCTCTCTCTCTCAGCTGTCCGGGTCCGCGCCAATATTTCCCCTGTGTAGTTCTCATTACTCTAATAACGGCCCTGGACTGAACTCATCACAGCGTGTCACCTGCCCTCTTAAACTTGGCTTGTTTCCTTTCTGTCTCCACTGCTGTCCCTTTAAACTCTCTCTCTTTTCACAAACACACAATGATGTAACACTGAAATCAGACCCTCAAATTCCCAGAATTCTTAAATGCACAAATTGGTAGTGCCTGTATTAAGTACTTAATTTTGCATAACTGATCCTGACTTCTAAATATACATTAATGGGATTTGTTGCACATTTTATCATCCACTGGGAAAGTCAGAGTTTAATGGCCCAAATTAAAAGAATGAAAACTGCTCTAGATATGGCTTGGGTGTATGATAGTGGGATTTGATGCACATTTATCGTCCACTGGGAAAGTATCGCAATGATTTGGTGTAGTATTCATGCTGTATTTACTGTATTTTTCCAGCGGACAATAAAATGTCAAACAAATCCCATGGACACACATTTAAAGGGGTAGTTCACCAAAAAATGAAAATTATCCCATGATTTACTCACCCTCAAGCCATCTTAGGTATACATGACTTTTGTATTTCAGACGAATTCAATTGGAGTTAAAAAAGGTCATGGCTCTTCCAAGCTTTATAATGGGAGTGAATGGGCCAAAAAAGTGCATCCATCCGATCGAAGTGTTTGTGTAAGAAAAATATCCATATTTAAAACTTTATAAATTGTAATTTCAAATCTGTATGTAAATCTGTAATCTCGCTAACTGTGGTACCCACATTCACGAGAGAGTGGTTATTCCAGCGGATGACGTAGAACGTAGGTGTGACGAACACGGAAGCACAGAGGAGAGAGAGCAAAACAAAACACCGGTCACAAATTAGAAGTACAAAATGAGGATTTGTAAAGAAAAAAGTGGGAGGATTTCGATATAAGCAGAGGATACTTGTTTTCCTTTGCTGTAAACAAAGCTTGGTCCTCTAGAGACTAGCATATTTTCACTGGAGCTTATGCTAATATGTTACGCTAGAATGGCACTGTCTCTTGTACGTGAGTACGACAGTTATAGTAAACTAGAGATTATGGTTTATAAAGTTTTAAATATGGATATTTTTCTTACACAAACACATCGCTTCAGAGGCCTTTATTAACTGCCCCCCACCCCCCGGAGCCGTGTGGAGCACTTTTTATGATGGATGGATGCACTTTTTTTGGCCTTCAAAATCTCGACCCGCATTCACTGCCATCATAAAGCTTGTAAGAGCCCGGCCATTTTTTAATATAACTCCAATTGCATTTGTCTGCAAGAAGAAAGTCATGTACACCTAGGATGGCTTGAGGGTACTTTTCATTTTTGGGTGAACTATCCCTATAAGGGGAACCCAAAAAATATCTCAAAAAACCTCATACATTTTCATAAAAATAATCCATATGTGTGTCATGCTATAGGCTAATTCAAATCTTTTTAAGCCATACAGTACTGTAGCTTCATGTGAATTCATGTTGCCATTTATTCTGCCTCTCAAATATCATTTTTATACAATATGTCTCATATTTAACTCAAAACTTTCAAATGTGTCGCAATCAATCACAAGACACATCAACTAGTGTTTAACCTGGCACGATGTGTTTTAGGGGGGCAGGATTTCCATCAGTGTGCCTACGACTGAAGCTAGGCCAGGCCCGGCATCAAGGGGGGGCTTGGGGGGGCTTAGCCCCCCCTATGACGTTCTGAAGCCCGCCCTGCAATGATCCACGCAAACGCGACTATTGGGACTGTACTGTCAGGAGCTGGGTTACACAAAAACTACCCAAACACTAAAATATGTTTAAATAAATGTTAAAATAAAATAACCATTATTTTTTTTAGAGTAGCCTACAATGTGCACACTATAAAAGCAACTGGTGCAAGCTGGTAATCACTTAAGTTGGTCCACGTCCACCAATTGCGCGAATACTTCGTTACCTCTCCCTCCTCTGATCATTTGATCAGTCACCCCACTTTGTTCCAGGACCTCGCAATTTACAAAGTAAGCACTGCCTCCAAGAAGCCGAAACGTTGATTTTAACCATTTGATGCTGACGATCACCGGTGTATTTAGAACATTCACAAATTCAAACGTGCTTTCGCGCTTTGTCTGGCCTGAGCCAGAAATAGATGCGCTCAGTGCTTTTAGCCTTATGCCTATGTCACAACGATTCAGTGTTTTCAACCACGTAAAATTTGGTTTCAGACATTTAAATTAATTACTAGCAAAAAAAGACATTTGTTAAATAGTACACAGTGATGTTTGTAAGTTTGTTAAATGTGGTGTGTAAGGAAAGCGACAATAATAATCCATTCAATTAAAATCTGGCAGCATGTTTTATATAGAAGAATAGCACACCCCCCCAAGGCAAAACCAGGCTTTCATGCAAATTTTTGTGTAAAACAAATGGCCCATCCACATGATGTCAGAACATGTAGTTAAGATAATCCACTAGACGTTTAGGTACCACCAAAATAAATGAGGTGTGTGACATGCAGAGACAGCGCTCTTCAAACTTCTTGCATAATCTGTTATAGCCTATCCCCTCCAAAATTTAGCACATGCTGCTACCACCTCATTTGGCTCGAGCGTACAGATTTGTATTTGTTTTTTTTACTAGGAATATGTATTTATTTTCTCCTTTGCAGACTTTTTTGAACATTACTGAACTCTGTGGCTTTCAGAAAGCGCCGTCTACTCTTTGTCACGTGTTATTTATGGAAAATTGGGGCAATACGTAATAATAAATTAGCATTGGCCAATAAACTTTAATTCTGCCCTCAGGACTTCGTCATTCCCATGCACCCTGTCATGAAAAGAAAGTGTTTTGGAGAGATTTCATCACTAGTTTGGGGTCATCTGAAGCCGATTGCTTGGCTCAACACTAGTGGTACGCTTCATGAGCTTCTAGACCAGAACCACTGATTATTTGCGTCTCTTTTTTTCCTCAATGACAAACACAGCAATTAGACTAATGGATTGCTCCGAACACAATTGAGTAATTTCAAGGGAATCTGAAAAGAGTTATCAGGTGCGCAGATTGCAATTGTGCACCAATGACAAACATTGTAAACCCCTTAAATTGTGCGCAGATGAGTTTCCCATGTCAATTAGCACACAGATGATGTCAAGAGTTCAGCGTTTGTCCACAGCTTTTTTGGGTAACAAAGCCTTATATATAACAAAGAGCAATATTGGAAGGGCTTTCATATATTTTTTTAATATGGTAAATGGCATTTTATATGCTTCCTTTGTCGCCGTCGTCTTAAACTATCTCCAAGACAGTCAGTCTGTGAGAGCTCTTTTAAGTGGTTGAGTTGTATGGACTATATGCAGACTTTATTTTTGGACGTTGTTAGTTTTGAAGGTCACCAGTAAGCACATGCACACTCAGTTGGAGTTTGTCTCCTGTAAGGCTAGATTTATTGCTCTAACAGAGCTGAATGAACCATTATACTCACATTTTTAGTTCAGTCTTCATGTATTGTATTACCAAAATGTCAGTTGTGTCTGGTTTACTGTAGCTTCCTGTTGGTTTCATCAGCCATTGGTAGAATCATACAGTATGTAATGTTTCATCAGACCCAGTCTGAATCCCGATTACTGTCTGTACTACATAGTATGGATTAGATTAGGATATGTGAGTCCCAAATTATAGTACATTGAACACAGGACAGATGTCCAGATGGTAGACTTTTACGATTTTGAAGTGTCCATATTATTCACATAATATGGCATGATAGTAAGTACTGGCATACTATTGTACATACAGTACTTCACTTTAAAACATACTTTAATGATTTAAAACATACTTTACCAGCTAGCAACATTAACAACTAGCAACTAACAACTAGAAGTGCGAAAACTGGCATATATTTGGAGCTCATTAATGGAGGCCAAGCAGAAGAAACGTTTGTGTGAATAGTCTGTAAAACCATTTTATCTAAATTGTTGCATCAGTACATTGATTTACATAAGAATGCGATGATTTACACAAAATGGTTTTGTTAATATGGTAATTAATTTTGTTTTGTTAGTTTTGTTAATTATTTATAACATACTTTAATAACTGTACTGCCAGCAATGCAATGCGTCCTTTTTGTACATGTAAAATATTCAAACCTAGCAGTATTTGGTCTTCATTACGAGCAAAGCAAATTTCTGCATAAATTGTTCGCAAAACCATTCTTATGTAAATTGACACACAAATACGCCCATTTATGTAAAAATGTTTTACAGTACGAATAATTTGCATTGAAACTTGTTCTGCTCGTGGTAGTATGTCCCAACAAAAATTGTTACTAAAGAGTTAAAGTATTAATAGTTTAACCATTTTAGTGACATTTATAAAAGCAACAAATAATTTGTAAATAAATTGTTCGCAAAGCATTTCTTAGTTTAATTGTCACACAAATATGTTGATTTATTTAAAAATGGTTTTATGAACTATTTACACCAAAATTTGTTCTGCTCATGGAAGCATGCCTCAATGCTAGAGCATTTTAAAGCTAAAATGCTTAAACAATTTTAGTAACAATTATCAAAGAACCATTTTTAATGCCAACAACGTGTGCACTTTTTAAACTTGATATGCAAACTAACATGTTTTTGGGTCTCATTCATGCAACACAAGCAATATGTAAGAAGAAAAGAATGCTGTATGAACAATTTTGCACATTCGTTTTGCTCACGTTCGGTAAACGGCGCCCTTCAAGTGTATTTGGTTCCATGTTACCTAGAGATATACGTTTACAGACATGTTTGCATGTAGGTTTGTTGGCCACGCCTGGCTGATAAAGGAAATGTTTAATCGCCTTTTTGCACCGTTCGCTCCAGGGGAAGGGTGATAAATGTAAAGCTCATGTCTGGCTTGTCTATACACTAAGACTACAGTCTATACAAGGGAAGAAGAGGATGGTTGGGGGTTTTGTGATTGCTACGGTTGTTGCTTGCTGTAGGCACTTGACTTTACAGCATCAAGCCTCGTCCGGCCCACCTCCTGTATCAATTGTATGTTTATTATGATAGCAGTAAAACTATACGAGCCCCGCCCTGCTCCGAGGGGACCGAGAGGAAGAAGAAAGAAGGAAGGAGAGAGAGCTGCTAGATTGGCTCCAGACTGCATCCTCACCCAAATTAGACGCCCTCCTGCCAAGATCATAAGGCGCAGCGGAGGGAATGTGAAAAAGTGCAAATTCAGTCACCGTAACGCACACATTCATACACTCTCTAGGCCCAAATGCAGCTGTGTACAAGTGTGTATTTGAAAGGTTATAATTGAGAAATCACAGACCTCTCAGAGAAATAATGTGAATTTGATGCCTTTATTGTTTTGAAATCCTTTTTCACTCCAAAAGTTGTTGAAGAAATATCCCAGGGTTTTATCAACCCAATGTGTATGTTGTATATCTGTAGCATGCTGTTGATTGCTCTCAGTAGGAGCGACATGTTTAAAGTAAATACACTCGTAATGGAAGCTTAGGAAGCAAATGGGCCGAATGGATTGAAAGCAGAAATCCGAAGCTTGTATTTATGTTAAGCTCTTTCATGAATCCCCAAAAATGAGTAGTAGAGTTGACTAAATCATCCTTTTGAGGTGGGTTACTATTTTAGGTGGTTGCAGTACCAATGCAGTTCTTGTGGGTGGAGATTGTAGACCGTCAATGATGTGGACACACAGTAAGGATGACCCACTGGACCAAAGCCATGTGAGAGTGTTTCGGCCCAGTTGACGGGACAGTCATTGGCTGCCATGAAAAATGTTACATTCACTGACCTTCACATTCACTGACCTAATAATTCACTGACATTATTAGCAGGCTTCAGCATTTGGTTATCTGTTAGGTATTCTACATTGCTGTTGCAAATTCTGTTGATTTGTTAACAAGATAATGGCATTTAATTTTGTAACCAAGATAATAGTATTTAATTGCAATTAATTTTGCAAAAATTACTTGTGATAGTCTTGAAAGCAACAATAAGAATGTTAAACTACAAACCAGTCAATGATGTTTGGATTGTATGCCTTAAACAAGGCATGTATACTGCCCTACAAAGGCAAACGACCTTAACTTGCTAGAGTGTGAAACTGAGAAAAATGACTTTAAAGTTTTGTATTTGTCCAGCCAAATTAATTATAGGTAGGACACTGGAAATTTGGCAATTAGATGTTTTAGTAATGAAAATTATCTACATTAAAAAATTGTGAGCTCAAACTTGATTTTTACCCCTATTTTGAAGTTACTGTACGCTGCCTTTGCTTTGTCTGCAAAACGTGAGAAGTCACACCAAAGCAAAAGACAACTTCCACATTATCAATATTTGATTGCTGATCACCATTTACAAAATAGTTACAGTACACCTGTATAAAATATAGTGATCATGGGTTATCTCATATAGGCTATTGCATAGAAATGTGACAATTATGTAACAAGCAGACTAAAAGTTAAACATGTGAGTGGATACCGTTTTGCAACCAATTTATTTGCTATGCTCAGTAATGTAAAAGAATTCTAGACATCGTGTAATTGCTTTTATATCGACTTGAACGAAAATAGCCTAACCTAAAAGAACGACTTGTGGATTGATGTGATCGCCAGCAAGCAGGAATATGCTCAGAATGCTTGTGGATTAAACATCTCTGGCGACGTTCGTCGCCATGGATTGATTTTATTGGGTTACAAGGTAGGATATTTAATTGCGAACTGTTAGTAGGCTACTGATTTTATGATTGATCATGCTACGGCATAGTCCACACGTCCAACTAGAAGCGACAGCCTTGTGAATAATCTGCATTATAAAAAGGAAAAATAATAATAATAAAAAAAATCTTTAAAGGTTATTCACGATTATGTATTGCTACCAAGGTATCTTTACAGTGCTTTGTTATATGGAGCTGTTTGGTAGATCGCGATCTATCTAATTTGTTTGTCTAATAAAGTGCTTCAGTGACAGATCAGATATGTATGACAGTATACAAGTTGCACTGTAATTAAAATATGGCAGTCTTTAATGGTCAGTAAAACAAAGGGAGAACACCTTATAACTCCAAGCCGGCACCATAACTTCATATTGACGCGCGGCTAAACAAAGGCAGAACACCATAACTCCATAACATAAGAGCCGTAACTGGTGTTATACAGTGTTCTGCCTTGGTTTCTCTGGGGCTTTTTGAAGTTACGGTTAAGACGACCCATTATTTTCTCAGAAAAACAACGAAATTGATTCAAGATACTTATGCACATGATAAAGGATGTCTTGAATGTCCCAAAAATATCAACAACTCATTATCAACCAAAATCGAAGTTACGGTCTTTTGCCTTTGCACAGCAGTATAGCTGTAAATAGTCTAGCTTATTGTATGTACAGTGGTGTGAAAAAGTTTTTGCCCCATTCCTGTTTTTTTTTTTTTTTTACATATTTGTCACACTTAAATGATTCAGATCAAACAAATTGTAATATTTTGTAATATCCAAACACAAAGATAACCCGAGTAAATACAAAATGCAGTTTTGAAATAATGATTTCATTTATTAAGGGAAAAAAGCTGTCCAAACCTGCCTGGCACTACATGAAAAAGTAATTGCCACCTAAATCTAATAACTGCTTGTGCCACCCTTGGCAGCAACAACTGCAATCAAGCATTTGCAATAACTGGCATTGAGTCTTTCACATCGCTGTGGAGGAATTTTGGCCCACTCTTCTTTGCAGAATTGCTTTAATTCAGCCACATTGGCGGGTTTTCGAGCATGAAAGGACTGTTTAAGGTTATGCCACAGCATCTCAATTGGATTTAAGTCTGGACTTTGACTTGGCCACTCCAAAACCTTAATTTTGATTTCTTGAGCCATTCAGAGGTGGACTTGCTGGTGAGTTTGGGGTCATTGTCCTGCTGCATAACCCAAGTGCGCTTGAGCTTGAGGTCACAAACTGATGGCCGGACATTCTCCTTCAGAATTTTCAGATAGAGTGCAGAATTCATGGTTCCATCAATCATGGCAAGTCATCCAGGTCCTGAAGCTGCAAAGCAGCCCCAGACCATCACACTACCACCACCATGTTTGACTGTAGGTATGATGTTCTTTTTATGAAATGCTGTGTTGGTTTTATGCCAGATGTAACGGGAAACACACCTTCCAAAAACTTCAGCTTTTGTGTCATCAGTCCACAGATTATTTGTCCAAAAGTCTTGGGGATAATCAAGATATTTTTTTGGCAAATGTGAGACAAGCATTTGTGTTCTTTTTGGTCTGCAGTGGCTTTTGCCTTGGAACTCCCCCATGGATGCCGTTTTTGCCCAGTCTCTTTCCTATTGTTGAATCATGAACAATGACCTTAATTGAGGCCTGCAGTTCTTTAGATGTTGTTCTGGGTTCTTTTATTCTTTTATGGTTCGCTTGGGGTCATAAAGGCTTAGAAATGGCTTTATAACCCTTTTCAGACTGATACATGTCAACTATTTTGTTTCTCATCTGTTCTTGAATTTCTTTAGATCGCGGCATGATGTGTTGCTCTTTATGCATGCTTCACTTTGTCAGACAGGTTCTATTTAAGTGATTTCTTGATTCAACAGGTCTGGCAGTAATCAGGCCTGGGTGTGGCCTGTGAAATTTAACTCAGCTTTCTAAAATAATGTGGTTGATCACAGTTCTTTCATGATTTAACAGGAGGGGGCAATTCATTTTTCACGTAGGGCCAGGTAGGTTTGGACCAGTGGTGTAGTGGAGGGTATACGCAGGTATACGGCGTATACCCACTTCTTTATCAGTCGGCATTCCGTATACCCACTTCTAAATCCCCTCTGATGCGCGTCCTGCACTAGGCAAATCACGACAGTCCAGCATATGAGTAACTAATCCAATCGCATGTGAATAAATGCAAATATTTTCTAAAAACATCCAGTAAAGACAGTAATGCGGTCAGGAACGAGACGTAAACACTCTCATGCAGTGTATGTTTCTTTTATAGGCTACTCGAAGCCGGATGGCGCTCTCGCGCAGAAAGTCCGAATCGGCCTCATAACTTACGAGTCACGACGTACAAGAATCCAGCTATTGCTGTAGCCAAAGCTAGCTAAGCTGAATAAAAAAGAATCGTGAAGAGAGTAAACACATGATTGTGACAATATATGGTTTATGTGTGTTTTTCAAGTAAATCCAGGTAATAAAAAAGCATCTGATTCTGAATAATGCAGTGCTAATTGATAGCATTTATTACACTTGGCAACTTAGATAGGCTACTAGGCTATAAAATATATATTCTGCCTTACTCTGTGATAAAAATGGGGAAAAAATGTAGTAGCCTATAGGCTAAACAAATCATAAAATTGTCATTAGGAAAATACAGGAAAAATATGATAAATTATTGGTTATTGTCGCAGTGTATTTGATTTCTCAGCCAATTAAAAGCAAGAGGTAATAATTAATAAATAGTAATAAAACCTGTCAATTAGACAAAAAAGTTATTATATTTGACATTTATGTCCCCCTCACTTCTGAACTGATTGAGAATCACGATGTTTTGTTTGTTTCAAATAGAGATCACAATTCTCCCACAATTCTGAACAGACAACTAAACAAAATAGCATGTAGTTTACTAGAGGTTCTGACAAAATGTCAGTTGCAGCAGTCTATTTATATATTTATTTATTTATTTTAATTATTTATTGCAAAATCTGCACCTCTTCTGTGGATAATATTATTTTCATAATGATCCTTACTCAAGCAGCAGAAGTTAAGTGACAGTGTGCAAATATTACAATAGTGAACTAAATATGCAAGACTAGTTTACATGTCACTGTTTGACACAGGTCGTTCATCCTTTGCCGGGCCTTTTTAAAAAAAAAATTGGGGGCACAAATTAAGAGTATACCCACTTCTCCGGGCACCACTACACCACTGGTTTGGACAGCTTTTTTCCCTTAATAAATGAAATTATTTAAAAACTGCATTTTGTATTTACTTTCATTATATTTGTGTAATATTAAAATTTGTTTGATCTGAATCTTTTAAGTGTGACAAATATGCAAAAAAAAAAAACAGGAAGAGGCAAAAACCTTTTCACGGCACTGTATGTATTTCTATTAACAAAAACAAACAAAAAAGATAATTCTAGAATGAAAAATCTGGAACTATTAGCCAGACTTCAGAACAAAAAATAAATAAAACCTTATTTTTGAGCCCTGTAAGCCAAAGTATTTTCAACTAATTCAGATAATTTAGAATGAAACCTCTAACCCTGAGTATGAGCAATAATAATAATGATGCTTGACTTAGCAAGTACCACTTATAATACAGCCAGACCAATGATTAATGACTCACTTTTAGAGGCTTTAATCTGAACGGTTAATCTGGGTTTCATCCAGAGCTCTGAAACGGTCAGCCAAACAGTTTGATTCACGCGCTCTCGCTATCAGGCGTAATAAGCATATGCTTGCCCTTATGAGGTGATCAAGGTCCCGTTTTCCCATTTTTAAATCCATTTGAATAGAAAATGCAAAACACATTTCAGGTCTGTTAAATGAAGGCATTACAGTATGGAAAATGAGATGTCATGCTGCAGAAGCTTGGCGGTGATGGTCCTGCGAACAGCCGTAAACGTCTGCAGTGCTTGTGTGATGTATCTAGACAGATCAGGTCTGTTCCTCCATCATCTCAAGGTGATTCCTCATGGCTGCACACCCAGTGTGTCATACACACACATAAACACACACATACATACATCCCATATTTCAGATGACGATGGGGGGAGTCACCAAGAATTATTATTTTCATGCACCCAGTTCAGAATTGTGCAGATCAGAAATTCTGCACAATCACACAAACTATCAGTTGTCACGGTGCACACAGCAGGGAGGAATGAGGAACACGCAGACGAGGATATAACTCAAAATAATAGTCTTTAATGATGACATCAAGGTAAGACAGGGCAATGCAGACACACAGAAACACCGGGAATAACAAGTAGACCAGACCAAATGGAACTCAAAAGACAGGACTTAAATACACCGGATAATTAACAATCACACACACACACACACACATGGAACCGAATAAACTCATAATGACATGAAACGAGGACAGGAAACAAACCATATATGGAAACAAGAGGCGGGAACACAAGACACACACGACAGAGGTCTGACATAACTCCCCCCTCCCGGAAGGCGCGTCCCGCGCCGTAACAGTACTACCAGGGAGGGGGGGTGGGCATTCTGGAGAGCCCTCAGGACCGACACAGAGACATACACAAGACGGGGCCTCCAGAGCGGAACAGACAAACAGAGGCCAAGGTGGAGCAGGGAGCTCAGGAGGCCAAGGCAGGTGGTCCATGATGGCCGTGGCCTCGTCCCTCGGCCCGGCCTCTACAGCCGGGACCTTTGTACCCCCCCAAAAAAAATCCATGGGGCAGCTCAGGGGTATCAGGAGCCCTTCGGGGCTAAACACACACGAAAACATGAATTAAAAAGACCTTGATCACAGTCTGGTCAAATACGGCCACGGCCGGCTGGCAAGACCATAACCGGCTGGCTTGACCACTCAACGGCGGGGGCCGGCGGGCTGGAGGAAGCCACAGCCGGCGGCGGCCGAGTGACCGCGGATGGCGGGTTGGCCTTCCCCGCGAACTAGAGGGAGCCGCCGACGGTGGGTTGGCTTTCCCCACGGACGGCGGCGTGATCTCCCGCGAACGGCGGGGTCGGTGAGCCGCGGACGGCGGCGTGAACTGAGGAAGTGGCGAGTTGGCTTTCCCCGCCAACGGCGGCCAGCGGGCATGAGTCAGCGGCAATCCGGCGAGCTTGAGTCAGCGGCAATCCGGCGTGCTTGAGTCAGCGGCAATCCGGCGGGCTTGAATCAGAGGCAGGCCGGCGGGCATTGAGTCAGAGGCAGGCCGGCGGGCATTGATTCAGCGGCGGGCCGGTGGGCTAGGGTTAGCCGTGGACGGCGGCGTCATCTCCTGCGAACGGTGGGCTGGTTGATCCGCGAATGGCGGCGTGGACTCCCGCGAACGGCGGGATGGCTGAGCTGCGAACGGCGGCGTCAAATCCCGCGAACGGCGGGATCGCTGGGCCGCGAACGGCGGCGTGAACTCCCGCGAACGGCGGGCATGAGGGCTCGCGGCGAACGGACTCGCTTGCCATCGCTTGACATCAGTAGCCTAATAAAACTTATTTTACATGGAGCGAGTCTCCTCATAAAGGCTTCTTCTCCATTATCTTAAACAGTTGGTGTTGCAATCAATGTTTTCTCCATGTCGCACATGCACGTTCACTGGACCAATCTGAAATATGCTGTTTTTAGCATTATTTGTGCACAAGATTAATGTTCATGTCAAATTTTATTGTTGATTTCAAAGATGTTATTGAAATGTAAGATTGGCAAGCAGCTTTTGAACTTTCAGTATTTTCCCATTCAATAAGATAGGAGTTGCACTGACCAAAAGTGGCTGGCGGGTGAACTGACTTGCCTAAAGTCATTTTGATGTTACACACTGACCTCCCTGACACATATTCTGTGAGGAGAGAAAATGGAAATGGCTCATGGTTCCATTTGGGATGTGCTTTCCATGTGCGCTCATGAGGAACTTTGTGTTTTTATCTGAATTCAGTCCAGATCGAATCTGCACGCATCTAAACATGTCAAGCATCTGTCAGGTTTAGACGTACAGAATACTGTACCATGATCCCGCGGCTTTACCTCTCTGATGGACAGACAGCTTCACTCGGCTGAGTGCAGTCATCATGGAGAACGGCTATTGTAATGTTTTCCAGCCTGTTCCGCTATTGTTTCCATTTGGGTCTGGCCCGAGTGACCCTATGTAATCCTGCGACGCTTGGTGCGCAGATGGTGAGATTGTGCTCTGTTTTGTCTGTCTTCAGTCTTATGTTTTTTTTCAAAACCGTTGTGTATATGTGTCTGAGAGTTCCTGGTTGTGAGTTTAAATATATGTGTGTGTTTGCATTTTTAGTAATAGCAAACCAGATCTTTATCTTTTCTGAAGGAAATCTGAGCACTGAGGTGTTCTGCGTGGTTGCTCACTGCACACACCAAAAAGTCTCTATGATATTCTGGCCTCTAGATTTAGCCTGGGTTTCTTCTTTAATAAAAGTCATTTTTCTTTCTGGACATTTTATTACCTTGCACTTGAAATTTGTAAGCAAACAATTATTTTTTTATAATAATTATATCAATTAATATCATTACTTTTGCAGTTCTGTTTGGTGCCACTAGAGGCAATAAAATGCTCTTGCCCTTTTAGAGTGCCCCTATTATGGATTTTTGAAAATTACCTTCCATGCAGTGTGTAACACAGCTCTAAGTGAATGAAAACATCCTGCAAAGTTTTAAATCTGAAAGTGCACCGTGTATAAAGTTATTATCTCTCAAAAGAAAGAGTCGACTCTGAATCATTGAAACGAGTCGTTTTTAAAACGAATCTTAAGCAGTTTCATGTTGACGTCAAAATGAAACATTAACATATTGCCCGCCCACTTGTTGCCACTAGGTATGGGATCAGATTCCCGCCTAAAGTATTGCAGTCACGGATAAAAAAATAACAAGCGTGAAAACAAAATTTAAAAACATAAGTAAAAATATATTGCACAAGATTTAAAAATGAAAGCTTTCAGAATAGCAAGCAATGGTCACGGATCGAAAAATAATAAGCGTAAATAAAAAAAAATTATAACGCATTTTTTAAAATAACAAGCATGAATCAAAACTGTAAACACATTTAAAATCATATTGCACAAAATTGACATATTAATGCAAAATTATCTAACTTGCACACAAAATCATGTTTTCCTTGGTTATATTTCTCAGTTTTTTCTGCTCTCATAAATTTTCTGCTCATATTTTTATTTTTTGTATGCTTATGCTGTTTTTCCCTTCGCGCTTGTTTCCATGTTCTGCGCTTGCTTTCCCAAATGTTGCATTTAGAGTTTCATGTAAATCAGCTCGGGCTCAAGCGTCATCATTGGTCCACTAGTTCTAGATTGACAGCTCCTCCTCAGCCAATCAGTCGAAGAGGGGCGGTGACGTCACTCCAGTGCGCCTCATTAGCTGCCGATGCTCAGTGTTCTGTTCACTTGTACAGGTGAAAATGGATTACTGTCAGCTGGGAAACATATTTCCGTACAGGACACTGTTATATGTGTCTGTCTGTCACTGCTGTACGCCTGCCTGGCGATCCGTTAACGTTAAATGAGTAAATTGGTAAATTAATTATGAATGAATGAATGTAATGTTTTTGCATTGACTAGGCTAGATTTGACTACTGATCAATGAAAGCGATAGTGTTACAGAGGAGACAGTTACAGAGGCCAGGTGGATTTGATATACACAATGATTCATTTACATAAGATTCATTTGTATATTGTGTTTATTTACATAAACACAATATGCAACAAGCTACATATATAATTGCATAACACTATCATGTTAATGTTTTAAATATATAAAGTTACAATACAGCAACAATATGAAAGTAAAACAGCCAGCAGGTGGCGGCAAGTATCTTTAGAGCAAGACATTAAATCATTCATTCAAACGGCAGATTCATTCAGTGAGGAATAAAGTGAATCATTCAATATGAAAGGCTGCTGTGTGTTGCTTGTAGGTGCTGTTCTGCTGTGGCTTTGTTTGGACTCTTCATCAAAATAGAGCAAAATGAGAAAATAGTTACAATATTAAACTCACTCAAATTTTCCTTCTTGTTATATTGATTATACTACAGTTCAATAAAGATTTTCAATGGAGCTGATATTCGGGGAACACACTCTTCCTGATGTGATATTGCTTAATTGTATGTCCTTTTCTAATCTCAGAGTAACACAAAATGTGATAAATCTTACAAAACCATCAACCTTATCAATTACATACTGTGCATGAAAGAAAACGCTGCAAATAGCTGTTTACAAAAAACAATACATGACAAAAAAAAAAGCTAAATATTGCCCACATGAGCAATATACAGCAAACTAAACAATTGTAACTGGGATGTATTATTCTTACTCATATTATCCTCTCCTAACAGTAATAACCATAAGACTTCAGGTATGGGCGAGCAAGACACATATAACGGTGACTTCACGAGGCCGGTGCATATTGTGGCTGCTCCCTTTCGCGATGTGGCCATATAGGTGAATAAATACAGGTGAATATAACCACGAAGAGTCACTAGGACGGCTCATTTAACGTTAACGGATCGCCAGGCAGGCGTACAGCAGTGGCAGACAGACACATATAACAGTATCCTGTACGGAAATATGTTTCCCAGCTGACAGTAATCCATTTTCACCTGTACAAGTGAACAGAACACTGAGCATCAGCAGCTAATGAGGCGCACTGGAGTGACGTCACCGCCCCTCTTCGACTGATTGGCTGAGGAGGAGCTGTCAATCGAGAACTAGTGGACCAATGAAGACGCTTGAGCCCACGCTGATTTACATGAAACTCTAACCGCAACATTTGGGAAAGCAAGCGCAGAACATGGAAACAAGCGCGAAGGGAAAAACAGCATAAGCATACAAAAAATAAAAATATGAGCAGAAAATTTATGAGAGCAGAAAAAAAGAGAAATATAACCAAGGAAAACATTTGATTTTGTGCGAAAGTCAGATAATTTTGCATTTATATTTCAATTTTGTGCAATATGATTTTAAATGTTTTTAAAGTTTTGATTCATGCTTATTAGTTTTAAAAATGCGTTATTAATTTTTTTATTTACACTTATTATTTTTCGATCCGTGACCATTTCTTGCTATTCTGAAAACTTTGCTTTCATTTTTAAATCTTGTGCAATATATTTTTACTTGCGTTTTTAAATTTTGTTTTCACGCTTGTTATTTTTTTATCCGTGACTGCAATACTTTAGGCGGGAATCTGATCCCATAACTAGGTGCCGCTGTTGGAGCGTTAAAAATAGCCGTTTCCCCGGTAACGGCTGTACACAAATCAGCACTGCTCACAATCAACAAACACTGCTTTAAATTAAATCGAACAATCGACCAATCACCGCAGATTAGCGTCACGCAATGGAGGGGTTTGGAGTCGTTGAGCAAATAAGGTAAAAATAAATGCATATTATAAGAAAATGAAAGTGTTTTTTGACCTCGCATGCATGTCAACCTGTTGTTGGTGACTCCCAAAACCAAAATATGAACCTTTCATTACCCATAATAGGGGCATTTTAATACAAAATTGAAGGTACTGAGTGATTCATTTTAGGAATTTTAGGGCTTTAAGGAAAAAAATCTTATTGTGATTTTAAATACTGGGATGCACAATTTGGCTAAAAACTTTCACTATATGACTATGACATATGAAAAATATGTTATGTTTATATATTTATATAT
The DNA here is from genome assembly GCA_027422415.1 of Schizothorax lantsangensis. Classification (NCBI taxonomy): domain Eukaryota; kingdom Metazoa; phylum Chordata; class Actinopteri; order Cypriniformes; family Cyprinidae; genus Schizothorax; species Schizothorax lantsangensis. The sequence continues at coordinate 10,571,756 of CM049854.1, read as the reverse complement.
AAGTTAATATAAATTATGCGAATATAACTATATACATGTAAATACATGTAAATATTTTCAAAATATATACTGTATGTGTGTGTATTTATATATACATAAATATACACAGCACACACACATATATTATGTACACAAAAACTTTTATTTTGGATGCGATTAATCGTTGCCCAGCACTAATTATTATTAATAATACAACAACAGCAACAAATAATAATAAAAATAATAATAATTTTTATAGATTTTTAAATACTGATTTATTTTTTATTTATGTTAGCTTTAAATATTAAAATAGTAATATTTTTTAGTTTAATATTTTACTTTAATCATGTGTAATATTTTAGCTATATTAATAGTAATAGTCACAATAATAGTAATAAAATAGTAATAACAATAATACAATTCTTATTATATAATAATAATAATAATAATAATAAACTGTAAAATTACAATTTCAGACATTAAGCCATCATGTTTTTTTGTCGGAAGACATCATGAGCAAATGAACACCGTGATGGACTTCACCCAAACAATTCATTATTTAGTTGTATTAAATCGCAGCCTTAGCAATTTGATAGTTGCACTAAGCCATATTGTGTTTTATTTTGATTACTCGTGCAGCCCTAATCGAGCTACAGAAAAAGTAACACTTTTGAGAAACAGCTAAACTAATAAAAGGAATGTAAATGTTTTGGTTGGTTTAATAAAGTGTGTGTGCGTGCACATACGTGCCTGAGTGCAGGCCGGACGTCTTAGCCTTTAGGTCGCCGTGTCTAATGGGAAAAGAGCGGCGCTAAATTGGAATCAGAAGGCGCTCTGGATTCGTTTGGGTGGGTCTGTCCGTCTTCAGCGCTTAGACTCACTGTAAAGATAACAGATATTTAAGTAACCGTAAGCACCGAGGCCTGAACCGTCTGATTCGCACAACCGCAAATGGCTCGTCTCGCTTTGTGTCGTTAAACAGATGTCAAACCTGCTCATGACCAATTACAAAATACATGCGCAGGAAGGAAGTGTTTCAGACAGTCTCCGTCAAATTTACGCAGTTTTCTCTAGATCAGAGATGGGTTTTGGCGTTTGTTTGAAATGGGCAAGAAAACTGGAAACTGACACGGGATCTGAGAGAAATGACTTCTGGGAGGTGCTGAGAGGTTGACTGAAAGGTTACACAGTGTGTGGCGTGGTTGGATGAGCCACAGGAGAGCGAGAAGGTGACAGGGATTGTTTAAAGAGTTCACCAAGGGCAGTGCTGATGGAAGATGGCGTTTAATAGACAAAAGGAGGGTTGAGTGACGAGTTTGCTGGATCAAGTGTGTGTTGATGCTGTAGCTGAGTGACATGTTTGGTTGGGGGAGGTGGTGAGCTGGTGGCTCAGAATCAGTCAGTTGGCAAAGGAGAGAGCGTGTGAGAAAGAGAAGAGAAGAGAAGATGATCACGATGCCCCCATCTGTTTGCCACATGCAAACCCTTGCAGCAGCTCCATAAATCTCAGATGCGCTCAACAATGCAAGGTCACATTCCGCTGGTGTAAACGTGCGAGGATACCTCAGCACAAATCTGCTTTACACGTTTGTACTCACAGCATTGGAAAGTCACTAATTAGATTTGGACTGAAGTTGTCTGTTTGGATTTTTCTCCTGAGAAAAACACTGAAGGAATCTTACATAGGCCATACCTCTAGTGTTTCACTCATGTTTACCAATATATTCCTTTAAAAAAGGAATCCTGGAAAAAAAAATTAAAATAAAAATCTAAAATCTTTCATGTCAAAAACATTAAACAGCACAAATGTTCAACTGTCAGTGTATTTCTTGAGCAGAAAATCATCATATTAGAATGATTTCTGAAGGATCGTGTGATGCTGAAAACTGGAATATGGATGCTGAAAATTCACACACACACACACACACACACACACCCATATATACGTATATACAGGTGCATCTAAAAAAAATAGAATATCTTATGTAACTTATTTAAAAAAAAAGGATTTGCAAAACAGTAAAGTTCAAGTTCTTTTAAAGTATGTTCATTTATGCACTCAATACTTGGTCAGGGCTCCTTTAGCACAAACTCCAGCATCAGTGAGGTGTGGCATGGAAGCGATCAGTCTGTGGCAATGCTGAGGCACTATTGAGCCTTCAGCTCGTCTGGATTGTTGGATCCACTGTTTCTCTTTCTCTTGAAAATATCCCATAGATTCCATATGGGGTTCAGGTCAGGCATGTTGTCTGGACAATCAAGCACAGTAATATCATGGTCAGCAAACCACTTGGAAGTGGTTGTAACACTGTGGGCAGGTGCTAAAGTCCTGCTGGAAAAGGAAATCAGCATCTCCATAAAGCTTGTCAGCAGATGGAAGCATAAAGTGCTCCAAAATCTCCTGGTAGGCGGCTGCATTGACTTTGGACTTGATAAAACACAATGGACCAACACCAGCAGACGTCACGGCACCCCAAATCATCACTGACTTCAGAAACTTCACACTGGACTTCAAGCAGCTTGGATTCTGTGCCTCTTCAGTCTTCCTCCAGACTCCAGACCTTGATTTCCAAATGAAATGCAAAATTTACTTTTATCTGAAAAGAGGACTTTGGACCACTGAGCAACAGTCCAGTCCTTTTTCTCCACAGCCCAGGTAAGATGCTTCTGACGTTGTTTCTGGTTCAGAAGTGGCTTGGTAGCCCTTTTCCTGAAGACGTCTGAACGTGGTGACTCTTGCTGCACTGACTCCAGCTTCAGTTCACTCCTTGTGAAGCTCTCCCAAGTGTTTGAATCAGCTTTGCTTGACAGTATTCTCAAGCTTGCTGTTATCCTTGTTGCTTGTGCACCTTTTCCTACCCAAATTCTTCCTTCCAGTCAACTTTGCATTTAATATGCTTTGATACAGCACTCTGTGAACAGCCACTCCTTTCAGTAATGACCCTCTGTGACTTACCCTCTTTATGGAGGGTGTCAATGATTGTCTTCTGGACCATTGCCAAGTCAGCAGTCTTCCCCATTATTGTGGTTTCAAAGTACAAGAGATACCCGGAATTTATAGTGTATGGAAGGTCAATTAATATTTTTAAATACTGGACTTTTAGCTTTCATGAGCTATAAGCTCTAAACTAATTAAAACAAAAATTAAAACAAAAATCAAAATTAAAAAAAATCTTTGAAATGTTTTATTTTACATGCAATGAATTAACTTTTTCACGATATTCTGATATTCAATTTTTTTAGATGCACCTGTATATATATATATATATAAAATATTAAAAATGTACACATTTATTTATTTTGTTTATTTGTTTGTTATTGAAATTATCACTGAAATTTGTGACCTCTGAGTTTAGTGAATCAAGACCTTTTCACAAGACAGTTAAATATTTCATAATAATAATAATAATAAAAGTAATAATTTATTAAAATTAATTATATTTATTTATTAAAATTTATTTTGAGATCTGTGACCTTTGATTCCAAGGCCTTTTCACAGGAGATTGTTAAATATTTAATAATGATAATAATAATAATAATTAAATTTTTTCTTTGTGGCTTTTTTACTGTATAGGTTATTTTTCAGTTTTTATTTATTTATTTGTTTGTTTGCCATTTTAGAAGGTCTTAATGTTATAGGTCCTTCACCGTTAGTATTTTGGTCTCTGGTTTCTTTAAAGCTCCAGTATATTGCAGTTCCTCCAGAAAATAAAAACTTCAAAATATTCTTCAATGACCTCAAGTTCTCAAACCATTTTTGGTTCAAATTATTTTTTTTATTTTTTTTAAAGCCCCCACTACCTCCACCCCCTTCCCCACAATCTAACCCCCTGCTGCTCTGCCACACTGTACACAGCGGCCCACATTATCAGTCTCCTCTCCCGCACACGACCTCGGGGTCACAGAGGTCGTCACCCTCTCCTCCAGCGAGAGTGTGCGGATGATTTGGGTTTTCCTGTAGCGCACTGATGGCTGCTGGCAGTCCTCCCACCAGCACTTCTGTTTTGACAATGGCGTAATAATGCCAGCTGTTTTGTTTCTCTCTCTATCTCGCTCTCAGTGATCGGGAGCCTCTGTTGACAGCTCTGATGTTCCTGCCGGTACTGATGCTTTCCCCGCTGCCACATGTTTACACACATATCCAGCCATAATGACAGCGTGCCAGCGGATTCCTGCGAGCATGTGCGCACATATGCGGCCGTGCATCAAGCGTCTGCTGCCGTGCAGGCCACAAATCACGCCTGAGCTTTGTTCTGCTCTGGTTTCCCATTTCTTTTGTATTGTAGATCGCTATCAGTAAAACTCCTCCATGAATAGCTGGTATCTGTATCTTAAGACAGATCTGTGTTGGTGATTGTAATCGGTTAATTTGAAATAGACACACTGGCCATGTTCCACATACTGCTACCAAACCCACACCTTTTCATTTCCAAGGTAGCAACATTTTTCCTGAGGGAAATACCAGCGATTACGAGGCAGCAAAAAATGGTTTTCAAATATCTTGTAGTTTATAATGCAGACAATTATAATAGTTTTGGGATGGGACTGTTTGTCCAACAAATGAAAGACTAGGGGAATGTTTAAGGAAATCTCTTGAAAACATTACTTTTTTATAATTCAGTTTAGATGCACCTGGTTAGTTACGACTCTTCTAGAACTTTTAGAATCAACTATACAATTCCATTTTTCGCGAGATAGTTCCAAGAATCAATTCCAAGCAAATTTTCTTGATTAGTGCTGTAATGGTGCTGTGTAATGATGTATTCTACTAAATCACTGAATCAATCAGTGAATCTGAATGAATATTTGTGGTGAACTGAATCAAAAGATTTGAATCAGTTCAAGGAATCAAAATCCCCTCTAACAGCTAGGGTTATTAATGTTAGCTAAAAGTAATAATATTTTTTGTTGAAATAAAGCAGTAATAAAATAAATAAACTATTAAAAAACCTCTTAAACCAAATAAAATTAGTGAAATAAGTTTAAGGTGAAGCACCAAACTTAGTATCTGGTAATAAATAAAAACTGAAACTGAAACAAACAATTTTTACCTAAGTAGTAATATTTAAAACAATAAAAATCACATAAATTACTTAACATGAAACTGAAAATATAAAAATAAAAGCTAATTAAAAATATAATGGTATATAAAAAAATACTAAAATAACACTGCTACTAGGTTTCAAGAATTTTCTGTGATCTGTAGTAATTTAGAAATCAAGGTAATAGATACCTGGGTATGTTAGGACCCTTTCAGCGGAGTCCTGAATGAAATCAACTCTCACCTTTTGAAGTCAACCTTTGAATCAGAGATTTGATTCTTTTTGAAATGGACTCCCTGCTCTACTGGTTAGTACATGGTGCAATGCTAAAATTTCATTACAAAACCAAGTTTAAATATACTTAAAGCGGTTATTAATGGCTGAATTAATTGCAGACATTCGTAGCTCAAGCAGATTTGGGTTTGATTCCCAGTGAGATTAAGCAATGATTATGCAGTTTAAACAAGGATTATGTAAAAGCATTATGTTAGTGCTCTGAGTCAACAGCACAAATGTTAACCTGAGTCTTCTTTCCTGCCAATGACGCTGTCTTTATCTCCTAACAGGTCTGACTGATTGAAGATATTCTAAAACCTTCATGCGCTTTCATTGTCTCCATGTTAAAGCAGGTGTTCATTCATAGTACGGATCATTTACCATAATAAGATAAAAAATATAGTACATTTGCCACAGTAAAATGGTTTTCAACATGATGTTGACATCTTTGTGTACATAAATTTAACCTAACAATAAGTTCTATCATTTGTACATGCTTCTATGAGTATTATTTCAATTTTCTTCAGTAATGAAGTGGTCAAAAAATTATTAAGTGTAGCACTGTTTATATTTAAAAAAAACTTTAAAGCTGCAATTACGGGATAATGAAATATTATTTTACAGGTTTTGCAGTTTATAACAAATGTATTATTTGTTTACACCATCTGTCAAAAAAGTGATTTGACTGATTAGTCACATGACATTTACAGTTCATTTAATTGGCTCAAAAACTTCTAATAAAAGATGGAAGATTTCAACTTGCGTCAACCAAGAAACTGTCATTGAGGTTTCAAACCATTAATAACCAAAGTCTCCAAGTGAAATGACAAAGAGATTTTCTCTCTGGAGTCTGTACTGAATGTCTGTTGAGGATTCAACTGAAATGAACTATAAAACAATGTTTTGTTCGCAGTAACGGAGAACTGAACTGAAAGTCGGTGCCACAACAAATCACATTCTCCAACTCTAAATATTTTCAAATGATTTTAATCGCTTATGAACGTTTAAGTCAGAAACCAAATTGTTGTTTTGGCAGAGGGTGAGATACAGATGAATAGATAGTTGAACAAGTCTGCGGGCCATCTGTAAAATATTATCTACAGAATGACAGGACTCTGCAAATTTAGCATGAACAAATGCTTTATTGTTTTCAAACCTCAGCTGATATAAGCCTGAGTGGACAAATGCAACATCTTCTAGGTCACATCAAATGTACAAGTCAGCATGAATATCTTTAGAAGATGTTTTTAGAAATCTAATGCTTAATATGTCTCTCCAACGGACCAAAAAATGGGAACATCTCTCCATGCAATTTTGTGGGATGTGCATCTGAAAAATTACAGCTTTACCACCAAAGAGAGACAGACTGGGGGGGAAAAAACCAGAGGCCTCAAATTTTGTTAGATGGCAAGTTAGATATCCTGTCTTTAAGATGTGGGCCCATATATTCCAGACTTTGGTTTGATTTCATGGAAATGTATATCAATTGAAATCATTTTGGTGAAAAGGGGGAAGAAAAGTATATAATAACATGGTTGCCAGCGCTGATTCACCTCTAATTTCATGTTCCCATTTAAAAGACAAAGTTCTGTTGGTTGCAGTTAGAGTTGCGGGTGAGAGACCTAATCCAACGAGAGACCCAAACCTGACGTCACAGCCCTGCTATGGGGTCCGCGAGTGGAGGACGGATCCAGAAAAAATATGCTAAGAGTTGATGGAGCACCAGTGAAAATATGAAGGGCAATTGGAAAATTCTTGTTACATTCGTTTATCACGGGCAGATGGATGGACAGCTCGGGGTCTGGCCTGAAACGGTGCTGACGGGGCAGAAGAGAAGACGCTCTCGCCAGTTAGCTCAACATGGTGCAGACATTTCAAAATGCATTTTTTGGGGCTATTTAACGTGGAATATAGAGCGATTTTGGCAAAAAAAAAAGCAAACTTTTGTTCTCACAGGTACAAAATGAACCTAAACCACAGTTTAAGGGGTAAATGACACAAATCTGTTATTATTTCCTCACCCTCAAGTCGTTCCAAACCCCAGACGAGCGGGATCAGGGGACTCTTGAAAATCGTTAGGCCAAGGCTCAGTCGAGCTGATATTCGAAAAAATTATTGATGTGGCATATTCCGTCTCTTTGTTCTTTCAATACCTCATCAGATCTATTCGACACACAGTCTGAGAAAACATAACATGCTGTATCAGCAGAGGTTGGTAGTAACGAGTTACATTTACTTCGTTACATTTACTTGAGTAAATGTTTTGGGTAACTAATACTTTTAGAGTATATTTTAAAATGGATACTTTTACTCTTACTCGAGTACATTTTTAGAGAAAAAACGGTACTTTTACTTCGTTACTGTGGGCGACGCTCCTCTCGTTACTTTATCTTAATGAAATACAAGTTAAAAATGCTTCAGTTTATTCCAAACGCGCCGTCTACTTTTCTCTGGGCAATGAACGATGCCCATTCGCAAATGATTCATTCTTTTGAGTCAATTATGTTCAAAGGCTTGATCAAACCAGTGAATTGGTTCGTGAATCAGTTTGAATGATTCGATCAGTTCCCTGCCGCACGCGCTGAGTCGTCTGAAGCGGTTCACTCAGATAACATCAAGAGTGATGAAGACGTGGCTTTGGATCTACAGTCAATTGAAAGCAAATCTGCAAAGGCTTGTTTGCTAGAGCTATATGAAGATCTTTTATTAGATGAACACCGCGTGTGCTGTCTACTGTTCCACAGGTATAGGCCACGATACCACTATGACATTACCAGTTTGTTGTACATGTACCTTATACATTAAATACAATGTATAATTTATACATTAAATAAGCTGTCACAGAGTATGAAATAAGCCAAACCCGCGTTAGCTCTGTGCAGTAGCACGCGACCTGTTCTAGACACAATTAATATTCATATTTTTACATTATTTACACTTGCAAAAATATAGGCTACATTTGTTTACATTTTGCAGAACAGAAGATCCGTCAATGTGCATTTGTTTCGTTATGTTCAGATGTCGGTAGCAGTCATGTGAGGAGTTTTCAGAGGTTTCAGTGTCAGAGGTTATAGAAATGTACATTTATAATACATAATTAATTTACTTTAAAATATAATTTAATTCAGTGATGCAAATCAGAATTTTCATCAGCTGTTACTCTAGTCATATAATCCTTCTGAAATCATTCTAATATATTGATTTATTACCAGTGTTGGAAACAGTTTTGCTGCTTAATATTTTTTGGAACCTGTGACATTTTGTTCAGGATTCTTTGATGAATAGAAAGCTAAAAAAAGAACAGCATTGATAATAAATTAACATACTGGAATGATTTCTGAAGGATTATGTGACACTGAAGACTGGCGTAAAGGCTGATGAAAATTCTGATTTGCATCACTGAAATAAATTACATAAAAAAATAATAAAAAATCTTTTGAAGGGCAGTGTGTGTGTATATATATATATATATATATATATATATATATATAATATATACATAAATGTAATCTATATATCTAAATAAAAATAGACTATATTCAGTATATGATACAAAGTAACTAGTAACTAACTACTTGAGTAGTTTTTTTATCCGATACTTTTTTACTCTTACTCAAGTAACTATTCAGATGATTACTTTTACTTTTACTTGAGTACAGTTTTTGGGTACTCTACCCACCTCTGTGTATCAGTCATGATGGATCGTGTCAGGCTAAGCAGTGGATTCAATTATTACTTCACTTTAGCCAATTGATTCTCAACACTGCTCACATTCATGCTTTCAAGTTTCAAGTTTCAAGTTTCAAGTTTCAAGTTTTATTTGTCACATACACGACTATACAGAGACTGTATAACCAGCAGTGAAATGAGAGTCGGGTCCGCTCCATGGACAGTGCAAATATTGAAAAAACAACACAAGGGAAGTAAACATAAGATAAAAATGAATGAAAAATAAGATATAAAGAATAAAATATAAAATGTAAAAGAATGTGCATGACAGTAAGCTGTAGAATTAAATATTAATATAAGCATGACTGTACAGAGAGGAATGTGCAACAGGTTATACATGGTTGATATGAAGCAGCCAATCACAAAAAATAAAATAAATATAAAAATAAGATACGATTTACAAGATACAGAACGTGTTGTGTGCAAGTGTGCAAGTGTGCAAATGAGCAATGACACTGACAGTTATGAGGTAGTTATGAGGTAGAGATTAATAATGAGTGTGTGATTAGTGATTTGAAGTAAGTCAGATGATGTTTTTAAGAGGCTGACTTTGAGTTCAGGAGCCTGATGGCCGTGGGGAAGAAACTCCTCCTGAGTCTCTCTGTTTTTGCCATCAGGCAGCGGAAGCGCTTACCAGATGGCAGCCTAGTGAAAAGACAGTTACCAGGGTGATTTGAGTCTTTGATGATTTTGTCAGCTCTGCCTCTGCATCGTTTGATGTAGATGTCCTGCAGAGAGGGGAGAGCCGACCCAGAGATACGCTCAGCTAAGCGCACAACTCTCTGCAAGGCTTTGCAGTCTTGGCTGGAGCTGTTTCCATACCACACTGAGATGCACTGAGTCAATACACTTTCTATGGTCCCTGCATAGAAAGTTTTCAGGATTGTTGGTGAGACCCTGAATTTTCTCAGTTGTCGCAGATGGTACAGTCTTTGCCTGGCTTTCTTGACCTGTGTTTGGATGTGTGTAGTCCAAGTCAGGTCCTCGGAGATGTTTACGCCGAGGTACTTGAAGCTGCTTACTCTCTCCACAGGGGTCCCACTGATCATAAGAGGAGTGTAGGGCAGCAGGTGTCTCTTTCTGAAGTCCACAATCAGCTCTTTGGTTTTGCTCACGTTCAGAGAGAGACAGTTGTCCTGGCACCATGATGTTAGTCTCTCCACCTCATCCAAGTATGCGGTCTCATCATTGTTGGAAATGAGGCCCAGAACCACAGTATCATCAGCGAATTTGATAATAGATGTGGATCTGTGAGGGGACACACAGTCATGTGTGTAGAGAGAGTATAGCAGGGGACTCAGAACGCAGCCCTGCGGGGCTCCTACGTTCAGGGTGATGGAGTTTGAGGTGTACTGGCCTACCTTCACCACTTGAGGTCTGCCGGTGAGGAAGTCTTGGATCCAGTCGCAGAGTGAGGTGTTTAGGCCGAGGCCTGTGAGTTTATTAGTCAGCTTGGTGGGGACTATGGTGTTAAAAGCTGAGCTATAGTCTATGAATAGCAGTCTTGCATAGTTCCCATTGCTGCTGTCAATGTGTGTGAGGGAGGAGTGGAGTATGTGAGAGATGGCATCATCAGTTGATCTATTGGAGCGATAAGCAAACTGAAGAGGGTCCAAGGTAACAGGGATGGAGGTGCTAATGTGGCTCTTAACAAGTCTCTCAAAAACCTTCATGACTATAGATGTGAGGGCCACTGGACGATAGTCATTCAGGCAAGAGGGTTTACTGTTCTTAGGCACAGGGATGATGATGGATTTTTTAAAGGAGGTGGGAACTACAGAGGTAGCAAGGGACTCATTGAAGATAGAAGTGAACAAACCAGCAAGCTGATCAGCGCATGATCTCAGAACCCGGCCTGTGATCCCGTCAGGTCCAGCCGCTTTCCTGATGTTCACTCCCTTTAGTGCCCTCCGAACCTCGTCCTCCGTCACGGTGATCACATGATTCTCGCTTCTCTGCCTGCTGCTTCCTGACGCACTGCTCGGCAGAGCCGCGATGCCTCCGTTGCTTTCAAAGCGGCCGTAGAAGGTGTTTAATTCTTCGGCCAGCGACGGATCTGCTCTCGCCTCCGCGGAGGATTTGTTTCCAAAGGCACAGATGGTCCTTAGTCCCTGCCACATGCGTCGCGAGTCATTGAGCTGGAAATGAGACTCAATTCTCTCTTTGTAGCGATGTTTGGAGGCACTTACTGCTCGTCTGAGAGCATAACACGAAGCTTTATATTCGCGCATATTCCCAGACAAAAGAGCCTCGTTGTATGCGGCAGTGCGTTTGTTAACCGCTTCACGGACTGATCTGTCCATCCACGGTTTCTGATTAGGGAAAGTCCTTACAGTTATTGTTTCTGTAGCTTGTTCGGTAAGTGTGTTTACAAAGCTCACTGCTACCTCCGTGAACTCGCTGACGTCAGATGAGCTCGCCCTGAACATGTCCCAGTCGACGTCATCAAGAGCCGCCTGCAGCATAGCTTCAGAGTGGGAGGACCAACGCGTCACTTCCCTCTTCACCGGGGGTTCCTGTGCGAGCCTTTGTTTGTATTCCGGTGTGAGGAAGATGGCGGCGTGGTCAGACTTACCAAAAGCAGGTAGAGAGCGGGCTTTGTATGCATTCTTAAACTGAGAGTAGCAGTGATCCAGTGTATTCGGTCCTCTGGTTGGACAGGATACATGCTGGTGAAAGTTCGGCATGACCTGCCTGAGGTTGGCTTTGTTAAAGTCCCCCGCGATGATAAAGGCAGCGTCAGGATGTTGGTTAATGTAGCCGCTGATCACATCGTGAAGTTTAGACAAAGCCAAGCTCGTGTCTGCCTGTGGAGGGATGTAAACGGCAGTAGCGATGACCGCGGAGAACTCGCGGGGTAAATAGAATGGGCGGCAGATAATGGATAGATGTTCCAGATGAGGCGAGCAGGATCGCGACAGAGAGGAGATATTCCTGGGGTCACACCATTTCTTGTTAGTCATGAAACACACACCACCACCTTTGGATTTACCAGCCTCCGCTGTTCTGTCCATCCGTAAAACAGAGAAGTTGTCAGACGGCGTTACAGCAATGTCTGGAACCGAGGGCGTGAGCCATGTTTCAGTCAAACAGATGATGTTACAGTCCCTTATGTCCCGTTGGAAACTAATCCTGGCTCTAAGATCGTCCATCTTATTATCCAAGGATTGGACATTAGCGAGCAAAAGGCTCGGTAAAGGAGGACTGTGAGCCCTTTTCCTCAATCTGTTCCGAATCCCAGCGCTTTTTCCACGGTGTTTTTTGTTCCGTCTCCTGTGTCCTTTGTTCTCCGCGTTCCGAAGAATCTCAAGAGGCCACGATGGATTCGGTGATAAAGTGTCCTGAACCAGGTTAGTGAAGCGGTTTCCAATGTCCAAGAGTGCACTTTTGTCATAGGTGATCAGTGCCGTCGTTATGTGTAAAAATAGAAATCAAAAGTAAGTAAAAAAGTAAATAAAAGCATAGTCTTAGCGGAGCGGCCCGGACGGCAGCCGAACATAGCAGCGCCATCTTGGTTCCATTAGATGGCTTTCTATTATGGGCCATTCTAATTGGCCCATAATTCTAAGAATTCTAATTGGCTTTCATTATGGGCCAATGTAAGAGAAACAACAAAAACTATTAAAGAATAGTTCTTTTTAAACTACAGCAATGGCATCTGCCTCTAAATATAACAGTAAACAAGTTAACCACAAGTTACAATGTGAGGATAAGTGACCCTCATGTTCTGATGATGTATGTGTAAAAATAATCAATAATAATGAAATGTTTCATAAATTTTAAATCTAGTTCTCATACGATTAGAAGTAATGAAATGTAATGAAGTAATGAAGTCTTGGATCCAGTCGCAGAGTGAGGTGTTTAGGCCGAGGCCTGTGAGTTTATTAGTCAGCTTGGTGGGGACTATGGTGTTAAAAGCTGAGCTATAGTCTATGAATAGCAGTCTTGCATAGTTCCCATTGCTGCTGTCAATGTGTGTGAGGGAGGAGTGGAGTATGTGAGAGATGGCATCATCAGTTGATCTATTGGAGCGATAAGCAAACTGAAGAGGGTCCAAGGTAACAGGGATGGAGGTGCTAATGTGGCTCTTAACAAGTCTCTCAAAAACCTTCATGACTATAGATGTGAGGGCCACTGGACGATAGTCATTCAGGCAAGAGGGTTTACTGTTCTTAGGCACAGGGATGATGATGGATTTTTTAAAGGAGGTGGGAACTACAGAGGTAGCAAGGGACTCATTGAAGATAGAAGTGAACAAACCAGCAAGCTGATCAGCGCATGATCTCAGAACCCGGCCTGTGATCCCGTCAGGTCCAGCCGCTTTCCTGATGTTCACTCCCTTTAGTGCCCTCCGAACCTCGTCCTCCGTCACGGTGATCACATGATTCTCGCTTCTCTGCCTGCTGCTTCCTGACGCACTGCTCGGCAGAGCCGCGATGCCTCCGTTGCTTTCAAAGCGGCCGTAGAAGGTGTTTAATTCTTCGGCCAGCGACGGATCTGCTCTCGCCTCCGCGGAGGATTTGTTTCCAAAGGCACAGATGGTCCTTAGTCCCTGCCACATGCGTCGCGAGTCATTGAGCTGGAAATGAGACTCAATTCTCTCTTTGTAGCGATGTTTGGAGGCACTTACTGCTCGTCTGAGAGCATAACACGAAGCTTTATATTCGCGCATATTCCCAGACAAAAGAGCCTCGTTGTATGCGGCAGTGCGTTTGTTAACCGCTTCACGGACTGATCTGTCCATCCACGGTTTCTGATTAGGGAAAGTCCTTACAGTTATTGTTTCTGTAGCTTGTTCGGTAAGTGTGTTTACAAAGCTCACTGCTACCTCCGTGAACTCGCTGACGTCAGATGAGCTCGCCCTGAACATGTCCCAGTCGACGTCATCAAGAGCCGCCTGCAGCATAGCTTCAGAGTGGGAGGACCAACGCGTCACTTCCCTCTTCACCGGGGGTTCCTGTGCGAGCCTTTGTTTGTATTCCGGTGTGAGGAAGATGGCGGCGTGGTCAGACTTACCAAAAGCAGGTAGAGAGCGGGCTTTGTATGCATTCTTAAACTGAGAGTAGCAGTGATCCAGTGTATTCGGTCCTCTGGTTGGACAGGATACATGCTGGTGAAAGTTCGGCATGACCTGCCTGAGGTTGGCTTTGTTAAAGTCCCCCGCGATGATAAAGGCAGCGTCAGGATGTTGGTTAATGTAGCCGCTGATCACATCGTGAAGTTTAGACAAAGCCAAGCTCGTGTCTGCCTGTGGAGGGATGTAAACGGCAGTAGCGATGACCGCGGAGAACTCGCGGGGTAAATAGAATGGGCGGCAGATAATGGATAGATGTTCCAGATGAGGCGAGCAGGATCGCGACAGAGAGGAGATATTCCTGGGGTCACACCATTTCTTGTTAGTCATGAAACACACACCACCACCTTTGGATTTACCAGCCTCCGCTGTTCTGTCCATCCGTAAAACAGAGAAGTTGTCAGACGGCGTTACAGCAATGTCTGGAACCGAGGGCGTGAGCCATGTTTCAGTCAAACAGATGATGTTACAGTCCCTTATGTCCCGTTGGAAACTAATCCTGGCTCTAAGATCGTCCATCTTATTATCCAAGGATTGGACATTAGCGAGCAAAAGGCTCGGTAAAGGAGGACTGTGAGCCCTTTTCCTCAATCTGTTCCGAATCCCAGCGCTTTTTCCACGGTGTTTTTTGTTCCGTCTCCTGTGTCCTTTGTTCTCCGCGTTCCGAAGAATCTCAAGAGGCCACGATGGATTCGGTGATAAAGTGTCCTGAACCAGGTTAGTGAAGCGGTTTCCAATGTCCAAGAGTGCACTTTTGTCATAGGTGATCAGTGCCGTCGTTATGTGTGTAAAAATAGAAATCAAAAGTAAGTAAAAAAGTAAATAAAAGCATAGTCTTAGCGGAGCGGCCCGGACGGCAGCCGAACATAGCAGCGCCATCTTGGTTCCATTAGATGGCTTTCTATTATGGGCCATTCTAATTGGCCCATAATTCTAAGAATTCATGCTTTCATTATGGGCCAATGTAAGAGAAACAACAAAAACTATTAAAGAATAGTTCTTTTTAAACTACAGCAATGGCATCTGCCTCTAAATATAACAGTAAACAAGTTAACCACAAGTTACAATGTGAGGATAAGTGACCCTCATGTTCTGATGATGTATGTGTAAAAATAATCAATAATAATGAAATGTTTCATAAATTTTAAATCTAGTTCTCATACGATTAGAAGTAATGAAATAAATAGTATACTTTTTGAAAGGAGCATTTCAGTCAAAATGAACTTTGGATGCAATGTCTGATTTGTTAGCAAATTATTCTTTTGAGGCAACTCGAATGATTCAATGATTCAATCTGTTGTTCACAAGTCCAGTCTAAATGATTCAGTGCTTTTATGAAGCTTGACAGTCTCTGTCTTCTACTGTGTTCCACTCTAGAAAGAATGTCCTATGGGTTTGGGACAACTTTAGGGTTATTACTTTAAATAATGATAGAATTGAACTTTTTTGGTGAACTGTCCATGTGTTTTTAAGCTAAGAAAAGGGCATACGAGTCTCCTAACCGAACATGTTAGTGCAGTTATTGGGTTCCTTGTGTGATAACCGCACAAGGATGCATTGCAAAGTGATAAGGTGTAAAACATGATTGCGTTTAAGCGGCTTAACATTGAAGCATGATGTCATGATGAGAGCTGTCAGATGAGATTTTAGCATAATCACGGTTAGAGTATTTTGAAGAGAGCCGTAATGGTGGTGAACAGGATGTGTTGTGTAACCTTCAAAAAGACCAGTGTTCATCTCTCTTTCTCTCTCTCTTGGTCGCAATCGTTTTCCTCCCTTTCATCCTGAGCCAAAGAAAGTCTTTGGACATGTAAGATGAAGGGGGAGAAGAGGAAAAAAACAGGGAAGAGGGGAGAAAAAAGGGGAATAGTTTCTACAGGAATATGGCTTGTATTAATCTAGAAATATTGCTTTACCTCATCTGAACCAAATTATAGAGTTTGAACTCTGTGTCCTTTAAGGATGGGCAGACAGCCGCATTCGGCCCATCTGGGTAAGGATGTGCCGGTCCGCTGAAACTGTCGCCGGAGAGCGTGGAAAACCTGCAGCACTGCTTTGGGATGTTCTGGAATTTTTCCCCTCTTTGGAAAGGATCAAAGTCAAAGAAGATAAAGTTTTTGTTGTTGTCGTTTCAGGCCTTAAGGGTAGTGTTACTTGGGCATTTTCCAGATGATTTCAGAAAGTTCTGTACAAGTAAATAATATCTGCCATCACTCTTCCTGTTGTCCCGCTAGAGGCGTAATTATAACCCAATCAAATGAGGGCATCGTTGTTATGAGCGAACTAAGCTATTACACAAGACGTCAGTTATTTATTATGACATCTGAAAGTGCGGTTGGGTGAATCGCACAAAAAAAATCATATTTCATTCCAAAATCATTCATTCATTCTTTCCTTCATTCATTCACATTACTGTAATAAAAAATAAATAAATAAATGCAGTTATTTATTAAATTACCATAAATTAAAGGAAGTACTACAAGGACTATAATGGCATTTATTCACATATGTATTCCATTATCAAACTTGGCTGCCTATCTTGGCCAGGACACTCCTGGAAAAGAGATTTTAATCTCAGCGAGTCTTTTCCTGGTTGAATGAAGGTAATAATAATTATAAACTATGTATTAAATTAAACAATTGCATTATGTAATGAGATGGCATTATCTAATAAAATATGCAGTAATTTGCATGCATTTCAAAAAAGCCGAACATTGGATGAATCCAGGTTAAATATCTTTTCATTTTGTTGGCATATTAGAATTTATGTTTTTTACAGATTGGATATTAAATACTCTATATCCTGTTATCACAAAAAAATCACCATATTCCTAGAAATAAAATGTTATATAAATCGGGTAAATAAAATAAATAAAAAATAATACATTTAAAATAATTAGAACGAACCCTTCTGTAAAAGCCTTCAGAGTATGGATAGGAATAAAACTGTAAAGTTTTAAGTGCTACTGAAATGGAGATTTCTTGCTCAGTACATGAGAAAAAACTTATTTTGAGAAAACAGCCTTTAAAGATGTGTGTTGTAATTTAAATCTATTGACATAAATAGATCAAGTGCAATAAAAAAAACACTTAAATATCTATCTTGAATGTTATTTTTCCATTAGTCTGAAAGTTATAACAGGAAAATGGACCAAAATCTCAAAATTAACTAGTGCTTAAAAAAAAAAAAAAATACGTTGTCTTGCCTGTAGGGCCGTAAAAGGCTTCATTTTCTTTAAATAATATATATATATATATATATATAGTATATGATTTCTTCAGTTATTTAATTTGGGGGTGAAATTTGACCCAGGCCTGCTTTCTTGACAGGTTTCGTGAGATTCACCCGGTCATTAAATCCTACTTTTACACAGCGCTTCCAATTTTAAATTTATAAGCTGTTTCACAAATTATGTAATGGAGAATAATATAACGGCTTGACAGAGAAGCTGTGGAATTTAAGGTGTGGTTTAAGGCCTTTCTTGCTCGATGGAAAGTTAAAGAGCTTTTTGTCTTTCGCAAATATGAGGTGTCGCGTTCACACATGCCACGAAAGAGATATGAGACTCGAACTGACCTTTCCTTTGCCTCCAGTGCCTGTGAGAAATGAACAGTCGTCTATTGAAATGAAGGCTTGACTTATGATAACTCAAGGCCACGTTTGATGAATTTCACTCTACAGACGTGGTGCCCCCTGGGAGAAACGAGAGCGTGTCTCCATACAGGACAATTCAGAGAGAACACGAGCGGTTTTATGCACAAACTGGCATTATTTGTATGTCTCTTGTTCCCATTCAAAAGACAGGGCACTAAATATACTCTCCGATGCCTTCCCAGGCTCCTCTGGGCTTTGGCAGGGCAGCCACCGTATGGGCCTTTGGCCAATGACATTGCCTCCGACCTCTTCAGAAAGTATTTTTAAGGTCAATTACAGGGTGCAGTGACTTCAGATGCCGGATTGCAGCTTAAAGGTCTCATATTAAAGGTTTATGTGGATGACGAGGTAAAGCTGCCGGCAGTAACCCACAGACCATTGTTACCACATATCCACACACAGACCTACTGGAGGCGGTGTGTGTGAGTTCATACACATCCTGTTTGAGATTGGGAGTTCACATCTATATGGTTTGTGTAGATTTTGGGAGGCATGATACCTGTTTGATGATGTCACAATAAATCTGTCAATCACCAGGTGTGATGTCACAGTGTATACATCGACCACACTTGGGGCAAGTTCAATAAAAAATCATATTATTAACTAAATCGTGAACATATGTATTCTTAATGCATATAAGTTGTCTTGTCCATAAACTCAATCCCATTTCTTTTCACCCGCTGACTTGCGATGCCAGCTGCCTCAATGCATTTTTGTGCTTATATATTTGGGTGTGTATATGTACTTGTCTATCATACAGATTTTTTTCCCCCTCTTGTGAAGGAACTCTTGATTTGACTGCAGTGGGTGTGGTGGTACTCAAAAACCTACTGTGTGTCTATTATTTCCGTGGGCTCTAATAAATCCAAAAAGTCTTGAAACAGATCCAATGGTAAACACGCTTCTGGCTTGTTTGCTCCCAAATCCCTTTCTTTCTCTTTGCATGTTTAGGCCACACGCATACATCTGCAGTTTACAGAGCTAAGATTAGCTGCTGTTACAAGCCCAAAATAAGAACCCAACTATTTAAAATTATCCTGAAATCTCAAGTAGTAATAGTTTTATACTGATGACGCAGCCTAGACTCCATTAAACGAGACTGAGTTTAAGAATGCATCACTGATTGTATTTATTGTCACGGATAGTTAGTAAAGAGAAAAAATGTATGGATGTGTTTTGCACTTGTGCACGTCCAAAGAGATTCCAGCAATGCAATAACGTTAGAGACCTACATTCACCTGTCACCGACAATCCAGTACACTTGGTAAAGAATAGTTCACCCAAAAATTAAAATTGTCAATTTACTGCTTAAAGGTCAAAGCACAGCAGAAAACTAGGTTTAAGTTGAAATGTTCAACTTTGAATGTCATTTTACAATGCTTGACCTGCATGCTCTGTTGATATTGCTATACCTTGATGTCTTTTTGGAAATTGGAAACATTGGCCTTCAGACTCCAGTTTTCTCTCTCTCTCTCTCTCTCTCTCTCTCTATATATATATATATATATATATATATATATATTATTTGCATATGAAGGGTGGAAAGGAGGACTTTGGACTAATGCATTTGCAAGGTTTTCTAAAATCAAAATTAGGATTTTGTAACTTCACTCCATGTGTATTAGATGTACGCTAGACAGAGGTGGAAAGAGTACCGGAAAACCATACTTGAGTAAAAGTACAGATACCTTACAGTGAAAATTACTCCACTACAAGTTACAAATCACCAATTCCAAAACAACTGGTGTAAAAGTCTTGGAGTATCTGATTTTAACAGTACTTAAGTATTTTACTTATACTAAATATAAGCTGAAAGATGCACTAGTCAAAGAGACATGCCAATCAAAAACTGTAATGTTGTGGAGAAGCTGGGGAAAACAGGGAGAGGCAAGGATCTATGTACAGGCATTTCATGGAAAAACTAGAACAAACAATAAGCCAAAAACCATAGAGAACAAAGAACAGAATGACAGGCAAACAGACAACCATTACATTCAACAACTCACAAAGAACTAAAGAAACACTAGGGCTACATATACCGGAGACTAACAAGCTGAACAAGATAAGATACAAACTGACTACAAACACCACGGGAGGCAGGAAGTGACATAAAAGTCTAAGACAAGGAACAGAGAACATGTAACACAAACAAGAAAAAGCAATACATTTATTTTATAAAACCAAAATAAAACTGAACACCTCAAAATAGCAATAAATAAATAAATTTAAAAAAATTAAAATTAAAAATTAAAAGTCTTCTTGCACTGGATGTGCTGGTTTCGGCCGCATTGCCAGCTGCAGTCATATAAAACACCTGTGATTCACAACTACTTGCTAAGGAGCTCACATTCACGTAAAAGTAGCCTTGTTGACAAGTTTGGGTCAGTAAGGGCAAAACGCACAATATATAGTACTTTCAGTGCCCTGTAGTTGGCGATATCACATCTTTTGTAGCAGAAATAAATTGCTGCAGACAAGCTAGGTGCCATGCAAAATGTAATGTGTACCTGCAACACTCATTTAAAATGTAGTGGAGTAAAGAGTATAGATATTCATTCAAAAAATTAGTGAAGTAGAGAGTAAAAGTTGCTAATATCTTTGATACTCAGTAAAACGACAAAGTATCCGAAAAGATACTCAAGTACAGTAATTAGTTACATTTACTCCAATACTTTACACCTCTTACGCTAGAGTTCTAAAAATGGACAAAAAATGTTTTTAACAGATATGCATTAAAAATGAAGACTAATCATGCACTCATGGGCATGTCCAAATTGTCAACCAATCAAACGCTCTCTGGAATGAGAATGTCCCTGATAGCCCAGGCCGCTGATTAGCAATAGCCATTAGCAAATCACGGTTCCAAGCTGTGACCAACTCGCCTAACTATTCATATGAAAAATGAATTATAATCTCCAATGTTGTAGTCATTCATAGATGCGTATTATAACAGACCACAATGTCTTTTCACTATGAACACCTTTATAATGCATTAAATATACAAGCTTCATAGAAAGTGTTCGGAATCTTCTCTTATTCGAGTCACGCATGAGTGAAAATTTCCAATAATGTGATGGAATTATGGGTAATGAAGAGAGTGGGTCTGTCTCCTCTCAGCATTATTGACATTATGGTTTGGTAAAGTCTAATATCCACACTGCTGAGACTAAACTGATCCTGTATGGAAATAGTGCCGTGTGTGTGTGTCGAGCGCTCTGGAGCGAGTTTGCTGTGGGGTGAGGTTACTGTTAAAACGCCAATGAAGACAGGAGTTAAAAGAAACCCTGGACTGTTGTAAATAGCAGCAGAATGCAAGATGGTCTGTCATGAATGGGCTCTTTTAGAGGGGGTAATGTTGACTCAACACCCTTCCCTAACTCTCTTTCTCTCTCAATCTCACCAACTCTGTACAATATGCTAACATGTAAATGACCCCAGAAAACACTGTACTGTTGTTAATGGAAATGCCCTGGTGAAATTTAAATGATGCATGTCAAGAAGTCCAGTGGTTTATACCCTCTCATACTAATAAATTAAAATCCAGAGTAATCTCTCTAATAAAGCAAAATGCATGGCTTATTAACTTTAATACTGATTTTACTTGGACTGTACCAATAATGTGAAAATGCATTTGGTTTGCATCAGCTCTTGCCAAAACAAGCTGGGCATTTTTGGCACCAGCCAAACCAAATCATTACTGGGTCCTGGTTTTCCACTTGAATGTGTTACCTTTGAGCAAAAGTGACATTAAACTGAAGTGTCAGAGTTCTATTAATGTGAGAAAATAAAATGTGGTCAACTGCTTTCAATAAATTGTGCAGAATTATTGCACCTACAATTAAGCTGCATAATCCATGAATCCTATGTTATGTCAGCTCTTGATTTCTTTGTATGTTTTCATTAAAAAACTTAAATGATTCAAAAGAAAATCCAGGTATTGTATAATTGTGGTACGTGAGGACTGTTTGTTTCATCATTTCAAACTTTAGCTGGAGATCAAGGTGGAATTTGAGGGTTAGCATCTACAGTAAATGCACAGGATCATTCTCTTTTCCAACTTCTCTGCTAATTTTTTCGCACCGACACACCACACATGGGCCTCTAGAATGTCAATAATGAATTGGCCTCACTTTTGGATTAAATGAGGCATGTGTGTATAATTTATTGTGAAGGTACTGTATTCTTAAAAATCTTAGGAAAGAAAAATAAGACTCTTGTAGCTTTTTCTTGTAGATTTCAGAGATTGTCATTCTGGTTTACAAAAGAAAATAAAGTGTACACTGTAATGGTTGGTCAAGCAAGCTAGTTTATATGATAAAGTTATAACTCAAACTAAAAACAAAATCTTAAGTGGAGTATTTCACATTTTTATTATAGCTAGTTTAAGAAGAGAAGTCATTGGTGATAAAATGATTGTATTTGGGGTTTATTTAGAGTTAATTGTTTGAATAACTTCGTCGGGCCATTTGCTATTCACTCTATTTGTGTGGGGTTTGGTAGCTGGAGATAGAGGGAGTATCGAGTGATCCAGCTAGCAAGTCCATGTGTGGGGTGCTGGCATCAAAAAGTAAACTCAAACACACTTGATGTTACTGGCGCAGGCAGCTGTGTGAGGTTGGATGGACCTCAAGTGTAAGTTCCCCAGAGGGATGGGAGGAGATGTGGTGAGATGTTTAGGTAATTACACTGCAAGACAATTAATTAGTTAGGGTCTCCAGCCGTGCACCAGGACAACTCCAGCAGACCTAATTATGTCAGGCCAGCAAGTATTTGAGGCAGGGGGCAACTCACTGAGACCATGGCAACCCACCATAACATGTTTAACAAAGTTGAGTAAGGATTGGGCAGACAGTTTGTTCCTTTGGATACCAAAACAGCTGTTCGTCTCTGAGTGCAGAGAGTAATTACTGTAAGAGTCACGTTAACCAAATGCATGAAAAGTTATTCATTTTGGCTTAAATTTTAAGAGCGTGTCTGAGTTCTGCACATTGTAATTCTTAATTTTGTTTCAAATTGTTTGTCATCCAAAATTTGTACTTGGAACTTGGCGTAGTCCTGTTGGTGTAGATGATGTTATGGACAATAGAGTTTTGAGAGATCTTGGATGTTGTGACACTAGGTCTTTAGCGTGTCGTTTATACAATCTTTTAAGGCAGCCAGTGTAATACTGTCAAGATGGGCTCGTCAGTTCTTATACTTGTGAAACCCCATTTTGAACTATAGATTATATAGGAATTTCAAATAATATCTGCCAGCAAAGTCTTACTGTGTATCTGAGACTCCAGACTGGTATCTGCAGAAGATCTTGAGTGGTCGTACTCGTAATCTTTCTCTCATATCAGAGTGTCTCGGATGATGTCATGACTGTCCTGTTAGAGTCATCCGTGCAGTGAGTAATGGCCTGCTGAGAGAGATTCTTTTCTCCTGACGTTGTACTGGTTACAACTTGCATTGATTTGAGGCTACTGACAACCTAGATCAGATTTGTTTAGAGGGCAAATATCAGAGCCACTTTTTCCTTCCTTGCAAGGCAGAAGTACCTACTACCAGAGCATGTGAGCGGAGTGGAGCGAGGAGCATAGCGGTCATATTTCCTTTGGAGCAGAGAGCACCTTTCTGAAGATTTCGCTCCGCTCGCTCAATACGCTCAGCACCGCTCGCTCAACCCAAAATGCCCTTTGGCATGGGCGGCGTTAGGGAGGGGCTAGCAGGTGCTCCAGCATCCCCAAGAAAATCCAAAGCACCCCCATAGCACCCCCATAAAAAATGAAATAAAATAAAAAATTTGACTCATTACACATGGATAAATACTGCAATGCAATACAACGTGATTTACAGTCACACGTAATGTCAGCATTTTATTTTAAAAATGGATCGGTTCCTAGTGTCAAGTAGGCCTGCCCCCGACTAAAGATTTTTCTAGTCAACTAGTTGCACGTTTATATTAAATTGATTTGTATAATAACCTAAACCATCTGTTAATATAGGCATTTAGGCATATTATTCCGCGCTCAAACGCACGCATAAAGGTCTCTGCACACAAAGCTTGCCGCAAAGCACTGGCTAAAGTAATGATTATGAATGCATCGGGGAAAAAGAAGACATTTTAATTATTTATTAATAAACTATTGCTTTCTCAGACTCGCCATCTCCACAGTGGACGTGCCTTTAATAGAGAAATGCATCTATACGGACTACATAATCAGAGATTTTTTTTTTTTTTTTTTGGTTTTCAAGCTTTCTGCAGATTTATTTCTTATGTCTGTGAGCTGGTTAATTGTTGTGACATGCTCCATTCATGGAGACTGCATGAGACGACAGAAAGCACATCTAAAAATGACGGGAGTATAAGCTCTTTCCGCAGGAAAAAAATAATTTAAAAAATGATTGCGTGCGCGCCCCCCATGTCATACAGTAGGCTAAGTGCGATAATACTCCCACATTCTTCATAAACATTTGAAATGCGCCTATATAGCGATTTTATTATTCATATAAAAATAATAATAATAACATATTTACTATTAATTGCCCAGCTCCCCCTGTCATTGATCTAGGTTTTGGTCTTTTAGAAAGTGTTTCTTTTATTAACGCCACTAAATAATTCTTTAGGTGCATTTCATCTTGTGTGTGTGCTTTTCATGGGCCTGATAAGCAAGGTGTATTTTGTGAAATTCTATGTGCATTTATTTAATCTTGTGTGCGTTTTGAATGTTCTGTTGCACAATAATTGAAGCTGTGTTTTCATTGACTGGAAATAAAGTAGGCCTAATGATCAAATATACCCTACTTTTTCAGTTATTTAATATTTTAGGAAGGTTTGCCAAGTGGCTTCAAAAACAAGACATACATTACATTTAAATTAATAAAATTAATTTGAAAAAGTGCAAGCTGAACGTCACCCTGAAACATAACTGGTACGAATTTCATTATAAACGGGGAAAAACACACAATTAGGCCTACCAGAGAAATGTTATGTCAGAGCGTGATCTGAGCGGGATTTGGTTTACCAGTGAGCGTGAGCGGAATATTAGCGGAGCGTTTGCTTTGACCGTGAGCAACTGAGCGGAGCGCACGCCCACAAAGCGGAATATTGAGCGGAGTGTCACGCCGCTCCGCTTCGCTCACATGCTCTGCCTACTACTGACAATGTTTGTGGGTTTGCTTGTTGGAATCTCCAAGCCCTTTTATTTACTTTCCAAAGCCTGGAAGACTAAGGTGATTCTAAGGAATAATCAAGTAATGTGCTGCATTCTTTTAAGAAGCCTGGCAATACCTTTAAAGGGGTCATATGATGCAATTTCAAGTGTTCCTTTCTCTTTGGAGTGTTACAAGCTGTTCGTACATAGATAAGATCCCTAAAGTTGCAAAGACTTAAGTCTCAAACCCAAAGAGATATTCTTTATAAAAGTTAAGACTTGTCCACGCCCACCTAAAATGGCTCATTTAAACACGCCCCCACATGTCTACGTCACTGTGTGGGAAGATTTGCATAACACCGCCCAAATGTATACGCAAAGAAAGAAGGCGGAACTATTATTATCGCTGTAGTATTGTTGCTGCCGCTATGTCGTGGAGACGCTGTGTTTCGTTGTGAAAGCGAAACTACTTTGTTTGGGCTTCCAAAAGAGGACACAACTAGAAATCAGTGGTTAAGTTGTATTTACAACACTGGGTCTCATGCACTAATAATTGCGTACGTTTTTCGTATTTATACGCGAACTTCTCACGAACTTTCCGCCAAATTCACAACACGTGCGTACGCACATATTTGTTCTTCTCGCTTATGTAGTGAATTGGAGTAATTCTAAATGAGCGGCCGCGTGCACGAGGTTAGTTATTTGCATAAAACCGCCCAAATTATCTCCATATAGGGCTTTCCGCATTTATTCAGAGCAAACGCGCTCTCGCCAGATCTTTGAGATTCAAGTGTACCACTCTCACCAGTTCAAACAAAACAAACTTTCATACAGACCCAGACTACAGACCTTCGAGAGCCGCTCTACATACGGCTTATTCAGAGAAACCTCAAGCTGAACAAAACACAACTTTTCTTACACTTTCACTATATGATGAAATGCATGATACAAGATTAAATTGTATTATTAAATAAGTTGTTATATAATTTTGTATATGGATTATATAACAATTATTAAGTAAACATGCTTTAATATAATCAAGTCGTATTTAGATGAAATATAACATCTTAACATGATTATAAAGCCGTGCAGAGTAAGTGCTTTCTGCGTACGTGTGGTTTAGTTGTTCCTAAATTTTTCGTAAATGTAGAATACATTTTGTACGAAATATTTGGTAATCGTGGTTTGTTCCTAAAATCATTCGTACTCACATTTCACGCACAAATTAGTGCGTACGCATGCTTAGTGAATGAGACCCACTGTTCCAGAACAGTTCAACCCAAATATTCGAGTGTGTGCAGCGCATTTTACGGAGGACTGTTTCCTGAACCTGGGAGAGTATGTGCCAGCTGTGCACAAAGGCTGTTTCTATAAAGTGGGGCAATTCCAACTTTGCAAGGACAGTCTGGCACTTCTGACTCACAGCCTGTATGTATGTTTTCATATTTAAAAAAATTGCTACTTACTATTCAAACGCGAGTTTTGAGCTGTGTAGAGTAGTGCATGTTGTTTGTTGTTTCTCCGATCACAAATGCAAACATGGTGTTATGTTTACGAGGCGCAATATGCAACGCAACCCATAACAAGACAGTATAAGTCATTATAATCAGTAATTATGTCCCCGCTGGATGCAACAAAAGCCTCGTTTGTAATGGGTTTTATTGTTTTTGTCTTGTCGCGCTGGGACACGGCATCACATTATGGTAAGGGGCGTAACATTTCCGTCACATGCTTGAAGTATTCGGCAATCACAACGCACTGGATCAGAGCACACCTCGGTTCTCAGAACGATGAGCTTTGTAAAAATCGATGCGTTTCAGAAAGGCGGGGCATAGAGGAGCAACAATAATGTACAGTATGTGGAAAAGAATGTGTTTTTTTAACCTTAAACCGCATAAACACATTGCATTACACCTAATACACAAAATAATGTTCTTTTTAGCAACATCATACGACCCCTTTAACAGTGGTTTTGGTATGTGAGCGCCACACTTAAGATATCTTGCTAAAACCAGGTTCAAACTGTTTGTTTTTGGCCACAGTGTTGCTGACCAAGACACATTTCAAGGATCATAATTTCAGGGTCTTGTCATAGGGCAAAATCGGCAGTCTTAAAATCAAAGTATACTTCACTTTTTACACATACGCCAGCTTTTGCATACTTCAGCAAATTTTGTCATAAAAGTATGTGCATCACCTGATTTTTGTAAACAGGTGTACTTTGTACACGCAGGTTGCACATGCGCATGGAATTTGTTTTGCACTAATCAGTTGTTCCACAAGGTGGCAGCACTGGCCCAGCCGCTGTTTCACAGTACAAATAAAAATAAAGAGATGGAACAACAACAACAAAATAGTGGAGACTGCAACAACAACAGATGGCATTTTTATTGGCCATAATTTCTGGAGAAAAAAAAGAGCATACACTGGACAAAAGATGAAGCTTTCTAGAGCACATGTGCTTGCCCACCTGCGTTTGCGCACACTGTCAAATGGAGTATACTTTGAAAGGTTGCACGTTCGACTGTACGCATACACTAGCACGTGTAAAAAAATGTAAATATATACTTTGGTCTTTAGACTAACTATGTGCTGAGTAGGTACTTCTTTCAAAGAAGTAATTACTTTTAGACAGTTGGCATTATGGGCAGTGTGACTTCAACATGTTTCAACTGGACAACTGGGACCAAAGTCTTGGCATGTGTATTGTACAGTCTGACATAAAAGACCCTTGATGTCGCACAGTGTGTCATGGCTTTTACCAGAGATCTCACTAGAATTATATTGTACAGTTTTACAAGCATCAATGGTAGAGAAATGTAAAAATTGGACATTGTGTGCCTGTCTTGAATATTTGAAACATTTTTGTCCCTTTGCAGAGAATATGCCAAATTTTCTCAATTATGGCCCTCAGTATTCAGTGTTGGTGACGCAGCTTTGCTAGTTCTCTGTGATGGGATGCACAGCAATTTTCACTATATTTAGCTGCAAGTCAAGTTGCGGTTAGAGTTCACTACTGTCAAGACCAGGTCAAATAAGTGCAGCCCTTTATCCCTTACTTATTTTAAGCTAATAACTGGTCTTGGTAAAGGCTAGGGGTTAGCGCTCATGGATGGTAACTGTATGTTTATAAGTCCAACCTAACTCCAGTTTGCTCTAGAGTGACTGTACTTGGTTGCATGTAACTTGGTTGCATGTATAAAACACTTAACATGCCTTATCGCATTTGTTGAGCATCCTTGCAAGAGTACACATCCCTTCAGAGTTCAGAAATGTGATTACTGGGTGAAATTGGCCATTCCTTCTCTACTTGGCCAGTGGCCTTCTTGACTGCGAAACCTCTCAAAATTGACAGCTTGGTTACGGCTATCCTCAGGGCATAGCTCATCCAAACAGACTATCGTAACAGTCTAACCTCTAAATGCCTCCAGAACCATCCATAACTCACTATTATCTGTTTATATGCACTTTAACAGACACACCTTCCAGAATAACACACATGAAATCAGTCGCATGACTCACACACTTAGAAAAGCTGGCCTAGATGCAGATAAAACAGCTGCAATTTGTAGCGCCTCCAAATGATTGGATATTTGTCACACGTGAGCCTTGCTGGACTTTCGTACTTCTTTGTTTTTTTCTATTACACACTGTACACACATGTACACTGCTAGTGACCTGGCATGAGTAATGCTGCACAACATGGTCAAATCATCATCTTAAAAGTCAGTGGCGTTAGAGGGAAAATGTCACAATTCCCCTCAATCACAGTTTAGAACTGCATTAATCAACCACTAGAGTTACTGTCTGCATTTGTCTGTTTGAGAAAAACTTACCATCACTCCAGCACTCATCAGTTAACATAATATTATACTCAAGAAGGCACCAAAATCAATGCTATTAATTCAAAGACCAGATCAACAAAACTTTTTTTGAAAAAGAATTGCTGCAAAAGAATTGTTTTGCAGTGCTGAATTGCTTTCATTTAAGAAGTTATGTTTATGTTTGAGACATAAATGTCTACATAGGGTTTTCATTAAAATTGCTTTAATGTATAAAGAATTTGTAGCCTCTATTTTGGCCAAGACAGAGGTTGAGAGACCGTTTGGTAGTCACGTCTTTAATCTTGTTTATTTGATTTGTTTTATATTTCACTGCCAATTCTGTAACTTGCAATGCAAACCTTTTGACTGAAAGACTTTCCTACAGCATTACAGATGCTCAAGCTGCTCAAGGGGTCCTCTTGTGGTGAGAAGAGGAATTGCATGCAGTATTCTTGCTGAAGTACAGTCACAAGATAGTATTCCACTTTAAACCTTGTCTTTCAAGAACAATTTTTATTGTAAATCTTAGTTAATTTTTCTTCCCTATTCCTTTTATCCTCCCCACGTTTCTTATTTTTTATTTAACTTAGTAAAATTAAATTAAGTTGTATTCTCTTACTCACAAATTTCAACTGCCTGCCACTCTGGCTCTTGTTCTTCTCATTTAAATTTCACTGTATGTGTTTCACAGCCACAACTATAAACAGAACACTGATAAATCTTTCAGATAATAAAACTCAACATAAATCATAATTATATCTCTCCCTTCATATTGGCTCTCGCGTTTGTTCATAAAAGTTATACGATTTGATTTGATTTTTGTTTCCATGACAGCAATGCAAGCAAACAGTTGCATGCATTTAGGATGAAAAGAGCATTTTGCAGGAACAGCCACAGCATGGTAGCAGAACATTTGCTTTCATTTCAACCCCAGACTTCATTTACATAATGGTAACTTAATTAGGATAATCCTAGAAGTTTAAACACCCACTTTAAAATAGCTCTGTAATACATGCGTGCAGAAATAAGTGGGAAAAGGAGCGTCTGGTGTTTTTGGGAAAACAGTATTAAACGTAATTTTTTCCTCTTCCAGTTATAAATGCTGTCATTGATTGTGTTTTTGTTTTTTTCAAGGCAAACAATTTCTCCCATGAAAATTTTAGTATGAATAAAAAAGGTTTTGGATATGCTAAAAATATAGTCTGAACTGTCATGCTGTGCCTCAGAGTGGAGGAGTGTGAGCACACTGGCCTGGTTTGGCTCGTGCTCCCATTAGGGCGTGTATATATGTGTGTGTGTGTGTGTGTGTGTGTGTGTGTGTGTGTGTATGTGTGTGTGTGTTGTGGCATCGGAGCCGGGATTGTAGGCAGATTTCATGCCCAACCCCACTTATAATTACAGACGGCATGCAGCTCTCCTAAAAAGAGTGATTTTCTTGACTGCCATGGATAACATTCGCTTTGGCAGCGACGCAAAGCAAGAGACAGATGACAAGAGGGAGAGGGGAAACTCAAAGTTGACTCATAAGTAATGCAAAATATCCTCTTTTTTGCTGCATGGAAGGGGGACGTTGGCACACGCGCAAATGTGTATGCGCTCCGAGCCGTGCCTTCCCATAAACCGACAGTCCGTTTGATGTGCCGTTTCCTACAGCAAGCCTTAATTAAAATGAGTTCAACAACACTGATCAAAAAGTGCGTCGAGCCCCTTTATTGTGCTCCCTTCGACTAGATCTGTCATAGCCTTCTCTCTCACTGTACTGGCAGTTGCTTGTGGTTGAAGGTTTGCTTTGGCAGATCACTGGCCTTCTCTTGGCTGGGACAAACTTTGCGTCCTGCTACTGGCTGGGAGGGAGAGGGAAGTGGCGGGGAGGGAAGAGGGGTGAGGTGGAGGCGTGGTCTCCAGCTGGTAATGAAGACTTCTCTTTTCATCCTCAGACCGTAGAATTGGAGTGCCGGGACTGGGGGCTGCGCTGCTCCGTTGCACTCTCTCTCTTTCTTTCTCTCTCTCTATATCTCTCTCTCTCCTCTGGGTCTAAACGTGCAGCACAGGAACTGCAGCGGCAGATATGAACCTCTCACTTCCCCAGACTTCACAAGCATGTAGGTAAGAGCCACTGCTGTTATTGTAATGCCAATGTTAATGTTATTATTGAAAGTAGGCATTTGTCTGTCTGTCTGTCTGGCCGTCTGTCTGTCAGCATGGGAGGTCTGTGTCCTGACACATAACACACACATAGACATGTGCACTCAAAATATGCACTTTTAGACAGACTTTTAAACTCTTTTCCTTAAGACTGTCAGTTTGTCTGTTATATGTCAAGATCTATAGAAATAACCACACTATATTGACTTTGCCGATTATTATAAGCGTGATAGCCTAGAGGAGAATTTTGCATGTCAATGCTGAGGTTTACTTTGTTAAGTATTGTTTGTATTAAGAGATGTTTTAGCTCATTTAAAGTCTAGGCTAAGCAAATGTATATATGATGTATATATTTTAGGTATGTGTGTACTTGGTACATATGGGTGTGCGATTATTTATTAGTCTGACTGTCTGTGAATATACACACGTGTGCACACATAAACATTTGTGAGTATAGATATGCCGTCAGGTGTGTGAATGAATTTGCTTTAGCGTTTTTATATGAGTGGGTGTGTATGTGTGTTTATTTGCTGTGCTGATGGCCAGAATCTTGCTGTAGGCTTTTCAAACTCATCTGTGTAAATAGAGACTCGGGGATGGAGGGGAGGGGACAGTCCATCATCTGTCTCTCAGCCGCCTCTCCCCTTTGATCTGAGTTCTCTGGACATGTCCCTTCTCCCTGCGGCCCACTCCAGATCCGGACCGGCCAGCTTTCATCCGCATTCTGAGGAAAATCTCTCCATCCGTGCACTCGTTCACCCCTCCGCTCACCTCTGTCCTGAGTATCTCCTCGTCTGTCTGTCCATCCACTTCTTTTTACCTCAGAAAGGCAAGTTTGACCTCTCTGTCATCTCCATCTGTCCATCACTCCACCCATCCTTTCGTCCGTCTAATCTTCTGGCCAATTTATTACATTCAGCCCTGGGATGAATACAACAAACCCCTCGCTCCCCTCTTGGGGTAATGGCTCTTTTTGAAACCTCCCCCGGAAAAATCTTAAGTGAGTTTCCATTAGTTTTTGTGCAGGGCCATGAGAATTATGGTTTCCCAAATGTTCTTCTGAATAGTGTACAGGAGCCTCGGCTAATTGAAAAAACACGTGCTGAGCGAAGGAGACGGACCTACTGTCACAAATGAACTTTCCAGAGCTGGCAGTGGAGGTGGAGAGAGAGAGGGAGAGTTTCATGGTTATGTTTGGCTGGTAAAGTTTTGGAAGTCTGACTTGAAGGACACAAGGACGTATGAACAGGGACATACATAATAAGCAGTGACAGAAGGACTCAAGCAGCACACAGTGACGCAGGGACAAACATTTAGAGAGGTAAAGGGACGTAAGAAACAAGGGATGCAAAATGAAAGCATCAACCATAGCTGGTTCTTCCTGTCTCAGCATCGCCTGTCTAACTGTCTTACTGACAGCAGCTGAGAGCGTCTCACTGTAGTCTGGATAATGCGTCTTCGTCAAGAAATTCCTGTCCTGGACGGCGCAGCGCAGGAAGTGGTATTTGGTTACTAAGCTCCCCTAGATTCCAGTAAAAAACATAGTAAAATCTTTCTGGAGACAGTCCACCCATCCACACCATCAAGTACTTCCGACTTCCCAATGGCCCCAAAGGCCAGGCCACTCAAGTGCAGAATATCCCAGAGTCAATCCAGCCTGTCCAGACACGGTCCAACATCTTGCATAGGCTTATATGGGATTTGCGGTATCTTAACTGCAAAATGCCAAGCAGTCTCTTGGGCTACATCCAACAGAGGTTCTTTGTCTCCCATTCCCATTTTACCACCTCAAGCTCTGTTTTGTAGAAATCTGCTGTCCCAAACAAAACAAGAAGGGGTCCCATGTGCAGCAGTGTTCTTCCCCCTGTATTCCTGGTGCATATGATTGTTTGTTTCACACATTCCTTGTTAACACTGTTACCGGGGGTCTATGGTTGGGGGGGCGTAACAATCCAGTCTGACCTTTTGACCAATGCCTGACGGTGTGTAACTCTAACCCTCTCCAGCGGGGATTCCTGAAGCCATCGCATGTGCGCACATGCAAACACATACAAACTTGGAGCTGTAATGGAATCAGCAGCAGACCTCTTAACTTTAGCTGCTCAGGAGCTCAGCAGTTACCAATGCATCATTCCCTTAAATCGCATAAAAATAGCATGCTCCCTATTAGAATTTGGAAAACATTAGGCTCTAATAGTATTTTATCCTCTATTAACTCAAGTGGTGAGCCCTATAAAACATTGAGTCTTGATTTAATGTGATTAGCAAACCTTCCTAAGAAACAATTTGCAGATTTGTTTTGTGTCTTGAAGGCAAGCATCATTGTCATTATGATTGCTCATACTTAAGGTTAGGGATTTGAACAAACTCTCAACTCTTAAGTTAGTAAACTTCCCAATGTAACTCCTGCACCTTTTATGCTGCAGACTTGAATGATACCTAAAATCGGTGTGTTGATGTTGACAGTTGATAAAGTGGGCAAAATAATCCAATATTCTTGAGGGTGGGCCTCAGAGAAATCCACTTCTTCAGAATCTTAAGTAAGTTTTGCTGAGTATGGACAACTGTCATAGATACAGTGCAATTTTAATGTCCTGATAAAGTGTGATGAATTACTTGGATAAATGTTTGAAGTTAACTGAATCCTGGTGTAGGCCTATGAAGTGTATTTTGTTTCGTAGATGATTTTGGCTAACATACTTGTTGTGACAGGGGATATGTGGCAGAGCATGGCTACATTGCAGAAAAGCACTGAGGAAAATCTGCTTTCCAAATGTTTAACATGGCATTGTAATCAGGGACGTGTGTTTAGAGTAGTGTGCACATTATGAAATGACAGTTTTGGATTTTGCCTCTTGCTAACTGTGTTTGTGTGTGGAAGTGTGAATTTAGGTACTACTTAGTTTCGCTCAATTATGCTAAAGATTACTGGTACGTTTGCAGATCATTTATGTTTAGTACAACACTTACCGGCAATTATACACACACATAAAGGAAAGCACACATAAAAGAACAAAGATCTCTGTCTTTCTCACACACACATACAGAAACGTGCCTACATTCACTTGCAGTTTCATATGCTAGCACAGAAGTAGCAGAAAAAAAAAAAAAAAAACAGTTTTGAAAATATGTGTCAGCTTAATGATTAGTAATGAATTAGTAGTGTTTGTTAAGGCATTATAATTACTCATCTTTATATTTAGAGTTAAGGATTTGAATAATTTTCAAACTTTACATATTTTTGCAAATAATTCATCTTGTGCTAAAATAAACATTGAAATTGTGTAACTTGTGAAAAAGAGCATTCCATTTTTTTCCTAAGCATTCAGACTTACCTGGCAGACAATGCAATAGTTGAAAGAATCCCATAAATATAGACTGAAAATGGACTTGAGCCATATCTAGGCTTGAAGGTGAATTCTTTTGGGCCAGTAAGTAACCACTTGCATCCATCTAGCAATGCCCAAGCATCCATGCAAAACCTGCTAGCAACTCATGATGTCAGGTTATGCTTCAAAAAGTCTGTTTTGTTATGTTTGAAAACAGATTTGAATGCCTTGAAGATTAGGTTCGGATTAAATTATTTATTTAGACAGATAAATGAAGTGTAAGTAGACGGGTGTAGTTTTGAAGTAAAGTACCAGGAGAGTGGGATGTCAAAATCAGAACCATTTGAGGTCATTTAGTTGTACGTATGTGTGTGTGTGTTAGTGTTTGCAGTGTTTTAATGGTGACTAAGAGAGTGAGGTAGACAAGATGCTATTTCTTTCTCTCAGGCACATGGCTGGGGGTTTTAAACGTTCAGAAAGGCCCGTTTGAGGGAATCTCCCGTAAATTAGAGCGTCGCACATCCCCAGACACTCTGGCACTTGTCCAAAACAGCTGGCTGCTTCTCCTTTTTTCATTTCCACTCTCTTCCGCCACATTCCTCCTCTACTTTCTCTCCCTCCCCCTGTTTTTCTTTTCCATACTCTTTCTTCACTCACTCTCCCTCTCTCTCTCAATCACCCTTCTCCTCTCCAGATGTGGCATTGTTTAGACACATTTGTTTTGCTCAGGCAGACAGCTGACCTGCCCAAAGCTGATGTCATGCTCTATTTAAAGGAGAAAACCACCACGAGCTCTTTAGACGACTCACAGTCATGTCTTTCCTGGGGGGAAAAAAAATAATATTTTGAAGACCAACAGACCTGTAGAAATGGTTGATGAGCAGATCTGATTGGCTGAGATGAATATATGGCATGGGTCTAAACTGGTATCTAGAAGGTTAAACCCCTTGAGAAAGACATCTAACATCTGGTTATTCCAGGGGGGTTGTAATTTTAGTAAATGTTTTGAATAAATAACTGATCAGTAATGCATCGTACTACATGTCTGCCAAATGACTAAATGTGAATCTGCTAAATGACATGTCCTCACTGTGTTGTGTTGTTTTGCTGCCTAACTCTCTTATACTGCTGTACTGTACTGAACCCAACACCTCACACTGCAGAGGAATGTGGTATAGTTTGAATGGATGTGTGTGTGTGTGTGTGTGTGTGTTTGTACAGACTGTGCAAACACTTAATTCAGTATTCAATGATTTGTTTGCACATTCCTTCATATTTCTTGGAAAACACTTGTTTGTTAGATTGCATAAGCATATATTTGTATTTAGTCTAAAAAAATCTTTGGCATACTTTGTGAAAGTTTTTACTTTTTTGGCATACTTTGTGCTACTTTTATCTCTCTCGCTCATTGTAGTTATGTGATGCTGCCTTAGATTTTATAAGGCATGTATAAGGCATCCGAGAATGCATTGTGACTAACACACCTGGGCAAATTCCATATGAAAATAAGCATCACAAAGCCCTGCTTATTTCAGGTTGCATCCTATAAAGAAAATGTGAGTAATATTGTCTAGTGATAGTCCTTGGATGTATAATTAAGGGTTTAAGATTTCAAAATGACCATCATATGTACATTTTGCTAGTAGCTTTTTGGAAGGGCCCTTCATTAAGGGACTCCAATTCTTTCTTTCTTTTGGTATAAGTAAAAACCACAAAAGACTGACAGTTGATTTTAATAGCTACTGAATAGGGTTATTACTGAATAACCCTATTCAATAATAATAGAAATTAGTCGTTTAAAAATCAATTATTTCACACAGCATTGGCATGCTATATCTTTTGTGCTTGACTTGTTAGCTTATCAACCTTATGACAGATTTTACATGGGAGAAAACAATTTTCTATTATTACTTAATAGGTTTATTCAGCTATAACCCTGTTCAGTAGCTGTTAAACTCAAGTGTCAGTCTTTTGCGGTTTTTAGTTATGCCAGAAGAAAGTGCATGTATCCACAGTTGCATCCACTGTAGTGTACCTGTCTAGTTCAGTGACCTGAATCTGGCCTTGTCTTTGCCACCAGGGCAATTCTTCGATGTCTGGGGAAACCACTGTGGCACTGTTTTAGCCTGTCAACGCTGCCTGGAGCCCAGCTGCTATAGTCAGGCCCCGATGTCACATTCCCCATGGGTACGTCCAGACGCTGCAGTGTTTGTGCCTCAAACATGCATGTTTGCCGGGTCAAAGTAAGCATCACCGGGTCAAACGGCTGATTCAGGAGTGATCCGTTCGAAATGGCACAATGTTTTTCTATGAACAGATTATTATGGTTTATTTAAGGCTCTGTACAGTAGGTAGTTATCTGGTGAGAGACTTCTAAAAACATTTGCTAAACTGGATTGTAGTTTGATAGCTAGTCTATGATCCAGAAGCCCACATCACGTTCCTGACCTTGAGCATCAGAAAAAGCCTTTAACAGTATAATAACAGTGCTGTGTCATCAGTTTTTTTATTTGCATATCTTTCTCAGTGTGCTCAAGACCTATAATGATTTGTGTATATTGTTTGTCAAAAACAAATGGAGTGTGTCTAGTTTAGATAAACACAGTTGGTTTATCTGATGCACACTATGTATGTGGTCTTCTTGATGTTGCCGCTGCTGATATACAGTATATCAGACAGCTGGCTGTGACAAAGTTTCTGCATTTTTTGGACTTACCACCATCTCCTCAGCATTAATACCACACATATTGGCATCAATAGGGCTAAAGATAACACGTGGCTCATAGTGGCACAGCCTCTATGCTTAGCATTTCCGGCTGGCCTTCTTTGTTTATGAGGCTGTGTAAACACTGGCTCTCACCAAATAAGACAAATCTGCACCACATAGCCATTTTGGCAAATCCTGTACACACCCTAGAGCAGCTCTCATTCATAAACATTCACACAGTTCGTGAGGAAGCGGGGTATGTGTGTGGACAAAATCTTTGAAAATGTCCATTGATGCATAGCAAACCACCACTTTGATTCTGTTCCCACAATGAATCAAAGGTTGGTAAAAGAGATTACACAATGTCTCACATCTATAAATGTCAGTAGCTGTAGAGTTAGTAACTTTAGAGTAATTAAAATTAGATTTTCAATATTTTTGAAAGAAAAAAAGATGGCGTTGGCGTTGTAGGTGGTTACTAGGGTATTATGTGGTGGTCTTTACTGGCACAAATAAAAACAAGCCCAGGCCTAGGTCTTTTCCTCTAGATTTTTCTCAAATTACTCCTTGATTGCAAGTTTATAGTTTTTTTTTTCCATTGCATTGTCTGCCAGGTGAAAATGGTAAGTCTGATTGCTTAGAAAAGTAATTGCACACTCCTCAACGAGCCACATGGTTTGATGTGCAGGGAAAGTTATGCACCGAATTTTGACACTGGGTTGTCCAAATATGTAATATGAGACATTCAGTAGCAAATAAATGAGATGTGCTTGAGCATAACTGAATATTCAGCTTTTTGTTTGCTTGTTTGAGGAATTGCCAATTCCCAGTGTAAATACTGTGGAAATAAACAGCGATAATCACTTTACACATCAAGCAGTCTCTTCCTGTGTAAGCAGGTGCTTCTTGTCCAGAATAAACGGTAGTGTGTGGACCCTACTTAATGCTGATTGTCTAAAGTCTGAATATTCAAGACTCACTTGAGATCGGACTATCAGAGGGATTTGAGATACTTGCATGCACAGAGGTACATTCCAACAGTCGCACACAATTCAATCATTCATAAATGCAGATTCTTGGCTGCAGTGAATTGTATGTCTATGACTTAGGTGATAGATTTGGAGCGTTAGTGTAGCATGCTTCATATACCAGCACCAGTGATTTTGCGGGAAAGACTCAATCCTGGACTTCCCTTTCCTTTAAACTCTGTTTTTGCACCTCCATCTCAATGCCGTTTCATCTGTCCGTCACTACTGTTATTTATGCTTCCACCTGTCTGCCCTGTGTGTGTGTGTTCAGAGTCTGAGATGCTTAAAACCAGGAGCGTAGTAAACAATGCCAGGTTTATTAGAAAGCTAGAATACGAAGCAAGCCAGAACAGAGAATAAAAGAAGAGAATGGTTAAATGTTTGCAGAAGAGGTATGCCTTCAGTTGCATCTTGAAAGTAGTGAAAGTCTCAGCTGTTCAGCTAATGGAGGTTGTTGTTTGATTAGAGTTGGATTATCAGTTTCGGCCCTCTAGTGGTGCAGAAATTGCTTGATCTGGCTTCATTGCATATTTTCAATTCAATGGCTAGAAGTTTCTTTCTTACCATTTGTATGCGATATACTTGACATATTGACATATTTAAACTATTACACTTCTAAAAAACAAATGTCTCCAATTAGCACAAAACATCCTGAAATCTGAATGGGGGCTCAATGGGGATTTGGATTTGTAAGCCACCAAGGACCCACTTGAGGAACTTAGAAAACAGTTACTGGCCGACAAAATTTGCCGCCCAATGGGTGGAACAGATACAGGATCTGGAACGTGTTAAGGACATTAATGACATGAAGATGCGACTGGAGATGCTCCAGCTGTGTGCAAGCTAGAAAAAGGCATGGTAAGAAAACGAGTTTACATAGCTGTTTTTATGACATTGCAGGTGTAGAAAAGGAGGAACAGGTGGTGGGACAAAAAGGAGGAGAGGGACAAAGCGGACAGGTCTGATGGGTAGAATACCAAGGGAGGGAGGGGTGAAATTTTAAAAGGGAAGGTTAACAGCAGAGGGAGGGAGTGTTGGCCACATGGGTCACTTTCTCCTTTACCCTCAGGCTAATGTGTGTTATGAACACTTATCTTCCCCGTCCGCCCTCTGTCATATAGGGCATGCAAGCATTTGGAGAACACATAGACGCTTTTATGACGGGTGCTAACAGGTTCTTTCTTGGAAAAGCCTGCATGAAGTATCCCATATGTGGAATGCCCTTAGGTGGGCAGGCCAGGTCATGAGGCCAAGGAGTGTAATTCTTCTCTCCTCTTTGACTTGCTCAATCTTTTTTTTTTTTTTTTTTTTTTTTTTGGCATTTTCGCCTTTTGTTACGATAGGACAGATCAAAATTGACAGGAAGTGAAGTGGGAGAGAGTCAGGGGTGGGATCGGGAAAGGTCCCCGAGTCCGGACTTGAACCTGGGACACCCGTAGCGCAATAGCACCGCATGCCGGTGTGCTGCCCACAAGGCACCAACTTGCTCAAACTCTTAAGGTCCTTGCACACTGAGTCTGAAATTCTAGTCCAGAATTTTTGCATGTTAAAAAGTAAATACAACCCCACGTTGTGTCAATCTTGTTTACACACTGCCTCTGAAACTTTCGTCCATCATAAAAAAAATGGATCAGGTTCAGTTTTCTGCATAGGAAGCATTTTGAGAGGCGTTTTGACAATTCAGAGCCACAGTACAAGCAAACACCAAAATCCAGAATGGTGTTTGACAAGTTGATCCACTTCGTCTCGCAGCAAAAGCACTGTATGACAAACAAATAATACAAAGAGATGGAATATAAAGACAGATTGTAGCAGATGCCTTTGCAGATGATTGTTCAGGATCAATTGGTTCACGGATATTGGTGGTCTTTTTAATATGTGGCTCCAGTATTGCTAGTAAACTTTGAATCGCTCTGTATAATCCCGCAGCTCCTTGATAAGGAGGTGGAACTCTCCTTCCTCTCTATATCTCATTTCATGCCAACTTTATCAACAGTAGTTGGCTTTCATGTATTTACTTTTATTCATGGGGCAGTTGCTGTTTTCTGATGTGACCTGAATAACTCAGGGTTGTCCTGATAAAAGGTAGTAGTTTAGAAATAAACTGGGACTCAAAGCTACAAACTTTTTGACCATTAGACCACACAATCCTTTGTCCTTCTTCGCCCACAATATAGTCAGGGATAGGCACCCTCTGAAGGTCATTCTAGCATTCTAGTAGTTGGGTTCGAAACATACATTCTAAACAAGTTCAAATTTATATTTAGTTGCCTTTTTTGATGTGTAGTTACTCAGTTAATAGTACATTGTACAATCCCAGCTTTGCAGCAAGGAGCGATATTGTGGACAGTAGCATAAACTCGTCCTCTATGGTTTTCAGGTCTAGTATTGTTCGTAACATATTGTGATCTGTAATGAAAATCTTTGACATTTATCATCATCTTCATTACTATAGCAAAAAAAAAAAAAACAGCATCTGATTCCAAATTGGCTCTTGGCTAAGCTGAATAGACAATACCTTTTAATGTCCAATCTCCATACAATCCCTGTAGATCTTATTTCCTTTCAAATGTGTGGCTCTGAATAACCAAGGATATGAGGGGAAAAACCTTCATTATACAAACCATCTGTGAATTCTCAACACAGATGGCTCAGGATAAAAGACCGGGATGCTTACGGACACACATGGGCATCAAAACTTCCCCATCACGTGATGTTGGTATGAAAACTTAATAGCTGTCGAGAGGCTTCTGCCACAGAATAAACACTTTAATTTGTGAACCCTCAACATCCGATTTGACATCAATCAATGCTTTGGTCTTTTGACAGGACAAAGTGACGAGTTGACGACTGCGGTTGTCCCACAATGTTGTGTATGTGGGTGTCCATGTGTGTGGAGTGTGTTTGCCTGTGGCTGTTCCCGGAGACGGGACATTAAGATCCCAAAGAATATTGTGTTGTGATGTTGTGTGTGAAAATAAATAAAAAATGTTGATGATAAAAAAAAAAAAAGATCCCAAAGACACATTGTCAAAGGAATAGTTCACCCAAAAATTTAAAATTTGATGTTTATCTGCTTATCCCCAGGGCATCCAAGATGTAGGTGACTTTGTTTCTTCAGTAGAACACAAACGAAGATTTTTTTACTCAAACCATTGCAGTCTGTCAGTCATATAATGGCAGTCAATGGGACCTACGGTTTTGAGAGTCAAAAAAGACCTACAAAGACAAAACCAAATTAAACCCTGCGGCTCATGACGATACATTGAGGTCATGACATTAAGACATGAAACGATCGGTCTGTGCAAGAAACTGAACAGTATTTATATAATTTTTTACCTCTGATCCACCGCAATGTCCAACTGTCCTGAGCACGTTCACAACAGCCGGTGCGTGACTGTGTAAACAATGAGTGACGTATACGCATGACAGATTGCTTCTGCGCATGCGTCTACTATACCAGAGCACGTTGACACGTCACGCGCCGGCTGTTGTGAACGTGCTCAGGACAGTTGGACATTGCGGTGGATCAGAGGTAAAAAATTATATAAATACTGTTCAGTTTCTTGTGCAGACCAATTGTTTCGTGTTTTAAGACCTCAATGTATCGTCACGAGCCGCAAGGTTTAATTTGGTTATGCCTGTGTATCTTTTTTTTTACTCTCTAAGCCGTGGGTCCCATTGACTGCCATTATATGACTGACAGACTGCAACGGTTTGAGGCAAACAAATCTTCGTTTGTGTTCTACTGAAGAAACAAAGTCACCTACATCTTGGATGCCCTGAGGT
The DNA here is from genome assembly GCA_027422415.1 of Schizothorax lantsangensis. Lineage (NCBI taxonomy): Eukaryota > Metazoa > Chordata > Actinopteri > Cypriniformes > Cyprinidae > Schizothorax > Schizothorax lantsangensis. The sequence goes on along the minus strand of CM049854.1, from coordinate 10,530,043 downwards.
CTGTTCTTCGTACATCGCTAACTCAGTTAGCTGGATTTGATTGTTGCCGATTTCGCTTGGATCATTTGGTTCTTCGAAGCTCATCCTGGACTTGCTGTCATAGCAACAGGTCCGTAAGCTTAAACCTGCTCGGGAGCAGGCTTATTTCATGTAAACAGGATTAGATTGTATCTTTTTAAGCAGAATTGATACTTAAAATCTGTCACAGCCACTGCTACTTTATTATAAGAGTACCCTGCTGGTCCAGGGACAATAATTTAAAAATTGAATTTGAAAATAAGATAATGTTGTGAAGTCTATAACACTATAGACACAGCCAGTTTTACTCATTGAAAGATTTCTTAGTGATGAAATAATTACTTTATAATTGTATTGGAGTCTTACACACATGCTATACAGTTAATCTGAGCCGTGCATTGATTTGAGTAATGGCAGATATTATGGGAGGGGCTTGATGGAGCGCAGGAGATGCAGATAACATGATCTTTAAGAAACTGTAATTAATGCTGTCACGTAACAAATCTGTTTCAAAGATAAAATTAAATGAATTGCTAATTACAACACTGAAGTAAAAATGTAAAGCCTACACAAATGCTAGAAATCATGAATATAAATAATTGGGAACCATGTAAAAAAAATTACAAATAAATTAAAAACAGTGCACATTTCATTTATCTATTATAACATTTATGTAGTTTTATTCGCTTGGCTGTTTCCTTATAAAAGTCCAGAAATTTGTCAACTTTTCCGTCAGGTGTCTTTTTTAATGATATGATGTCATTACGTTGCTGTCTTGCCGCCAGCCAATCGCTGCATTGCTGATCGTGGTTTTGAGTATCGATACATCTGCCCTTTTTGGGGAACACGAGAACACGCAGTAATCTTAGACAACTTAATCCAGATATTTTAATCTAATACGCAAATTCGTTTGAAGAACCAAATTAGCCAGAGATCAGTTATCAGGATTAGAAGATCTGGCATCTTTCAAATCATCTCAGATGTAATAAGCGAGGTACGAAGAACGGACCCCTGGGGGTAAGCAGATAAACATATTTTTTTCATTTTTGGGTGAACTATCCCTTTAAGATGACCATTTTACCGATCTCGGATTTGGTGTTTTTGGGGGCCTTAGGAATGGAATATGTTTAGTTAATAAAGGAATTTCGTTTGAAAATCATTAGCATATATTTGTTGACCTTTAATTTTTAGATTTTTTCTGAAGTCTTCCAGGAGTGAAATACGTACTATGCAAGAAATTTGGCTATTTTACAGTCACAGCCCATACATTTTTAATGTGCACTATTGCATTGAGACCTTTGCTGTAAAATTTAAATCAAAGAAAAACAACTGCTTGGAAAACGTCTTCATTTCTTGAGGGTTGCATATGAAGAGTTCAGATGCAAAAGCCTCTAAGTGCCATCTGAAATATTCTTCTAAAATTAATATTTTTATTAGGCTCCTATATTTATGTTCAGTTATTTAACTTTAATTGCATAGAAAATGACCTATACATTGCCATTAGAGTAAAATTACTGAACCTAAACATAGGAGCCTGAAAAAAATGCTCATTTTAGATGAAAATTTCAGATGGCACTTAGAGGCTTTTGCATCTGAACTCTTCATATGTTATGTGTGAAACAGAGCTCCAGGTATGCTAACTACATAAGTGCTTTCAAACAGCTAGAAACGTGAAACTCCTTCGACATCCTATTTCCCTCAACAATGGAATTGTTTTGTTCACTTACGACTCCGTATGTGGTGCCTCTAATAGGAATGCTTAAGCATGCTTAAAAAGTTTAGTGTTGTGACAGATCCCATGATGCACTGAGAAAGAAGGGCTTTCTCGGTTTTATCTAACACCCACACATATACCCTTACACACACCAAGAGACAAGTATGTTTGATGTCACACAGAGATCTGTCTCTTTTTCCCTCCATTACTCTGAATCCCCAAATCCACTTCAATTCTCAGTCTCTGTAACAGACTAAAAGATGGTAGAGTCACAAAAAAAGGTCTTATTAGGTTTCTCCAGTGCTGCTTGCTAGGACAAAGCCAGTTCCTTCAGAACATGCTTTAGGAAGCCATATTAAAACTTCTTAGGATGGCACATTAATATTATTTAGATGGCATTGATTGCCCCCAGTATTAATCGTCAGTAGAATTATGACCAGTTGGCAGGGGCTTCTGTTGAGTCCAAAATTTTTGCATGTTAAAAAATAAATATGACCTCACATTGTGTCAATCACGTTTATACACTGCCTCCAAAACTTTCATCCGTCATTAAAAAAAATTCGGATCGGGTTCAATTTTCTGCGTTTATCGCATACGTAGCAAGCATTTTGAGAGGTGTTTTGAAAATTTCGGACTCAATGTGCAAGGACCTTTAAAGGCATCATTTTAAGTGGCTGTCTAGTTTATTATTTACACTGCAACAATGCAAAACTAAGCCGTAATGATTATTTCTCAAAATGCGGGGGGGGATTATTTCTCAAAAGGCTTTCATAATTGCTGTTACGCCCCTGACTCTATCCTCCCTCTGATTATTAAATAACATGCTAGCAGTCTTCTACTTTATCCTGCCCCTATCATTATAAGAGATATTCACCGGTACTGCTGAGGTGGAGTTTTCCACTCTCTCCCGGGGAGCAGGCGCTCTGTGTGTTGCACAGATTCAGCAAAATATTGCGGCTCATTCCCAAATAATTGCAGTGGTAAAAAAGAAATGACAACATGTGCTTTCAATTATTTGCATTGAGTTTCGACCCCTACTTTTCCTGCAGAGGTTGATTGTGATTGGCAGGTTATCGTTGGCGGTTGTGAATCATAGGGTCGGCTCGCTCGGGCTCTGGCCTGAACCAGTAAGCACTGCTACAGTAGCTGCAGCCAGTATCCCAATAAATCGGCACGGGTCAAGGCGAAAGAGCCCTGTAAAAGGCAAGGGAGCGTGTTTCCCCCATTGCAGCACCTGGGACAGGAGTTTTGTGAGATGATGGCAGCAGTGATGCATGTGTGTGTGAATGCTGAAGTCAGCTTCGTCATCACTTCCTGTTTTAAGTGTGGCGTAAGCCAATACGAGCGGGCCTAATTACACTCTCATCTCGCACAAATACGAAGTATAATGTTCTATAGCATTCAATGTACAATTTTATTTACATTTTTTAAATACCCAGGACCACAATAGAATAGAAACTCGTGATTCAGGCCAAGCAGCACTCACAATTTCCTCCGAAAATGTAAAACATTTAGTTATGCATATTCCGACCAGCTGACAGATTATTTTCTCTGTCATTCGTGATATGAGTGATGAAGAAGGGATACAGCTCACTCAACAGATGAAAGCAGGGGTCTTGGCAGCTGGTTCGCTCTGAGCAAAGTATGAGGGTATCTGGGGGTAAGCATTACATCAGATTTAAAGGGGCTGAGTAAGGAGAGAGAGGGAGGAAAACAGGAATGTGTGGAAAATATGGAAAAAGAAAGTGGATGAGAGACAGAGTGAGAGAGTGAGAGAGAAACGTGAGAACCACCTCAGAGGCCCTGATTGCAAAGGCAGGAACAGACAGAGAGTGAATGAGGAAAAGAAAGAGAGGACTCACTTTACAAGGATGAAGAAGTAAGATTCCACTTTTAATCTGTATTCAGTCTAAAAATAGCCGTCCTGCGCTGTGCCAGCTGCCCACTGGGCATGCCTATTAAAGTCTGGTCTCTCTGATTGAGTGTGTGTATAGTGTCTGTGTGCCAGTGCTGGGGAGAAACTAACTAAAAGTAGTTACGCTATTAACATAACTACCATTTCTTTCTTTAGCATGACAGTGGCTCAGCTGTTTTCAAGACAGTGTTGCTTTTGTAGTGCCAAGCTTCTTTCTCCAACATATTGTATTATTTTACTACACGTTTACAACAAAACAAACTTTAATTATTATCAATTATGTTCACTTACAAGTTCAATCTGTCTCTTGTTAATTTTAGAATATGTAAATGCATTGATGCAATACAATGTTTCACCAGTTAAATTGAGTCTCTATGTAGACTTCATGGTTTCATTTCTTAGGATTGTAGAAAATAATATTGATTAGGATTTTGCAAAACAATCTACTTATGGTCACTGATTTACTCTGTTTTAAATTATTTTCTGTTTTTATTGGTGACATTATCACACTGGTCTGATTGCAGTAGACAAATACTGTAGATATTGAGAAACTAACATATGTCGTTCCCAGTGTCATCTGCTGTCATTTCATGAATTTTGAGCATTGTAACGTCAAAGCTTGATGGATGGTAACCAATATCAGTATCCGTCACCATGATACGTCTTTTTGACCTGATTTTTGTGAGTCTTTATTCTCTTGTAAAAGCACCTAGTGCTTAGAAACCTGCAATAACAGACACAGTTTTATTAGACCCAATGGCATAGCCGTTTTCTCTCTATCTCCCTCAACCTCCCATTTCTTACCTCCCTAAGTAGCTGTGAATCTTAGGCCGCTCTGTTTCCCCTGTCTGCTTTATTTACTACACGTCATGTGTCTCTTTTTTTCTCCTCCCCTGTTTACTCCCTTTCACTCCCCACCAACATTTTGTATTTATTTTATTTTATTTTTTACTGAGGGAACACCTTTGGAGTCACTTTTGCCACATTGTTTCTGCCCTCTAGTTAAGCAATTTAAGAGTTGAATGGACTCAGAAACCTTGGTGACAATCTGAGGTCACACTTCCAAAAGCTCAAGACCCCGTACAGACATAAACATGGCCGGCCCTAAGGACTAGTCTCTGGAGGAAGATAAAGACAGATAGAAAGAGAAGCAGAGACAGGAGAAGATAGATACAGGAGAGAAGAATATAGCAGACAGCAAGAGCTGCATGACATTTTGACCGTAAAGTGAGATAAAGTGCTACTTTGATTGTAGCTTATTAAAGGACTATAATAGACTTAAAATTTAAAATGACCTCATCAGTGGGTTGCCAGAATGACTGAGTTGACTAATTAGTCGTAAGGTCAATGTGATTTTCCGTTTGCGTACGTTGCATAATTTTAATTCCGGCAATGTGACGTGTTGAAATAGGATATTTAACAAGAAAACATGTAGGATGGGAAACTATTGGATTAGAGCCAAACCGTATGCAAATTAGCTAAAGAAGTAGCCTGCACAGCCCAAGTAGGCTAATGTTAGCAGAAAAGTAAAATTATTACATTTTGATTTAAGATCACAAAGATATTATTAGGTTTTGAGTGGCCAACCAGCTAAAAACTAATTGTTTAATTGCATCTACAATGTTTAAGGGTCTAAGTTAAACCAGAAAACATCTGTAAATTACAGATTAGGTTAGTTGGGCCTAGTTTTATTTAGCATATGCATTGAAATTCTCTCATGAAACAAGCAATTTGCCACTGAGACGAGGGCCTTAGCATAATTCCAGGAAGTTCAGTTTCCAGTAAGAGTAAGCAGGCATAAAGAATATGTAATAGCAAATCCAGATATTCTGTTTGCACACTATATACATAAATGGGGAAAGAATGAAAGTAATCTGATCTTCTTCCCCAAGACTAAACTTCTCACCACCTCCACTCCTGTCCAGTAGCTCAAAGATTTTGAGTAGGGTTGGATCGATGCCAACATTTTGGTGCAAGTACAGTCCTTATTTAGCGTCAGTATACCATGCAACCTTATTATAGAGGGAGACCAACTCTGTCAACAAACTACTCGGAGAACTCCTGCAAAAAAGTTCTAGAAGAAAACCAGAACCTCTAAGAACAGATGGTCACACTGAAATTAAGTGGAAAGTGAAAGGGAGCAGACCTCCACCCATCATGCTTATTCCCATGCTGGTTTAGGCTAGTTGGTGCTCACCAGCATACCATGATCAGCCACTGTCTTTATTATGAAGCTGGTTGACTATAGAAGTCCTGCTGGTAAGGCTAGTTAGAGAAGCTATGTTGGGTTATAAACACACCACAAGACTTGATACAAAATGATGATATCTTAAAAAGGCAATTTGAAAACCATTTTAAACAGATCCCATGAAAGACCTAAATTCTAGCCATGACCACATCAAACCAAAACTACAGCTGCTGAGAATACTCTGTAAGAGCAGCCAGAACCCAGTCGATTTCCCATTACCCATCAAGAGCTGTCACAAAACACTAACATATTTAAATTCACATGGCCCCAAACACTTAAAAATAGCTTGGACATATTTGGGTTTTAAATTCTTAAAAAGCCAATGGCCCCAGTGACATCAAAAATTACAAGAAATATGCTTACAACCCCCAGGAAAAATAGCATAAGAAAAAATACAGCAATATATTTTAATTTCAATTTAACTTATATATATACAACCCCAAATCAGAAAAAGTTGGATGGAAAACGCAGATTTCTAAATTTATTACTTGTATTTGGGTTTTGAAATCTGTAAATATACATCCTTTCCATTCAGACCTGCAACACCCAAAAAAAGTTGGGACAGGAGCAATTTACTAGTAATGAGGTAAATTGGTTAAATAATGATGTGTTTTGAAACAGTTGATGTCAGGTGATTGTAATTATGATTTGGTAAAGGAGTCATCTACTCATTTTGCAAATACGTGAGAAAATTATTGAAAGTAAAAACAATGTTCCTCAAAGAAAGATAGGAAGAGAGATATTTCACCTTCAAATGCATAACATTATTAATAAAATGAGAATTTCAGTGCGTAAAGGACAAGGGCGCAAGCCTAAGCTGAACAACCGTGATCCGATCCCTCAGGCGGCATGATCAAACTGCCAAAGTAGGTAAATTTGTCAAGTACCACAATACAGTTACATAAATAAATTGCCAAAAGGACAAACTGCCAGCGCCGTCGACTTCTCTGGGCTCGGAGTAGACCATCACACAGTAACGTGTACTTTTTACAGGTATTTTTGGACGCCGTTTCAAAGAAGAAAAAACAACTTACCAGCAACAAGTACAAGAAATACTTCTGTGTGCATTAATGCTGAAAAGTTATAACAATATGCCCCAGGAACAAGACATATTTCAACAAGACAAGCAAAACCACAGCATAAGAAAACGGGTAACTGGCCTGCCTATGCGTAATGTGTGGCGCATTTGCAATATACTGTTTTAATTGCAGGAAGAATCAATTTAACTATTGTCTGCAATGAAATATAGTAGTAAATTTAGAAATATACTTTCTTTTTTTATTTATTTTATATCCCAACTTTTTCTGATTTGGGGTTGTATATTAACCTATATTAAATACCAAAACATTCAAATAGCTTAGATGCCCAACAATAATCAACAGTTAAAAGCATAAGGGAGAACAACTCCAACTAGAACTACAGATTAATCAGGGACAAATATCAACCAGATAATTGAACTAACTAGAAGCACATGGAACACTGGGAAATGAAACCAAAGCAGTTTCAACCAAAGCAATTTTAAGTTCTGCTGGAGCCTAAAATTAGAAGATTAATTGGCAAAGTATCTCATTACAACTGGAAATACCAGGACAAGACAAATCGTGACCAAGTACAGACCAAGCAATCAAAAAACTATTTGTGGTCAAGCACAAAACAGAGGGTTTTTTTCTTGCAAAACTTGTTGTTTTAGATGCAGATCGCTACTATATCCAAACTTTATTTGTGCAAAATCCCCATCATTTAACTGTTTCACTTAATTAGGTCTTTATAATTATAATAAAATATTCTAATTCTATTTTATCTATCGGTCTTCTTTTATATAAAAAAAACAAAACACATTTGACCCTCTATCAATTGCATATTTATTCTCTAACTGCTAGCTTTTCTTGAAAAACTAACACTAGCTTTCTTTTTTCTATTCTATCTACTTGTTTTTTTATATAAAAAAAAACAATAAAAAAAACTAGGTTTCTGTTTTCTATATTATATCTACTCGTTTTCTTTTAATAAATAATAATAAAAAAAACTTTCTACATGTACTGCGTTAGGCTAACCAAGACTTGTCACAGCACTTGCATGTTGTTGATCTTTTGATGGTTTTGATTGCTTCTAATGTCCTCATTTGAAGTCGCTTTGGATAAAAGCATCTGCTAAATGACTAAATGTAAATGTAATAGATCTGTACTTTGTACTTTTTCTTGAGTGGCTTGGCCCAATATTCAGTTAATACAGGCATAGCAATAAAGCTTTGTTGACTCTACTTTGAAAGGGACACAGAGAAAGGCAGAAAGTGGAAAGAAATTTTGAGGGAAGGAACACTGGCTCTACCCATGTTTCTCCCTCCCTCTCCTTCCCGCTGACCTGCATAGCAGTGCTGGCAGCCCCTCTTGCACCAAGCCCAACATTCCAGCCTCAACAGGAGCTGCTGAGGTGAGGACTCCTCATTTCCTCACTCGCTCCCTTCTCTCTCTCTTTCTCTCTCTCCCCCCTCCTCACCGTCCTCTGTGTGGTGTTGCAATTGCCAGCAATTACACTGGCCTCAGACGTCTGCTTAGACTTAAAGAGCAGTGCATCGCCTGCCAAGGACTCGATTACAGAGGATGCAATTACCATGCATAGCCTGACTTAGCCTAACATAGCATTGCTTAGCTGATAAATGTGTTTAATGGCATTAGCGCAAAGTACGTGTGCTATGCTAACAATCCTCGTCTTCCAGAAATTCAGGTCATAGATGGCATTTTCATAAAGGTACAGCGTAATTCTTCCCGCCTGGTTAAGAATCTAGGCTTTTCAGAACGGAATACTAGCCGAACGGAGCAACCGCATCACAGGTGGGGAGGAATTACGGAGCTGACTGGCAATGAATGACTTGCTCAGACGCGGTTTCCCAAATTCCTTGATGAAAACGCAGAGAACAGATCCAGGCCCAGGCTTTCCAAAGACGATCTGTAGTAACATTTATCAAACCAAAGTGAAGTACTTTTTTTACACGTATATAAACAACCCCCTGCAAACCACCCTATCCCCACGGCAGAGATAAAAGCTCATACCAGTGTCTTATGAAGCAGTTTTTCTGTCCCATTTTAGGAGCCTTTTGGGAAGATACTCCTTTTACTCTTACTGCAGGGTGGCTAGACACTTTTAACATTTCAGAAACTTTTACGAGTTAGTATATCATTTTAATCACCTTCCCATTTGGAGTCAGACTGCCTGAAAGAGAAGAGTCTTCGTTTGGGTCACTCACCTAGAAATGAGATTCTTTAAAGCCTTCTTTCTCATATTACTTCCTTTATAAAATAAGTACAAAAATGGACAGCAAACTGTTTTGCACATTTTCATGTCTCCGAACAAGAGCTTAAAATAAGTAGTGTACTTCTTACTGTACCCAGACTTTCATGTGAAGTTTAAAGCTGTTTGTCCAACTGAGGTAAGGAAAAATGTAGAAAATTTGAGGGGCAGAGACATGAAAGGATCTATTTTGGATTTGGGCCTGACTGCTGGCCCAGCACTGGTCCAACCCTCAACCAATTAACTGTAGTTGGTATACAACTTTATTGCCGTGGGATTCTGATGCTGCCAAAGCTATAGACAGACGTTCTGTAACTTAGGGACCGGGAGAACGTGGGTAGGAAAGAGAAGAGAGGCACTTCTGAGAGACTTCCTGACCTGGATGGAGAGGTAGGGGTACACATGATGAGAGGAAGAGAACAGTGGAATCACAGACCCTAGTTTGTCCTTGCTGGCGAACCCTGTAATGGCCTGTGACAGCGTTTCCTCAGCGGCCCCAAAGGCAAATGGTTTATTCATCAGCGGCACTCCAGGGTGTGACTACTGCACGCTTTGCTCACAAGGAGAGGTGAAACATAAATTACACCCTGCATTCCTCACTTCTCACTTTTGATTGGACTGATAGCCGATCTGTTTGTCTTTCTGAGGGTTTATGCAGGTAAACCCCAACATAACTATGAAAACTGCAAGAACATTGCAGAATTCTAATAACAAGGTTAATCGTGACCGTAATTGATACGTAGTTACAATGAGTTAGTAAATAGAATCATAAAAATTGTCAACCAATCAGCTGAGATCCATTTGTCTTTGTGATGTTTACAGTGTTTTTGCTGGGTTGTATGTTTATGTTTTTTAAGGCAGCCCTTTAACCTTACAACCCCATCCTGACCTCTCCTCCTTTGCGCTGGATAACATCTCCAACATGCTCACTCTTCTTTATATCATGCTCGCTCTTCTTTATTCTTTTGCTTTGTTTCAGTGCTATAGATATAGAGACCGAGAATGAGTATAATGATTCTTCTGCCTGATTATAGACATTAGCTCTTAGTATGTCACACATAAAAACAAACTTGAGTGTGTGTTGATGATTAACAGGTTACTTTCTAATCTAACTAAATTTGTCTTTCTATAGATATGAAAGATAGATAGGCTGGTAAGGGTAGGGATATAATCTTGGCAGTCCTGGCTGTAAATATCTTGACTTTTTTTTAAATTCTAGTAGTAGAAAATTGTTTTTCCTAAATAGTTTTTTTCATACTGCCATATATAGATGCATTTAACCATCTGTAGGTAGGAGTAGCTTTGATTGTGTCATTATGGGCAGCTGGTCTGAACTAGGAGGGGGAAAAATGAGAAGTTACGAAACCTTCCCTTGATATCCACTGGAGTCAAGGGCTTGAACAGATTAGTGTAGTGTCCAGCTATAAAAACAGGCATAAAAAGAAAGGGAAAGTATGAATAATGTGCTGTGGAACAGGATTACAACCTGCTGTGCAGATCTTTCTGTTGTAAGAAGGGTCTCTTGACTCTTACCTGAGGCCCTCGAGTCCTTATCAGCAAACAACTGGCTGTGCTGCTACTCTGACTGGCATGGAAAGTAAATGTTACTTCCAGCATTTAAAATAAGTAGGTTTTATCATTGTGGCTGTAATAATCAATTGGTCACAGTGTTTATTCTTCTGTGCTTTGTTCATTGTTTTCTGCAATGCAAAAGAAAAGAAAAATATATATGCCTTGTAATATTTGACTAGATTTATGGGTATTTGAGAAGCAATCAAACTTGGTACTGCAAATTGTACTAGTAAACAAATTTATACAAAGTAATTTACAGTAAACATATTACAGGGACAATTCTCCTGTAGCAACCTGGGATAAAGTGCCTTGTTCCTGTACACATTTCATGGATGGCACCTTGTGAGGTTCGAACTTGCTACCTTTCTGTTACCAGCCCAGACCACTGGACAATACCACAAAATGAAAGAGTTGAGTGATGCTTAAGATTATATGCTATTTGTGGCATGCATAACATGAAAACTATGAATTAGTTAGTCACACTCTATCTATGCTCAATCTAGCTCCAGGTCTTACTTTGGTTTGGCTGCTTCCCTTGAACCACAAAAAGTCTACATTGGTCTAATAGACAGAGGACACTTGTTGCAGCTGGGCATCAGGTTCATACTCACTGTACCCAAAAGCTGCCCACGCAGGAGGGGGGGGGGACACAGACAGAGGCTCACCTCTGGGAACCTACGCTTGGAAGCATAATGCTGCCTGAAGGTTGTTTTAATATGAGGAGGAAAAGTAACAAGCGTGAATTAGTGCAACTTTCCTTTAAAGTTGGACATATTTAGCAAGTAGCCCTTTAGCAGAAGCTTTTATCTAAAATAACTTGCAGTACACTTATTACAGGGATTGTCCACTTGTAGTGTCTTGATCAGGGGTCCTCAAATCTGGTCCTGGAGAGCCACTGCCCTGTAGAGTTTAGCTCAAACCTTCCTCAAGCTTACCTACCTGTGATTTCCTAATGATCCTGAAGACCTTGATTAGCTTGCTCAGGTTTGTTTGATCAAGGTTGGAGCTAAACTGTGCAGGGCATTGGACCTCCAGGGCAAGATCTGAGGAACCCCCTGGTCTTGATCAAGGGCACATGGTGAAAACTCATTACTCGCTGCTCAGCAGCCTTCTGCTGACCAGCAATGAACATTAACCTCTATGCTAAACTAACCCACTGTGTCTATCCCAGGGCTTACTCTGGTCCTAAAGCCCTAAACACACACTGCACGATTTTCGGCTGACGAAAGATTGGCATTGTGAAACAATCGTGGTGATTTCTGTGATCATGGCTCCTAATCGGTGGTCCTGTTTCGTACAGTGAGAGAGGTTCAAAGATGGCCTGTTGTCATGGTCTTGTGATCAAAGATAGCTTGCAATACACAGCATGATCATCACACTGTGTTTTCAGATACGATCCACGTTTACTGACCAATCAATAAAAATGCAACATGAAATCAACGCGACATGGCGCTAAAACATAAAGCTGCTTACCTCAAGCTCTTATCCCTTCCTCTTTCGCCCACATAAAAACTACGACTGCTAAAGAGTGATTTATCATGCTCTTTTTGTTTACCACTAGCGCATGCTGTTAGTTTTATTCTTCTGTAGTAAAGTGCGTCGTAGCGTACAAGTCAATAGGTGTCATCATCGTACAGTCTACACAAGTTTATTAGATCCATGTCGCACAGTGTGACATGCAGTGTTCTTAAAGGATTGCTAAAATCGTGCAGTGTGTCTTGGTCTTAAAGGGCCACTATCCTGCAGAATCTAGCTTTATCCCTAATCAAACAAAACTAAAAAAATCTGAGCTAAAAGTCTTTTGATTACCTGAAAATTACAGACAGGTGTTTGATTAGGGATGGAACTAAACTCTGCAGGAAAGTGGACCAAAGTTGCTCATCCCTGATCTACTCAGTTGAATTGTGGTTGAGGTGATTAGCATTTGTGTGTTCTGTTTTGATCTATTTTGTTTGTGGCATTTTTGAACCACTACAAATGGAAAATCATTTCTACCTTGGACTTTTCCACAAGTAGGGTTGGGTACCGAACTCTGTACTTTTAAGGGTACATACCGAATTGCGTCGGTACTACCGAGTACCGATTCATATTAAATCATTTGGTACCAAATTTCGGTACCTGAGAATGCATTTGGGCGCATACGAGAGAGAGAGACCCTGTGACATGATTTCACCCCTGCAACTCTTTAAAACACAACACAGGGCAAACCAAAATGTTCTGAAGTGTGCTTACATTTCTGGGGTCATTTGGTTTCTGCGAAAACCGGACAGGATGGCGGAGTCCATTCATAAAAACGGAATTTACTCTAAAGCGCGGAATGCCACGCAATTCGTAAATTTTTGGATGAATAAAAGAAGGTCTGTCACTTAATTCGAATCGCGATATGAACTAGTGTATGTGAATATTAAAACGCAAAAAGACGGTTTAAATATGAATCCTGCGTGTTCCGCTAGCCTCGGTATGTATGAATGGCGGAGACGCGGTTTTGTTAACTACACAAATACTGAAGCACACGTGAACTCGCGGTGATTTTCGGCCTCTGTGTCTCATTCAGGGGCGGACTGGCCATCGGGAGCACCGGGAGAATTCCCGGTGGCCTGGCAGCCAATTTGGCCCGCTGCCCTACATATTTTTGTTGTTGTTGTTTTTGTTGCCTGCCGAATGTACTAAAGTGATTATTTCCGAATTCGCCATTCATTAATATTAATAAAAAAACGAATTAAAATAATAAATCATGAATCAGTTAGTCTTGACTGGCATCGTGCTTCGCCTAGCGCACGCTCCTTGAATCCGCGTGTCCGCCAGAAGGATGCGAGACTCGAGAATAGAGTGGAAGCGACCAGGTGGTGCAGAGAGGCAAAACTGTCCTGTTCAAGTGCTGACACTTTTTATTTATATCTGTAAATAGACTATTGTAATTTTGTTGTATTGTAGTTTTGTATTTGTTTACTTAGTTAAACATTAGACTGCTAGCAAATGTTAGCAACAGCAGTCAATTAATTACTGCAAAATTACCAAAAGGACATAATTACTATTGTAAAGAGTAGGAATTTAGCAGACAGATATTCACATCGTTTATAACAGGTTTAGAGTTAGCTAAGGCAGACAACACCACAACGAAAATTAACATGGTTACTGTAGTTAAACCATGGTATCCACAAATTAACAATGGTTTTACACTATATAGTTCACCATGGTATTTGTGGTAAAACTCTGGTTATACAATTGGTAATCAGTCTGCCAAAAAAAAAAAAAAAAAAGGATACTTTTACCATAGGCCTAATAATACCATGGTCAATTTTCCTTATAGGACAAAACATGACCCATGATAATGCAAAAACATGTTCAGTGTTAAGATTTTTTCTATAAAGATATATTCAGGATGTAGCTATTATTGTACCAATTTTGACATTTAGGTAAGATAATAAAACAATAGCATATGTAATGTATTTGTAATTACATGTAATGTAATACTTTTTTTTCTAATATAAAAGTATACTATGTGCAAACAAATTATAATGAGGTGGTTGTTTTGCAACAAGGTGGAGATGTGTTGATGAAAAAAATTAGTGAAAAAAGTAAACATACACATAAGGGACAGATAAATGTCAGGGAAACTGAAGAGACTAAAAAGGAAAATGGAAGTTCAAGTGATAACCTTGAATTATTTTGCATGGCCTCAGCCTAGGGATTTAAACTTTCTTATGAGATGATGATGATGGTCATACAAAAAAATATTGTTGTCCGTGGTTTCAAATTTTGTTGTGGGTTTATGGGATGGCCTGGATGAATGTGAGTTTTCCCGGCCTGAAATTTTGTCCCAGTCCGCCCTCACTACATGAACACATGAACTTACAGGCTGTGAGAGTCACTTCATGAGAATTTTACCGTTTCATTTGAGAAAACTAGCATCATATTATACTGTATACACACAGAAACTTCATGGCAACCTGTCAAAATAAAAGTGCGGTTTAACATGCAAGAGAAATATATTACTCTTGTATTATTTTTGTACAGTATAATGTACGTCTTTATATATGATGTTTTATTAACAAGGTTCGGCAGGGTGTCCGCGGGGTCTTAAAAAGTCTTAAATTGTACAAGAAAGTCTTAATTATGATTTCAAGAGGTCTTAAATTTGGAGACGGAAAGACCAGAATTGCGATTATGGCTGAATGTGACATATTAAACTTCAAAAGGCTAAAAAAACAATGATTCAAGGAATCATTAAACGGCTTTTAAACATGAGCTATATTGTCTAAAAACAAAAGTTCAAAGTCCGGTTTTACTTACTGCTGCGCTGCTTGTTCTGTGTTTACGTGGTCGGGAAAACTAGAGGCGTTATATTTCAGCCAAACGCGACACCTGCTGGCAGAGAATGAATCAGTTAACAGGTTAAACTAGTGCGCGTACAAGTTTCGAAAAGACTGGAAATCCCGCAGCACGAAGTGGGTTCAGTCTATTCAAATACATTTAGAATGATCGCGGACCGCAGCACATAATTTAAGATATGACATTTGGGGCAGACTCCAAAATGTATAGCCTATATATTTACGGTATATCATTTCATATAGTAAATATCACACGAAGAATGCCATCTTTTCTCCAAAAGTCAGCATGATTACAAGTGTGATTTTGATTTGATTTTATGAAGTTAATATTAAGAGACTTGTTTTAGACACCATATTTCCTGCTTTTGCTCTATCTCTCCAACAAAAATAATTCCAAACACAGTCACAGCACAGTTTCGCGTCTCTGAGCAACATGACAGTGATTCGTTCCTGAATGAATCAACTGTTTAAATGATTCGGTTCAGTCGCAATGACTCACTTATTAACACTGACTCACTGCCACCTATTGGCCGTTTTAATTTCACATTTTAAAGTATCTTCATTGTTTAAAATAATTTCAAACATCAGTTTTCAATGTTTTATGTTTCAAATATCAAAACATTATTTATGCATTTGTAACTGCAGGTTAGCATTCTGTGTCCCTCTAAACTGCATTAAAGTGTGTGTAAATACATCTAGATGCCACTTCAGATGCATTGCAAAGATACATTTTGTTGATACTGATTCATCTGCTTGGTAACAGCCCAAATGCAAGAATTTGACTCAAAAGATGATGCACACTTTTAGAAAAAATGGCTTAAAGGTAAAAATGCCCATAAAACTTATTGGAAAAAAAAAAAATTCTATCACTGCTGTGAACTGAGCACACAAAAAAATTCAGGAGTCAGCTGTCCACGGTAATCTTTATGATACCAGCACAATAACACACTCAGCAAAATATTGTCTAATTATTGTTATCAATAAAATCCCAGAAAATATCAAGATATCATTTTTTGTCAATTTCGCACACCCCTAATTCGTTATTTAATTTATATAATTATTGATAATAATTGCTAAAATCAATATAATTAATACTTTAAAGGCTGAAATGTAAAGTTTATCATTTTATAAAACTTTTAGTTTTTGTGAAAACTTGTATCTGAATTGTAAAAGATGCTTTTGACAGTCATTTTACAGTTTAATATGGTACTATAGACATTACCCTGCCCCGCTCATATGGTATTCATTTTATTTGTGCAGGTCTTAAAAAAGGTCTTAAAAAGTCTTACATTTGAGCTTAAAAATCCTGCAGAAACCCTGTTCGGGAGGAGCACGATCAGATAATCAACTAATTTGGCGCAGGTGCAACTCGTTTAGCTAACTATCCTAACGAGCACAATCCGTATAAATATGAAGCCTGCCTACCTCTGTCCAATGACAATTTTCCGGCATCCCTCCTCCACCCCAACTCCTCACCCCTAATCTATTTTTATCCCATATTAGGGATAGGGGAGTTCTCTGGGTTCAGCCATATAAAGGTCTCGGAGCCCTCCCCCAGGACAGCACGCCAAAATATGCTTACTATTTGCTATCAGATTAGATGTAAGGGTGAACTCGTGAAATTCCATTTACTGTCAAATTTAAATAAAACAATTAAATGATAAAAATAATTATTACAACTACATTAACCACTTAATTGTAGAAAAAAAAAATATTAAAACTTTTTTAAAAGGAATATTCACACAATTTTTCTACCATGTATTAATTTTAACAGTAAACCTATGTTTGTTTGCCAAAAAAATAAAAGGGTTTCATTTTCATTTGGTTAAAAATAAATAAATGTTTCATGCCTTCATTTGATTATCAGAAAAAAACAATTTCTGGAAGAAGAAAAAAAAAATTGTAGGGCCCTATTGTTCAAAATGTTGAAATTGAGAGTTTTGGACTTATTTTTTCACTGAAATAAATGTTTTGTTATTACACAGAGAGTAAAGTACCGAAAAAAGGTACCGTTGGGTACCGGTACCAAATTTCAGGTACCGATACCGGTACCGGTTCAAATGTGAACGGTACCCAACCCTATCCACAAGAGAGTATTTTTACATTCTTAGTACTTCATGCTATTAGCATATCGGGGGAAAATATTTGGTTAAGCCAAACAAGGAACTGAGAATGATGAGAGATTTAATGGGATCTGATCAATCCAGTCACTCTGTCAATAAACAGGTCCATTTACAGTATGACTGAACCCTGCACAGCCCACCTGAATGAGGTCTCTGCCAGCAAACCTAGATCCTGCTGACCCTAGACCAGCCTGTGAGAATGACTGCTGGGTCTGTCTGTTTTGAGTGGACCATCAATACCAGTTCTGTGCTACAGAGAGTGGATCAGTACCAGTTCTGTTCCAGAAGATCTCAGTTGGTCGTACATGCTGTCTGTGGCCAGACTCACAGCTATGAATGGTCCCATGCAGCCACTGTACAGAGCATCATTCTTCTCTCTGTGATGTGGGGCTGACATCCAAGGGGTAACCCAGGGAGGAAGCCAGCAGCGCTGGGTGAATATTTTCCTATCCCCCCCATCAGGAGGAGACGTATCGGGTGCTGTTTTGTGTAAATGTGTCTTAAGCTTAAAGAAATCTAAGCTGTGTTCATTGACGGGGAGTGCGGCAACTGTAGTGAGGGAGAAAAAAAATGGTTCTCTCTCAACTTCTCTCATTAGATGAGCAAAGTAGAGAAGAAAAAACATCCAGGACCTCGTGGCCTCTCCATTAATGCCCCTGGGTTTGTTTGTGTTCCCAGTTATTCACCCACTTTGCCATTTCCCCAGGAATCTTAAACACCCCTGACTCCCTGTTCCACCTGGACAAGGGCCTCTGCACAAATACGGTGTGCCCCACTATCACAGTCTTGTCTCTTAAGCTGTGGTCAGGCCCAGAAGGAATAGCACCTTAATACCCTTCTACCCAATTCCACTTCCATACCTATCCTACCAACCCCCTTTTTTGTAAACCACCCACTCCAAAAGACCACCAGGTCTGGAGTCCTCTTCAATTTCGGAAAAGTAACCTCCCAGACATCTTGATGGACCTTTGTAGCCCCTTTAAGACCCCTTGCCATCACTGACACTGCACATCACCCACATGACAGTATTTTTTAACACACACACTGAGGAGCCAAATGGTGCCTTAGATCGGAGACATGGAAGAAAGTCAAGCATAGGCTCTCTCCTGAATCTCAGGGGCTTTCACAGGGAAATATTTGTGAATTTGAAAAATAAAGTCATCCTGGAACAGCAAAGGAAGATGAATGGGGTCCTGTGCTTCACTGCTGGGCGTACTGAACCCCTCTGTTTTGCCTTTTTTTCTCACTGGCCAAGTGGGTACACTGGGCCGCTTGTGAGGAAAGGGGGCGGAAGCAGGAAGTGGCTGTGTAAGGTGATCTTGCAGCGCTGCACAGAGACTCTTTTCAACAGCGGTCTCTCACTCCATCGCAGCGACACATCAGGCAGTCCTCAGGCCACATAAACAGCAGCTCACACCAGGGACATCCCAGCATGCACTAGCACCCCACCGCCAGCCTCAAAGACTCAACATGAGAGAGAGAGAGACATTCAGCGGTGGAGCTGGCAATCTCAGTCACCAAAGTATACAGCTTAACTACCGCTTTTTTGAGAAAGAAATTACATATTCTGTCACAAGCTGAATGTCTGTCTTTCACTCAGACCGGATGTATAGGTTTGAAAGTGTCATAACTGTTTCTCTCGGTTTCCTGTT
Organism: Schizothorax lantsangensis; assembly: GCA_027422415.1. Taxonomy (NCBI): domain Eukaryota; kingdom Metazoa; phylum Chordata; class Actinopteri; order Cypriniformes; family Cyprinidae; genus Schizothorax; species Schizothorax lantsangensis. The sequence goes on along the minus strand of CM049854.1, from coordinate 10,511,182 downwards.
TGTATTTATATAGCATCTGGGCAGCTATAAACACATAAAAATGCTTAAAGCAATGGTCACCAGCTCAACACTGATAAATTCCATAGTGTAAAACAAAGCACACATAGCAGTTGAATATAATAATTTCCCCTGGACTTTTTTTTAATCAACATTTTTTTTTTTTTTTTTTTTTTCACACATAACACAACATAGCATCCAAAATATAACAAAACAAAACAACAGCCACATACTCAACATCTCAAGGTCCAATCAAAAGGGAGGGAGAGAGGGAAGGACAATAAAAACACAAGTGTCACTCCTTTATACAAATCACGTATATCCAACAAAAAACACTGCCAAGCATCAATGGTCGAAGGCCTGGCCCCACCGACTCACGCCGTTGCACATTCACACGTCACTATTTGCAGGAGGCTACGGATCCAATATGTTTTTCTACACATGTGTGGTGTAAACCAGTTCTGGATTATTGTCTTCTTCGCAGCTGTAAAACCAGCAAACAACATTCTCTTTTGCATTGAATTAATACAGAGACCAGAATCATCATTAAGAAGACACAAACTTGGGTTAACAGACCAATCAATTTGCGGTAATGATGACAAAACCAGGTTTACATGTGTCCATAGACTGATGACGACAGGACATTCCCAAAACATATGCAGAAAAGTGCCTGATGATGTAGTGTTACATATATGGCAGTTCAAATTTGACTGTAGTTTCATTTTAAATCTTTTGACTTTGAAGTGAATAAGACGATGAGCCAGATTTTTAGATGTTAAACTGAGATTAGACCACACTCTCTCCCAGTCGACAGATAAATTAAGGTCAGATAATTCCCTATTCCATATAGTTTTATTAGAAAGAGGTTTTGTAATGCAATCAATAATTTTATTATATATTAAGGAAACAGATGGCCGACCAGCAGATGGTGCAATCCAGTCCCGCATAGGATGAGAGGAAATAGAAGATGCCCACGGAACGCCATACGCTTTGAGAGCAGAACGTAATTGAAGAAAGACAAAATATGCGCATGCTGGTAGACAAAATTTGGTTCTTAATGTCTGAAATGAACAGAGGCCCTGGTTATCATATATATCACCGCACGTGTTTACACCTAAAGAAGACCAAGAGGGTTGGACAAATGGACGATTTCTGCATACAAAATTAAAATTGTGCCATAAAGGAGTACTGTTACAAAATTTGAAGGGTCCACCTATCTGACGTTCAACCGTTTTCCAGATTTTAATAGAGTTAGCCACAACCGGACCAAATTTATAATTATCCCCTTTTTTTCCTGTGCCAGTAAATAAAATATCTTGAAGTCTATTTGGTTTAACCTTGTCAGCTTCAATCACCCTCCATGAAACTGTAGATTGAGGATCAAGCCTTAAACTTGAATGACCAATAATATAATTCAAAATTTGGTACAGCCAGTCCTCCTGCGCTATTAGGATGTTGTAATGTGGTAAGTTTAATTCTGGGACATTTATCATTCCAGATAAACTTAGAAATTATGGAGTTGATATCCTTAAAGTAACCTGGAGGGGGATAAAGTGGTAGCATAGAGAAAAATAAAAAAAATTAAATCGAGGTAACAAATTCATCTTAACAGTGGAGATTCTTCCTTGGAGAGAGACTTTAAGATTCTTCCATCTTTGAATGTCATTTTTGACCTTAACTAAAATGTTATTAAAATTGTCTCTGGCAATCTTAGGAATGTTTTTATATATGGTAATGCCCAAATAGATGAAAGATTCCTTAATAGGGATAAATGAGGGAATAGAAGAATTAACCTTAACATTGTTAATTGGCATTAAAGTAGATTTGCTCCAATTTATTTTATATCCTGATAGGCTACTAAAATTATCAATTTCCTTAATTATACTAGAGACTGAAACATCAAAGTGGTCTAAATATAGAATAATATCATCAGCGTATAATGAAATACTATGATTATGATCATGAATCTTAATCGATACTTCAGATTTCCTGATGGCTTGCGCTAAGGGTTCAAGAGATAGACAAAACAATAAGGGGGAAAGCGGACACCCCTGCCTCGTTCCCCGCTGTAAAGGGAATGAGGGGGAAATAATATTACCAGTTATGACTGATGCTGCAGGTGAGTGGTATAATGTCTTAATCATAGAAATGAAGTGTTCACCGAAGCCGAAACATTGCAGAACTGCCCACATATAATTCCACTCTAGCCTGTCAAAGGCTTTTTCTGCATCAAGTGAAAAGACCGCACAAGGGGTTGGGTGGGAGTCTGCAAAGTCAAGAATATGAAGGAGTCGACGCATATTGTCAGATGCATTGCGCCCCTTGATGAAACCAGTTTGGTCCTCCTTGATCAGACTATGAATTACCTTCTCCATACGAGAAGCAAAAACTTTAGCATAGATTTTTAGATCACATGGGATAAGCGAAATCGTTCTGTAGCTGGAACAATCTAAGGGATCTTTCCCTTTTTTAAGAAGTAATGAAATCAGTGAAGTTTTTTGATCTCTATGAAATACCCCATGTTCAATTGCAAAATTAAATGAGTTAAGCATAGGTATCCCTACCAAATCCCAAATTTCTAAATATAATTCAGGGGGAGACCATCTAGACCCGGCGATTTGCCCTTTTGAAGGCTTTTTAGAGAGATGTGGAGTTCCTCCAAACTTAATGGGGCCTCCAAAGATTCTTTATCTATCTGTGAGATCCGAGGCAGTTCCAATTTATCTAAATACTGCTTACAAATTGGTTCATCAAAATCTGTTTCGGCTTTATACAGATTTGTGTAAAAACCTTTAAATATGTCATTAATTGCCACAGGATTCGTGGTGACCTGATCATCCGATGATTTTATTGCGCTAATATATGCCTTAGACTCGCATTCTTTCGATCTAAGGGCCAATAAATGACTAGGTCTCTCTGATTCGAAATAATATTTTTGCCTAGTCCTATGTAAAATAAATTCCGCCTTTGAGTGTGAAAGTAAATCATATTCTTCTTTTAAAGAGGACAGCTGTGTAGCCTGTTGCTCAGTAAAATGCTGTTTTTGTAGGTTTTGTAATGATTGGATTTTATTTTCTAATTGTGTAAACTGGTGAGTTTTCGCTCTGGCAAGAGTAGAAGAGAAAGATATACAGAAACCTCGTATAGCACACTTAGTCGTTTCCCACAGTATTTGAGGATCCACATCAGAGGGCATATTAATTTCAAGAAATTCCTTAATATATTCTTTTAGAGAAGTAATGAAAGTCTGATTACTTAATAATGATATGTTATAGCGCCATCTAGGGGACTTGGCTTTAACATCGTTAAGAGGAACACTGCACAACACAGCAGAATGATCAGATAATAAAATTGGTAATATAGAGATGGAGGAATTAGATGAAATTAAAGATGGGCTGAGAAATATGTAGTCTTAAAAAAAAAAAGTGAAGTCCTTAGCTTTAGCATTCTGAATTCTCCAAAGATCGATTAAGTTAAGCTCAGTGATAAATTTATTCAGTAATTTAGAGGATGGATTGGCTGTTGTATCAGATTGAGATTTATCTAAAGCAGGATTTATGACAGCATTAAAATACCCAACCACCACTAGAGGGCAATCAATCTCCTCAAGTGGAGTTTTAGAAATCTGTGTAAGGAATGCACTGTCTGTCTCATTCGGACCATAAATAGAGACCAATGCTAACCTATTATTATATATTTTGCATTGGATAAAAACAAATATACCCTTCTCATCACTACCAAGGTGTTCAATCGTTAAATTTAACTTCCGGTTAACAAGGATAAGCACCCCCTTAGTTTTATTTTGAGCGCTGGAAAAAGCTGCTAATTTATAATACTTATTCTGGAAACATGCCACGTCAGATTGTTTTAAATGTGTCTCTTGAATTAGGGCACAGGAAATAGATTTACGGTGTAAATATTCTAACACACGGGTTCGTTTAACAGCAGAATTTAAACCATTCACATTCAGTGATAAAATATTTAGAGTATGCATTGAATATTCATAATCCCAAGATTGTATTCAATAAATAAAAAAACCAGAAGCACTTCCATTCTGTAAATAACATGTAAACGCTGATGTGCATTTTAGATACCAAACCTCCTAGATGAAAAATCCCTTTAGAAATAAGGTAAAATAAATAGAAGTATAAATGTCTGTTGTAACAAACAAAAACAACATAAAAACATGAACAACTGACAACCATAAACAAGGAACAACTCAGACCGCACATTACCAAGAACATAGGTCTGACTGAGCAACAAAAAATAGTGATGGTTTGTGACCGATCCACTCCAACGCAAGACATGTCTCCCAAAAGGCTCACACAGCCAAAAAAATAAAATAAAAAAATAAATATATATATATGCCGCTAGCAATAGCATCTTCGAGGTCCTCTCTGGAGATGGCGGAATCTCTGAATTTTTTCTTCATTGGCGATTGCTCAATCTCTCTTTTCCGATCCCCTTTGTCTGCCTTAGCACTCATGATGGGTCCAATGCAGAGTGGTTTAAGTTTTACTGACAGGATCATACAATATGTGGCAAAGTGAGCAGAGCGAAAGACTAAGCCTGCATCGCCGTCGAAGGGTCATGTGATCCCATAATTTCCCCTGAACTTGACTACTACTTTGTCTTTCAATGCAAAGCATACAAGTTTAATAAAAGGATTTTGTTTTGAAAGACTCGTGCACAAAATATAAGTAGACATGACTTTGGTAGGTGCGGTATGACTGAGTTTTTAAAAGCATGTTATTGTTTCCAGAAGCAGCTAACAGCATTCGTCTGAGGTACCTTGAGGTTCTGTTTCCGATCGCATATGTGCATGGGAGTTTGTGTGTGCATAGCCACATTATTCAGTTCAGTAGCTCACAAAGTTCAAAGAACATTATAGCTTTCACCATTATAAGACACTCCTCAGACAGAAAAGCACTCATAAAATATTCCAGTGATCCGTTGTTCCAAAATTAACTGGAATAAATTGTATTAGGTGGCTGCATGGCACTTTCTCAACATTTTTTTTTTTTTGTCATCTCCTTCCAATAAAGCATCACACTGACTGGTATACTTAAAAAAGGCTGAGTTGTAATTAGGTCATTTGGACATTTCCTTGGACTATTTAAAGGAGGCATGCTTTAGGAAAATGTGGGTACGAACTGACTCACCCGTTCATTGCCTGGAATTCCCTTCTACTGTTGGCTAGCCGACTAGCGTTTTTTGGCCTGCAGGGACAATTTAAATAGAATGTGACAAATAAATGGAATAATGACAAGTGGCTGAATGAGGCTCTCGTCACACTGACGCCCATCCTTTATTTTAAGGAGTCAGAGGCTGCTTTAGTGGCAGGCCTGGAATTTTATCCACAGCTGTAAGTGGACCTCCTTGCCTTCTCATTCGTCTTTCAGTTCTTTTTCAGACCTTATCCTTGTTCTCCTCATTCATCCTTTCTTTCTAAATCCCTCTTCTGAACTGTCAATTTTTTCAAGCATTCACCTTTTACTTTTTTACTCACCCTAAACGTCACTCCCTGCAGTGCCATTTAACCTTTAACAGCAAGAGAAATTACATTGCATGCCATTGTTTTGACCCTGATTTTGTACTTTCCTGTGTGGAAAAAAATTACCTTGACTTGCCTCAAGCCACAAACACCCCTTGCAAGACCCGTCAACTCAGGACCAAGCTGACTGGAAAGAATCCCTTTTGTAACATCTAGCAAGTCCTTAATTTTAAGGTAAACACGTAAGTAGCCAATCCACACAGAACAGACATGTGGTTTTAAACATTTTTCCTCCTTAGATCAGTATTTCCCAACCTTTTTGTATCCCCACAGCCCGATCAGTAGTGCTCAAAACCCTACAAGGACACAAAACAGAAATGTATTTCTATGATTTCAATTTATCTGAATATTGATTAGCATTATTATTAAGATTTTCAAAGTCACCTAAAAATTGGACTTTGGATAAAAACATACCATGTCTATAGTAATATAGTGCTATGTCAAAACTGTTATCCAGGCAATTGTATAAACATTTTGTTTTCTTGCCCTAAAAAGGAGCTTTTTCATTATCAATTCTATTTATTGTTATTAACAAGACAAAGTCATTCCATGAACCCCCCCTGGGGTAGGAATTACTGCTTTTAGATGAATAAAGTATGACATTTTAATAGAAACCCACTGCTGAGCTAATTAACATGTCTTTGCATTCTTGTTGCTTGTAAATAGTGCTTTAAAATATCATCCAATATGGAGAGTCACTGTTCAGTAATTAGGTAGTACTCTTTTAGTTCAGTCAAGTCAACAGCTGACCTGAAGGATTGTAGCTTTTAGCAGAAGGCATAATATGGAAATATTATATGATTATCGAGAGAGACTTTTTTACTTCCTGTTCCCTCCTCCTACATCATTAATCAGAGTTGATGGTGCTGACTTTATAGGAAATGTCTGACTTCCTGTTCATCAATCCTTTCAATCCTGCAGGTAACGCATAGAATCTGAATACATTACACATTACATTTTTGCATGCATGCATACTGTATGTGTGTTGCTTCGAGTTTATGTGATGTGTTGGATTCCTTTGAGATGTGTTGTTTAGTTTCCGACTTAATTAAACAAGACAACATATTAAAATAAGCCATGTAACTGTCAATTTGTTTAGCCTATAATATAAACATGTATAAATTGAAACTCAGTGAACAAAGACCTCATGCTCGCAATTACTGTAAAAAAAAATAGCCTATAATATAAACCCATGCATAAATTGAAACTCAGTGAACAAATATGCTTGCAATCTTTCCAACTAAAAGGTTTGTGCACTGAGGCTCTTGAGATTGAGAAGATAGTGGAAATCAAGGATACATACAGACTACAGATAGTCATACATTAGACATCTTGCTGAGGTCAGAGTTTATTAGCCTGTGGGCAGAAAGCAAAACTTTTGCATTCTTCACTGGAATACCCTATCTCGTATCTCTACACAAGACCCCACCCTGATCCACACCTGAGGACATAAACACCAGTAACGGAGACACAAACATGAATGTGTACATCTATGATTGCATGCATTCATAAATTTGCATGTAATACTGCAATATTTACACACATTTTTTCAAACCACCCTGAAAGGGTTAGTTCACCCCAAAATGAAAATTCTGTCATTAATTACTCACCCTCATGTCATTCCAAACCTGTAAGACCTTCGTTCATCTTCAGAACACAAATTAAGATATTTTTGATGAAATTCGAGATCTTCCTGACCCTCCCATAGACACCAAGGGTCCTACCACATTCAAGACCCAAAAAGGTAGTAAGGACGTCAATAAAATAGTCAATGTGACATCAGTGCTTCAACTGTAATTTTATGAAGCTACGAGAATACATTTTAATGTGCAAAGAAAACAAAAATAATGATTTATTCAACAATTTCTTCTCTTCCGCGTCATTCTTTCGCACGTTCAGGAGAGTACCACGACGCATCGAACTCTCGTGAACGCACCTCGAAGACTGGCACGGAAATGAAGAGGTTGTTGAATAAAGTCGTTATTTTGGTTTTCTTTGGACAAAAAGTATTCGTGTAGTTTCGTAAAATTACAGTTGAACCACTGATGTCACATGGGATAGATGAACAAATGTCTTACAGGGTTTGGAACGTCACGAGGGTGAGTAATTAATGACAGAATTTTCATTTTTGAGTGAACTGTACAGCGCTGTACATTCACTCCCCCCACCTACAATTCCTGCCGAACCTGAGACTCGAACTCTCTAACCATTAGGCCACGACTTCCCCACAATGATTTAAAGATCATTTCCCCACAATGATCTTTAAATCATTGTGGGGAAGTCGTGGCCTAATGGTTAGCAGGGCTCGCAAAATTTCAAAATCCCTGGTAGCCCTTCGGGCAGGTACTTTTCAGATTTTGGTAGCCCGAAAATTAATTTAACTAGCCCAAATAAAAAAAAAGACCTTTATAATTTTTATTTATTTATATATATATAAAAAAAAATCAGAAAGGAGTTTAAATCAATCAAAAATATTTTCAATACACAAATATCAACAAATATGAAGGAAGGAATTTTATTTCACTATTTACAGGGTATCTGCAGAATTTTTTTAAATAAATTGAAGGCAATTTATGACCCATTTTAAGAGCTGCACAAGTAAAATGAACAGTGTGAGCGGGGTTGGACAATGTCTATGGTAACAGAGTATTGAGCCATAAAATTACATGATTTACAGTTCAGAAACAGGTTTTCACAAAAACAAAAATCTTATACAACAGCATTTCAGCCTTTAGACCATTTTTATGAAAAGGGATAAATCAAGCATATATATTGTTAATTTAAAACGTATAAATATTACTGTCTTAATTGTTTAAAAGGCACATTAACTTCTTTCTCATTTAGAACTCTGTGTTTGCGGAGTTGATATTTGCATTGATCTGACCATAAATGGCATTCATTCTCTGCCATGAGGTGGCGCTTTAGGAGCGCTGAAATATTGCGGTTTCCCCGGTAACGATTGGATACAAAGCAGCTCTGCGCTCATAAAAGCTGCTTAATCAGGAATTATAGCTAAAATGAAATTAAATTGCCAATGACACGTTTCTGAGGACAGTCGGTTCCCTTCAGATACATTCAAATAAAGACATCCGCACTGCGTTTTGACTTGAAAAGTGCAGCTCATATTTATTCAATGACATCATTGCCTTTTGAAGTTGAATCCAGTATCGTGACTCTTGTCTTTCCGTCCCCAACTGTAGAACTCTTGAAAATATAATTACATTTCTTATACCATTTAACGTATTTAAAACTTTTTATGGCCTTAAGTTTGATACAACTCACTTTAGGAGTTTTTAAGAACCCGCGGGGAGGTAGCCCGTCGGGCAGGGCGGTGATACATTTTGGTAGCCCGACTGGAAAACACAGTAGCCCCGGGACGTCGGGCTAGCGATTTTGCGAGCCCTGGTTAGAGAGTTCGAGTCTCAGGTTCGGCAGGAATTGTAGGTGGGGGGAGTGAATGTACAGCGCTCTCTCCACCCTCAATACCACGACTGAGGTGCCCTTGAGCAAGTCACCGAACCCCCAACTGCTCCCCGGACGCCGCAGCATAAATGGCTGCCCACTGCACCGGGTGTGTGTTCACGGTGTGTGTGTGTTCACTGCTGTGTGTGTGCACTTTGGATGGGTTAAATGCAGAGCACAAATTCCGAGTATGGGTAACCATACTTGGCCACATGTCATGTCACTGTCACTTTCACTTTCACTTTTCAACTCATAGCGATGTTAAAACCCGTTAAGCAAACTAAAACCCAACTGATTACCTTAGCAACCACAAAGCAACAACATTTCCTTAATTTTCTTTATGGTCATAAGACTAAACTCTAAAAAATCTATTTAAGCCATAGTGTAGGATGTTCTCTTGATGTGTTGACCTGTGGTATTTATGTGGAAGATACAGGTTAATAAAGCCTGTCCTGTGACATCCCAACCCCTTCCTCTACTCTTGCCTAATGGCACGCATCCAATAAAGAGGGAAAAGCCCATATAAAAAGTCAAATTTAAAAATAAAAAAACACAACATTGTTTAAAGTGATGTAATGTGACTGATTGTAATCACGATCTTGTTTGGGCAAAGGTAATTCCCCTTTTAGGCGCTGAGTGATCTGCCCAACCACTCTCCCTCCGTTTGGCCCTAACTGAACATCAACGTCAGTTGAACATACAGCATTTTAGTTGATACAGGCATTGAGCCGAAGAATAAGGGAGTTTAGCTCATGTGGTGCTGCGTCTTTGAGAGCTGCTGAGAGGATATGAAAGAAAAGTGGAAGTAAACGGCACTCGTTGCCAAACTTCTAGAACTCACTTATCTTTGGCTTGAGCCAGGCTTCTAGAATCAGGTCCACTGGCCAGTGTTTTACCTCAATCTCTCTCTGTCTCTCTCTTTATGCAAGATCTTAGGCTGAAAGCCAATCATCACAATAGATAAGTCTGATTTTATCTTTATTTGAAAAGGGTTTCAGTGTAATAAATGATCAACTATTAAGAGAATTTCCTCTGAAAACAGAGGTCTATTAAGAAGTGGAGTTGAAGAGGTGGAGAATGTACACATTATATGAATGAAATAGCTGTAACAGATTAATGAATAACTATAATCTCATGCCGGGTGCAGATGGAAGTCTTTGTACAGTACCTTCACAAAGTGACTGAAGATATTGTATCCAGTTCAGAGCATTTGTGGACATTTTGGTCATTAGCGGCGATCATGTATCACTTTCTCCTTTCGTCCTTGATGAAGTTCATTTTACGGTTAATAAAATAAAGCTGATTCAGAACAGTGACAAAATCCTTCGGCCTGGAAGAGGAAAGAGCAGTGGAGGCTGATATTTTAAAGGACTTAATTAGTGCTAATAATGCTCAAGGTCAACAGGTTCATAACGGGACTAGGAGCCTGACCCTCTTCTCAACTTATTAATGTCCCATTAGTTTAACCATCTATTGTTAACGCAAGACATTTTCTCACTCGATCCCTGCGAGACTCATGAGTAATGTTCCTTATCCTTGTAGGCCTTCGGGAAATTGTGTCAAAAATGGGGAAAATCTCTTTTTAAACTGCCTGAAACAAAGATTCCATCATGTTTATGGAATGCTGTGGTTAGCAATATGGAAACAGACTGGGTCAGAAATTACATAGTAAAAATGGTCTGGTCTGGGGTTGGAAAGGGAAAGTTTGAAGGGGGATAAAAGGGGAGCTTCTGGTATTATGCTCTGGTCTACCCCCACAACACAGAAACGCATGAATGCTTCCTACCTCTATCTAAAATTCTTCTCCACACTGCTCAGCACATTTCTGGAAAGGACGGTTATGAGGTAACCGTCTAGCGCAACTGTCAGTAATCTCATAGCATCCTGAAATGTAACCTTTAAAAAAAAACTTCCTGACAGAGAGGGACAAAATCTGATATACGTCCTTCTGGTACCCCTTAGCTATCGTGCATGGCAAAAGCTAAAAATAAATGGGTTTGCGAGTAAACGCAGCTGTGTTTACTTTCCAAGCTACTATTAAAGTTCTTTATTATCTGCATATCAAACACATCAATTTTAGTAAATGAGAGTTATTTTTAAGTGTCATATAAGAATTATTATTCACACTAGAATGCTTGCAGGATACTGAAAAGTGCCGCCGTTCATTGTTGACTTTAGTCTGCGTCTAAAAACTCAGGCAAATTGCTTAAATAATGGATGTTTTCAAAAAAAACAATATAAAGAGAGCTGATTCTTTTGAAGGTCGGTCTGGCTAATAGTCCCCTTCTCTGGCAGAGCACCAGGTGTGTGGGCGTAAAACGCTGGCAATCCTTCAGCCAGTTGTTGTGTTTTTGGCGCAAGCAGTGCAGACTTAAAGCGATTTAGCTGCTACCTGTGAGATGAGAGGCATATTCTCTTTTTGTTGTCTTTGTCTCTCCCCTTCTCTTCTCTTTGAGGAGATCTTTTGCCACAGTGAGCATCTGGAAAAAGCCGACAGTGTCAGGGAGGCCACCCAACACTCCTTATTGGCTTACAGGGAGATACAAGGAGCCTTTGTGTTTAAAGGTGCAGGATTCTAGAGGATGTGCCGTCTTGAGCAGCGCTATCCCAGATGGACCCTTCTTTGTTTTTGGAGCTTTGTCTGGAAGCCTGCTCATTCCTACAAATGCCAGCTGAACCCCTGTAGAGCATCCTGTAAACGGCAAAGACATATTTATAAGAGTTTATGGCTCTGATCCAAAATAAAGGACATACCTACACAGGCAGCATTTTAATTCAACATAGGCACACTCCCTCTGCAAAGGCTGTTTCAAAAGATAGGCAGATTCCACAACCTGGCCAAATTCACATGTATCTTTCAATAAAAAAGGTATCACATAATACATTGCAGAATGCAGTAGAACAATGAAATGTTGATTAACTCAATCCTAAAATGGATTAGGCTACTTAAATCAACATTAGATTGTCAAGTCTGTGTTTCATGTGAATAGCACTATTTATGCTAAGTATGACGCACAGTTTTGGTACCTTTGTAGAGCATTTCAAATCAGTCACCAGTTCTATGTAGGCAGCACACTGGTTTTTGGAACAGAGCCTATGTGTGGAGGTACGTGTGTGTAGAAATAAATCTACAGTGTGCAAGTGTGACAGTATAAAAGATGGACACTGTCACTATAGGTTTCTTGTTTAACATGTCTGCTTTGTATTTTGTGTAAGGCTTTGGCTAATGCCAATGTTTTCCTTCTTAGTGGAAGAGAAATTATAGTTTTGGCTTCCTGTAACATATTGTTCTTAAGTGCTGGCTGGGAAATCAGGGTGCACTGTGTCAGGTGTGAATCATGTGTACATTTATCAGAATTTAGTCTAAGTTACACACAGGAGTAAAATCAGTACCATTAGTAACAAACAAATCATTTCAGACCCCAAGAGTTCCCACCTCAAGGTTATAAAGACGATTTATAATTAATTTACGCCCAAGTAATGGACAGGTAATTGCTTGGGTTCCATATGCCGTAATAAATAGAAGGATTGCCAAGGGAAAGAGACAGAAGAGGACTAATGGAGGTTTAATTGGAGATGATATCTGACAGGATATTTTCTCAGAGGTGTTAAATGGTATGTTTTCATTGTGATTCAGACCACATACAGTACATCCTGCATGGAATATATCTCAGGAAATTAAGGTTTTATCAAAGACATTCAACGGTTTAGCTTTCCTCTGAGGAAAACAGCAGGATAAATGTCTGAGACGCACTAGATAATTAGCATTTGAGATTGTGTTCACGTGCAAAAGATGTTTATGTATACGATTTGACGTACAAACAAACTGAACTTTCTCTCCGCCTTCGAGTGGGTGCATGTGTGGTACAACCATATGGAGCTTTTGGTAGTGTGTGGGCAGGCTGATTTGACACCCGGGCTGTGGAACACACAAGTTTGCCTTAATTGACTTATAAAACTGCCTAAAATGCTGTTTTATGGAGCCATTTTCAGACTACTCTCACGGGATTTGATATCAAGTCATACTTTGCAACACAAAGTGTGACGGGCACTCTTTATTTCCTGGCCAAGTTCTCATAAACTTTAATCTTTCATGAGTGAAAAAAAAAGTTGGCTTACCAGAGTTTCATCTAACGTTTCACCAAATATGCACTTTAAATAGCATATGGATGGATAAGGGCATTAATTCATGGTCTGTGTGTGGCGAGGACTGGCTACAGGAAGAGTAGAGATAGGGTGGAGAAGTCAAACTGACAGTTGTGAGGATATAAATGACCCCGCGTTCTTTGTATGCTGACAGCTCTGGCTTTGGTGATACTTCTAGTAGGCCCCTGTGAGTCCTGCAACTGCGGTCTTTGTTGTCACAGTCAGCTTGTGTTCCCCTCTGTGGCCATTCCAGGGGGCTGGCCGGCCTGGGCAAACACAGAGGGAGACGTGATGTATGGCTCCCGGCCAGATCAAGCTTCTCCTCTGTAGGGTGCTCCCAGCAGTCGAGTGGAGTTGAGTCATCCTGCAGGCTGCAGGGAAGCGAACAGACACTCCAGCTTTGACTATGACGGGAGCTGGAGGGGGGATGTGACTTTTCACAGTCAGATCCAAACCCAGGCAGGGCTCAGACTCCAGACCAACCTGCTAAATACCAGAGCCAGGTGGACGATGGGATAGATAAGATAGCCTTTGAGAAGAATGACACCGAAAGCAGGGTTGTTGAAAAAATATAGCCGTTCAGTGTAACAGCACCTTTAAAGGAGTAGCTCATAGGAATAGTTCAAATCTGAGATTTTCAACTGTTGTGCTGTTTTTTTGTTGTTGTTTTTTTTAACATTGCAGGGCATTAACTTGATGCACTAGTCACTGTCACAAGACACATCTGTCACAAGATTTTCATTTTTTAGAGTTTTGATATGATCAGATAGGATTTGTAAAGGAAGAATTTAGTAGAGTCTTAAAGTGCATTCCTTCCGGAATCAACCTTGGGTTCAGTTGTTACTGCTTGAAATATTAAGATGGATGTTAATCCTTTCTTCAAGCAACAAAACATGAATAGGTATGTTAAATCTGAGCTATTAAGCCTCAGGTTTTCTGTAACCAGAGGTAAGAACAGTCCTAAAGCAGGCAAAATAGTCACAGCTATAGTTTTTATTTGCAGCTGCCTCTAATATGGAAGTTTCAATCTTTTACTCTCTTCAGTATTCTTAAATGGGCTTATTATTTATGAATTGGCAGAGAGTGATATGCTTGGGCAAGAGCAACCATCACTAAAGGTCCTTTCTCAGGGGTGAAACAGTGGAGATAGGCTGATTTACATGGTCTATTATTTTCAGGCTTCTCTGCCAATAGTATACTAAGATCTGAGTGAATCTTAGGGTTCAATGTGTGTCATTTTTTTTTCTTTTTAACAGAGTGCTTCAGGGGTTTGTTCTTAGGCCAAGTATGTTGAGCCACACCCTTATCAGTCATGCTGTCATCCTTTACCAGTGAAATACTCACTGTAAACTCAACGTTACGAATTGCCCGTCTGTCAAAATGCCCCATTTGCTTCAAAATAAATCTAATGCGTAGTTCACATGTTTTAAAACAAGTCATAGCAGAGCTCTCATACCTTACTATTTATCAAAAGATGAGCCCAGCGCTGTAGCCTGTGGCCTTGTCAAGGAAATAAGTTGATTGCACTGCATATACAAAGCATATTAAATTTGACAGGAAAAACAGTGATTGTGGAAGAAATCTGTGAGAGGGCAAAGGTAATGTATTGGCATATACGATGGAAGTAAATAGATGTCGAGATGGATTACACAGTCTTTTGTCTTACGGAAGTTGCAGTACAACCCATTTCTGAATTATATACTGCAGTGCACTTATTTGTGGGAGGTATGAATGAGATGAAAGGTTAGGGTGATAAGTGAAAGTGAGGGAGGGAAAAGTAGCTTGACCGACATTTCCCACTTTCTTGCCATATGACGCAGATGTATTGTTAGTGCTCTTTAATTTTGCTCCTGTACCATGCCATTATGGATGCTGGGTCATCATGTGTGCCACAGGGAAGAATAAATCACGTGATAAGGTTGTGGGTTTTGGTCCAAAATTTGTTGCCTCTAGGAGAAAACAGAGGGAAAAAAATGATCCAATAAAAAGTAATCTGCAAAAAAAAAAAGTTGTATTTTGCACAATTTCCGTAGGTTACATCTGTATATTTTTCCCGCAACCTGGTCTCACAGAATTCCGTGTAATGACCACAGACCCTTAACTCTGAATCTGTGGTGGCATCACGGAATCGCCGAAAATTCCGTGATGGGCTCACAGAAGTGATACCAATGTAAGTCAGGCATTAGCCGTGGTCCACGCACGGATCCACTGGTTGTCACCAACGCGATACTGGTAATTTTATCGTCATAATTAAATTATATATTGGGTATCAACATTGCCATTATTGCATATATGTTGGGGTGTGATTTTTCAATGTAAACAGCCACAACAGTTTTATTTATATTACATTACACATTTATGAGCACGTAACCCAACCCCTGCCCCTAAACCTACCATTTGTCAATAAAACAGAAGATATAACAGACAGACACAACTACCGTCATAATTTATTCAAAAAGTATTAATGTTCCAAGTCTTCCAAGGCAAAACGATTGATTTGTGAGATCGCCGTCTCCGTCCGCCGTACAGCTCTTCCTATGTGCTGCAGTCTCTGTGCGTTAATTCAAAAAATGGCACCAGAAGAAGCCTTACGTCAGCTTTGGTTGTGAAATGCCATTGGCTCTTGCGTGTCTCGTGATCGATTGCGTCATGCTGTTGTGACAGTCCATTGGCTCTTGTATGTCTCCTGACCGATTGCGTCAGGAGTATCTTTTTGAATGAGATGTGAGCGAGTTAACGGAGCGGGACCATTTTCAGTGATTACAACCTTGTGTTTTACTCTTCTACGCATAAAGACTTCGTATGGCTTCAGAAGACTTGGAATGCAACAACTTATTTGTAATGCTTTTATGCTGCTTGATTATGGTCAGTTTTTGCAATAAATACCTGTGACTGCACTTATCTTTGCCTGTTACGTGTTTTATATTGTTCAGAGGTGGGTAGATTTAGGGTAGGGTTGGGTTAGGTGCTCCAGTGAAAGTATAAATTTATATACAAATATAACTGCATCGGCGTCACTCTTTTTACGTGGTCCACACACGTCAATTGAGGCAGCGCTGGTGTTGAACCAGTGGATCCGTGCGTGGACCACGGCTGATGCCTGTCACTGACTTACATTGGTATCACTTCTGTGAGCCCATCACGGAATTTTCGGCGATTACGTGATGCCACCACAGATTCGGAGTTAAGGGTCCGTGGTCATTACACGGAATTCTGTGAGACCAGGTTGCTTTCCCCACTGCTTTTACTCTTGTGGATGTGCAAGTGAGAGAATGAGAGGCAAGTATTGACCTGTGATTGTCTCCAACCCCAAATGGCCTTAAAGCAAAAAGCACTAATAATCTCTTTGGACATATAACTTTTTTTTTTCTAGGGTCAGCTGCTCAAAGCACACTATTGAAAGGCGCTGTATACATAGATTTTCCAAGCAGAGAAATAAAACGTTACTGCCAAACTCTCAGCTGCTTATAGTCTGGCCACAGCCAAAACACTCTTTAAACCTGAAAACCTGAATTTAAGAAATGTCTGGAGCACCCAAAGAAGGGCATACACAAGTATGTGTCTTTTCACTGAGATGTGTATGTCATAGTATCTAGTGTGGTATATTTTGTGTGCAGTTTCATGCTTTAATTTGCAATTCTTGTTGATTTATGCGAATGAGGAGTAGGCCTACTGTGTGCAATAACTGATGCAATTCTGCCCTCTTCAGGTGAGAAGTGGAATTGCTTGGTCTCAGTCTATTTTCCAGTGCTACAAAATAAACATTTTACCACCCGAGTGATTGCTTTTATGTGTAATTACAATTTATTTATAACGACGGAGTATAGCATATTTTGATATTTTTTATGTAAATAAATGCAATATTATCTAAAGTGAAAACTGACATTTTCTTATCTCTCTTCTATTTTCAGAACATCAAGATGACAGATGAACATTCCATCATCAGGGACATGAAGAGATAAGGAAGATAGAAAATAATCCTGTGCTTTGAGCTTCTGTTACCGCAGGCCTATTGATTCTGACTGGAACACAATGCGTCCATGTCGCAGCCTGCGCAGATAAGGACCAGCGTGCTAAACTAGCCACACCGGCATCATGACTGAAGAGACTAAACAGCCCTTGGCTGCCAAAGAGCTGAATAATGAGTCCAAAAAACAGGATAAGGGGGCTATGGAACATAACAGCTTAAAAAAGTCCCCTGAGCACTTTCACAATGTGAGTCTGGAGCCACAGGCTGTGAACAATCTTGCTAAGTTTGCAGAAAAAGAGAGAGACAACACGCAGCAACGTGAGGCTGTGATTCGGCCACAGCAGGCTGGAAAGATTGATTTTAAGTCACTGCAGAATCATTCATTCAACAGCAACAGGACGTGGCCCAGCGGCAAGGACAGCCCTCAGTCGCCTAGTGGAAAGAGTCGCAATAGAGACAAGAGTAAAAAGTCAGGAAAAGGAGAGCGTGGCAACCCGCAGCAGTTGTACAGACTGAGTATTACAAACCCACGCTCAAATCCCACAATTGGGATAGCCTATCCCCAGCAGAAAGTCTCACCTCCAAAGAAGATTGAGTCCAGCAGGGGTCCTGTATCAGGCAGCTACCGCTTCCATGTGCCAAGTATTCCAGAGCGAGAGGCTGAACTGCAGCAGGAAGAACTACAGTTCAGATGCTTCCAGGAGGGCTCGCCTAACCTTACTTCCCAAAGCTATACCTCACAGGCTGTTGCTGCCCCCTCTGTAGGACCTTCTCACCAGAATCCACCACAACCGCAACAGCAGCAACAGAAGCCCAGCCCAAATCGAGAGCAAAAGCACACAACCTGCCAACGAAACTTTATTCCCTGACTTTCAACTGAGCGAAACAGACACATGGCAGTCTCCAGACAGGACTTTCAGAAGCACTAGTTTTGGTCTGTCTTCACAAAAGCCAAACAACCTTGTGGACTTGAACAAGACCAATGGTAGTTTTATGTCTATGCCATTTCAGTACGGATACTCATTGTTAGAGGAGTCAGCCTCCGATTCCTTTCCCTGTGATCGAAATACACAGTCTCAAGATTACATTGACATTTCTCTTGCACCTAACCAGGTTTCTCATAATTCATTTTCCTTTCCATCCTCTGGAGAGGGACATGAGGCCATGCAAAGTAATGCACAGTTTGGTAATGACCAGGTAGAGGACAGGCAGTCATACCAGTTACACCCTAAACCACCCCAGTACATGCAGACACAACATGGTGTGCAGTCATCTGTTCCCAGCAATGATGAGAGCTCAGTATCGAGCACTCGCCAATCAGAGCAGAGTAAAAGCATTTCAGATAAATCTGATTCTTTTAGTCCAGTAGACAACAGGGACACAGGCTTCGCGGTACTGGGCAAGAGAGGCTGCCATCTTAAAAATGGCACCACCAACCAAAGAGTTCTTATTCAAGGCAGTGTTCATCATATTAGGAATATTGCACAAGGTTCCAGTTCCCAAATACATGTCATTAGCCCTCCACATAATGGTATTCACATCAGCCCAGGGCCTCTTGACAAAAGTGTAAGTAAACACCATGTCAGGGTATCACACCCCTGGGAAGGGCCAAACAAAGCCTTCCCACCACCACTCATAGACCAGACCTCTACACCTTATCCCTTTCAGTACCAACCAGCACCAGAACAGAGACAAAACGGCATTAATGGCCGTATGCCTTGGCAGCAGATACGCTTCACAACTGCCATGCCAAACCAAAACAGGATTGATCTCTCCACGCAACTGAGCAATCAGCAGCTTACTTTTTTGATAGGCCCATCAGACTGGCAAGATGACAGTAAGTCACACAAAAACATCAACCAGAAAGATTCTAATAACTTTCTCAACAAAAAGACAAATGAGGGCTTCTCAAACCAAAGGCAGGACAGTGTCAAGCAAGGCTGCAACACAATTCCACCATGTCATTTTACAAGCAAGGTAGATACAAATCAAGGCCAGGTGGGTGATGCCAAGAATAAGTCATTATACTTTGGTATTAACCCCTCAGTGCCAGTGACATCGTCAAGAAACTGTAGCTACCCTCCGTTACATGTAGCACCCTTAGGGCTGAAGATGGTGTCACCATATGACTCTCCTTCACATTCGCCTACTCAAAATCCAGCATCTAGCAGTACATGTTCATCACTCTCCCCAGCCTCCACAAACTCTGTCACCAGTAACTCTGATGACAGCCAAATTTCAAAGGTTCTGTCCCCTCAGTTTTATCAGCAGCAACAGGACAAGGCATTGATATCATCTAGTAGCATGAACACCAACCAGCATCACTACCATTCGGAAGCATCCAGAGGCTTGCACTATAAACAAGAAAAAACCAAAGAGAACATTGCAAGCTTCATGTCACATAGCAGGCATTCAAAGTCCAACATGGACAACGGGAAAGGTTATCTGGAGACCTACAGAACAGAAAACCATCCCCCACCTCCGTATTCTGCCCACCAACTCGCCACATCATTAGTCTCAGCAAACCTTGACCAACTGGATGTGCTTCTGACATGCAAGCAATGTGATCAGAATTTTAATAACCTTGTCTCTTTTCTTGACCATAAGCAATACTGTGGACAGCATACATTTGCACAAAATGACTTTAAAGATGTGCCAAAAGTGGAAGACATAAGGAAGTTTCAGACGGACCACACAAAAGCCATGTCATCTGGATCCAGTTACACAATTTTGCGGAGTTCTTCAGATTTGCATCTGTCTCTGCTTGGATTAAACAAGAATGGGGAAATAGTGCCAGATAATGAAACCAAAGGAGATATAAAAGATGATCCAATGAAACTGATGCTACCATCTGCACCCCTGCCGGATTTAGAAATGGAAGATCCCAAGTTGGATAGCCTTATCACAGAGGCTTTGAACGGACTAGGCTATCAGTCAGACAATGCAGAGATTGATAGCAGCTTTATTGATGAATTTGTTGATGATGATCTCACCACTACTAAATGCACATCAACAAGACAGACTTTGACTACCAAAGACTCCACAACATTTGAAGGTAGAACAAACAGTGAATCAACATCCAGCGAGATATCTCAAGCTCACAGCAAATATCCTTTTGACTCAGACTTAGACAGCCTTAGCTCAGACAGCAAACTCACAGACAGCCCTTTCAAAGAAAGCCAACATGAGTTGATACAAAAGGAAGGCCTCAAAGCAGAAACCTCTCCAACAGAGTCCCAGTCACAGGAGTCAAACTGCACACAAATCGAGTGGGAATCAAGTAAGTCAGAGCAAAGAGAAGAGGAAAATGATTATGGTTCTAAGTTTCTTCTTTCAAGCAAGTTTTCTGCAAGATGTGGACTTAAAAGCTTGCAGAGTAGCACAGCATTAGTGAAAACAACATCTACCTGCACCAGTAAAAGTCCAGCAGCTCAGAAACCAATACCAACAGAAGGAAAAAGGAAGAGGACAGGTGGCGGAAGCTGGAGTAAAGAGCTTATTCACAAAATTGTTCAACAAAAGAACAAGTTGCATAAACTCCATGTGAAGGGCACCAAAAACATGCAGTTTTCACTTGTGATGGAGAGAGTTACTCCTGCAGTGCAGAACCCTACTTTCAGGGAGTATGATTATGTTTCCGACTCAGACGATGACTGTGAGCCTGTGAAGATAGCCAGTCAAGGACGTCTCAGTCAGAGCATTCGTTGCAAGTACACATACACTAAGGAGTGCAAGGGGAGGATTCGTGCTGACAAGAGCCGGGAAAGTTCATGGAAACAAAACAAAAATGAGTGCTTTGATCCAAAGAAAGATTTGGATGTCTCTCCATCCTTGATGAAAGACAACCCTGGTCACCAAAGGCTCAGAAGACGGAGCAGTAGGTCTTCCACAAGCAGTGAACTGAGCACATCAATAAGTATTTGCAGCGATGGCATTGGCAGCCCAAAAAGTACTGATCATACAGATTCCGACTCTGAGAAACGAATAGAAGTACAGAGGAAAGATCAAGACGCTCTTGAACAGAATGCGTACGAAGAATCGCCAGCAAGGATACGGAAAGAGTCTAGCACGTCACTGGCTTTGACCTTTATGAAAAATACAAAAAGGTACAGCACTGATAAGATACTACTCACTGAGCACAAGGATCGGTTCACTACTTCAAAATGTTCAAGCATCATCTGTAAGACTGAAGAGACTGCATCAGAGCATAAAATGACTAAAAGTACTGTCAGCCTTGCCAGATTCAAAACCACCAGAGTGGAAATAGAGGAAAAAGGGGATCACTTTGGTTTTGAGGCAGGAATTCTTGCAACCACAGAAGAGCCATTCAAAAAAGATTACCCAAAAAATATCACATCACCAAGAGGGTCTGGTATAACACCAAATACAATGGAAACCACCAACAATAGAGATTCTAGCCATGTTTTTAAACTCAAAAAAGATGCTGTCACATCAAAGGGTAAATCCCACAAGAAAAGAACAAACAGTTCTGAATTGTCAGCACCCATTTTTGAGAAAGCCAGCAATGACAGCATGTCAAGTGAAGAAGCCAGCAGAAGCTCAAATGATCCATTCCCTGACCCCCCACCTCTCTGTAGTTCACTTGTGGACAAAGTCTGTTTATCACCTTCAAAAGTCCATGATGCTACAGCACAAAAGAATGGGCAATGTCTTATTCCCTATCCTTCAGAGCATGATCAGAGTCTTATAAAGTCACCCCTTTCTTTTGACACAACATCAATGTTTGGTGACCTTTCAGTGGGAGGTTTTGAGAGCAATCTTTATCCAGATATTCAGCTTGCCAAAGAGAGCTTTAGTCCTCTGGAAACCACAACAGATAAGAAGGAACTTTTTGAGTCGTCATTCTCACCATTCTTAGAGCAGAGAGACTGGAATCTGATGGTTGATGTTACTCCTGTGCTGCCAGATGAGATTTCTCAGTACAAAGAGGACTCTGACTCAAATGAGAATAAGACCAATTTTAACCATGTCCCATTTGCTTTGCCAGAGAAATTAATGGACTACAATCCAAATCTCAACAGTAGCGTGTCAGTTGATGATCTGGAAATAAAAAGGATAGTTACAGAGCTTGAGAGTCAGCTGCAAACAGCCAAACTCAGCAGCCCTCCACCATTAGACAGTGAGCTTCCAAAACAGTTAACCATGAGCAAATTCTCTCCACTGAGACTTGACCCTGACAGTGAAGATGAGGACAGTAGCTTAGAGATGAACTGTTCCTCGGAGAACCTGCAAATTGCCAGACCAGTAGACTCACAATCAGCGCTGTTCTCAGAACCTGACTTACCATGGTCTAGTCCGCTCCCATTTGGATTGATGTGTGGACAGCAAGGTCTTCATACGCCAACACATTCCTCTACTATTAACACACCAACTGATTCAGAACATGACCATTTGGATATAAAGGACAGCATGGGGCTCACTGTTTTGAACACAGAAAATGGTTCACCTACGCATCCAGAGGACAAAACAGAGAAGAATGACTGCTTAGACAAGTCAGAGGAGATGCTTGAGCATGAAATTTACACAGAAAATCTGATGAAAAGCTTGGAAGTGATCTCAGATTCTTTGTCTTCAGGTTTTACATCACCTCAGTCATCTCCTAATCAAGAGAGTGTGGTTCCTGAAGAACATGAAAAACAAGACAATGAACACTCTGAACAAAATGAGTCTGATCAAATAGAATCTAGAAACACAAAAGCAGAGCTCACAAAGTTCTCAGTGGAGACATTTAACACAAACACCGCTACACTAGAAGAGACAACCAGTGACATTTCTGGGTCAGATAACAGAACAAAGGTCTACATAAATGAAACTAGTAATGACACTCTTCATGATGAATTAGTAGCTAATGAACAACAGCTTGTGGAGAGTTCCTTTGAGAGTCCACCAACTATATGTGTGAACTCAATTGAAATCGATTCACAGAAGTCTTCAGTCTCCATATATGAACAGTGTGAGTCCTCTGTCAGCCAAACTGAGAATGCTGAGTGTGATACACAGTTTGATATTAAGGACTCAAATTATACTATGCAAAATTTAGACTTCTCCAAAATATTCCACTTCTCAGCATCCCCTACCATACCAAAAGATGAAAACGCCCTGTGTGTAGAACAAATACAGAAATGTGATGAAGATTCAGCTCTAATTGCAAAGCCAGAATTAATTTCTGAGGACAATGGGCATGCAACAGGTGGAACAACAGACTGTCCGTCTGATACAGACATCCAACAACCCATTTCAAACATCACGTCTCCTCATTGTGAAGACCGCTTGTCAACCAATTTACAATTAATTCATACACAACAGGTGGTTTCTCCTAAACATCTTCCTGTAGTTCAAGATGAACATGAATGTATAGACAGTGTGGAGAGAGCCATGCCTGACATGACATTGTTTTCTGTGCAATCAGAATGTGAAGAGAATCAACAAAAGAACACTGAGCAGAGTCCTCAACTTCTTATTTTGACTCAGGCACCAGAGTTTTCTTACAACTCTATCCAAAGTCCTTTTGAGCTGAGAGATAATGGTCCACTACCAAGCATAGTTACCCCTGCACTAAGTAAAAGCAGACCAGCCCTGGAAGACAATAACTCAGATCACATAAATATTGGCAAGTCAGATACTTTTGATCCAGCAACAACAGAATTAGATAATTCATTTAATTCAAATCTGGATTTAGTAGAAATTACAGGGAGTAAAATTTCTAGCCCTGGAACACTGTTGGCTATGGACAAAATCTCAAAACAACCTTTTTCTGAGCATTCTGGGGCACTGGATAACTCTCAAGATACAGGTGCACTGTATGATTTGAAACTCAGCCCCCTGAATTACAGCGAAACATGTTTAAATGAATACAGCTTCACCTCTAAATGTTCAAACAAAGGAAATGACCAGCCTGATGTAAAATCAAACTCTACCGAGAGTTACAGTCTCAATGTCTGTGCTTTCTCTCTTGATAAACCATTGTCATCCAGCCCAACATATAATGCAAATGAACAAGAGCCAAATATTCTGGGCCATCTGACTGGACTTGATATACCCGAAACCTCTATAAATAACAATCAAAACGATATCAAATATTCAAGTGTCTCAGCTTCCTGCAGTAATTATGTTGAGGAAGGCAGTACAATTGACTCTGAACAAGTCTCAAAACTTGACCAAACTGACATGGATGGTAGTCACCTTCCACCTGAAACTGTTGATTACATGGATCTACACATCAAATTTCACAAGAAAGCAGATTCTGAAAAGCTGGACCACCAGATGATCACCAATGAGCATGATGCAATGCAGAGGTCAACAATGTCAGATGTTAAGGAGATACCTAAACCTCTGATACAATGTGCAAAAGCAGTATCCATGGGTCTCACATTCACATCTGTCCAAAATGAAGGACCAAGCTTAAAGTCAAATGACATAAAAACATCACAGAAAAAGGGTGGTACACAGAATGCAGTTCAAGGAAAATTTCAGTGTGAAATATGTGCAATGTTCTTTCGTACACAACCTGGACTTAAAAGACATAAAGCCATGAAGCATGTAGTAAAGACTGAAGGAATTTCTCCCATTGAAAATCTAAATATGAGCAGTCAAATGTTCATGCCCATTTTAATGCCACACCCAACGGAAAAAGCACTGAAAGATAGCATGGATGTTTTAAGTCCAGCAGTTCTTTCACATCCACACAGAAGTGAAGCAGCAGAACAGCAAGCAGATCCACATTTGATCTTTCAAGGGATTGCAAGTGATTCTGATGTGTCAAAGGTCCCAGGAAGTTGTGATACTGATCAAAGAACTTCTCTAAATGAAAACGCAAATAACAGTAACACCACTGTGGACATGAGCAGTGAAATGTTTGCTCCAAAACTGGTAAAGCAAGACACCTTTTCAGATGAAATAATCAGTACTCTTAAAACAGATATATTGCAGGCTATCTCTCCAGATTTTCCCTCAATTGTACAACAAAAGTGTCCTAAGTCACCTGAAAAACAGGTCCCAAATTGGAGTCACAGCTATCATGAAGTCAGTGTGAGGGAGGAACAGAAGAGCATGGTAGTAACCAACAGCAGTGAAGAGCAAATGGAGGAAACAACTTCTTCCATAGGGCATTCTATATTGCATAAAGAAGGAGACACATATGACATTGACCATATTGTGACAAAGTATTGCGCTATTAAGCCAAATTATGTTCTGACAGAAGATATCTACTATCCACTTGGGGATTCTTCTGTGGATATCAAGCGTGAGAACACCTGTTCTCCCGCAGAAGACAGTCATGAACTTACTGAAACTTTAGCAATAGCACCTGATCTCAAGGCTTTCTTTGATGACGAAAGCACTTTTTCTCAATTATTCCCAAGAAATGATGACAGGAAAAGAAAGAAATGCGCAAGGGTCTATGGTAAAAGCAACAAAAAGCAAAAGCAACTGTCCTGTTTAATTTTAGACTGCCCTCCCACTGGTGCCTTTATTGATAAGTATGAGGAGTCTAAAGAAATCAAGATGGGGCACAAGTTTACCAGTGACATGAATGACCCTTGTGAATATGAAACCATTGAGATGACCCCAAAAGCTTAGTCAAGAGTTCTATGGAGAACATATGTCAATCAAAAGAAGACCTAATGGATAACCAGGCTGGTTATGAGGAAAATGTAGAAACTGGCATAAAAGAATTCTTATGTGAAAAAGAGGGCACAATCAGACAACCCTTAGAACATCAGGATGATTTGCATGATTGCATTGTTTCAGAGAACACAGTTCCTCAGGAAGATTGTAAACCAGAGGTTCCTGCTACAGCCTGCCCTCTCCAAGTGGTCTGTGTTCAAGATAATGCCTCTTGTTCGCCAAGCACTGAGATACCTAACCTTAACTCTACAATTCAGATTCCTGTACCATTTTTTGAGCCTGAGAGAGATATGCCTTTGGTTGAGACCATTGCAAGCACAGAACTGAAAGACCCCGAAAGACCTTGCAAAAAGCCTGTGGAGCAGAAGTGTAGGAAACGCATTGAACCTGGACTTAAACCTAAAGATAAGCAATACAAATGCAAAGTGTGTTTCACATGGTTTCTCACCTTAGGTGAGCTCGACTTCCACAAGCTCTCTCACAATCCATCACCTCCTCCAACTTGCTATATGTGTGTCCAGCGCAAGTTTAGCTCACGAGAACAACTTAGGGACCATCTCAGGGAGAAACACGCCAAAAACAAAGCAGGTGTTTGGACTTGTGGCATGTGCTTGAAAGAAATTTCAGATGTCTGGATGTACAATGAACACTTGCGTGAGCATGCCACACAGTTTGCACGAAGAGGCCAGTCTCAGAGCTCCCTCTTGGACATGCCTGGGTGTTTCATGCAGGAAAATGCTGTGAAGAACTTCATATCTTCAATAATGCAGCATCGACCCAGCAGAGCTACAAAAGGAGACAATCTTAAATCATCATCTAAGGAAGAGAGAAGAACATCTTTAGATGTTAATGGACAAGAGTTGAAGGTACCAGAGGAGTTTGATTCCATAAGTCTGAAGACTAAAACGAGTATTGGGGGAGGAAGTAAACACTGTGCACTGACAACGCTTGAGGTTCTACCTAAAGCAGAGACTCCTTCCAAAAATGCTGAGATGCATCCTAATTGCAAAGACCCTTCAAGGGACTGTCACCACTGTGGCAAGCAGTTTCCAAAGCCCTTTAAGCTCCAGCGTCACTTAGTTGTTCACAGCTTGCAAAAGATTTTTCTTTGTCACAAATGTCCAGTGTCCTACCAAGAGGCAAAGGAGCTTAAAGACCACCTTAAAAATGAACATGAGGAGACAGATGAGCCAGACTCAAAGCATACCACACTCTATACTTGTGAACTCTGTGCCGATGTCATGCATGTAATTAAGAAGTCCTTCATCTGCAGTACCTGCAACTACACGTTTTCCAAAAAGGAACAGTTTGATCGTCACATGGAGAAGCACCTTGCTGGAGGGAACAAGATCTTCAAATTCAGGGGAGTCATGAGACCTTGCAAGCCTTTTAATTCAAAAGATGATATATCTGACATGCCGCCAAGCAAGAAAAGGAAGGCAACGGAGAGCAGCTTGGACATCACAGCATCACACGTGCAAGGCATCAAATCAGTGTTGCCAATCATAGATGACACTGCACAGAATAGTACGGAGGACCATTCTACTGAAACAAACAATACCAGTGTGAAAATTGAAGATGTAGCTGAGGACTTCCCTGAAGTTGCCAAGGACATTATAGAGTGTACAGTGCAAACTGATACAGCAGAACAGAGTCTTTCAACAGAGCTGAAGGAAGAGGATGAAAGCTCTTCTCCATCTCATGAAATCCAAGCGGATGAGCCCAGGGAAGTCAGTGCAACTGACAAAGAAGCTCTGACAGAGATTTGTGACGTTAAAATAGAAGATGACTGTTGCACAATTCCAACAACATTGCTAGATTCAGAAGTTAACATTGCAAGCATTTCCAGACAAAACAAAGACGGGGTGGAGACAAACCCTTCAGAAAGCCTTGAAAATGCAAGTGAACAAGAGGAAACAACAGACTCAAGTGTATGCACCATTCAAGTATGCAGTCAAACAGATATAGGTTTACCAAAGCAAGACATGCAAGGACTCTCATCTTGCAATGACTTGAAGCAGTCTTCAAACGAGACAAGCTACTTGAAGCAGGATCAGACAATCGAGACTTTATTCTCCATCAACAGAAATGAGAATAAACAAGATGTTCACACTCATGACAGTGAACAGCTGACTACTGGCCAGGCTAAGCACATAACTATGGTCAAATCTGAGGAAACTTTGAAACAAAGTCTTGAAAATAACCCAAGGTGCCTTAGTACCACTGATTCTGCACGTCACACCAACAGCTCTAATACATGTGAAGAAAAGGACTCAACCAAACAACAAAAGAAGAGGAAAGAACTTAAGACACCTCACAGCTCTCAGAGAACACCATCTCCGACTGCAAGGGAAAATCTGGGCATTGACCCAAGAGTAAAAAAAAAGTTCAGACCTAGCAGGTGTGAAAATATCGATGGGCAAAGGAAAACCGATCTTCCCAATGACTATCCAGTGCTTACATCAGTAAAGGATGACACAGTCAGCAACAAAATAATCTCCAAGCATAAAATAGGATCTTCCAATCTGGGCCTTCACCTAAAGAAAGGTCCTGTAGAGTTCTCACCCAAAAAGGTTGAGATTGTACAC
This sequence comes from Schizothorax lantsangensis, assembly GCA_027422415.1. Taxonomy (NCBI): domain Eukaryota; kingdom Metazoa; phylum Chordata; class Actinopteri; order Cypriniformes; family Cyprinidae; genus Schizothorax; species Schizothorax lantsangensis. Next base: position 10,482,819 of record CM049854.1, on the reverse strand, counting down.
CACTTCAACGGAGATTGCAAAGGGAAAAAGAGCATTCCTAGGAGACCCATCCATTCCCCTTCTTCCAGGGTCTCCACCCTAAACAACTCATTTAATAAATCACGGTCCAAGCCAGGGGTCAGATCCATAGAGACTCACTCATATCGTACTGCAGAGTCACAAAACAACCTCCTCAGCCAGCTGTTTGGCCAAAGACTAACTAGTTTTAAAATTCCTTTAAGGAAGGACACTTCTGAAACTATTAATTAAGGATTAAATGGATGCTATTAACGAGGAGGTAATTAAGTGATCCACTAGGCATGTTATTAAGGCAGTTTATTCATGAGACTAGGATTGTATGGCCCTCCTCTGTGAAATCATTTAACTCCTTGTTTAGTCACTTTATTGCATTCCTCTTGTAAATGTGTATTTACATGTATGTGAAGACCAACAACAAAATGTATGAATATAAGATGAATTTGTTGGTTACAAATGAGTTTATTTTCTCTATTTTATAGCGGAGCATTATCGCTAAGAGAGTGTATTTCATCAGCAACGAAGAAAGGTTTTCGGAAAAGAGTTTACTTGAAAATGAACTGAGAATATTTGAGTTCCAAATAATGCATGACACTTTTACATTACATGTTCTTAGATGTTTTCCTAGCAACAGGACCAAAAGACATCCTAAGTCTGGATCATGTCAATGTGCCTATTGTATATGCTTCAGAGAATTACTCCTTCATACTCTTTTACTTTACTGTATTGCGAAGACACTCATTAGTATTAGCTTTTGTATCATCACTAATTGGTGCTATTTTATTATTATTATTATGTGTGTAATGTGAACACAATGTCTTATAACTGAAGGGAACATGTAGCAATTACACTCATCATTGCTGGTACTCAACAGTTTTAGAGTAAATGACAAAAATACTGTGTAAGATCAATCAAAAAGAAAGGCATCATTTGTGTCTTAATTTGATGTGTTCAGAGGAGGGCAAGGAAAAAGCCTTTTCCAAAAAATAATTTAGTTTAATTTCATCTATAATATGAACTCAGGTGCTATTATTGCGCATGAAACCCTTAGGAATTCTTCCCATGCACTGATGTTACAATACACAAACCCCACACATGATCATCTATAATGTCCCCCAGTTCTTTATTTACTAGAACAAAAGGTGCTTTGTCATGTTTATATGTATCTTATATTGTATAATATTGTAGGTTGATCTTTTCCAGTGCAATGCATAATGTCAAAGTTCTATTTTAATAATGTACAAAAGATGAAGAGAAAAAGGAAAGGAAAATACAAAGCCTACTGAAGGCTTATGAGTGGATCACAAAGTGCATCATATAAACTTGGTTATTAAAAAAATATTTGCATTAAGTCTTTTGTGTCTTTGTCTTCTCTGATGGTTTCCCTTGTTTCAATTTGACAGCTTCACAGCATGAAATATGTGCTTATAATTGCTTACAGTGTTTAATCCTGAGAGAAATATCTCAAAATACAATGTGAAAGAATGGCCTGTGTGCAGCGTGTGATAAGAAATGGAGAGCACGGCTTTGTTTTAATCAGGCAAGAACTGCATGGTGTCCTTTGAATTCACATTTAATGATCAATTTAAACTGACTTCAAAATGAATAGGTGAAGATCATAGAGCCATCAAGAGTTGACAACCTATTTTAGCAGAGAGAATGACAGCTTTGATCAGAAATAAGACGTAGTCTTCCAAAAAAAAATACAGTGTAACAAATATAAACACATACAGTGGAGTCCAAAATGAAGACCAATACTAAAACTGCTTCTATTTTGCATTTTTCTTTTTTTTTCTTTTAAATGCTATAAGTATAACAATTAGAGCGAACAGCTGATTTAACGTTGAATTTCTAAGTATTTGGGTTTGTCCCCTTTTTCTTTAATGACAGCAGAACTCAAGCTGATGTATGTTTGTGTATGTGACCTGCTATGTTTGTTGTGTAATACCTGATGATCATGTAATCCAGTAGCCTTTGATTTGAGAATGTTCCAATAGCATCTTTTAAAGTGCTCAAATGTCACAAATTTGCTTTTTTGATTAGTGACCTAGAAATTTCACAAAATTTTTCACTCCATTTTAGAGTTTTAAAATTTTCTGAAAATCCTAAACCTAGTTTGTTTGTTTATTTTAAAAAGTTAAAAAAAGTGTTTAAATTCAAATTTGAAATTTTTACTAATTTATTCATTTTTAGTAATTACTTACTAAAATGTACTAATTTTTCAGTATGGTCTTCAACTTTTGGACCCCACTATATTTATACATTCATTTTAGAACTTTCACATTATAAAGCTATTCATTTATTTTGATAAGTTTTCCCTTTAGTAATGCCAAACTATGTTCTAATGAGAATTGTCACGAATATATATACAGTATATATATATATATATATATATATATATATATATATATAGATAGATAGAGAGTAAACAGTAACGCTTCTGCTCAAAAACAATGGCACATCATTCCATAATCATTCATACACAATAGCACAATAATTACCCAAACGAGAGCTTCTACTGGTTATGCAAATGCACATCGCAAACAACAGGAAATAAAGTTTGGCTGTTTGATTACCGTTACTTATTTGCTGCTCAGAAAAGGACTAACACAGACATTCATTTCAAGCCGATTCATCACTGTGTGTTTAGTGGCTTGTATCCCTACATGAGCCTTATTCACCTTCACATAGGAATAAAAAGCCATAAGACACAACAGCAGTACAGGAGCACGGCAGTGAGGGAAGTCCCTGGCTTTCAACAAAGATGTAGGGCCCCATATTGGAGGCACCTGGTAGAAGAAAGAGAGAGGAAGGAAAAAGATTGATAACTTTGAAAAAGAGATGACAAATCTAAGCAGGCAGAAAGACAGATATTATAGTGTGAAATTGATATTATGATCTCAGCTATCATAATGTGTCACAGTAGCCATCAAGAGCGAGGCATTTCCAAGATAGCTACATTTCTGTGAGGTCTAATGCATTAATCAATCAATACAAATGTCATACTACGCGATACACACACACAAAAAAAGCTTCTGTAGCCGTGAATCATGTAATTGCCACTGATTACTCTTTTGGTTTTAACCAAATATGCTGTGAAACTCATGATTAAATTATGCAAACAGTGATTAGTTCAATTATTCCAAGCAATTTTTACCACAATGCAAGGTGCTCAAACTACAGTAACTGAATGCTAATGAATTAATTTATATGCAGAAAAAAAATTGTCGCAAATGGTCAGGGTGGCTGATTTGCATTATTGACTGTCAATCACTCGCGAAAAAGAAAACTTTTCATTGCGTTTTCTCTGTGCTGTTTGTTGGTGCCAAGCAATAATTGTACGGCTTCTTGTCAGGGCTGTTCTGATCATTTCATCTCAGAGCAAAATCTCCTGGGAGACAGGACAGCTTTGCTCTTTGAAGTGGAGTGACATTATCACTGTGGCTGGCCCTGAAAATAGCATCAGTTTCGCCATACTGCCACTCACAGAGGGCTGAAGATCAGGGCCAGATAGAAATGGGCGACTGGTCAGCGGTAATGACATGGAGTCTAAAGGGAATAGAGGCCATCTTCAATCTCACCTTTCAATCCCAGCAACCCCCAGTCACCATTCAGCAGCGTATAGTGCCACTCACAGCTTTTGTCACTGATGGAAAATTACTGGGAATTCCATCACATTGCCCCGATGTCAGAGATGGAGAGCGACAGCGGGAGAAAAAGTGATAAATGTGACTCTATTTGGTTCGGGGAGAGCTTTCAGCTCCCTGTGCCACAACACAATGTTTAATAGAAAAAAGTAATTTTGCTGTTAATTTATGACTTATTTAGGGGATAATAACAGGCTGGCATCCATTTACAAGAGTAACAGGTAAAGATGATTTGATGAGAAGGTTCCCCAGGCTTCCCAGTGCCGGAAAACAGGAAACGCAACACAGGTAATGCCTCTGATGGCGGATGCCCATGTGTAAACCAGCATGAGTTATGATTATGTTTTGTCAGTATCAAGGCATGAATGAAAAGCCAGCACCGCAAGCCACCAGCACTTCATCATAATAGCAAACAAATGACAGACAGAAAAATCTAAATCAGTCCCACTTCTGCATTTAAGCGAGCTTAATTTACATTCCATATTTTTTTATGAATATGATTGGATTACACTTTATGATGTCTATATATATTTTATATATTTACATAGAAATGAACTATAAAACACTAGAAAAATATTCTTATGCTTTAGAATGCCTAATATAATGTACTTAATCACTTGCATGTTCCGGTAAATAAAAGTAACCCAGTTTTTACTTCTTTATAACACTTAAGAGTTTTCACAATTTCTTGATTGAATTTAAGTACTTGATTTTAGAAAATCCTCAGTTGCATTTTTCCCATGCTGAGTAACCGAGTAACTGGCAAAATACCAGAATTGGTGCATTTCACGGACGAGAATCCATGAAACGCATTATTAGACCGTTTTCCAAGGCTGCATGATATATTAAACCTTTTTAAAAATCAATTATGCTATTGTGAATTTACAAATGCTACGATTCAATTAAATAAATATGTAATGCAGGTTCGATATATGCGCTTTAATTATTTACATACGTGTAGGTTACATACTTTCCTTACATTCACAGTAAATGCTGCTCCACACAAACGGTTATCATTTGCATGAAGCGTCTCAAACTCCATTTCTGCATATTGCTGTGAGTTTGCGTTTATTATAACATTCATCTGGGAACGCAACGTGTGCCATTTCATCACATTTGTAAGATAAATCATTTATAAACCTACGCAAACACAGGATAATACATCAATATCTTTCTAAATATGCTAACTGTTCATCGCGATTTCAAAATAAAAGCTCAAACTCTCGATGAGTTTACACGTTTTGATGTCCACATATTCAAGAAATTACAATGGCTGTAGCATTTCTGTCAAATAAATGAGCAAATATTAAAGATTAAGTGGACACTTGAATTAAATGTTGTTTAGTCAATATTAAACAAGGATTAGATTGCACAGTAAAGTGCAAAAACTATCGTCAGGCCGTTGGCGCCCTCTGCAGGCATTTGTTATAATGCGTAACGTACATTAGCTCTATTGTTTAAAATACATTATGTATTTTAACAGTTTTGTTCAGTAAAACCATTTGATTACTTGCCTTTGATACTTTATTTGATCTAATTATTACCTCATTGCTATTGTATGCATTAAGTCATTTTAAAGGCTATTGCTCGCTTAGGTCTATTTTTATTACCACACACAAAAAAAAAAAAAAATAATAATAATAATACCCAGAATATAATCGCCAGAATAATCGACCGATTACTCAATTACCAAAATAATCATTAGTGACAACCCTATAACACTTATAACTTACATGTTTTTTTTCTTCAGCAGATGATGCTATAATATAAATATTTATGTCTGATAATTTAATGATGGCAAATAAAACAAAATTGCTGAAATAAATGTAACACTAATGCAATGCTAAATATTCTAAAAAAAAAAATATCTGAGAACATAATTGCTGTGCATTTTATAATATACAGTTAAGTATAATTAAAGTCTTAAAATTCAATATAACACTATTAAAATGTTTCTAATTTGTACAGGAAAACAATGTAAAAATACTACAGTAAAACAATGTTGCCCAATGGTACCTCAATGGAAAAAAAAAACTATGTTAAATGGTTAAACATCACACAAGTAACTTTACTGTAAATTACTGTCAAATTTATGGTTTTAGGAAGTAAAAAAAAAAAAACATCATTTAACAAATAATTTACAGTGAAAAACAGTAAAAGGACATTTCCAGAAGTACCTGCATAACATCACATATGATAGATATTTTTATAATACATTTTGTTTCTTCTAATATCAGTTGCTGATATTATTATGTTATTTGGTAAATGTTTATTAAATTATTTTAGTGTCATGCATCTTACCCTGACGATGTTTTGTCTTTTGTGTTTATAACCTTTTGTTATAACCCCATCTAAATATATGAGTATTAGCCGTATTTTATGAACAGACCACTTAAGATGAACTTTAATTCATTATGTGGCTTTCTGCTTTACCACCCATATTTTGTACATTTATAGTTTTTTTGTTTGTTTTTTTAACTAATTTTTACTAGTTTTTAAATCACTAAATGACTTTAGAAAGTACTAAATGTAAGAAATATAAAATCTGGACCTTTTAACAAATTAAATTAGATGAGCTCCAAGCATAACATTTTTTTTTTTTAAAAAGCACCTGAAGCTCCTATGTGAATAGATGTTAATTCTTTTCAGTCATTGCATTTTATTTTCTCTTATTTCCTCTTTTTTTTTTTTATAAGTGAATGTTTTTATTGCTGTTATTTTTCTGAACATTCTTCTATTCTGTCCTGTGAATCACTTGAATTTAATGTATGAATGGTGCTATATAAACAGAACTACTATTATCACAACTGAGGTTATATTTTTTTCAGCACAGGTAACTGAGAATACCTTTAAAATGTATACAGTCTTCATAGAAAGACTATTTTCAAGCAGAGGCTCCACGCTACATCCCTGCCTATCTGATCCTCCATGCTTTGTGAGTTTTAGACTCGCCTGTCAGCAATAGGAGGAAAACGCTTTAAAGAGACGAAAAGTAAGAGTGTGGTAAAGACAACACAAGTGATAGTCCCTCAACAGCCTGCGCAGTCAAACCGTTCCTCACTGTTTACTCACAGCTTTGAGAAGCGGTGTATGCATCACAGGGCTTTGAAAGTCACATCTGAACTACAATGACGTTCTTTTGAAATGTCGCGCAGTCTCGCAGGTCGCATTAGATGCCACCTGCTGTCAGCACTCAATGCAGCAAAGCAAAGCAAAGGAGTCCTTGATCTCCTTGAAACAGAGCAAGAGAGCTTGAGTGCATGTCAATCATTTCAAAACATGCGGTTGAAGAGACCATGTAAGTGGCAGATGGTTCACTCAAGGTCTCGGTTTAATGTTCTACACAGATTTTAAAATGATTGCGGCTGCACCCCAAACAAACCAGGTGGATATCAGGCCGCGTGACCTCTGCGATTGGGGTGAGCGCAAAGTAGACAGCGAGCAGCGTCTGTGTAATGAGTTGCCGCCCCTGACACCATCATCTAGCATCGGTTGTGCATTTAGATTGGCCAAGGTACGCGCTGATGAGCTCTCAAATTGTTCCCGCAAAAAGTTCAGTGAAAAACAAGTCTTAAGCCTGGGGGTAAAACTCAATTAATTATTAATGCGGTGTGTCATAAAGCGCAGGATAAGACTCGAAGGGAAATGCTAAACACCTCAAAGCTAAAATAATACCTCTGCTTGGGTTCTCTGTGATTTGGAATACAATTAAAAACTCAATTTTAAAGGTTTGCGAGAGTAATAACAGCATAAGATTAATTCGGAATTGGAGAAATGGCCGTTTAGGGCCATCAGACATTTCTGGCTTGTTAGCAGTGCGGTTTATTCTCCTCCCAGAGGTAATATGTCATACTTCATTAATTCTTAATAGACATAGCCTGAAACAGTGCAACTATTCATATTTCACCACTGCTACATCCTCTCCTTAACTGTCATACCCCTAAGGCGTTTTTCCCCCAGTGTGAATCGCGGTTTGCTCTAGCATTGCATGTGTCTGAGCGTGAGAGTGTGAGTGTGTGTGTGTGTGTGTGTGTGCGCGTGTGTGTGTGTGAGAGAGAGAGAGAGAGAGATTGCAATTGACAAGGATAGAGCCCGCTAACAGACAACTTAAAATGTCAGGGAATCCAACTGTCAGGCGGCTCAGAAGTGACACGGGCCGTGGCGGTGCCATATTTGATGGTAAATCCCAGTGCTGGTTGTGACTCACTCAGATTAGCGACGTGATTCAGGGTAGACATCAAACTACTGAGGATGGGCTGACGTTTAATTACATCAATTACAAAATTGAGAGCGTTAGAGTAAATGAGCAGCTATTGATGAACAAACACCGCCGGCTCGGATTAGAGGCAAATTCGACATGCTAGATAAACAGTCCAGAACTGAAAAAAATAAACATCTGTCTGTTTGTGGTTCACATCAATCTTTTTACTTTTTTAGACTTCAAAGAAATATATATTTATCAAAATATATATAAAAAAATCCAAAATACATAAAAACACATATATATATATATATATATATATATATATATAACATTTTGTATGTATGCGTTTTAAATATATACATTTACCATATTCAAATATGTACTTATTTACATAAGTGTTTAGATATTTCCTAATTTATTTACTTTAATTTAGATATATTCCAAGATATTTAAGATATATTTAAAATGTATATAATAACAAAATGTTACATATTTATCTTAAATGTATAAAAAGAAATAGTAATAACATTACTAAATAGTAATAACAAAAAAAGTTTAATATATTATTTATTTATTTAATCCCCTAATTTTTTCTTTTCTATGTTAAATCCAGGGGTACCTGTTAGCATGCTGGGTCTAGTCACTGACTATAGGCTACAATATATTATATATATATATATATATATATATATATATATATTAAATATTGAAACGTGACACCCAGCTCAGAGTTACAAATGATTTGCATTCATTGTTTGTGTGTCTCTATACTCCAGTGAGAAAACTGGAGTGCACAGAATTCACAAACACATTGCTGGACAACCAAATATTATATATTATATACAGACAGTATATAAACAAAAAGTTGTAGAATAAAACCTCTTGCATTTTACAACCTTAAAAGGCCTTTTTGTTTAACCACTAGCATCAGATGTAGGGTCACTATATTACTATTAACAAGAACAAAAACAGCCAGCAACTTACCAAATCCATAACACATCACCAATAGTTTCACACATACACAAATACACTACTCACTCAACAGGACAACATAGACAAACATTTACAGTATATTTAGCAGCATCTGTGATACCTGATTAAATAATCTGTTGCTATTTTGACAAATATTAATGACTTCAACCAACTGCTGACATGAAACCATTCAGAACAGACAACACTAAAACTAGTCACTGACACACACATAACAGCATGAACTCATTGAGAAGTAAAAAAGGGACCTTTGATACACACCTGTGCCATCCACCATCACCACTCGCCTTCCCTCTGTGTCTTCCCTCTGTCTTTCATCCCCCCTCTCTCTCTCTCTCTCTCTCTCCTCCTTCACTCTCTCTCTCTCCATCGGAGACGAGGAATGAGTTGGTGAGTCTCCGGCTCAGTGAGGTACAGATTGGGGCTCAGCTGCAGAAACTGACATCATCCTTACAAGAGCGCAGGTTTACCCCTCCCGTACTCTCTCTCTCCCTCTCTCTCCGTTCCCCCCACCCCCACTTGTGTCATCACCAAGCCCTTCCTCGTAAAAGAAATACATTGGTTACAGAAAATAAGAAGCGAATTGCCCGCCTCGGCTGTTTGCGTCTCAAACCTGCTTTATATTCAAAGTCTCCTAACACGGGATCAAGTCACATTAGCATGTTCCCCACAGCCACAGGTTTGGGAACTCAGTGCGAGGAGGTTACAAGCGCTGTCCGAGAGGTTATTAGAGACCGGCGACCGGGAGACAGAATCTCGCTCGAGAGCCACGTTTGCCAATGCGCAAGCACACGCACACATATCTCTATCACCTCTCCCTCCCGCTGGAATTTTCCTGTCCCAAGTCATTTAGTTTTTCATTTATCATTGTAAGGTAAGACTGTGGCAGCTGTTATTAAAATAGATTGCCTCTGCTAAAGCGCCGTAATGCGGGTTGCGTTAAGAGCCGCATATACAGCCGCCTGAACTCGTATACTGTAAATATGGACATATGCGCTATAAACATATGGATGCATCAGTATTCCCTGAGAGGAATTAAATGGAGGGAAAGATGACAGCTGGTTAGGTGTGTTTTCTTGGTTGTTTGTCAAAGACAGAGGCAGAAATGAAGATGACATTGTAAATTACCCTGCCAGTGTGGCAGACACAACTAAGCTTGGCCTGTTTTTTTTTTTTTTATCTCCACTTCAGTTTCTCAGGAGACTTGCATTCAGAATTCCTTCTCTTGTTTCCATAGTGACACTTTTCCCTCCTTTGTATAAGCATGTGCACTATGCGTTTCCGCGGATAGACGTTTCACAGTGAGGAGCGTTCGCTGGTGTTAATTACTGTAAACGGTGTTCATTAAAAGACCGTTACTATTATTTTCAATCTTTGGGCGTAATTAAATCACCCTGTAAAATCTGCATAATTATGATCTGGCTGATAAAAGATGGATATTCATGCTTTATTTTTTTAAACGCCGTCCACCACTCAATTTAAATTTGGTCTGTAGAGCATTAATATAGTGTAGTAAACGCACACGACGCAGCTTCAACTTCCTCTCTCAGTGGAAACTGCAAACCTATTATCTGCTACTCAGACCAGTGGGTGGTAGATAGAAGTGCTCGATCACCTCAGTCAAACAAGAAGGTCTAATGATGAGCTCTTAAATTGTTCTCACAAAAAGATCAGCTGAAAAGTGTGAAGCCTGGGGGTAAAACTCAATTCATTATTAATGTGCTGTGCCATAAAGAGCTGAGGTGAATTGTTCTTCTGAGCGAAATGCTTAGTAATTTAAAGTTAAAAAATAAATAAAAACCTGGGCTCATTTTACATCTGAAATCCAATTAAAATGAAACAGTTATGAGAAATATAGCTACATGGTATGAATTCATAAATGGTAAAATGGTAGTCTTTGTTGCTGACTTTCCACCTTAACTGGTTGATGCCAGCGACAATATTTAGAAAGCGGCCAATGTAATGGTAACAGAGCCGGGTAGATTACTTACTGTAATCTGTTACTGATTCCAAATTACGTGACAAAAAATGTAGTTAGTAACGTAATCCATTACATTACACATTTTAGGTAATATAATCACTTTTAGATTACTTTTGACCTATCTCATTTTTCACATTGATTTAAATAGGATAATATTGTACCATATTGATATAAAAATACAAAGAGAAGAAAATATATTCCATTTGCTGTTATTAACATAATGAAGTGCATTAAACATTATATCAAGGTTTCCCAAACTGGGTTTGTGAAGGCAGGGGGTTTCGGAGTTTAATGAAAAGCTAATAATTAATTAAATCATAATTTTAAAATAAAACATTTAAAACTATTCAAAATAAAACACTAAAAAAATATATATATTTTATTTGTTTACCTGCATATCGTGTGACCATAACCAATGTCAGAGAACCGTGAACATGCACACTGTAAAAAAATGACTGTGAATTTAACGGTAATAAATGACTGTAAAAATGCTACAGTAAAAAATGTATTAAATGGTTAACGGTAAGTTCCCCTACTATATATGGAGAAAAACTGTATTGGACATTACATGTAATTTTATGGTAGTATACCGTTTTTGGAAGTGGGAAAAAGACCGTATAATTTACAGTGAATAACCGTAAATTGACATTCCCAGAATTCCCTGTGTTACATTTCAAATTTGATGTCTTTTTGTGTTTTTTATGTTTCTTAGTTTTTTTTATCTTATCATTGTACATTAGGGTTGTATGTTACATCTAATGTTGTTAAATTAATGTTTATTGCATTATTTCAGTTTCATGTGTGTTACCATGATGGTGTTTAGTGTTTGTGTGAATGACACTGTGCACTTTCTATATTAGTGATGGGAAGTTCGGATCATTTTACCGACTCGGACCTTTGAGTCTCGTTCAGCAAAATGAACAAATCTTTTTTCCGAGTCATTTCGTTCATTTTAGCTAAATATAATTAAAATGTTACGTGTTACTTCCCTAACACGTCTACTACTTATGCAAACATTGATCACACTACAAACAATACAAAACTATAATGCTATAAGAAACAGAAAATATTACCTGCATTGTTTACCTGGGTCTTCAGTCTATGATTAGCACACCTTAGGGCTGGACAATAATTCAATATCAATATGTATCGCGATATTTTTTTTTTCAATAACGGTGATATGATTTTTAAACACATTTCCGATATTTCGATATACATTACCAGTGTTTCCCATACATTGATTTATTTGTGGCGTTTGACTTCGTTGAATAAACATGAGCACTACACGTTTCGAAATCAAAACTTGGCACTGGTGTTTTATATGAATGTATCTGTGAAGGAAACCGACTGTCTTTAGAAAAGTTTTGATGGCATTTTCATTTTATCTGATAAAGTTGCTTTCATGAGCGGAGCAGCTTAGATTACAGCCGTTACCGGGGAAACTGCTAGTACTCCCGCTCTCTCAGCGCCTCCTACAGGCAGAGAATCAGATTGCGAGACATGACATTTCGTTCCACTATATGTCCACACATGTAGCAGAATGACAATAAAGCTCGACTTGACTTGACTTGTACACTATTCCATTTAAAAGCTTGGAGTCAGTTTAATGTTTTATTTTATTTTTTATTTTTTTGGGGAAAGAAATTATCGAAATTAATACTTTTATTTAGCAAGGATGCTTTAAATTGATCAAAAGTGATGATAAAGACATTTATAATGTTACAATTTATTTCTATTTTAGATAAATGCTGTTCTTCTGAACTTTCTATTCATCAAAGAAACCTAAACAAATTCTACTCAGCTGTTTTCAACATAATACTAAATGTTTTTTTGAGCAGCAAATCAGAATATTAGAATGATTTCTGAAGGATCATGTGACTGGAGTAATGATGCTAAAAATTCAGCTTTGAAATCACAGGAATAACTTACATTTTAAAATATTTTCACATAGAAAACAGTTATTTTAAAATAAATTTATAGTAAAAATATTTCAAAATGTTACTGTTTTTGCTGTATTTTGGATCAAATAAATGCAGGCTTGGTGAGCAGAAGAGAATTCTTTAAAAAACTTAAAAATCTTACCGTTCAAAAACTTTTGACTGGTAGTGTATGTTAGCCTATAGTTTGAAGTTAAAGATATTAATAAGGTGAGTCTGAGATGTTTATTTGACAGTGATTACACATTTCTTGTTTGTATGAAGGCTAAAACAAATAAAAGGTGAACATTAATTTATTTGTGCTTTTTTTTTTAACCTAAAATATTATACAGTTTTATAGGAGAAGGTTTCATAGACTTGGCAAATTCATTTTTCATAAGTTTGTAGGTACAGACATCTGTTGTGGGCATTCTTGGCAGCTTTTATGAGTTTTTTTTTTAATAGTGTTCATATCGATATCGGAATTATATCGTATCGACCAAAATTAAGAAATATATTGTGATATAAATTTTGGCCATATCGTCCAGCCCTAGCTCACCTCACCTCTTATCTGACAAGTCTTCAGGTTTGAGTCGTTTGTTCATCATGTGACAGCCCCATAAGCTAAACCAATGCAGTCTGAACCGGAAAGAGAATTGATTAGTTAATCTCTTGAGTCTTTTGTTCTTTTGTCATGTGACATGACAGCATTGGATGAAATTTGTTAATTTACATGCTTCCTTACAAACGGGTGAATAGTTATTATTATTATTAGTAGTAGTAGTAGTAGTATCATTATTATTATTATTAGGGATCCACTGAAATGAAAATTCTTGGCCGAAGCCGAACAAAATGAAACACTGGGCCGAAGGCCGAATACCGAACACGGTTTTTCGCATTTTTCCCCCCATGTAGGCCTATTTTGCCATTTTTTTCACCATTGCATAAATTAAATAGCCAAAATGTGCTTTTTACTGTTTTGTCCTGCTTTTCAAATAAATAAAAAAATCAATTACAAAACAATAATTTAAAAATATTTACTTAACACTGAACATTTTTTTACATTCTATCAGACATTATACCAGCAAAGCACAATTTAACTTAAAATTAATAAGTTAGGTTAATTATATTTTTTGGCCATTTTTGAGACCCCCTTCTTGAATCAGGCATGTATTTTTTACTGTACAAATAAATGCAGCCTTGCTGAGCAGAATATATTACAGATCCCAATTTGAACACTACTGGTGAATGTTATAATAAATGTATTATACAGCTGTTGTAGGGTAATTATTATTATCATTATTATTGCCATACTTTTTTATTTTATTTTACAGAACAGTAAAATTACAATACTAATATTTATGAATGTTGATGGAGATTTATTTTGGCAGAAACCCGCAGGAAGACCTCAGTGCTTCTTTGTGTTGACAACAGCAAATTTATAAATGATTCTCATTACGAATTTGGGAAGATGTTTGTCGCACGTATCACACGGTCACATGCCTTTAAAAAACTAATAAAAATGTTACTGAGCAAATGTAACTGTTTCAGCGCAGATTTTCCTTGCGCTTTGGACTTTGAACCCTGGCGCCGCGAGCTCGTTCAGCACTGTTTGAATACATGCAATTCGTGTGTGTATTTGAAAACAACATTCTGCAGTTTATTTACTAATCGTTTGAGGCCATTTCACGATTTCAATCATCACAGTAACCAGCATCAACCACCTCTTCTTCTTCTCATCGGAGACATGAGATGCAGCACTAAGCAGTCTCTGGCTGTCGGTGCTTCGTGCTTATAATGATTTTTGCGTCTTTCTCTGAGTTTTAAATGCTTCCTCACTGCCGTCATATTTGCTGCATTAGTGCGCGCCTCTATTTGATCGCGTCAAGGCATTGTTCTGTATAATTTATTTGGTCTTTTTGCTTATTTCAGTTGCCGAACATTCGGTGCATCCCTAATTATTATAATTATTTACTCTTACAGTTACGTGTTGCGTTTCTGGTCTCAAATTGTAGCTTTTATTTCTTACAAACAGAAGCAGAAACCATGGTAACTAATGAGAGCTCATAACTGAACTGAACTAAACTGAACATAACTGTGACAGAATGCAAATATATTGTATATAATTCAGTGATTGCAAATGACATGCCCACAAAACTGCCGAACTAAAAGTATTTTAAACGATCGAAAATGTGCATCATCCATTGGCATTGTCAGTAGATTTTGGCAAAATACAAAAAGTAAAATTACTTCTGTAGGTTTCCAAACACCTGCTGTATGTTATGTTACAATGGAGCAAAGCCTGTTTCCCAAACCAGGACATATATTGCTTATTATAGGACATATAGTGCATCATTACAGGAGCCATCAGGCACAAAGATGCTGAAACAAGACCTTTTAACAAAATGTCAAAGATTGTCCCCTCAGCACGGAAATAGCTCGAAAATACTAGCAAACACAGAAAATTGCATGTCATCTTGTCACCTAAAGTTTAATGGAAAGTTACAGAATAATAATAATAATAATAATAATAAAACCACTTTATTGAATTTGTTAGCAGGCTTAAATAAATTACTTCCTTTATTGTTCATTAATGACTTGCAACCTAAATGCATTAATGTTGCTTAAGTCATTTGTGTCCAATAAACTCTGAAAGCAAACAGAGCTGTATGTAAAAGACTGATGATGGCTGAATCTCTTTTTATGTATTACTTTAGATAACTGTGTTGGAAAACATGCAGTAGAGATTATAGCCTAAAACCTATGTTGCTAACGATGTTGTTTCTGCAAAATCAGATTGGTTTATAAATAATCTTCTGAATTACTGTCTTAGTGATCCCAAACTGAGAAATCACTCCACCCTTGAAAAAAGAAGAAAATAAGCATGCTTTCCCCTTCCACACATCTACCAGTCAATGTAGATCTCAGCAGAAACTGCACACTTATTACCTACCCAAAAGTGTCTGCTGTCCACACTAGTGGGTGGTAGATGGAAGTACTCAATCACTGCAAGACAAACAAGATGGTCTACTGATGTCAGGGATAAAAACGCTGGGGTTTTGATTCGAGACTTTATGAATGGATTTGTTCTTTCACGCTACGCCAGTAAATCAACTCAAATGGGTTTGTTTCATGCCAATTACACACTAAATCCAGCGAGTGGCATGCCTGCGACGATTATAAATGACCAAAGTGATGAGTATAGTGCATCCGCTGGTGTCATCAGATGATACGTAACGAAATCTTTAGAGCAGAGTTAAATAAAAAGCACTATAGTATTACAGATACTTGTGGCTTATTGAATGTTAAATGGCAGGATGCTTTTTACTCTAAGGAGTACATGTGTCACTAAAGAGAAAAATTTAGGAGCATATTTTGAGAAAAAAACTCTTAATAAAGGGATACAAGGAGACACAAGCAAAAACAACTGATTACTGTTGTAAACAGATTGTTGTGCTGATACTAGTAAAATCTGTATATTAAATAATGTGTGAAATAATGTTTGCAGTCATTCCTTCCTGTGCCGGGCAGCACCGACAAAAGCTACAAGTTTGTTTAATTAAATGCAAGATACACAGTTTATTGCATAACCACAATACCAATATTAATGATTGTGAACTGCTTTTGTCTTTGAAACATTTATTTAAAGAAATAATAGCTCTTTGAAGTTAAATCACAATTCCTGCTTTTCAAATTTAAGACCTCTTAAATAGATAACGATAATTAAGATATTTGTAATACATTTTATGATATTTAAGATTTTTAAATACCTGCAGGGACTTGTTTTGCACACAAGCTCCTTAATACATTTTACAGTTTGAACACATCATTGTGACTATTACTTTTAACTTTTGAAAAATAGCATTTGAAACAGAATGTATTATGTATCAAATGTATCAATAAATAGTATGCTACAATATTGTCAGATAAGCTTGAGCAAGTGGCGCACATTTTGAGCTTAGGAAAAAAATGAGGTTACCCAAAAATGACATTTCTATCATTTACTCACCCTCAAATTGTGCCAAACGTGTATGGAGTTTCTTTCTTCTGTTGAACACAAAAGAAGATATTTTGAAGAATGTTGGTAAGAGTGTACAGTAGCCATTGACTTCTTTAGAATTTACTATGGAAGTCAATGGTTACCGTCAACTGTTTTGAACATTCTTTAAAAAAAAAAAAAAAAAAAAACTTATTTTGCATTCAACAGAAGGAAGAAACTACCCATTGTGTGCAGTGCAGAATAACATTTTGTGTAAATGCAGTGCAGAATAACAATTTGAGCAGCTGAGTCCTTGGCCATCTCCAAGAAAAGGCTAAAAACACATCTATCTTTTTTGACCCTCTAACTCTAGCATTCTCTATTCTAATTCTATTCTATCTATTCGTTTTATTTTTTATTTAAAAAAAGGCATCTAACACTAATGTTCTCTATTCTTTTTCTATTCTATGTACTTGTTTTCTTTTTATTTATTACATGTGTGACCCTGGACCACAAAACCAGTCATAAGGGTAAATTTTTCGAAATTGAGATTTATACATCATCTGAAAGCTGAATAAATAAGCTTTCCATTTATGTATGGTTTGTTAGGATAGGACAATATTTGACCGAGATACTGTACAACTATTTGAAAATCTGGAATCTGAGAGTGCAAAAAAATCTAAATACTGAGAAAATCGCCTTTAAAGTTGTCCAAATGAAGTTCTTAGCAATGCATATTACTAATCAAAAATGAAGTTTTCATATACTTACAGTAGGACATTTACAAAATATCTTCATGGAACATGATCCATACTTAATGTCCTAATGATTTTTGGCATAAAATAAAAATCAATAATTTTGACCCATACAATGTATTTTTGGCTATTGCTACAAATATACCCCAGCGACTTAAGACTGGTTTTGTGGTCCAGGATCACATATATATAAAAAAAAAAAAAACACCTTGCTAGATGTATGGCGTTAGGCTAACCAAGACTTGTCGTAGCTCTTGCATATTATTGCTCTTTTGTTGGTTTTGATTGCTTCAATTGTACTCATTTGTAAGTTGCTTTGGATAAAAGCATCTGCTAAATGACTAAATGTAATGTAAATGTAATTTGAATTGTGATATACAGTATGCACAATATACTATGGTAAATGTAGCGCTAGATGATCCAGTGCACTATTCATACTACATACTATTTGCTTTCAAACACTGTAGACAGCATGCTATAATGAACCCTAAGAAGTAGTTACACAAGTGTATAATGTCATCTGTAGTGTTTGTGCATTTGTAGCATTAAAGGTCTGAAAATATGTGCCACAGTAAAGTCCTTCAATTGATCATCATATCAGCTACCATCTGAAATGTAGATATGCCCTAAATTCCCAAACAAATTAGGACTTTTGTAGAGCACTTGATTTTCCGTCGTCGTGTGTGTCCTTGAATCAAAGTCGGCATTCCTTTCTTCCCTTCCTATTCTGTCTTCAATCAATCCTTTAGGCGTAACGGTACCTATTTCTCTGTGTATAATTGGACTGGATGACAGCCATATTTGAAGCCAATAGATGAAAGCAGCTTTTGACAATGGAGTGTCTAGTCTGTGACATGACTTGAATGAGGAAGAGATTGCTGTGCATGAACACGGGTACGAACACACAAAGACCATGCGCACGTGAAATAAAATAAATTGGCCGTAGTACCTCTGCACACTTGTTGAGGGAAGTCTGTGGGAATACACTCGAGAAATGAAATCCATTACCATTTTCTTGCATTAAGAATGAGGCTGCACTGCATACCAAAAGACGTGCTGTAATTTCTGAGCTAGATCACAAAATACGATTGGCAAAAAAAATAAAAAAAACACTTGGACTGTAAAATTGACAAAACATTCAAAGTCAATTACAAATGCTGATTAATGTATCAGTTAGTCATATATAAAACACATGAATTAATATGTGGTAAGAAAAGTCCCCAAATGAAAAAGAAATTTGACATTACATTGCAGTAGATGAGAGAGTTTAGTGTTTAATAGCGCAACAGAAAAAAATTAAATAAACAAACAAAAAAAAACATCTTAAACACAATTTACTGCTAAAGAAGCTGTCTCTTTATAAAACTGTCATTTTGTTTTTGTTATTTTTTATGATTAAATTACTAGGGGTGTAACATACGCGTATTCGTATCGAACCGTTCGGTACACATTATAAACCGAATGATTCGTTGGACTAATACTATTACATTTGGAAAATAATAGAGCTTAAAGTGTGTGAAATATAATGTTCTCAGTGCCGCTGCGCTCAACATGGCAGCCCAAACGACTTAACAGGCAACGTGCTGTCTGCCCAGTGATATCCTCCCCTTGCTGGGTTGCGTCGAAAGACGATAATCTTGTATCGGCGATAGCCAGAGTTATTATCAAAAACATCAATTATTCGGCGTCAGATGCCGAAAGCTCGGTCATTCCGTTTTTACTTTAACTTTCTGCATAGTGAACTGACTGAGATTAAGACGTTCACCGGCATAACTCTTGCGCAAAGTTTGCACGTTGCTTATGTGATATCCACTGGCTCACCTTCATGGTTTAAAACAGAAATATTTCCTACATAAGCAATTATATTAATTTCCGAAGCAAGCAATTAACCCCCCCAGAAACTGACAATTCTACAACAATGTATTAAAAGTTTAACAAAAAAAATTTAGGACCTTATGAAATGCGTTTTATGTTTTTTGAAATTCTGTTTTATTTTTCCCAATTTCCATGTCTTCTGTTTAAATTTTTCTGGATTCTATAATAAAATTAATAAAGTAAATCAATTAAAACTTTAAACAAACTAACAATTTATTAACTGTTTCACAACAATAGGGCCCTAAAATATTATATTTTATTTTTTCTGAAATTTTGTGTTAAAACATTTTCTGGATGATTTCATGATTTAATATGAATTTATCATCAAAAACAGTGGTAGTTAAATTAAGTCACAAGACATTAATTTAATCTTAAAATATCAACCTTTTATTTTTATGGTAAACAAATTATGTTCCATTTTGTGATGTTCCATTCAGCTGCTTTTGAATGTAAAAACTCACTCATTAAAAGTGCTGCCTGATTTCGGCAGGTACTTTTTGGTGAGGTCATGGTTAAATGTGTTAATTTATCCTGCTTTTTAATAGAAAATGAATAGCACTGAATTAACATTAAATCGATAGCTCTTCCCCACACAACCTTTCAGACCACTGTTGAGCAATAGTCTATACGTGTTTGCAGTCTGTGTTGTCGCTAAGGTAACCACCCGTACCCACAAATTCACTCTCCACTCGCTGTCACTTGCATTAAAAGCATAATTTTTCCTCATGAGGGAACATTGGCGGATACACACTCTGGCTCTGCCCCCACTAGCCTTTCAGTTGAGTAAACATGATGCAGCTACTAATTTATACATTCAGTCTAGTGCACTGCTACACGGTGGTCTCCATGGATAGATCCCCTTATGAGCCATTAGTGGCAAAACCGTGGCAGAAAAGTGAGATCCATCCATTTATAAGAGCTTATGAATTACAAATTCAGAAGCCACTGATTGAAACTTTAGGTCCCGTAATTTGGGGCCACTTTAATTTGTGTTTACTTCATTTGAGATCAATAGCAACGAATTAATGATCTATGTGAATTTAAAGTAGCCTGTTGGCATTTAACGGACCGTAAATGAGAGAAAATTTTGAAATGAACCTAAAAAAAAACAAAATCAGCTTAATTGCATATTGTTTTCATGATTTCCTTTTCTGAAATGAATGTCTGCAATGAGCTTTATCTGGCTCAATTCAAAGTCCTTGATACATTGTAGGTGACAATTTTATGTGGATTTATGCAGTAGTCAGCAGCAGCATCCACAATTTACACATTAAGATAAATGTTTATATTTCTGATAACCTTTTTGAGGCTGAAACTGTAGTGGGAATCCATTACCATATTCTGCATTGAGAAAAATTTTGCATTGCAAAAACATAGCATTGTGTATATGCAATTTATAATGATGTGCACGCAGTTGAGAAAAACAGTACCTCCAAACTCCCTCTAAAAACTGACCTGGATGAATAAAAAAATAAAACAGCCAGAGCAGCATGTAGGATTCTCGAACACAGAACAGATTTTATAAAAACAATATTTGCATTATTATTCCAGTCACTTCGCTCAGGTCACAAGAATGTCACAAGATGATGGAAATGTTTGTAAAGAACTAATTTATCCTCAAGGATTTGGTGTCCTTCAGGTATTTACCTCAGTCACTGCAGCTGATTCATCTTATTAGCTCTTGTCTTACCAAATGCATAATTAGCTGCATCAGTGATTTCAGAAACTGGCTGATGAAAATATATCTGATATCATGAAGTACAGTATTTGTATGGCATATTGACACTAGATCAATATTGACAGGCAAACAGAGGCATGGGGGGGATTTACAGATCAAAACTTGATAATTTGAACTGTCTGAAATGAAGGAAACAGGGATGCACTGATATTAAAATTTTGACTGGTACAATAAGCCAATAATTATTTTTCATGTTAGGGCCAAATCTTATACTATTTAGTCTAACAGCTTCAAAATAAAAAATAAATGCATAAAAATAAAAAATAAAAAGTGAAACCAATTATATTAATTACTAGTACTGAATGAAGCCATCCTAACATTATAAAGCACAGTATAAAATAATTGTTTCAATTCAATTTGCTTAAAATTAAACAGTGTTATTCATTATTTGTATTTTAAAGGATCGACTTTAAAAACACCAAAAATAGTGAGTATTAGATGACAGCAGAGGAATACAATTATAAATTAAAAACACGGCAAATAGGCATTTAAAAATGAAAAGTCTAATATTAACCAATAAATAAATAAATAATCTGCAATTAATATCAGTCCATATGGTTCCAATATCCTGTGCATCCCTAAGGAAAATAAATAATTTTACTGTTGAGCACCATTAGCTCTACAGACATGAACAACACCTCAAATCATGCAGCTTGCTGAGGAGAGATATGATATGACTTTTTTTTCACCTACCAGATGATAATACATGGGTCAATATCACCATAGAGTGCCTTTCAACCCTCACAATACTCACAAATTTTGGTTTTAATTTCCCATTCGCTTTATGTCACATCATAAATAGTAGACACTCAAGTACTATAGAAACATATTAGCTGAGCTCCCAATTTTTTTTTTAGATAATTATGGGCCATTCTTCGAAGCATAAACCATAAGATATGTCCACCCTGTCATGGACATATATATTACTGTTAAATACGTTTTCATTGCAAAATTAGGATGCAAATTATATTTTCTGAAAGGTATGATGTCCCTTTCCTAAACAGGGTTATTTGTTTGTTTCAAATCATAAATACATAAAAGATTTTATGTAAACCATGTGTTTTTAAAGAAACTCATACAATTCACACATGTATTTATTCTTATTTGGAGAAAACTGTGATATTTGGATGCAGTTTTTTGTTTGCATGTTATTGCCCCACACCTAGCTATTGAACACACTGGATTATATAGATGTGATTGAATTATTATTTAAAATATTATTGTAAAATATCAAGATGACCGGGTGGACCAGCACATGACGGTGTGGACACATAATGCAGAACACTCAAATCATGACAAAATATGAAAATTAAACATTTATTCAACTTCTAAAAAATTATATAATAGTAATAATAAATAATATAATTACATCCTCAATCACACTGATATACCGACCCCTCCCCATTCATTTTCATTCAGTCCACCCTGTCATGAGTCTGTCCACTCTATCGAGTCTAAATGGCCGACAGGGTGGACATTTTGAGCTTCAATTAGCATATTAGCTTACAACAAACTGAGACTAGCTAAATATTTAGTCTGGTTGTTTAAGAGAATTTTGTATATTTAAACTTACATATTTTGAAAATACTGTATTCTAATCACTTCTGACATATTTTATGCCGACAGGGTGGACATGTTAAGCTTGGGAAAAGCAGCCAAGTAAGCAAACTCATACGAAGAAAATTTGTCAATTGAAAAGTCACCAACTTATTCACCTAAGCGGTTTAAATTCCCGCCACTGAAGAGACAAAAAATATGTTGTCCTGATGTCACTAAAGGGGATGGCCTTTTCTTAAAGGGGCAGATTTCCCAACACGACAGGGTGGACAACCATTCAAGGGACATGGACAAACTCTTCTTTTTTATTAAATAAAAATATTGTGTTTATTACCAAATTATCAATACACTCTAATTGAGTTTAACAAAAAATTAACAAAATATTAATAGAGAACAAAATTATTTTATTTTATGATTTGACTGTATTCTACTCTCATTCAAATTTAATGAGCAGTGCATGGGACAAAGCAAAATAACATGCATCCTCTTACACAAAACTAAAAAAAAATCTAGAAAATGTATCTAAAGAGCCAAGTAATGCTTTTGTTATGAATATAAAAACTTAGCCTAATATAACACACCCTTTCATAGTCATTTTTTATATTAAGTTATCATGGCAAATTATTTATTTATGTACAGGACACCAAAAGGCACCCTACAGTGATATTGACCCACATATGAAAACAGCCCTTAGACTTACATTAAAGGAGGGACCAGAGTCATACAGACCTTAAAGGGATAGTTCACCCAAAAATGAAAATTTGATGTTTATCTTCTTATCCCCAGGGCATCCAAGATGTAGGTGACTTTGTTTCTTCAGTAGAACACAAACGAACATTTTTAACTCAAACCGTTGCAGTCTGTCAGTCATATAATGGCAGTCAATGGGACCCACGGCTTTGAGAGTCAAAAAAACATACACAGACAAAACCAAATTAAACCCTGCGGCTCATGACGATACATTGAGGTCTTAAGACAAGAAACAATCGGTCTGTGCAAGAAAATGAACAGTATTTATATAATTTTTTACCTCTGATCCACCGCAATGTCCAACTGTCCTAAGCACGTTCACAACAGCCGGTGCGTGACGCGTCAACGTGCTCAGGCATAGTAGACGCATGCGCGGAGTGACATATATGCGCGAAAGATCGCTTCCACGCATGCGTCTACTATGCCAGAGCACGTATCATAATGTATCGTCACGAGCCGCAGGGTTTAATTTGGTTTTGTCTGTGTATGTTTTTTTGACTCTCAAAGCCGTGGGTCCCATTTACTGTCATTATATGACTGACAGACTGCAATGGTTTGAGTTAAAAATGTTCGTTTGTGTTCTACTGAAGAAACAAAGTCACCTACATCTTGGATGCCCTGGGGGTAAGCAGATAAACATCAAATTTTCATTTTTGGGTGAACTATCCCTTTAATAGAGACTTTTGGTGGACTCTTTTAACTTGTGAATGTAATCAACCATCTAACACCTACCGAGGACACCCTGCAATCTCCTAGCAACATGATCAAAACTACATAGAACTTGTTAGCAACTGAAAAACAACATTCTGGAAACCATCCAGCACAACACAGCATTAGCAAACATGCATTCAGCCTCCATTCTGGTATGTAACAAGCACATTTTCACAAACCAGTCAAAACTAATGGATAAAATTAAGCTCCAACCAACATTTTCTTTCTTGTTAAATATTGTTTCAATGAGAAATGCATCAAAATGTGGAAGTAAATGGGTGTTTTCTGTTCAAAAACCCCTACTGTTCAAAAGCTTGGATTTGTTTTTGAAGGACGTCTCTTATGCTCACCAAGGCTGCATTAATTTAATTAAAAATAATATAATATTACAATATAAAATTACTGTTTTCTATTTTAATATATTTTAAAAAATAATTTATTCCTGTGATGCAGCGCTGAATTTTCAGCATCATTACTCCAGTCTTCAGTGTCACATGATCCTTCAAGAAATCATTCTAATATGCTGAACAGTTGTACTGCTTCATATTTTTGTGGAAACCATACATTTTTTAGGATATTTTGATAAATAGAAAGTTCAAAAGAACAGCATTTAATTGACATAGGAAATCTTTCGTAACATTATAAATGTTTTGTACTTTGTACTTTTGATCAATTGAATGCTAAATAAAAGCATCAATATCTTTAAAAGAAATCTTACCGATCCCAAACTTTTGAACAGTAGTGTATGGTAGTCACATTCCCAACATAACTGAGTTTTGCAATATTTATCAACAGTGATACTTCTACAACTAAACCCAACAGTAAAGAACTGATGTTAGAGGAAGCAGGGACAATAAAAAAAAAGTGACGGCAAGAAACAAGCAGCATCTTCACACTCAGATCTCAAGGGACTTCATCCCTGACACTGTCTCGAGGCTGACAGGCCGCTGCCTCCATGTTCGTGTGCATCTGAGACGGCATAAATTTCCCATTCATCGCAGAAAGAGGCGACGAGGGACTCGGGAAGAGCAGCCACTGGTCAGAGCCGCCGGTCTTTGGATTGATGAACTGATGGTGACGGATGAGGGTAATAAAGAGCTGGATGTCCCTCCTGTTACCAGCGAGGAACCAGTATGAATCACCCATCTGAGGCCCGTACGGAGCAAGAGAAAGATGCAGAGGCCAGCCCTGCCCCCCTCGGGCACACGTATATACGACGAAACGCACACACAAACCCGGCCTCAGCAGTCATGACTTCCACAAAGCAGCAGAGCAGAACTGTGATACAAAACAACATGGTTCAAAAGAGAAGACACCAACAAAGAGACCATCATCATTCAGGTCTGAGTGAAATGATGGTGATGGGACTTACAGAGCTGTGTTTGCACTCTTTTGAAATGTTTTGTCATGATCGACTACTGTAAAAAGATGGCAAACATTTTAAGGCAATATCTGTAGGGGAGAACAGAATTGGTTGGCACAATTTTCTTTCTTCTCTGGAGGAACAAACATTACGATAACCCAACAAAAGTACAAATGAACACGTAAAGAAATAGTTCAGCCAAAATGAAAATTCTGTCATCATTTATTCACCCTCATGTGTGTGATTATCTTTCTTCTGTGCAACACAAAAGGAAATGTTAGCTAGTATGTTAACAGTGCACTTTTCCATACAATGAAAGTGAATGGCGACTAGGGTTAACTTCAAAAAAGTGGGATAAATGTGGTCCATATGACTTGCATTCAAACACAACACCCACACAATAGCTTTATGTGAATAACAACTATATTTCCTTTCTCTGAAACTCTCAAATCTGACTAAAATATGCTTATTTAAATTTCAACTGGTTATGAGTCTCATTTGGTTCAATTATGTTTGGAGTCATTGATGTCAAGCCTGGTTTGACACATCTTGATGTGCTAGATTTGAATATACGTGAATGAGATATGAGTACTGTGGCAGATATACTGTAATTATCAAGGAATAACTGAAAATTTCAATCTGTTTCTCACACATACAGTAAAAGATATTATCTGACCAGTGTTGTTTTTGTTAACTAACATTTTTAAAAATTAAACATTATATAAAAGAATAAATAAATAAAATAAATGTAATGAAAATGAGAAATGTTGCCTTGGTAAATAAGTGATATAACTGTTTAAATATGTAAAAAAAATGTAAATATTAAAATAGAAAATATTTTTTAAAGATCTAGTAAAAATTTTAAACAAAATGAAAAAGTACTAAAAATATCAGCTACTTTTAAATTATGAATAAATACTATAGTTTAGTAAATAATACTAAAATAACACTGCATTTGATTTCAAAAGACTTGGAATGTACCACACAAGTCATATTGACTACTTTTAAGGAGGGTTTTTTTGTTGTTTTTTAAGCATGACAGCCCTTGCCACCATTCAGTTTCATTGTATTGAAAAAGAGTAATGTCTAAGTTCAGCAAAACGTATTATACATGTTTCATTCACATCACAGGTTTGGAACTAGAAACCTGTAATGTGTATGGAGCTAGAAGAATTTTATTATTTAATAATTTTAATACCAATTTTATTATGCATTTATTTGTATTTTTAGGCTAACCCTAACAATTGCTTTAAAACAGACACGCTGAAATGTAGAAAATATTTTGCCATATTTTATTTTATGAAGCAAAATATGTTATAGCAAGTCGTGACTCAAAAAATATATATTTTTAAAACCAAATTAACATTTCTAGAAAAAATATACATTTATGAAATACAATTGTAACAATCTTTTATAACCGTTTAGCACTTTTTCCACTTAAAAAGCCAACTGGGTGACTTCAGATATTTTTGCTCCTCAAGTTGAATTTCTGAATCAAACATTATGGTCTGGAGTGGACCAGAAATAATATATATATATAAAAAAATAATTAATTGCGCAAGTAAATACTGTGCTAATGTGAATGTCAGAAACACTTATCACTGGTTTCTATCTCTAACAAACACTGCCATAATTTATATCTCACATTATCTAATATTTCTAATATTTCTGTTCATTTTTGGGGTTCATTTTTGACACAGCACATTTGACACAAACTGTCTTTTGACAGGTAAAAGCTTGACAGGTTTTGAATTTTCAGAATCAGAGTGTGGATCAAGAGGGCAAAGAGTCACATTTTTGTGACAGCACCCAATTAAAAACCTGAAATTAACCCTGTGCCAAATCAACATAAGTCTCCACTACTGTTCTTACAGTCAATCCACATCTGCACTGAGAAAGGTTATTAAATATGCACATATTATATATTTACATATGATTTTTGGCAGTAGAACTTTTCAGCTTTTGGTCAATTTATCAATTTTATCAGATTTACTTGACCACTGTCTGGTTGCTTTGCTATAGGTCACTGTATGGCTCTTTGAAGTTCATTTTACTTTAGTAACAATTAGAAAAGAACATGACAAAGTGATATTGTGACAACATGCAGTACAAAATATGAATCAACATCTATGTGCATGAACCAGTCGCAATCAAGACTTCAGCTGCAGACTAGGTACTTTTTGGTATGCCAAAACGTATTAATACAGTCAGCAAAAGCTGCATCACTCAAGACAACGCTCAAAAAATCCATCAACTTCAAAAACTACTGGTCATCTCTCTCCCTCTCTCAAGGCTATAAAGCCTTGCAGAAATAAGATATAAAAAACTCAAGGCTTTGCAATCTTTTTCTCAAGAGCTTTATATCTGTCAAGACAAACAAGAGAGTTCAGACCCACTTCAGCAGCTGTAAATGTTGCGTTGTGCGAGGATGATACAGTCTTACCTCAGCACAGGTCTTGAGATCCAAGTCTGTTATTCCGGAGCGATGAATCTTCTTTTGCCTATGTGAAGTATCTTCAGGCTGTTAGGAGGCTCGACATCAATAAAACATCCGTGAACTGAATAACTCTTCCTCTCAAAACGGATGGGGTTGCCATAAACCTGACCTGCATTTATAAGACAGGGCCTGCTCACTTCAAGATCTTACCAGGTAATATTAACAGAAATGCTCGTTTTATTGCTGTTTTATAGACTGTTTCATCTACAATTGTCAAAATCAGCATATTGTATTAGAAACTATCAGGAATGAGCTGTACTGGATAGATAGATAGATAGATAACAAAATTTAGTATTGTTCAATTTGTTCTTTAAACACCTGTAATGGTGGTCAATTATCATATTTTGCGTTTGTGCTTATCAACTTACCAAAACGAGACTTTTTCGCCGTAATATTTATTATCTAAAGCAAATTAAAACTGTTGTGACCGTGTCCAAATTGTCTTAAAGTCACTATGTCGCTGTTTGTTTGTATCGTCTTCTTCTCTCGCGGCTGCCTCGTGCTTTCTGTGAGTGATGATTGGCGGGAAGCGGGGCGAGTCAATTGCAGAATCATGTTGGAATTTTTATTATTATTATTAAATGTAGAATTGTACAGTTGAGTTTTTTATGCGTTTATGTAGGATACTGTTGAAGAATAAAACTTGCCACACAGCACTACTTAATTATTATTATTAAGGAGTAGGACCACAAAACTTAATTTGCCTTCATTCACATACACAGAAATTGCATGAATTATGCATACTTTGCACAATGCTTTAGCACTTAACAACTCGGGAAATGAAAAATAAAAATGCACTTTTTTATTTTTTTATTTACTTAACAGAAAACAATAATGATCATAATTATGTTGTATATAAATTTAGCGTTGTTGATCTGTTGATTAAATTATCTTGCCAGAATATGCTTTTGGAATATCATTGATAAAATATTATAAAACATAACATGTGCACCTAATGTGCATCCTATCCTCTTTATTTTGTCCCAATAGCACCTAACAAAAAAAAAACTTAGTACAGCAATAAGAAAAAAAAAAAAAATGTAATTGCGTTCATATTGTTCTTACCAAAATCCCTTCAATGCAGGTCCATATTAATTATTTGATAGGAATGAAAACAAGGCTGTGAGGGATATAAGTACAGTGTGTTCAATGGATTGTACTGTAGTTTAACAACATACCAACTGTTCAGCTGATGTAATATGTAATATCTAAAAAAAAAAAAAACTTTCATCAGACAAAAACTTCATGAAACACTTTGAAAGTTTTGAAAAATGCATGTAATCTAGGACATTGGTTCAGCTCATTCCATTGTAAAGATTGTAAATCTATACCTCGCAGCCTCATTTTCGTCCATGTAAATTTCAATATGGTCTAAGGTGTGTGTTTTCCAAACAAGAAGGCACTTCCCAAGAGAAGCCCCATTGTGGGAGTTCCACAGGGCTCGCTGCTGGGACCATTACTCTTTCCTGTCTACACTCAGACATTTATAGATAGCTCTGAATTGTCATTTAATTGCATGGCTTCTCTTATCACTGGTGTGCTTATGACACTCAGCTGTACATGTCCCCTTCTGTCTCGATGTCTGCAATCTCTGTATCCCTGACTGGCATATCAAACTCAGTCTTAATCTTGACAAGACTGAGATCTTCTTTCTCTCAGCTGAGACCCTCAGCAAATCTCTCTTTATCGCTGTCACACAGTTGTTGCCTCTAGGTGTTTAAAAATTCATAGTGTTTTTGTTGGGATCCTATTATGATGACTGCCCTGTCCTGCTACATTATGCAGTACAATAAAAGGAAAATAAGTTCCTCCCTTATCCACAATCTACTCCTTTTCTAAGCTCTAGTTATTTAAAAGCTGAACTGCTACTACGTATATTTTTGTCCTTCCTGCCATATCCCCTGAGAATATCCAAAACACCCTCTTTTTTTATTTAGCCTCTGGACGAAATGTCACAATAAAAACCAGATTAGGTCTCTATACAGGCTACATATTTTTTTGTCTTACATATATACCAACTATATTATAGTATTCCAACTAGTATTATGTATACTAACTAAACTTTGGGGTCAGTAAGTTTTTTTAAAGAAATTAATCGTTTTATCCAGCAAGTATTAAATTGATTAAAATTGGCAGTAAAAACATGTACATGCTCTTCCTTTGAGCTTTGCTTATCTATTTATCATAAAAGTATGAAGAAAAAAAATCTTGGTGTCTTGGTTTCCACAAAATATTAAGCAACACAACTTATTTCATCATTGATAATAATAAGAAATATTTCTTGAGCACCAAATCAGCATATGTGCATCATGTGACACTGAAAACAGAAGTAAAATATGATGAAAATTCTACTTTGTCATCACAAGAACAAATTTAATTTTAACATATGAAAACAAAACTGTAAATCGAAAAAAATATTTTTTCACAATATTACTGTTTTACTGTAGTTTTGTGTGTGTGCTTTCTTTTGCAGTCATACTGTCTCCTTACTGGCCTCATTACTGTCTTCTCAACAATGCAAGAAGGTATGACTTTTGAGGAGACCGTTCAAAATTCACTTTGTATCCAGGAACATCTTGCAACGTTGGCAAATATCTTTGTCCCAGTTTGCGAGGGATTTCACAGACACGTTTGAGAGAGTTGTGAGTCTGTCAACTTCTGAACACCCACCATTTCACTGTCCTCTCGGCCCACCGGAGGTTCTGCAGATGAGGATTGCTCAGTTTCAGCAGTTTTATCAGACATGCAGGCCCCTCATTGTTGTCCAGAGATTACAGCTGTGGAGGAGGTTTGACTGACAGGGTCTGGCCTAAGGTGCACCCAGGAGAATCAAGAGGAGGATTTACAGTGACTGCTCCAGCTTGTATTTCCCTCTCCATTCTCTCCTGTCAGGGCTTAGGTCTATGATACAGTCAAGAAATAGTCCGCATAATTTAATGGAGTCTCCCATTTTCTCTCACTATTTTTGTTCTTGGAGTGGTAGAGCCACCATTACTTCCATTTTAAAGGTTAACAAGAGGATTTGAGATTCTATCGCATTGTTTATGTGGCATTTCAAGTGCAACACGTATTCATTTATTATAAAAAAAAATTCTTAACATAAATTGGGTTTTGGACAGGGCTTTAAAAAAAAAATGAATGAAAACGAAGTGGTCCTTGGTTCAAAATCGTTTGTGAGACCCAAATCTAGACCATCTGAGAGCCAGAAGACAGTGATTGAGTATTAAGGTCACCTGCTTGTCCACTACGAGACAAGGATGTATAATGAACAACTGTGGTCACAGACACATTTTTCAAGAGTTAGGACACAATTAGTTCAGAGCTGAAGGGAAGGGACCATCGAAATTTAGCTGTGGACTGAAGCATATACTTGGGCCCTGCCATTTTGGCCCCAAAGCATTTTGAATACATTGAGACAAGAATAATACACCATCTCATTCCGTCTTTAGTTTCAGTCACTACAATATAAGCCACCACAATTTCTAGCATTTTTCTCTAAAAGTTTTGCTCTTTGTGAATGAAAGTGATTGAAAGTGATATAATTAATATTTATATTTAATATTAATATTAAAATATAAAATGTTTCATCAGCTGTGTGTGGTTGCACAAAATATGGTATCTTATTTCTGCCACATATGAAAAAAAAACTATTTTTGGTAAATCATTTGTTATATCATGATTATGACAAACAGCTATAATTGTAAGATAAAAAGTCAAAACTGAAATAAAAGTCATGTAATTATGACTTTAGTCAAAATTAAGATACGCCAAGTCATAATTATGACATAAACGGTCAAAATTATGACAAACTAAGTCAGAACTATAAAATAAAAAGTCACAATTATGAAAAATGTCAACATTTTACATAGTAGTCAACAGTTTTATAATCTTCACTTTTTATCTTAGAATTATGATTCATAATTTTGACTGTCAAAATTAGTCCCAAAAAAAAAAATCACAATTATGACATACCATGTCAACACTTTTTTAATTGTCATAATTTCTACATATCTCAATTCAATGTCACAATGACTTTTTATCTCAATATCTGTCATTTAATATTTTTCTCATAATTATGTCTATTTCTTGTGACTGTTTATCTCAGAATTATGATTTAGTACTATCTCAATTTTGCCTATGTCATAATTACTACTTTTTATTATTAGAAATGATCAAAGCATGTTTTTTTGTTTCTCATGTGGCAGAAATGGGATTACATACCAAGTAAAATTGATTAAATATATTAATTCAAAAGATTAGTACCTGACATACAAGTGAAATCTGCCAGGATTAAAAATCCTTATCTAGTAATCATGAATCACGAATGAATGATGAAAAGGTCATGAAAAAATGAAAATTGGTCAGAATGTTTACCTTGACTTTAAGGACTTTGGGAGGATTAATAGGGTGTAAATACATTTTAAAAACAAGAACAGCATTGGGCCCAGCAGTTTTATTAAGGTTTCTGTAGGTTTTCTAGTATAATTAAACCATGCATGTATATTTTTGTATTCCTTGTAAAATTGTATTCAAGGCACCAGAGAGGACACCCGAGCACCGCAATCACATTTAAAAACTGCATTATTAATGGCAAATGGCTTATCCTATGAAACGTGTCCTTTTCGCCTGCACCTAAACTAATATGGAACAACCTATTCATCTTGGCACCAGAGACAAAGGTAGGTTTCAAATCCACAGCAAGCTTGATATTTAATTTCACGTGGTGAATGTAATTACGTGAAGAAATGATACCGTGCCCTGGATTAAATCAGGGAGTTATTGAGAGTGCCTGTAATTTTAATTCTGTTAGGATGATATTACAGAAGACCATCTGAGAAACTATTATATCATGGCATGAGAGAATACTGCCACTTTGTGGCACATAAGGGACAAGCATGCAGAGATTCAATATATATAAATATATACCATTTGAAAGTTAGATTAAATTGATTAAAAGTAACTGTAAATATTTTATAATGCTACAAAAGACTTTTATACAAATAAACTGTCTATTCATTTCTAAACTTTGGATTAAAGAGTCCTGAAAAACAAATGTATTGCAGTTTCCACAAAAAACAACACTGATAATAATCAGAAAGTGACACTGAAGACTGGAGAAATGATGCTGAAAATTCAGCTTTGCATCACACAAATAAATTATATTTTAAAACATACAGGTGCATCTCAGTAAATTAGAATGTTGTGGAAAAGTTAATTTATTTCAGTAATTCAACTCAAATTGTGAAACTCGTGTATTAAATAAATTCAATGCACACAGACTGAAGTAGTTTAAGTCTTTGGTTCTTTTAATTGTGATCATTTAGGCTCACATTTAACAAAAACCCACCAATTCACTATCTCAACAAATTAGAATACTTCATAAGACCAATAAAAAAAAACATGTTTAGTGAATTGTTGGCCTTCTGGAAAGTATGTTAATTTACTGTATATGAACTCAATACTTGGTAGGGGCTCCTTTTGCTTTAATTACTGCCTCAATTCGGCGTGGCATGGAGGTGATCAGTTTGTGGCACTGAGGTGGTATGGAAGCCCAGGTTTCTTTGATAGCAGCCTTCAGGTCATCTGCATTGTTGGGTCTGGTGTCTCTCATCTTCCCCTTGACAATAAGATCAGGTCAGGCGAGTTTGCTGGCCAATCAAGCACAGTAACACCATGGTCATTTAACCAGCTTTTGGTACCTTTGGCAGTGTGGGCAGGTGCCTGGAAAATGAAATCAGCATCTCCATAAAGCTTGTCAGCAGAAGGAAGCATGAAGACCTGGTTTCCAAATGAAATGCTAAATTTACTTTCATCTGAAAAGAGGACTTTGGACCACTGAGTTCTTTTTCTCCACATCCCAGGTAAGACGCTTCTGACATTTAGAAGGGTTTAGAAGTGGCTTGGTAGCCCTTTTCCTGAAGACGTCTGAGCGTGGTGACTCTTGATGCACTGACTCCAGCTTCAGTCCACTCCTTGTGAAGCTCTCACAAGTGTTTGAATCAGCTTTGCTTGACTGTATTCTCAAGCTTGCAGTCATCCCTGTTGCTTGTGCACCTTTTCCTACCCTAATTCTTCCTTCCAGTCAACGTTGCATTTAATATGCTTTGATACAGCACTCTGTAAACAGCCACACCTTTCAGTAATGACCCTCTGTGACTTACCCTCTTTGTGGAGAGCGTCAATGTTCGTCTTTTGGACCATTGCCAAGTCAGCAGTCTTCCCCATTATTGTGGTTTCAAAGAACAAGAGATACCCAGAATTTATACTGTAGGGATGGTCATTAATTGAAACTCAAATGTAAATATTCTAATATTTTGAGATACTGGTTTGTGACCTTCATGAGCTGTAAGCTCTAATCATCAAAATTAATACAAAAAAAAAACTTTTGAAATGTTTTACTTTACATGCAATGAATCTAAAATATATGAAAGTTTCACTTTTTGAAATAACTTACAAGAAAAAAAATGAACTTTTTCACGACATTCTAATTTATTGAGATGCACCTGTATTCAAGTAAAAACACTTATTTTATAGTGTAAATGATATTTCAAATTTTTACTGTATTTTACTGTTTCAGCTTTGGTAAACACAGATGCTTTTAAAAACATGGATGCAAAATACATAACTGTTTAAAGTTGCTATACAAAATTTGATTGAGGATAAATGTTCTTCTGAGGTTTCATGAGATTCACTTCTGAAAAGAATTAAGTTTAGCAATTAAAGTCAAATTCATTTAACATTATACCAATTTTTGGTGTAATTTTACAAAGCATTCATTCTTAACCAACAAACAGACACAGAGTCTCTCCTGTGGGTTTTATGTATTTCTTTTAATTACACATTAAATAAGACTGATGAGATTAATGGGGGAAAAAGGATTGGGTTGCATTTATAAAACCATGCAGATCTGAGAACAGCTTTCCTCATCCTAATAATCACATTCACCGAAACATGACCGATGCGAAAGACGACCTCAGATCGGCACTCTCATAGACATTAACACATGACCCTTAATTACAATTAAGTGTCATTCGATTCATTAAACAAAAAAAACAAAAACAAAAAAAGCACAATTTACAAAATAGTAATCTTTCTTATCACAACCGTACAAAGGCTGTTAAAACAAGGTCCATGTATACGTGAACCATTTTATCAACATTTGCAATTGGCACACAAACAGACAGAGAACATTTCAGAAACGATTCAAAACATATCTAATGACTTTGCTACTCACGTTACAGACGGCTAGTAAATGATTTTAAAGGGAAAAGAAATCACCCAAAACACTTTAACTTTGCATAAGAGCAGACATCCTGATTTATTTCCTGTTTAGATTTCTCTGTATTAGTCAAACTGTGATATAGAAACAATTAGAAAAACAAACTAGTAATGGTTAAGGACGCATGGTAAAACAGCTCACCGAAGGTTTTCAAGCAACATTCTGCTCATATATTGGAAATCTCCTAGAAATGACATCATCTCATGACATCACAAATATTGCCACACAAAATAAATCTTTATATCACTCTCTTTGGTTTGAGTGATGGCTGAAAATCTGCCCTCCAGAACTAAGCGAGCCACATTTTTACCATAGTATACTATTCACGACTGACTCTTGGGAATTTATGCGTTCAGCTTCGAGTCGACTAGAATTGGGCTTCTAGAACCAGAATGTCTTGATGGTTGATGGCAGCATAAACAAACAAGGCATTTGTTTTCTTCCCTTTTTTAACATATTTGCATCACAAAAACTAGTGGTACAGTAGGTTATATTCGCTAATCAAAATTTAACAAAA
Organism: Schizothorax lantsangensis; assembly: GCA_027422415.1. Lineage (NCBI taxonomy): Eukaryota > Metazoa > Chordata > Actinopteri > Cypriniformes > Cyprinidae > Schizothorax > Schizothorax lantsangensis. The sequence continues at coordinate 10,447,045 of CM049854.1, read as the reverse complement.
ACAATTCAACGTAATTACTCCGACTTCTAAGGCGCTGTTTGGCTGGGCACAAGAGGGTAAATATTCATACGTCATAAAAATCCTCCTCTGAGTGCAGAAGTGAGGTGTCCGCTAGTGTAGATCCTTACAGAAAAGAGATTCGAATTATTACACTCCCTGGAATACTTGAATATCTGCAGCTCTATATTTTTTAGTCAAAATCTGCTGTTTTAAAAAGTGATTTTTCACTATTACTTACAACAGGATCTGCATTTTCCATGGGTTTAAATAAAAGATGCGTGTTATAAGAGACAACTTTGTGCATCAAAACAACTCCTTTCCTGATTTTTTTTTTTTTAAATAAAATAAAAAGTACTTGGGTTTTCTAAAGTCAATGAATTTGCGTCAGCTGAATGTTACATTTAGTCAAAAATAACGTGCACAATACACGGTAGTATTTACGAGAAGCCAGCAGAGGTTCAGGGAGTGCACACATTTCCTAAAAACAAATGTACACAAACGTTTTGACTGTTATCGCTTTCCGAAAAGAAAATGTAGCCCGAGCAGCTTGAACACGCTGTCTGTCAGAAACGTAATATACCTAATACATAACGCATGAGTATAAATTTATTCTTCACTCCCTGAAACTGACAGGTGCCTTTTATAAAATGCAGATCACGATCTTCTCAGTTGTTTAAAAACTTTAAAATATTTCATTTTTCTCTCAACAGATTTTGACTTCTATATAAACCTTCATGAACTTAACTGAAAATATCACAATGGCTTTGTTGAAACAATAGCGCCTGTTTGGACCAACTGAGAAAATCCTTTCTACACAACAGTGGCTATTATACAGTATTCAACGAATTACCGTTCCCTGGAAGTTTAAAGAACAAAACACAGCATGCAAACAGGGAAATAAGGTTAACGTGGTTAAGATTTCACCATATATACACATTACCATGGCTTTTGAAAGAGGGCGCGTTAATCCGACTACAATGGAAGTTCACATGCAGGCTGTTTTTGGAAGTCTGGGGCATCCAAAGGCAGGGTCATACACAGTGATAATGTATCAAAACACCCCCTGAAAGTGTTGGTCCTAAAAAAGTAATTCCTCAATGTTTCAGTTCCTGTAAAATCAAGTGACTCACATGCAAATTTCCCGCCTAAACGGCTACATGGCTAGTTCTCTCTCATACAGCACACCAAAAACTTGTTTTCAAGTCCACACCTTTCTTTACAAATCTGCTAAACTACTCTAAACCAACTGCAAAATAACACCAGTTCTGACAGCCCACCCGATAAAATAAGCCATAAAGGTGACCAACACTTTGGGGCAACTGGCACCGAACGAGAAGTAAAGCTTAGTTCTTTTAAGAAAGCAAGTAGAATAAGTTTCCATTCTGTATTCTGAGGCGGCTAATAATTTAGTGTAATGTACAAAATGCAGTTGTGGAACTTTTTTTTTTTTTGAGTCTATAATGACAGGAAAGGCTTGTTCACATTAATACACATTTTGTTTTGGATTTCTTCTTTTTCTTCTTGCCTTCCTTGCTCATCTTCTCCTTGTGTTTCCGGATTTCTCGGACTAGAGTATAAAACGCGTCGTCCACACCCTTCAAAATAAAGGGAAAACAAGAACTGTAGGTGATTATCTAAAGCATCAAACACTATAACAAAAAAGAATGACTTTTCACAGATCTATGCCCAACTTTTGCTGCCATATACCAAACATTAGCCACTTAACATTAAAACTGGCCACAGATAAGTGTTAAAAGGCCATCTTCACCAATCCTGAATAGTGAAATAAAAAAAAAAAAAAAAAGTTAGAAATGAACAAGAAATGGTTTTAGTTAAGAGTGTGAATCTCACAAATAAATGGTCATATTCAGTCCCAAAATCAAACAAAAATGGTGTATGTATGTATGTATGTATGTATGTATGTATATATATGTATATATTAGTAGGAACTTTTTGTTTTGCATTGTGACATTTTCATGACATTCAAGCACACTTCCCCTTTCAAATGCTTAAAAAAAAAATTATATTTCTTAAATTAAATTTTTAACGTAAACTCACCACTATTAATAAAAGAACAAACTTTCAGTCTGGAAAGTGATTTTTTTTTTTGCTAATTTTATATAAAAGAAAACATTATTTAAATTCAGTACAACTAATACTACTAACAAAATATATATAAAAATATTTTATTACAATTAGCATTAATTACTTTAAGTACAACACATACTACATACAAATACACAATGTACACTGTGGCATGTGTGATTATATGTCACAATGCTAAATCTCTTTTCAGTCCTAAAAATAGGCTTCTTTTTTATGAAAAGTAATTTTGGGCTGAAATATGACCTGGATATTTCTTTGACAGATTGTGAGATCCACCCAAGAACAGGCGTAAAGTGCTGTACAGATGTCATACCCCACAGCTGGGCTGCAGACGGGCAGCGCTTCAAACTTACCCCTCTCACATCAAAACACATTTTTTAAGCTTGATGCATTGTGTCGTCTTTTCTTCTTTACTGAGTTTTCTCAGCCGGTATTGCCTGATCTCCCGTACCAGAGTATAAAAGGCATCTTCCACTCTCTGCAGTGCAAAACACAACTCCCTTCAGTGTTAAGAAACGCACAGCGGTCATCACTGAGAAGGGGAAACAGTCCCAGTTGGATTTCGGGAACCAAGTGGCAAGTTTTCCACATAGTGTTGGCACAATTAATATTAACGTTTTCTTTTGATTATTTCTGGGAATTTGGAAGGAATTTGGCATAATCAAGTTTTTACATCAGCTTTTTCACAAAAAAAGCCAGGTTATTCCATGGGGTGTCATTTTTTGCAGCATCTTCACACTTGGAAAACATTTTAAGAGTTTCTCAATTAGTAATGTCCCTAAACATACATATAAATACATAAATATAAAATAAACAAAGATAAGAGAATTCAGCTTACAGCCAGAGAGGGAATTGTGGGTATTGAAGACAGCGCTAAGGTGTCGGCGGGTAGCATGTGAGGCTCGAAACAGAGAGAAAAGAAATTAATTCAGGAGCTTTTATTACACCCCAGCACCACAAGGAGTTGTGATTTGAGCACTGCAGAGGGAGGTTTGCCCTGATATTCAACGTGACAGATAGAGCAGTTCAATATCCCCAACTGATTTATAGTGATTAAACCCCTGATCAATCAATCCAAATAGCATTCTTTGCCATTAAGATATTAATTATTGAAATCAAACACAGACAAATTATAATGAACGCACAAGAGAGACCAGGCACAAACCCAGAGGCAGATCAGTTGTGTTGTGTGATATGACCTGATTGATTATTCATAAAGCCCGTCAGAATGAACTCATGCATAAACCCAGAGGAAATCAACAGGACGCAATGACCAGCTTTCCTACAATTCTACACATTTCAACTGCCTTCAGCTGGTGTGTGAATGTCACCAAAACTATGTCTAAGTCACAATAACCTCCTAGAAAAAAAAATTATCAAATAGAATACATTTATGCAATAAGACTTTTTTAAAATGTAATAAATACAAATAGCAATTAGGGGGTGTAACAATACACTGTTCATTAGACGTTATTGATCTCATGATACAATACTTTCACAATAATTTAAATACAGCCTAAATAGAGTTAGAATTTTACCTTTTTATTATTGCTTCTAAAGACATATTATAAACAGTTAACAAAAAGTACTGTTCATTAAAATGCTACATTTTGGCATTACATCAGGGGTGGACTTGGTCCTGGTCCCTAGTGCACAGGGCGATGGTGACACCAGAATAGAAATGTATTCTATAGAATTAGAATTTATGATTCTGCTCAACTGAAAACATTAAATTATGTTAGACACATATTCTAGTGCTCTGTCCCCGATTACATACAGTGCTGCTTGAAAGTTTGTGAACCCCTGGCAGAATCTGTGAAAATGGGAGTAATTTTAACAAAATAAGAGAGATCATACAAAATGCATGTTTTTTATTTAGTACCGTCCCCGAGTAAGATATTTTACATAAAAGATGTTTACATTTAGTCCACAAGACAAAAAAATAGCTGAACTTATTAAAATAACTCCCTTTAAAAGTTTGTGAACCCTTGGTTCTTAATACTGTGTGTGGTTACCTGGATGATCCACGACTGTTTTTGTTTTGTGATGGTTGTTCATGAGTCCCTTGTTTGTTCTGAACAGTTAAACTGAGCACTGTTCTTCAGAAAAATCCTCCATGTCCTGTGGAATCTTCAGTTTTCCAGCACATTTGAACCCTTTCCAGCAGTGACTGTATGATTGTGAGATCCATCTTTTCACACTGAGGACGATTGAGGGACTCAAACACAACTATTAAAAAAGGTTCAAACATTCACTGATGCTCCAGAAGAAAACACGATGCATTAAGAGCCGGGGGGTGAAAACTTTTGAACAGGATGATGTCCAAATTATTCAGTGTGAAAAGATGGATTCAAAATAAAGTCACTGAAGGGTTCAAATATGCAAAAGATCTGGAAAACTGAAGAATCTGCAGGACATGGAGGATTTTTCTGAAGAACAGTGCTCAGTTTAACTGTTCAGAGCAAACAAGGGACTCATGAACAACCAACACAAAACAAAAGAACAGTCGTGGATCATCCAGGTAACCTCACACAGTATTAAGAACCAAGGGTTCACAAACTTTTGAATGGGGTTATTTTAATAATTTCAGCTATTTATTTTTTTGTTTTGTGGACTATATGTAAACATCTTTTATGTAAAATATAGATTTTACATAAAATATAGACTCAGGACAGTACTAAATAAAAAATAACATGCATTTTTTGTGATCTCTCATTTTGTTAATCACTCCCATTTTCACAGATTCTGCAAAGGGTTCACAAACTTTCAAGCAGCACTGTACATTTAAATAGTTTGAAATATTGTATTTTATTAAATGTAATTTTTTTTTTTTAAACAACATAGAAGGTCAAATGTGTGAGCTTCAGGATTTACCATATTTAATGTGCCATATTTAATTAAATTCATCTAAACTTTCATTTTGGGTGAACTATACAGATTGTCATTATCCATGATACATATGGTTTCATTTTTGTATTGCGACGTTTAGTGACAATTTGTTACACCCCTAACAGTGGTACTTTTTAACCAGCAGAAAAAACAAAAAAAAACAATAATAATACAAACTAAATTAATTAATAACAAATTTCTATAATAATATCTACTTTATTTTGAATTTGGGTTGAAATGTGACCCAGACATGTTCTTGAAATGCTTTACAACTGAACCTTAATAGCTGTATATATAATCTGGTTATAGTCAACTTTTATTACAGATTTTAAAACCATATTTAACACCATAATGCATTAACATGACACTAAAGACAACATGAAATGGAATTTACAACTCATTTAACTTCCATAATGATGCATTTCTGAGCAAAATAATATTGTGGGGCAGAAAAAATTGGGGTAAGTTTATGCATCAGAATGTGATTGAATCCTAATTTATACTGTGATATTATAAACTCATTTTAATTGTGGCCTTAGTCGTGTCAGCGTTAACAGTTTCAGAAGTGGATAAACATTTATGGAAAACAAATGTATTTTTTAATAATGATGAACAGTGCACAATAAGACCAAGGACATTTATTTTAAAATATAGTTGATTTTGATTTCATGCTGTCTTTAAATCAGTCAAAATAAAAGTCTTTCAATGTGAAAACTTTTATTTTCATTGATGTATCAAACATGCTTGTATTTAGTACACGACCACCAATGTTTTCCATACCTGTCTCGTCTTTGCTGAGGTCTCTATAAATGGAATGCCGTAGCTACGTGCTAAATCCTGAGCCTGCTTTGTGTCCACACTGCGGGAAGGAAGATCACACTTATTCCCCACCAGGACCATGGGGACGTCCTCAGAGTCCTTTACTCGCTTTATCTGCTCTCTGTCAAAGCACACAGAACATTGCACGTCTATATTAATTTGACTTTGTGAGGTGTTTTAACCCTTTACAGACCTGATTCTGCAGGTTATGGGAGTGCACACCACGCAGTGTATACCTGTAGTGGTGAATGTCCTCAAAGGACTTGGTGTTATTGATGGCAAAGACACAGAGGAAGCCCTCTCCTGTCCTCATGTACTGATCCCTCATGGCGCTGTACTCCTCCTGACCTGCAGTGTCCAAGATGTCCAGGAGACACGTCTCCCCGTCAATCACCACCTGCTTCCTGTAGGAGTCCTGCACAAGAGAAAATATATTTTGAGCATATTGATCAGTATATGAATCCCAAACTGTACTGGTTCTGTAATATCAATTTAATCACAATACTTAAGCCTAAAATATCAAAAAATTATAATAAAAACCTGACATTTGTAAAAAGACATTGTACTTGTAGGCAAAAATTGTATCTGAGTTTTAAAGTGTAGATTAAATCTAGCAAAATGGTGTGCAAGTTACGGCTGTCAAATTGGCTGAAAAACTAAATTCGAATTTTGTACTAAAATATTATCAATATTCAAATTATATTCAAAGTTAAAAGGCATCATTTCTTTTAGGGAGGAAAAAAGATTTTGGCTTCTCTCCCGAGGCCAGAAGAGGGCGCATCGAGCAAAATATTACTAATGCATGTTTCTTCAAAACAACAAAAAACAAGACTATCTTTGAAAAAAGGTTCATAATATTAAAATAAAGTTTAAACCATATATAATTACGTTGCTTAAACAATTAGAAACAAAAAGCATAATGTATGTATGCGTAGTTTAAAACCAAGAACCGAAAACCAATCACAAAGAGGAGGCTACTTTTTTTCCATTTAAAAACATGATGCAGAAAAACCGCCAAAAAGTCACGAGACATGTTTTTTAAAAGTTGAACTTACATTAATTTTACATGGCTTTCTAAACATGCAGTTCTCTTGTGCGAGATGCGAGTGCAACGGTGATAGATGTCCCTCTAGAAAATTCGATAAATATACATTCTGTGTGAACGGCTTGGTTCCAGTTTTGACGTAAACAACATCGCCGCATTGATGTTCTCTTTTTCCACAATATTTTGAATGTGCAGCGCCGCATCCAGTGGGTTCAACTGGATAGGCTAAAAAAGCATTATAACTGCAATGACACCTACATCGTCATGGCATCTTGTGCGCCACTGATAAGGCTGACTGACGCACACCTACAATTCGAATGCAACGTTTTTGCATTCGAATATGGATTTCTTTTAAATTCGACAAATATTCTAAATTCAACATTTTTTGACACCCCTAGTGCAAGTCAAAATTACATTAAAATTAGAACGATTATTTACAGCATTTTCATGCATGCTCTTGGTCTTAATTCATCGGCGAACATTATTCCAAAGACAATTTGTCTCCGTAATCAAAACATCTAAAACAAAATCTGTTAATACCTTCAAAACCTCTACAAACATTAAAAAAACAACTATAAAACAAACATAAAAAAACCTACAAAATCTAAAAACAAACTAACAAAAAAAAAAAAACTACCAACAAACACCTAAAACTACAACATCTAAAACTAAAAAAACAAAACCACAAAACAAGCATCTAAAACTACAAAAGAAAACTACAACCAAAAAAAATAAATAAAAAAAAAACACTTTAAAACAAAACTACAAATACATCTAAAAATAACTTCAAAAACAATTGCAAAAACATCTACAGACCAAACAACTACACTTTTTAGTCAATTTTTAGCCCCCCAAAACACACACACAAGTTAAGCACCAAAGAAAAGCAAGCAAACAAACAAAATCTTATTTGGCATTATGCAAATTTGCAATCTAAACTTAGACGGGTGCCAAGCCAGAAAAGTGAAAGGCAAGAGACACAATGGCCTTCAATGTGGAATCCACCTTTTAAACCAGAATAACCGGATCGCACCGTTGAATCTTTAACAGTAGATTTTTTTGCATATTCACATATGGGTGAGTTTCACAGATTGGTGTGGCAGTAGAAAGTGAGTGTCCTGACAGCGCTAGAGACAGAGGTACACATGCCTCACCTCTATAGTTGGGTCGTATTCATCCACAAAGTGGTTCTGGATGAGTTGGATGGTGAGAGCGCTCTTGCCCACGCCTCCAGCCCCCACGACCACCAGCTTATATTCTGTCATTCTTCACCTGCAATAGAAAAAAAGTGAAAATCACTGAGCGGTTAAAGACTTTTTCTGCTTCAGCTTTAATGTACTTACCAGACTTCAAATAATTGTCAATCGACTTACGCTATTATCCAAAGCGACTTACAGTTCACTAATTACAGGTTCAGTCCGCTGGAGTAACCTAGGGTTAGACTAACTATGTTGCTCAAGGGTGAAACTGTGATAGGTCAATAATAAAAATACTTTTACGTTTTTTTTTTTTACAACTTTTCAGCTACCAGCCCAGATGTTTAACCATTACACCACAGCACCCAACAATTATGCAAGACTGCGAGGGTTTGTGTCACATTGACATTTACTTAAAATACCCAAAATAACCGCATATAAAACATTAAACACTCCTCAACTTTACCATATCTTACTATTAAAACTATTTACAACTATAACTAATCCGTTTTAAATATATTTACAGAAATAATCATTATGGAACTGAATCAGCTGATCCACAAAAGAATACTACAATTCGCTTCTGCTTGAAATTACATTGTTATAAATAAGATTATATATAACATTTTATTGACATCTTAAATTACAAGTCTATATCCTTATTCATCTTTAATGTTACCTTATGGTTATGCTGTAATAGATTTTCCTCACTACAACTAAAAAGTCCAGTTAAATAAACTGATTCCATGCATAACAGATGATAGAAAACCATGATTTCACATGTTATGAATTTATGTATTATTACATGATGCTACTATATAACTTTACCTTGTGTATAATCATTATATCACTTTTCATTACTGTAACTCAAAACCGATTAATCGACAGTAAACAATCAATTCAATAAGTGATACACTAGCAGAATAAAATAATTTAACAATTTTAAGTTACATATCTATAGGTTAGTCCTCTGTTAGACCCTTTTACTTTGATTTTTTTTCTTTAAAATATTTTAAAATCGAATAAGTAAAAGACTCATTCGACATTAAAGCTATGTTTTTACTGACTACCAAGTATTTTATGTACCTTTTTGAGGTTAAATGATTTACGTATGATATAATACAGTGTGATTTAGATTTTAACTCGAGTTAAATAAAGTTAATCGTTAATAAGTATAATTAAGCGCCATTGTATCAGGGCCCGAGCTCACTTGGGCGTGAGATGACAATAACACACTGGAACAAAATATACACATACAAAAGCTCACATATAACCAATTCTTATCTTTATCACTATTTGACTGTTAGTGACTGTAAATACACACATTAAAACAGCTTTTCTATTATTTTTACCTCTGGGTTTGTTGCAAGTTCCGCGTCTGAAAAGCCTCTAAAGCGTTTATCATGACCTTGTCATAACGTTATTATCCGTTTAAACAGCGTGTATAAAGCCGCATATATCCGTTGACAATCCCGTTAGAGTGTTTCTAACCGAAAACCGACAATTTCATACGGAATAGAGATGAATTTTGTCTGTCTATGCTACATGGCCTGCGCTCGGAGGCTGTTTTTTTATAAATATGGGCGGACACACTGTTGCGTCCTGCTAAATGATCACTTACCCCAAAATAACAACGGTTTTCAGCTGTTTACGATTATTTTCAGTAGGTGGAGGAGGTTAAAAGGACGAGTAATACACAGTCGAACAGCCCCTTCCGAGCATCAGCATGCATCTTGCATTATAATAGACGAAACGTCTGTAGGTGTCCTTTCAGTGAGATGTGCTTGATCAATAACTGACCGATAATCAACACTGGTAATTCCAGGCTATATATGGTTATACGACGGATAATAAATGCACTTTAGTTTACAGTGTAGTAGCACAGGAGAATGCGCTACGACATATTCGATACTGGGCAAAGACCGGCTTTTAACAAACGCTGCTTGCTGCTTAAATAGGTCCTAAATATAACCGGAACGTGTACGTGCGCACGTAATCGCGTATGTGGAATCTTATTGGCTGTTTCAGCTGTCAGTCAGAATTAAGGTTTTGCATACGGTGTGCAAGGAGCCAATCGTCTACGGTTATCAACAGAATTACTCGACCTAGATGTTTATTGTTTGGCTTGATACTTTACTTTATACGTTTTTTTCTTTGCCATTTAATGTAAATATAGTTAACAGATACACACAATTGTGAAACAAAGCATACAAAGTGAAAAAATAAAAAAGTTATTTTAGTGCTTTTTCTTTCATAAAAAATGTCAAGAGCGAAAATATCGGTATATTTGCATTTGTGTATTTACAGTTTGTGAAGAGATGCTTTAGTTTTTATCATAATTAAAGTGATAATTTATATGGTAAAGGAACGGGTAAAGAAAATTCACTAAAACATTAACAATGAAGACTTTATTATCATGGGTGGATTACTTTTGTTCCAGAAATTCCAGAAATATTTTAATACGAAAAAGCCTAAATTATTGCATAAATTATGCTTGAAATTCACTCTACACAAACCTTGTGGTAAGTTTTAATTTTGAGTTCACTTTTAATTATTATTATATATATATTTTATTATAAAATATTTAGCAACACAAAGAGGGTTGAAAAAACAAACTTTAGTACAGTCTATTATTTGATCTTAAACATATGTTACACAAACATATGTTAAATAATTTGAATTTTGGAATAATAATAATTTATGTTTTGATTTTACAAGATGCAATAAAATCAAAAACGCAAAAGACACAAGGGGTCAGTATTTCCATGGTTTTGAAAGTCTGTCTTTATTTAAATAATAACGCCAAACCGTTTTGCTGTATTCAAATATACTGTCTTTTGATTTATTTTTATTTTTTTTGATTTATGGTTATTCAATTTTTTAAGCATCATTACTCTGTTGTCAACTATTGTTCAAACCGCTTATGAAACGTATTCTCAGCGCTGGCAGGATGACCAAATCAAAACCTTTTGTTAAATAAATAAATAAAATAGAGGCTGTTGGGGCTATTTAAATTTCAGTTTGAAATCCTTTTTAAATTAATAATTGAAATTATTTAAATCACACTGAAAACCGTCTAGATATTAACGCAGCTTTGGTTTTCTGAGCCGTCAAGCGCCCTCTTGAGGAAGAAAACTGAATTGACACAAGTCCCGCCTTCTGCGACGAGATGGGCCAATAGGAGCCTCTCAAAAGCGGTCTCTAATTGGACAGTTAAAAGGCACTTCACAAGCTTTACCAATAATAGTACACAATGATGAGACTGAGGGCGGGACTTGACGGAATGCAGCGAGTAAGATCAGATGGTCGTATTTTCCACATTTTTAGCTCGGATGGACTGACTGCGGCACAGCGTGAAAACTTTTTCCTGTGGGGAGGTGATCCCTACGGATGAAATCCGCTAATTTTCTCAGACTTTTGCGCTGTAAAAAACACAAAATATAAGAGCTGTTCGTTTATATTTAGCAAACGGAGCTGTATAGTTAGTCTTAACACAGAAAAAACCCTGAATGTTACAGTGTCTTTTTAATTTATTGCACAAACTTTGGTCGTTGTAACATCGGCTCGGACAAAAAGTGGATAAATGTTTTCCTACATTTAGTCATAAAGGTAAGAATGTACAGATTTTGCATGCGGAAAATGTAATACTTCATAAATGCAACTTAAAAACAGCCGCTATATGTTCATACGCATTCAGCATCACAATCTGAAATATTTAGTTGCATGAATTAACTTTAGGTCTTAATTTTACATCTGACGTTTTATCAAAATCAGTATGATTATGTCGTGTATTGTACATTTTTTGTCATTTAACTTGAAGAAAAAAAAAAAACGGTATTAAAATGACATGTTTTTAGTATTCTGTAGACCATCACATCAATTGACTTCAGCACAAAACGTAAGTTTATTAAATCAAATTCAAAGCAAACTACGATATTTGCTTTTAACACTGTGGGAAAACACATGCAATAACAGCTAACAGTTCAAAAGTCTTTATTTTTTATTCAGTTATTGATATTTGAAGGATCAGCCTGCTTAACAACATCAGTGTTTGACAATTTAAACATGTCTATTTGATGCAATATGCGGTTACAACCAAACCCAGTTATTATCTAGCTATTAAAACATTTAATGCACTTTTAATTTGTGTCATTATTTAGTATGTCATGTAGACTCCATGTTGTCATGCAATGCAATAGAAAGTTGGCCTTGGTGGTTCTAACAAAGATTGATAGTTTATTCTTTTATCATATCATGATAAAATAAGGCTATAATAACAGGCTATTTAGTGCAAAATACTCATTTAATCCAACAAAGTGTCTTTAGTGCATTTTTGTATTACCACAAATGCTTCACAGTGGGAATGCATAACTACTTTATTGAAAGTGGTAAGATGAGAGATTATTAATAAACCACTTAGTCACGTTGACACTTCATCCAGTACCCTCGTAACTCAGTTTTTGGCTGGTCCTTCAAAGCTAGCCTTCTGATCACAACCATGGCAAAAGAACAAAGGTAGTATTATATCCAGCTAAACGTGCCATCCAGATGTTAGCGATTCTGCCAGTCTACGTCCTAGCCGTGGGGGTGGAGGTGGGTTTTGGGGGGCCGACGTTTATTCTCAAGTTTATTAAAGCACCTCAGCTGAGACTTGAGACTCAACAAACTGAGATTTACAAGAGCGAAGGCGGCTCTTGCTGGTCTGTAGTTAAATACCCAAGAAGGCAGACTGTTCTTGCCATCTAACGTCCTTAGAGAAGGACTTTGTTTAAAACCTGGCATGGTTTTATTCCCTTCATAGTTTTGAGGAAAGCTTTGTTTTCCTGTTACCTTCCATGAAAGCTCCTCATTGTTTTTACTCTTACATGCTAAATGTGCCAAACTACGTGAAAGAATCAAGCGTAGCAATGGACATTTTAGGACACCCAGGGGATTTAGGAGCAAGATTTGGAGATTTCACTGTGAATTCACTCGCTTTCTTCCAAAACCTCAGGTTATTGTTTTACTGGGGTGGGGAAAGAAGGTTTGTTTTCCTTCCTCTGTCGTCCCAGATGGGACATTTGGTGAGGACACAGTTCTCCTCTGTGTTTGGCAGATGGGAGGTCTTTCGTGGTTCAGTTTGATTGTGTAGTGGTGTTGTTTGTTTACTTAGTGTTTGATTTGCACCTTAATTTTCCCTAGGGAAGGAACAAGATTCAAAACACGAGGTTTAAATATATATTCCAATTTTGCCGTAGCTCATATAAGAGAATACCAGGAAAAAACAGTTCTTCTAAAAAAAAAAAAAAAAACCTATTTGAACTTTAGTATCAAAACCTGCCATGGTATAAATAACATTTATTAGCCATATAACTCATGGACGATGGCTACAAATGAAAGTCTTTGATTAGAGAAAGCGCGAGGGGGGCTAGAAACGTCTTATCTCCTTCAGCGTTCAGTGCCCGGCTGCGTGGAATGTGTAACCTCAATGTTATCAGTTTCCATGGTGTAAAATCAAGGCCCAAGTCTTTGGATAACCACCTGCATGCCTTCAAGCCTCAACAATGCCTTAGTCACTAGCTAATCTTTTCAGTATACAGTTCACTATACAGTGAACCCAAAAACTTCTGTCATCTTTTACTCACCCTGACACCGTTCCAAACCTGTATGACTTTCATTTGTCTGTGGAACATAAAAGAAGATAATTTGAAGAATGTTTCAGCTGTTTTTGTCCATATTATGAAAGTCAATAGGACCCAATCTTCCAAGCTCCAATAAGGATCAAATGGTAGCCTGAAACTAGATGACTATTTTATACATTTTTGAAGCAACACAGTCACATTCTGTGAAGAAAAGATCGAAATTTGGGGCTTTATTCACTCTCGAATCAAAACATTGATCAACCTCATACCTTATCTATCTGTGTTTCTTGGTGTGTTTTTACTCTTGGAACGGTTTCAGCCGAGGCCTGCAACTAATTATGGGAGAGTGCATAAATTGCTAGTAATTACATGTAGCATGGCAGCTAGTGCAAGCACAAGCACCATCTTTCCACGAGAAATTAGCTCATTCTCTCTGGTTTTAGACCTTGAATCTTGTATCATTTGTTTTTAATTTGATCCTTTCCCTACAGACTTTAGGGTTTAGCCTCTGCCAAACGCTCACTTGATTCTTAATAACCAAATGTAAGGTTTGTTAGACATATGCTATGTTAACTTCCCATTTGGGGGATATTTTTTTTCTATATTTGCTTTTATGCAGTTTTTGATTCAGTTTTTCCTGAAGAACATGTGAGTGCCCATACAAAAACCCGCATCTAGAAATGCCATCCAAAGTTTAACTTCGGGTTAGCGGTTAGTTCAACATTAAGTTTGAGCAATAATACATTTTGTTTGTCTTAGCAATCACCACAAATTATTCTCTTGGTCACGGACAAAGCATAAGGAAGACGTGTTTGCCAAATATTTTTAATAAGCAGATTGAAATGAAATATGTTGTTTATATGTACGCATAAAGTTGGACAAGGAGTACAGTGAAATTGGCGGGAAAACGTTGGGTACCTTACTTCATTGATTCCCGAGGGAACATTTAGATGTCTGAATCAGCAGTATGAGCAATGGTAAGAGGATATTACTCAGTTGAGTTCATTGAGATGGTTAACCTTATAAAGAGAGACTTCACAAAACCAATGCTGGCGGAATTTATAGCTCCTTCCTGCTTTCTGTCTGCAAACAACAGCCAAAGTCACATTTCACATTGCAAGAGTTTCCTTCATGCCATACTGATGGTCTGAATGCTAGAGTATAGATAAAAGATATAGAAATAAGTGGTTTATAAACATCAGTTCCTGAGAAGAGACATTCACTGTGTTTTTGAAAGAATTCAGACACAGCCAGTGCATTTCCATAATGAACAATGCAATCTATCAAGAGCAGCGCAAATTAGTGTAGGGTCGCAAACAAACAGAGCCGATAATAATCAAGTGTGTGTAATCTACTAACAATACAAGCACAAAATGGATTAAGACATGCTTTTTAGGGACGTTAAATAATGGCGTAAATACCCAGTAAATCGAGTACCACAATATTTAGTAAATCACCTTGCATGATTTATTTACCCATACATTTTTTTGTCTGAAATGGAAACTCCTACAAATGCATATGTAATAAGATCAGCTGCAAAAATAACTCTGTCCACGCCCTTTCATCGCTGATGTTTCACTGCTTATCTTTAGTAAATCCAAACAGTAGTTTTTAATGCCAAAACAGGGTTTGTGTTAGTGCAAACTGTTAGTAAATCTGGCCCATAGTTATCATGTGGAATGATGTCATCATGAAGTCAGAGATGGATATAGCAAATGGACAGTCAGTTCCCAAATGCTTCATTGTGACTTCCACAAATGGTGCTTGATTCAGTTCTGCAGTGCTCGTTTTAGACTAAGTGATCACTTGTGCTCAGCATGATGTGCAGATGATTGAATGGAGTGCTCATGGTGGGGCGGCAATCAAATTCAACACAGTCTTTTCCTGATTAAGACTGGTGGCCTGAACAAAACAGTCCAAATGGCCAATGTAGCTCCACTTCTCAATTTCCACACATGACTTGGACGTGCCTTGTGACGTTTGTTTGCGCTTTCATGAAGAATGTAGGCCCGAGGTTGTGTTACAAATAATGATAATGTGTCACTTTGCCACTATTTTAAAGTGACATTGAACTTCTGTGGCTCTTTTAGTCTTAACAAGCACCGTGATTCAGGTTCTTGGCTTTTTATTTTTATTCTGCTCTTGCGTTGTGTAAAAGACAACAAATACTACGGACTTGTGATCTGATTCTTAGAAGGTCAAACTTTAAATCACACACGTTTTGATATTACATCTTGTACTATGTCTGATCGGACAACCTTGGTTTCTTTGTGTTTTTGGTTAATTCAGTCAAACATATATGCAGCAGAGGTGAAGTCATCCGTTAACTGGGCTTCCTTGCTTCAGTGATTGCTCCTGGAAAAATGTCAGAATAGAGTCGGCTGCAGGCCACTTTTGCGTTAGTCAGAAAAGGACACATAAAATGGCCCCACTATGCATCTGACTATTGGCTACAGGACTCCATCTGTTGTCATAGACGCTAAAGGGTAGTAAAAATGAAGGACAAAATGCTTATCTGCTTACAGAAGGGCAAAATGGAGAGAAAATGATATGCAGCGTGCAAGAAACGTCACATTTTTGACATTTGCTGAGGATACACTCCTAAATAGAAATGTTGCGTGACAATTCCAAGTGGGAATTTTTTGTATAAATTTATGGGCCAATTTAAACTGTTATTTGAATGTCCTTGCATTGGCAGCCTGGTTTCTGAACGATTCCAAACCATATATAAATCAAAAATTAGAAATTTGGCAAGAACTCCACTTTGACTGCAGTAGCTATTTGTTTTTTTGTAATAAGCTCTCTTTTTTTCCATTTTGGCTCAGACAGAAGAGCTCTTATAGGGGTTCCACTCCACCATATGTCTCCACACTAAACCAGAGATATTCAGTGTACTCCCTCTTACAGGGTTGTAAAAAGCAATTGAAAAGACACCTTTTTGTTGGGTAGTTCTTGGAAATAATGGCTTGATTGTTTAATGCAAAGTATTATTATATCATGTGTGCAAACAATTGGGTTACTGTTGAAGAAATGGTAGAATGTGGCAATAGGAACGCCAAGGTCATGGTTTGATTCCCAGGAAACATGTCCTGATAAAATGTATAATGCTAAAAACTGCTGCTTTAGATAAATGCAGTTTCCATTTTAAGCTCAAAAACAAGTTATTTTTAAGCTGAATTATAAATGAATTATACTGTGAAAGATATCCAGAAATGCCTGTTTAAGAAAAAAAAAAAGTTTTACTATATCATCAGTTTTTATTTTTCAATTATGAAGGATCTTGAACTAAAGACTTCTGCTGAAAAAACTTGGTAAGCTTTGTTTTAACAACCTGATTTTTAGTCCCAAAAAGAGTTGTCCTTTGAGGACTGCACATTGTTTTTTATGAGTAATGCATAATTTTGTGTGCTTGCAGATTTTATTAGCCTAGGACGGGTGTAGTATTTCATTCAGAGAGGAGCTCTGTCTTGATGCTGTGGTCTTTGGCTGCTGCAGTGCTTTACTTTTCCAGCGCAGTGCCCCATACAGTCAGTAAATCGTCCCTGTCCCTCTGCTGGAGCCAAACTCAAAGCTCTATAAACATATTGAAGAGATGAAAAGAACACATTTGTTTTGATATTATAACTTCTACAAAGAAACAGATTGAGTGGACGAAATAAAATTGTCTGGAATTTAATAAACAATAAAGGACACTATTCATTATCTTGTCATTTTAAATGTTAACAGAACGTTAACAAAACAATTGTGGATAAAAATGTATCACAGCTGTTTTTCTTTTGTTTTTTTTATATTAATAAGGTGGGTTAAATAACATAAAACAGTAGTCAAACAAAAAGAAAATCGATGCAAAAAGTGACACCCAATAGAACGTGGCTATGAATTTTATTAGAAATTTGTATTGTATAGCGGAAAATATGCATGACACATCCAGTTATATCAGAAAAAGGTTTTTTATTGTTTTTATTCATGCAAGTGATGCCAAAAACATCCTGCGAGTAATCTAGAAAATTTAAAAAATATTTATATAAATTAATAAGGCTGGGTTAAATAACATAAAACAGCAGCTGTGTAGTCAAACAAAAAGAAAATCGATGCAAAAAGAAAAGTGTAATTTCTGCACCAAGTGACACCCAATAGAACGTGGCTATGAATTTTATTAGAAATTTGTATTGTATAGCAGAAACGCATCATGCATATTTTGCGCTAGCAGTTGACATTTTTCCACTTGCACAGAAGACACGATTGAGGCAAATATCGTGAATATCGCAAATATCGAATTCGCTTCTATTTGCATCTTTGCATTGACTTTGTGTGCAATCTACTCGTTCAAATACTTAAATTCGCTTTTGGTGTGCAAACACCATTAGACTCTTTTATGTCACAGTTTGTGTAATATTTTCTTTGCTGAGAGAATAAACTGAGATCTTGTGAATTTTCTCTACAAAGCTGAAGATTTGCTTAGGCGTGCGTGGTTGCCAGCCCTTCGTCCTAAAATTGTACCTGTTCGCAGAAGTGGGAGGAACATAATGTCAGGTCCAGCTGGTTTCACTGAATCCAGCAGGACGTCCACACTGCAGCCAACTGTTTTTCATGTCATCCTTCTCCTCTTCACACCCTCGGCACACCTCCACAAAAAGCAGATTCATGGCCAGTTCGTTTCTTGGAAAATATGCTATTTTGGGACCATGTGTGAGCTGTTGTTTCAAAGAGACTGAATCATTTTTTAGACAGCAGTATCTTGTTTCTTTGTTAAATACAGAAAAGAGCTGATTGTTCAACTAGTCAGAGATCTGAGGAAGGAAATGTGTCCATCTGGAAGCACAGAGGTCTTCTGCTAATAGCACAGTCATTTCCTTTTACAAAGCTTTCCTGATTAGGAAAGGCTCTCATTATAACACTTGTCTTTGTTCCTAGACAGATGCATTTCAGATTGTTGTAAAGTTAATGGTTATTTGTTTAAGCTAAAAAAGGTTAGACATTTGTATATAGAAGTTCTTTTTAATGCTTTCTAACCACAAATGACACTTTGTAACCTCATTAAAAGTAAACATTCAGCTGATATCAAAGAGACAGAACAAATCTTCAGAAAAATAGAAAAACTCTAAACTCCAGTCAACAAGGTGTCTTTGAATTAAAAATACAAATTTAAACTAAAGACATTCAAAAACACAAGATCGAATTCATTTCAGATGCCCACACTTAGTAGTGAATATGTGCAGAAGGCAGAGAGAAGTATATATCATTCCCAGGTGTTTCCTAACCCGTGTTGTGGTTGTTGCAGAGTTGCTGTGAGGGGGGTGACGGCTGTAGCACTGGACCCCTGGAGCAGGACAGTATGACGTCACAGACCAGCAGCCCCAGATCCTCCTGAGATTGACCCAGGATGGAGCTGAAGGTGTGGGTCGATGGAGTTCAGCGCGTGGTCTGTGGGGTCACAGAGGCCACCACCTGCCAGGAAGTGGTCATCGCTCTGGCTCAAGCAATTGGTAGGTAGTGTCAATTTTAAGTTGCTCTTTTAAAAGAAAATGCATGGAAAAGTGTTGGAGAAGCTACTTTGAAACTGTAGTTAGTCAAGCTACAAAAATATTCACAAGGAATAGTTCAACTAAAAATGAAAACTCATTAATTATTCACCCTCATGTCGTTCAAAACTTGTAAGACTTTAAGGAATAGTTCACCCAAAAATGAAAATTGCCCATGATTTACTGTATATGACTTTGTTCTTTCAGACGAATACAGTCAGAGTTAATATAAAAAAATATCCTGGCTCTTCCAAGCTTTACAATGGCAGTGAATGGGGTTAAGATTTTGAAATCCAAAATACTGAGTCCATCCATCATAAAAAGTACTTAGCACGGCTCCGGGGGGTTAATAAAGGCCTTCTGACAGTGAATCGATGCATTTGTGTAAGAAAAATATCTAGATTTACAACTTCATATACCACAATCTATAGCTTCCGCTAACTGTCGTACGCGCGATCACAAAAGAGTGCCGTCCAAGCGGATGACGTGAGAACCAAGTTTTGTTTACAGCAAAGGAAAACCAGTCTCCTCTTGGCTTATATCGAAATCTTCAGATATTTTTCTTTACAATTCCTCGTTTTGTACTTTGTCGGTGTTTTGTTTTGGCCTCTCCTCTGCACTCCCATGTTCGTCACTTCTCACCGGAGCTTACGCTACGCCTACTTCCTACATCATCCCCTGGAACGCCACTCTCTCGTGAACATGCATGCGACAGTTATCAGAAGCTAGAGATTATATTTTTCTTACACAAACACATCAATTCACTTCAGAAGGCCTTTAGGGGTTGTGAACTGAGAAACCAGAATTCCCTTGATCTTTTGACATACAAGAGGTGCTGTTCTATTAAAAACTAAATAACTGCACTATTAAAAACATCCTGTAAGTTTCAGAACTGAAAACTTTCTCGTTAGTTTAAAAATAGCTTATATTGAAGCCACTCTGCCAAAACAACAGCTTGTGGAATGTACTATACTATGATGTAAAACAGTGTGGCTAAACACCACCTCCACAGAAGATCATCAACGCCTGCCTGTACATCGCTGCCTCTTTAGCCACACCCACCGATTCGTGCACGTAGTGTAAATAAAGAGAGGGGCGAACGCAGATCTACGCAGAAACCAAATGATTGTTTGGTTTCTGTGCAGTGCCAAGTTATGGAAAAACTACAAAAATCTTTGCATTGCCTTCCTTCTGATCTGAACATTAAGAAGAAGTGGATTAACTTTATTTTTAATGAAATACAGACCACGTCAGTAAGAACTTGGTCCTTTGTTCACTTCATTTTACCGTGAATTCATTTACAAACTAGGCACAATTCGATGCAGGATTTTCAGAAAGACTATATTGGATCCGTCAGTAATGAGACAAGTGTGAGTAACCGTTTTCATTACGTGATTACTATTGCTTTGTCTGTTATTACAGATTGTTTGATATGTACTGAGTATTGAGTATTGATATGTACCGAGTACATTTTTAACCTAAATCACTGCATACACAATCATATCAGTGGGCATTTACTTCCGAGTCTACAATCCGCCACACCTATTCAAACAGCGTTCTGAAGAGGGGGGTTAAAAACAGGACAGAAAATAGCCTATTACTTCTGAATTATGTTTTTTGATGTAAAAATCTTGATAACATTATAAATGGACCTCAGAGAAACAGTACAAAATAAAAAAACTAATGAAATGAGTAGGTAATTCAATGAAGTGAATCATCTGAATAAACTTATTCACCAAAATGATTTAGACATCCCAGCACACAAGGAGTAACACAATATGACACAAAAACACTGATAAACAATTATGTCATGCTACTGCTATCTGTTGAAAAATTGCTCTTTACTGGAAAAGAAGATATACTACCAAAAAGCTGTGCTTCTATTTTTGGTTGCTCACTCCCCAGCAGTGGTATGGAAGACTTAAATCATGGAAGCTATAGTTGCTAACACAGATGCCATACATTTTGAGTAATGCTGAAACCATCTGGCATGGGTTGATTAAGTAATCGTCATCCATTTCATAATTAAAAAGAAGATTAAGTATCGGAGAGTTTGTTTTGGCTTTCCAGCAGCTTGAGACTAGTTTAACAACTTGTCTAAAGACATCAGGCATATTTTAAGGAGTTTCAAGGAGAGGGCGTATAGCCTACAAAGCTGGGGCAAGTTCAAGCTCACACCGGTGCCCAACGTTTTGCTACGGTTTCCGGGTTGAACAACATGTTTCCTGGAAACGGTGTGCAACGGGGTTTGAGATACGTTTTCTCTTGTTTGGTGGGTGTGTCAAAAATGTCAGCCCAATCAGCAGCAACATGTATAGAAACCACGCGGTATTAAAGAGACAGCTCGCACAATGGGTCCAAGTGAAGTCATTTACAAATGTGTCCGCTGCAGCTCCGTATACGCAACAATTGAAGATATTAGAAGACATGTTTGTCGTAAGAGTTTTATAGTAACATAGCATATCAACATGATGATGATGATGAATTTGTAAGTAAATGTAATTAACATCAAAATTAATTCACAAGAGCAAGTATATTGTTTGCACATGTTTATTTACATTAAAGGCAAAATAACTGAAATAATAAGAGCACAAGTATAGATCTGGAACTTCTTTAAGTCTGTCTAAATTTAATGTAGTAATTGCAATGTCTTCTGGTCCATATCCTTTCCTTGGGAAGGTGTGCTAGACACTGATTAATGTAACATAACAATACTATACATATTTATATATTTTGTTATTGTATTGTGGAGTGACACTTTCATAAACTTTTCCATGCTCCTCTGATTATATAATGGTAAATATTACAATATCATAGCACAACAACAGTGATCAGCAATAATGATACGCCTAATACTCACAATAAAAATAATAAGGTCATATAGATCATAACACAGTCTCGGAGGTAAGAAGTGGATTATCCTTCAGCTGAAATGTTTGTCTTTTCATCCTGAAATGCGAGGCAAATGTTGGATCACAATAATTAGGAACCACAGTTTCCACAAATCCCTTCACTTGATTGGGATGTTCTCTTTTATTCTGGACGGCAAGGGCAGTGACTGTAACATTGAGCGTATTTTGCAGTATTAAACACGTATTTATACCGATTTCATCAGGCTCCGAAAATTCTTCAAGAAGAACACAAAGAATGTCCTTCTCAGCTGCCATAGTTGCAACACTTGCGTTATCAGAACAGAGTGTTCAACGCATCACCGTTTCTGTTTAATAAACATTTTGCTCCGGTTTTTCGGGGCTGAACGTGGCCCTGATTTCAGTTAATTACATCACCAGTGGGACCCAAAGCAATTTGTTTTTGATTCAAACCTGTCTTAGTTGACGTCACCGTTTGATTCTATTTTTAGCTGCACTCAGACTGGTACAATCTAAGGGCCCCCTCTTGTATTAGTGAGAAATGCGCTGGCGCAACCAAAGTGCCACTGACATGGAAAATCTGACTCATTCTACTGAAAGAAAAATTCTTAAGAACACCTCAATCCTCTTTGACAGTTTTGAAAGTACTTTGTATGTTTTTACTGGGGGAAGAATGTATAAAAAAATCACTGTTCACTGTTTCAAATGTGTATCTTTAGATAAAGTGCACTAATTTTATGAATAATTATTCTGTCATTTTGCCCTTAAGCAAATTATATGGTAGTGGAAAATAACAGGAAATGATGGGCGGAAGAGGGTGGAATGGGATTGGGAAAAACATCCCTAATATATTTGTGTATTCACATAACAATGATATCAGTCATAACATGACACATTTAAACAAGAATTACACTGTGTTTTTTCCCATTTAAATTTTTTTACAGAAATAAAGTAATACTACTTTGGGAAAGTAGGTTTATAATGATGTACACTAACATGAGATTGTAAATCATACTGTTTTAATTGACAAATTGTTTCTTTAGCATGATGCTAAGCATAAGGTCAATTTTGCAACATATTAGTCAACAATTTTTTTTAAAGGGTTAATTCACCCAAAAATTAAAAATTCTGTCATTAATTATGCATCCTCGTGTCGTTCCAAACCCGTAAGACCTTCGTTCATCTTTGGAACACAAATTAAGATGTTTTTAATGAAATCAGAGAGCTTTCTGACCCTGCATAGACAGCAATGCAACTACCACATTCAAGGCCAGAAAGGTAGTAAGGACAACATTAAAATAGTCCATGTTGACATCAGTAGTTTACAAAGTTACAAGAATACTTTGTGCGCAAAAAAAAAAAAATAATGACTTTATTCAACAATTTATTCTCTTCCGTGTCAGTCTTCGATGTGCGTTCACGAGAGTATCACAATGGATGCATGGTGCTGCTGACGCAAGAGCCGGCATTCTGACGTAGAACATCCATGTCTCTTCGTTCATTGTCTGTATATTCTGGTTCAAATAAGTAAGGCCGGGTAAAATATTGCAAGTCAACCTCTTGAAATCTTCAGACATGCTTACTTCAGACATGTTTTATGTACAGTGTGCATCTTCTGCTTGTAAACAAGGCACAACGCATCCAGGTTCTACGTCAGAACGCCAACACCTGCATTAACAGCATGTCGAAGACTGACACAGAAGAGAAGAAATTAGGGATGCACCAAAATGAAAATTCTGGGCCGAAACTGAAACTTCTGGATGCACTTGGCCGAAAACTTAAACCGAAAATGCTTTGTAATGATTATTTATTATTTTATTAAATAATATAAAGTAATTTTGTAAGACTTTTTAATTTAACTCAATTTTAATGATACTAATTTTAAAAAAACACAAGCCAATAAAATAACCACACTTTTACTGAAAGTAACAATAAAACTGGACAGAATTTATATTAATATTGCTAACACTTTACAACAAGTTTCATTAGTTAACTACTTTAGTTAACATGAACTAAGAATGAACAATAGTTCTTCAGCATTTATTAATCTTAGTTATTAGTTAATCTTAATCTTAGTTATCAACATTTACTAATGCATTATTAAAATCAACAGTTGTGCTTGTTAACAGTTAATGCACGCTGAATTAACATGAACTATATATAAACAGTGAACTGTATTATCATTAAAACTAACATTAAGTATAAATACTTCAATAAATGTATTGTTCATTGTTCATGTTAGTTAATACATTAACTCACATTAACTAATGGAACCTTATTGTTAAGTGTTACCTTAATATCAAATATCAATATATTATTTTATTCACTTCTATGTAACAGAATCAGATATAAGTTTTTTTTTGTTTTTTTTGGGGGGACTAATTATCCAAATATTGTATAGTCCTAAGCTATTATTATCAGCATGTGAGCAGAGCATAGCATCACTGAAAGCATCATTTTACCAGCGTTGCCCAGTACAGCTGTACTACACCATGTTACAGCACAGTAGCGCTACTGCAAACAGGAACAAGTATACTGCATTGAAATTTCCTGTCTGCGCGTTATTTGAGCGGACTTTGCTTTTCCGGTGAGCAAGAGCAGTACACGAGCACATTGATAGAGTGGAATATTGAGCGGAACGTTAAACTGCGCAATGACTGGGAGAGTGAAACTATATATTATTATATGTATATTTTCGGTTGAAAGCAGAAAATGGCATTTTCGGTAATAAAGTAATTTTTGTTTTCTTTGTGAACATTCTTGGTGAACTATCCCTTTAATATCTATGGCTTATTGGTAGTCTTGTTTAGCACTGTAATCCTTGTTCTTTTTTATAGGTCGCACAGGACGGTACACGCTGATCGAAAAATGGAGGGACACAGAGCGACATCTCGTTCCTCACGAGAGTCCGGTGGCCTCTCTGAACACTTGGGGGCAGTATGCTGGTGACGTGCAGTTTATCCTACACCGCACAGGTCCGTCTCTCAATGAGTACCCCTCAACTGAACGTCTGAATCCTCGGGGCCCAGAGCGTGGCTTGCATCGGCAGAGCCTTCCGTTGATGGCCAAGCTCCGAGCTCCGGGTGACCGTTCCCTCCATCGTCGCGAGCCACGGCGCAAATCTCTGACCTTCACCGGTGTGCCCCGCAGTCTGAGGGACATCCTTAGTGGAGGCAGGCTCAGTGACAGTAGTGCCAAACAACGAGAGGTTTTAGTGAGAAGTGCTCACAATTCACCATCAATGTCCCCTCGGTTATCAGGCCACCGCGAGAAGGATCTTACCCAACTGGTGAGACTGCAGAGGGAGAATCTTTCGGTTCTAGACAGCAGGATAGAGGCGAATGAGGCAGAGCTTCGAATGCTGACTGAGAAAAGAGTTGGACTAGAGGACGATGAACTGTATGTGAAGATGATAGAGGAAGTTTCAAGGTTGGAAAAGCAGGTGCGAAGGAACAAGGTGGAGATTGAGGAAGAGGAATTCTGGGCAACCGAGCTCGAGATCGAGCGAGAGAGCGAGAGGCAGCTGCAGGAGCACCTCCAGGAGTTGAGCAGTCGGTTGCGCGGCTGTGAGGCGGATCTGGAACAGCGGCTGATGTCTCTGCAGGGTGTAGAGGCAGGCATAGAGGCTCAAAAGCAACATAAGGAGATCAGAGAGAGCCAGCAGGCCAGTGAGGGGGAAGTGAAGGCTAGACTTCAGAGAGTGAAAGCAGAACTCAAGGCTCAAGCTCAACACACGGCCCAGCTTGATAACAGCTCAAGAGCAGTGGAGCGCTCACTGACTGAGTCATGCAAGAGACTGCAGGTACGTCAAGTTTCACAAACAAAAACTTGACTAATCCATATGCAATTTGGAAATTGAAGACTGCAGTGGTAATCAGTAGCCAGAGATTATTATTAAAGAGATAAGCATTGCTTTTCACCAGTATATGTTGTGTTGGCTGCAAAGAAGTCTACAATACCTGGATAAAACAATTAACTATTTCTGATTATCTCAATACCAGTTGTTTGGGTGGTGCAAGATCCCCCATAAGTACCTAGAAGTAAAGGCTAAAATACACTATAAAATAGTTTGCTCTAATTTGCAGTCTGGATGAGTTGACACTAGTTGCCGAAAGTTGACAAATGTCAGAGCCATACTTCAGATTTTGGCCAGTTGGAGTTGACCGATTTCTCATAAAATCGCAGTGATCAATAGCTTCAGACCATGATTCCATCAAGCTGAAGGATATCAAACACTTTTAATATTTTAAGCTAATTTTTAAACACTTATTATCATTTGGTACAATGTGATCTTTGTGAATTCTTTTAGTGTATGATGTCCATTTTTCTTCTGTAATAATTTACAGAGTTGGCAAGTGAATGATGCCTAGTGTTTCAAATCTGTTCAGATTTTAAAAAGTCATGTAGTTTGATGTCATGACATATTGACAATGGTGATTAGCTGATGGCACCACAAGAATGTGCAAACGTTAGTCCTTCATTAGCGACTAGCCTTAGCTGTGATTTCAAAGGCAGCAGGGAGCATTTCCATTTCACGCTTTTAAGAGACATCCAAAAATATCTGCATCTACCAGCAGGGACTAACTTGACCAGGCTAAACAGACAAATCTTGACTCTGTGGTTTCCTCCACAAGGCTCTCAAGTAGTTAAACCAGGAAAATATTGGAGGTTGACTAGCCTCAACAAATGGCAAATGGTGAGCACCATAGCTGGTTGAAGTATACTTAACTAGACAAGTTCCAAACCAGCACTCACTAACAAAGAAATTCATGCTGGTCTTAGCTGCTCTTTTCAATACATTTCTTGTGATTGTTGTAAATGCCAAAATTACACATCTGTTTAGAACCGTGAGCTGATTTTGTGGAAGTACATTGGAACATTGTTACTGTTTATAGCCAGTTGTTATTGCATTGCTGCAGGCTGAATGCCAGATGCAATACTACACAAACATTTCATTAGCACCTTCTCCGCCCTCTTTCCACCAGGAGAGTCAGTATGAACTGGAGCAGCTTACCAAAGAGTTGAGGCAGGTAAACCTACAGCAGTTCATACAACAAACAGGCACCAAAGTCACGGTTCTGCCTGTGGAGCCTGGCGATGATGACTCCAGCAACACAACAGATGATAAAGGTATTGTTTTTACTGACAATATATCTAAAGCCCCAGGGATATGCTCCATACAGTGTGGATTCTGTTAGGACTCAGCATGAATGAAAATAAGACCTCAACCATAATGAGTAATAAGTTCATTTTACAAGTGTCATTAATGGCCAGACCACATCTGTTTTTAATTTAGTGCAGTGCCAAGTAACTTTTCACTTACACATCTAGCAAAAAACTGCAGGCCCATGTAGGAGAGAGTTAAGTCTTTTCCTGTAAAACATGCAAGGCTGCAGAGTTTTTGCGTGCTCCTGCTTCATCAGTGCCATGACAGATTATAGTTGCAACGATTGACTCAGCGGTCTTGCCGCTGTCATTTACTCTGTCGAGTACAAAAATCTGTTATTTCTTTCTGATTTATTGACGTCAAGCCTGGATGAAAAATAACATTGCAGTTGCAAGCCTTCTGTTTGTAGATGTCACTGATTCAAAGTGCTTTTTCTATTATTGTTTATATTTCTAATTCAAAGTGCCACCTTGTGATTAGAGTTGGTATTGTACGTGTTATTGGCCAAACAGTTTACAATATCCAAAGGCTTGGCTAATTGGTTAATTAAAAGGCTAGTTTGAATATTAGCGTACTGAATGCAGCCTGAATCTGATCAAATAATGAGTCAAAATCACAGATGATATTATTTCCAGCTCATTCGTCACACTTGAAATAAGTAAACTGCATGGCATTGTGGACCCAGCATTGTGCTCTGTTGTATTTGCATATTCTATGCATTCAGAAAATTGGCAATACACGCATTGTATCCATACTATACCACAGGAATAGTAGTATGGTGGTATGATATTCCAAACAAGCAACTGTTATTGGAATTAAGCAAAGATCTATGGAAATATTTGGTCAAGACTACTCTAATTTTGTTTGTATTCTTAAATTCTTCTTGGCATATATAGTTAAAATGAGCTTTACAATCCCTGTAAGTACAATGAGATATTAGACAAAGTACTTAAATTAAATTGTTTTCTTTCATTTCCCAGACTTTGCTGCATTAACTGGCTCATTGAAACGACCGGGTTTATCTCATCCAGGGGTTGGCAGCATCCATGGACTCCATAGTCCGATCACCTCAGGTTTAAATCCTGAGGGCATCTATGTTTAAGGACCACTTGGTAGACTTGATCTCGATCACAAAGAGCTGCATACCATTTCAAATACAAACCATAAGAATGCTGATTTTCATATGCATAGCATCATTGTAGTGTCTAATAGTAGAAAGCGATACCTGTAACCTTGTCACATAAAAAAACTAGTAGATGAAGGATGAATTACTTTGGAAGGATAAATATATTTTTGTATTCTTATTTTAGCCTCTGTAAACATTTGTATGAATGTGCAACTTTCACATTTGTGTTTACTGTTAGTTGAGATCAATCTGACCTGTGATATTTAGTTTTATTTTACATTTCATACTATGGTTGATTTATCAATTTGTATAAGTGTTTAACTGTTGAGCCAAAGACAATCACTTATTTTAGTTGCAATATGTTACTGCATGACTGCAAAAATATTGTACTCCTTGCTTTAATTTTGCCAATGTCATTATTGTTGAAATATACATAAAATGTAACTGATACTGCTTGAAAATGTACTTTTACTCGTAAAGGAATGGTTCACCCAAAATGAAAATTTTCACGCTCATATTCTAAACATTATGACTTGGGAGATATTTTAAAAAAAAATTAAAGGAATTTTTATTTTGGGTGAACAATATCTTTAATATTATATATTTGTTATATATAATTTGTTTCAATATATGATATCACAGCTGTTTAGCTGAAAGTAGTGCCTTTCTGAAATTCAACCTAAGCCATGTTAGGATCAACTTTAACGATGGTGCAAGCACGCTGACTCTGTGAATTAGATTATATAAAATATATTATGATGTTTTGTGCTCAGACTTTGCTCATATGGTGTCTTCTAAATATGGCTGCATTTAATTTAAGTAGATTGGGGGTATTTAAACTTGTTTTTAATTTTTTCCTACATCAAGCATGCACTATAATTTTTGTAAACATAGAAAAACTTCATACAATCCCCTAAAAAATCTATATATAGTACTGTGAATTACTATTAAACCCTAATCACGCCATGCTTCGTATTTTACAACATAACCCTTTTGAATAAAATATGCAAAGTTAAGTGTTACAGCAAGAGAACGGAATTGGCACCTGATTAAAATAAAGGTAAGCCACACTTGTGTGTCCAGCTTAGTGCTACTAACTCTCGGCGGACAAGTCTCTCATGTTGTGAAGGCCACCATCCCACAGTATGTGGGGTTTAACTACAGCCAGTATGGGGCTGCAAGGAGCTCCAGCCAGACAAAACGCCTCGTCCACATCCAGACCCCATTCCCGAAGAGTTTTCAGGGCAGATGCACAGACATTTCTAGAGCCCCACGAGGTTAAGACACCGGTACAGAGAGGGCTGTTCTTTTGCCCAAACCTCCTTCTCATCTGACCGATCAGAACGGCAAACTCCTTCATGCAGGTCTGGTAAAATAAGACTAGATTAATATGACTAATGAAGCTTAAAAAAAAAACAGTACTAGAGCAAAAAAAAAAAAGATTGTTTAATAAATACAAATATTTCATAATTTACCTTTGCTGCTTTGAAGGTCTCTATTTGGGTTTCACTGAATCCAACATCTGAAAGACTGTCAAGTGAATCCTCAGAGAAACCGATAACATCACCTGAGAAAATGACCTTTAGCTGACTGAGGACGTGATCATCAGCCTGATCGTACAGCAAAGCAGCTGGAATTCCTAAACTCAACAAAATGTGCAAACAAAATAATGTGTATTAATGCAAAAAAAAAAATTAAATCATGCATTAAAAATATTTTAAAATGACTCATTAGAATAGATGTGCATGAAGTGATCTACCTGTATGCTGAGCTTCATAGACATCATCCCTTTCAGTAGAGAGGAACAGCTTAACTTTGTTTGACTGAAGAGTATTTATGAGTTCTTCCTTTTTGCAAAAGAAAAATTTGCCAATTTCTAGACCTAGTGATGGAATAAAACAATGCAAAATAAGCAAATGATGTAAAAAAAGCACATGATAACAAGCATATCATGCTTAATAAGAATTGCATAAAAATAAAGTAGTCCTATACAAAAAAAACATTATTAAGCATTTAAGAAAAAAACATCACGTTTGTTTATTATTATTGAGACAACTTAAATATTTTTGATAAATTATTGTCTAACAAAAAGTAACACAAATATGTTTTTTAAGCACATTAAATGTATCACCTGCCATAAAATGGTGATTCCAGTCTGTCAAAACCTTTCGTATTTTATAGCTAATGTCTAATTTCATACAACATTTAATAAAAATAATACTAAACATTACAAGAAAAAATTTAAAACAAAAATTAGTACCTTATTTGACCACTTGGAGGAAAAAACAAAACAAACATTTTAGTCCCTATTCTATATCTGTGCAAGTGCTCTATTAAAATGGCCTTACCAAAGTGAACTTACCATAATGCTTTACACTCTCAGCTATCTTCATTTTGATTTCTTCTGAACACTCCTTTGCAATGAGGATCACTTCAAAAAGCAAACATTCGGTCTTGTTCTGTTCCACAAGTCTCTCATTCACTGTTTGCACAGCCTACATTCACAGCAAGCATTTTAAGATCATAATAATGAACCATAAACATCCTCTGAAATTGGCCATGCATCCTAATAACTTGACATTTCCTACCTTAATAAAAGTGAATGCTCTGCCTCTGGGTAGTACATCTGTGTTCGTGGACGTTGAGATTGAGTCCAAGTCAAATAGGTCATTATATTGCAGCGCAATCATAAGAGGACCTGTGTAATTCTGCAGACAGATGAGACACATTCATGAATGGGCGTAAATCGAGCACTTTATTGAGTTTAGTTAGTTACTGGAGTTGTTCACTAGAAGACAGTGTAGTAACTTTTGAATTTACCTTTTTATCTTCCATTCTCTTCAAAATATTCCTCTTTTACCTGCATAAACAGACGCTGAAGTGAAGAAAAGGTGGCGAGCGGTTACTTCAACGAACACACAACAAACCTGCGAGTATTTTTGCACGATATGGACACTCCTAAAAGACATATGATGTAATAAAAACTGAAATGTGAGTACCTATATATTTCCCGCCTGCAGTGCAAAACAGTGCTGCTGTCAACATTCACTTTCACTGTAATCCGCCGCCACCCTGCGCTCCGGAGCGGCACAACAACATACGCATTCAAAATAAAAGTTTGTGTTTGCATAATATATGGGTGTGTACTGTGTATATTTATTATGTATATATAAAGATAAACACATGCAGCATATATTTTGAACATATTTACATGTATATATTTATATTCATACAAATTATATCATATAAATATATTTGATATATAAGCGTAACATTTTTCTTAAATATATACATGCATTTGTGTGTATTTATATATACATAATAAATATTCACAGCACACACACATATATTATGTAAACAAAAGCTTTTATTTTGGATGCGATTAATTGTGATTAATCGTTTGACAGCACTAGTTTGTATTAAAATAATCATTATTAAAAACTACACTCTGTACACAAACTAACTACACTCAGTCATTTAAACAACCAGTCAGTAATTGTGCTGATTTAAAAAAAAAAAAACTTGCTACGTGTACTGCGTTAGGCTAACCGAGACTTGACATAGCACTTGCATGTTGTTCCTCTTTTGTTGGTTTTCATTGCTTCTATTGTCCTCATTTGTACTCATCTGCTAAATGACTAAATGTAAATTATTTCAGGTTTATGATTCGTAACTCATTTCGGCGTTACTAAAATGTATTGCAGTTCAGCAAGTGAGTCAGATGTTGATTCAGTGATCACTCTGATGAATTATTATTCACTGAAAAATAAAACCGTCACGATTTCATGAGCCCTTTGAACAGTTCATCAAAAACCGTTTCAGAAGAGTCAGTTCGGTAACGTTTCTTTATTATTGTGCATGGTTTTGAGTCAATAAAACGAACCGGCTCATGAGAGTCATTTATATCGGACTACTCGTGTATTATTTATCAGTATAAAGGTTTCTTGCTACTCTGCTAAAATATTGTTTATTTTGTAGATTAATATTTATTTTGTACATTAAGAAGTCAGGACATTCAGCTATTTAGTCTTCTAGTCATAGTGTGAGGAACAACCCGACATTAAAGGGATACTCCACCGAAAAATGAGTAGCCTAGTATATTTTTATTTAATGCAATAGCAGCATCTTAGGCTGTTTTCATGGCAAAACCAATTAAAAAAAATACAAGTATAACAAATACAATAAAAACCAGCAAACAAACAAACACAAGTTATATTACACAAGAGTTTTTACATTAACAGATAAAAATTCTAAAACTTTTTCTGGCAAAATTATACTAACTCTTTAAGTGAGTTCACTTCATAAAAGAGTTTTCTACATACCCACCCAAAAATGAAAATTCTCATCATTTACTCACCATCATGCACTCCCAGTGGTGGTCCATGAATTTTTAAAAGTAGTTTTTCACAGATAATTATTTTTTCCATTCCAGGCTTGTAAAAGAGGAGGATCGTTGAACTGGTCAGAGTTTAACCTCAAGAACTGGATCATTCAGATTCGTGAACAAATCATTCAAGCGTTTGTAAACTGAACTGACTCAGTCGATTCATTCACAAACCAGATATGGCAATTTCTCTTATGAGTAAACTGTTGTGTTCCTCACTATGCCCTAATTTCTTTGAATGGTTTAACCCTCCGGAGTGAAGGCTTTGAAGGGATGAATCTGTTCCCTGGAACGCACTTTTGTCATCTTGCTGAGCCAATTAACGAGGAACTTCATTGCACAATTGACCCTTTGCAAAGAGCTTGATTGACAGGCGATCTGACCAATCATAACATCGAATCAACCATTTTGTCCAACAAACAAATCAGACAGGAGAGTAGATTAACTTCGGTGGACTTGACTTGAAAACGTGTGTGTATTGACATAATATCTTTCCACGCTTGAAATGAAATATGTTCTGATGTTCATTCATGTTTATTTCGTGCTTTATGTAAATATGAAAAGATGTTTGGTTGACGTGCCACTTGAGGTGCTACAGCGATCTGTCACAACACATTAAATTAGAATTGAAATTAGAATTAAAATATTAGAATTTCTAAAAACAATTACAAAATTTGAAAGCTGAAAGAATCACGGAAGCGAAGTGACCATCAGTTGTAAATCCTTCATTCCGAAGGGCCCTTTGAAGTGGCCATTTTTGAGCACTTTGGTTTGGAACGACCCTTCAATGTGGCGGCCATATTGTTCTCACTCCAAAGTGCCCTTTGGAGGCAGATTTATCCTGTTTGGAATGCAGCAAATGATTTATGCTCCCAGCATAAATGAAGGCAACCTATTATCACTTTTGTGTGAACTACTGTATTTAATATGAAGATAAACAGTGAATTAACAAACATTATTTAATTATTCACAACCTGTAATATAGTTGGAATATATAAAATGTTTTACATTACTGAACATGGATTTAAACAAATAAATGACGTTAGAATGATAAATAAATACATTTTCTTCAAGATGACTTTCCACAGTATCAGGTTACCATTAATATTTAAACAGTAGTGTGGCAAGACTGGTTTCTGTTGTAATTTCCAGTCATGTTTGTATGTTTTCACTGCTCATCACAGCAGAACATATTTCAGGAGCAAGAAGGAAGCTGTTCATGAATTGAGTTCTATCAACACTTAATCAGTTATGATCTTTAGCTCTTCCTTAAGAATGCATTTGAATATCTTATATCTGACTGTTTGTGTTTCTTCACACCAGTTGAACTTCACATGAGGTGTTAACCTAGTCCTGTAAGAGCATATGCACAGGCAGTTTTGTGTATTATTGAGGTGTGGCAGGTGCCCAACATTTCTTTCTATACTGAAGGAACACTACGAGGAGAGCTGTCTAAGTGGCCTGATCTTTGTTTCCAACTATTTTTGGATTCCAGCACAAGACAATGACTTAATTGTTTAATACCGCTGAACTGGACAAGACAACAACTGGAACAGGGAGTGGAGGGTGAAAAAGGCAGGTTCAGTTATTGTGTATTTCAATGCCTGACAGGATTCAGCTGGATCCAACAAGTTCTAGTTAAGTGGTGAGTATAGGGCTGTGTTCAGGCCTAACTCTGTAAACAAAAAAAACATGTTGGGAGTATTTGTTATACTGGATGACATTTAGCAAAAATATAATGTTAATGGGAACATGGGCTGCCAGAAAAGGGGACATAATATTGTGGGTTTGACTGCTGTGTGAGAAACTTTCTAACAAAGTCAGAAGTCCTTTCTGCATGGAGTTCGCATGTTCTCTCTGTCTTGCTGTGCATTTCCTCTAAATAATATGGTGAATTGGAAACACTGAATAATCTGTGAATGTGTGTGTGTGTGTGTGTGTGTTTGGGTCCTGGTATTCCCTACATTATGGGGACCAAATGTTAAATAAATGTTGACCTTGTAGGGACATTATTTAGGAAACGAGCTTATAAATCATACAGATACTTATTTATTTATTTATTTATTGAAAATCTAAAATGGCAGAAAGTTTTGTGTGAAGTTTAGTGGCAGGGTTGAGGTAAGGGGCGAGGGGACAGAAAATATAGTTTGTAGAGTAAAAACCATTACGTCTATGGAATGTACCCATAAATCATGAAAACCAGTATGTGTGTGTGTGTGTGTGTGTGTGTGTGTCTGTGTCAGAGAGAGAGTTCTGTGATATGCTGACCATCCGTCAAGTGTGTTTCCCTGTCTATGGCCTGTAATGCAGGGATAGACTCCAGCATCCCCGTAACCCTTTTTGGAAATGTAATCTTGTGTTAAACTACAACTGAGAAGTCAATATCAAAAGTGAACTAATTCTACATCAGTGAGTATCACTATAATGCTCTCTTTTTATATTAAATTTCACTTATTTGTTGTAAATTTGTCTTTATGTTCAGTTTCTGTGTCATTTTCAATTATAGTTCCATTGTACCTGAAAATGAGTTGTTTATATCATTTTTAGACATAATGGCGTATTTTGTGTTTGTTCTGCACTATTTATCCCTGCAACCTGCATAAGATAAGCGGTTTGAGAAATGGATGTATGGATGATATGATACAATATAACACAATATAAACCTGCAATTCTTTCCCTTTGCTTTTTTATTTATTTCTCTATTATCTCTACCTCTATTTTTCTCTCTTCATCTTTCTCCACTCCCTCTCTTTCTTTTCTAAAGTGTCTCTCTCTCTTGTTCATATTTTTATCACTGTCATAAAAAGTTCAAAATGTCATAAAAGAGTAAACAAAAAGCCCAATTCAAGCTGAATGTTGAAAACACTGAATTGTATGAATTATAATAGAAGACTGAACTGAGATAAACAGCAAACAGCAAACTCTTGTTTGACTGAATAATTAAAGCCTCAGTAGTTGTATGTTTGATCAGTAAATGGCACATTCTAATGGCTCTTTCCTGAGCTGATGCAGTTTCTGCAGTGGGCAGTGACTTCCTTCCTCTCTCTGTAGCCCTGCAAACAGTGAACGCTTTAGGAATGTGCTTATACTATTCAGAATATTATTCTTTATGTTTTAAACAACAATTGAGAAGCCAATATCCAAACTGAACTAATTCTACAACAGTAAGTGTCACTATAATGCTCTGTTTTATATTGAAGTTCACATCATGTCGTAGTGTTTTTATGCTCAGTTTGTAGCTATTTTGTGCTTTTAATAATAGTTCCAGTCTATTACTTTTGTTTATATAATTTTCAGACATGATAGTGTATTTTGTTATTGTTCTGCACTATTTACACAGTTTTTTTTTTCTCTCGGAACTGGAACTTGGACTATTTAAGTACTTTACTGTTGAATTGCGACAGTCTTGTTTGTGAAAATGTTGAAATATGACAGCAAATGTTTTGATTGTATTCTCAAGGCAGTACTGTTCCATTTTTATTACAATGTTTCACTGAAAAAGAATGTTATCTGTACACTTTAAGCACACCCAGTTTAATGGACTGCAGGTGGCTGTCAACACTAGCATGTTTAACTTTGGTGGTGACGACATCCTTTTGTCATGCAACCGAAAGTTTAATGCATTACTATACAGTTAAACCCTTACGGATGACTTGTAATTTCTAATTATTTTCTTGTTTCAGTTGCAATTGTATTTACTTAATCTTGTTTTGATTTGTCTCTAAATTTTACATTATTAAAGGGATAAATTATGGAACCACAGACTTTTTATATAAAATCATAATTCTGACTTTTTTTTCGTGCAATTACAAGTTTGCATCTCACAATTGTGAGTTTATATCTCATAATTATTACATTACATTAATTAAAGTTTACATCTTGCCAATCTTGCGATTCTTTGTTTGTTTGTGTAATTTTTTTTTCACCACAGAATTAAAAAAAGGTAATTGCAACTTCTTATCTCACA
This sequence comes from Schizothorax lantsangensis, assembly GCA_027422415.1. Taxonomy (NCBI): domain Eukaryota; kingdom Metazoa; phylum Chordata; class Actinopteri; order Cypriniformes; family Cyprinidae; genus Schizothorax; species Schizothorax lantsangensis. Next base: position 10,410,333 of record CM049854.1, on the reverse strand, counting down.
ATACTGACTGAATTGAGATAAAACTTTACAATTAACTTTTTTTTTTAATTCAGAAATGGCCTTCAATAGGAATAGTTCACTCAAAAATTAAAACTCGTGAACTGTTCCTTTAATTTTGAGAAAACTGTTCCCTTCATTCTAACCAGTAGGGGGCGTCACAAAACAAGTTTACTAACTCAACCATAACTTGCCAGCCACTAATTTATCTTTCATATGTATATTTCCAGTGACCCACTTGTCCCATCCATTTCACCATGACACCAAGACCGCCATTAAAACCAACTAAAACACTTCACACCAACACCACAACAGCTGCTCCAGGCTTCTTCCCCTCTTTACTGGACAGGATTCCTTGTGAGTATATCATATGAATCCTCGTTTCAGCACCTGCTCCATGGGCCCTGATCTAATTCTGCCACTTGCGCACATTTCTTGCTACTCAATTTTCACTTGTTACAAGTTTAACTTGCCATAAGTCTCCTGGGCATGGTCTCGCCTCATCCTTCAGATGTGTGTCATGGTGCTATACTGGACCGCTGCTTTGCTGCTGTGGTGTGATATTGATGGAATATTGTTGTTTTTGCCACAACAGTGCCAAGATGGGCCATCTATGCCATATTTGCCGCTACCGTCCTGCTCATTCTTATCTGTGTCATATGCTGCTGTGTAAAATGCTGTTGCAAAGGGAAAAGGAAGAGAAAGAAGAAGCTGGACCAGAAGATCAGTATGAAAGGGATCTCAGGAACTACAACCGCAGCACTGGTGAGAGATGGGTCGTCCATGCTTGTGAATGCTGGTTAAATTTTTCTTCTAGTTGGCAATAATATTAGTTTTCCAAGAAACCAAAGTCTTTGAAAGTCCAAGATAGTAACTTAATCATTTCTCATCAAATACTTCCATGTTTTAACATTACTTTTATTGCTCTATAATCTTGCAATATGTCAATAATAAACTCATTTGTGCCTGTGTTTATTTCCTCTAAGAGATTTTAAAGGCAAGGTGTGTAATGTCTGCACTAGTGTGGCAAGATTAAAAAAAGTACAATTGTTTCCTCATACACTCCCAGTCCCGTCATATGCTATTGGTTGAAAAAACGTGAAACGTGAAAGTCCCGTCCCCGAAACTCACCACATTGGCTGCCATTGTTGACATGGTCCTTTAAAGGAATAGTTCACCCAAAAATTAAAATTTGCTGAACATATACTCAACCAAGATGTGATGAGTTTGTCTCTTTACTAGAACAGATTTGGAGAAACATAGCATTACTTCACTTGCTCACCAATGGATCCTCTGCAGTAAATGGGTGCCGTCAAAATTAGAGTCTAAACATCTGATAAAAACATCACAATAATCCACACCACTCCAGTCCATAATCTTGTGAATTGAAAATCTTTGTGTTTATAAGAAACAAGATGTTAATTGATGAACTGGTGTCGATTACTTGTGGATTATCGTGATGTTTTATCAGCTGTTTGGACTCTCATTCTGACGGCACCCATTCACTGGATCCATTGGTGAGCAAGCGATGCAATGATACATTTCTCCAAATCTGTTCTGATTAAGAAACAAACTCATCTACATCTTGAATGACTTGAGGGTGAGTACATTTTTCATATTTTCATTTTTGGGTGAACTATTACTTTAAGTTTCTCAAGAACGCAAACTCATGAGCAATAAAATATTGCTCTGGGTGGCGTTCACTAACGGAACACTGGATGTACTGACAGGTCCAGCCTGAGACAGAGAATGTGGAGTACGGCTCAGCTGACGAGCAGAGAGGAAAACTGCAGTACTCACTGGAGTTCAACGCATCCACATCAGAGGTAATTGTATCATTTTTACTGATTTTAAAGCAGTGCCCCCTACTGGCAGGAAGTATAAATGGCAGGAAGTAAAAACATCTACTGTTCAGGAAATCATATTTTAAAATATTCATATCAGTCACAAAACTGTCATCCTTTCTATATTACTTCAAGAAGGTGTCAGCTTGCTGTGTTTTATGAAGACCCTGTCGCAGAGGTGGAAGTGGTTGCTGAGGGACCCTGTGAGGGCCCCTGACTCCTTGTCATGCCCAGAGGAAGCCTCAGCTTCCAAGCAAGCCCAGGAGGGCTTCTGGTTCCTGTGGGATCTCCTGTCCTGTTTGTCTGGCCCTGGAGGGTTTTCCTGTCATGTCATGTACTGTCCTGTCTGTTTAGCCCCGGAGGGCTCCTGATACCCCCTGACTACCCCAGGGAAATTTTTTTGGGGGGTAAAAGGGTTCCGGCTGTAGGGGCCAGGCCGAGAGGACTGAGGCCAAGGCGCCGAAGACGATCTGCCATGGCCTCCTGAGCCCCTAGCTCCGCCATAGTCTCCAGAGCTCCCAGCTCCGCCATGGCCTCCTGAGCTCCCTGCACCGCCATGGCCTCCTGAACTCCCAGCTCCGCCATGGTCCCTGTCTGTCTGTTCTGCTCTGGAGGTCCCCGTCCTGTGTTCTTGTCTGTGTCTGTCCTGAGGTCCTCCAGAGCTCCCCCCCCCCCTCCCCGATGGAACTGTTAAGGCTCAGGACAAGCCTTTCGGGAGGGGGGAGTCATGTCAGTCCTCTGTCCACGTGTTCCCGCCTCATGTTTCCTTATTTGGTTTGTTTCCTGTCCTCGTCTGATGTGATTATTAGTTCATTCTTGTCCAGCTGTGTTTATGTGATTATGTGTTAATTACCCTGTGTATTTAGTTCCTGTCTTTTGAGTTAGATTTTGTCTGGTCTACTCGTTACTCCCGGTGTTTCCTGTCTGTCAGCCTTGCCTTGTCCTCATTAAAGACTGTTATTTGAGTTTACGTCCTCGTCTGCGTATTCCTGTATCCTCCCTGCTGTGTGCACCGTGACAATTACAAAGCAAGTTTGTAATTTTAGAATAATGGCAAAGTCATTGAAGCTATGAAATGGAATTATTAAAAAACAAGTCAGAATTACCTTATATTTCATCTTCATCAATTCATTATTTGTCTAGATTCAATTTTTCTGCTCGCTCAAGACATTCTATCAGTTAACTTCATGAGGTGCATCTTTTTAATTAAAGTCCACATGAAATGGAAGTTGTGACCGACTTTAAAATCAAAATTTGAAATATTGAATAAAGGAACACCATTTCAGGGGGGAGAAGCATACATACTTTTACAAAAAATGACTAACCTTTTTTTGTCAGTGGTTTAACATGCATGGATGAATTTTTCAGCATAGGTCTAGTAATGTGTACTAATAGTATAGGGTCAAATGTAAATTCATGTGGAATATGCTTTTAGATTAAAACTGTCATATAACATTTTTTTATAATCTTAATCTTATATGTACTGTAACATATTTATCATCAGCTGACTGTAGGGATAAAAGAAGCTGCCGACTTGAAAGCAATGGACTCAGGAGGAACATCTGACCCTTATGTGAAAGTCTACATTCTTCCCAACAAGTCCAAAACATTTGAGACGAAAGTCTTCAGGAAAACCCTTAACCCAGTGTTCAATGAGAATTTCAAATATCAGGTAAACCGTGCAGCATATAAAATCATTCATTATCATATGGGCATAGTGTAGGAAAATAGTCTGTTGTCAGCTCAAACAATGACCTGATGAGTTCAAGATCAAGCTCATTAAAGTGGAGTTGTTAAATTTACAGCCAATTTATCTAAACACTGATGTGCTGTTTTCATCGCATGTAGATCCCTCAGAAGGAGCTGACTGAGTCGACACTGGTGATACAAGTCTATGACTTCAACAGATTCTCCAAACACGACATCATCGGTGAGATCAGACTCAATCTGTCCACTGTGGACTGGAATCATGTGATTGAGGAATGGAGAGATCTGAGCGAAGCTTCCAAACATGAGGTTCAGTTCAGTCAAATTCGTTCTCAAGTTCAATGTATTTTTTTTCATGTAGTTAGCTCAAATAAATTATATTTATATGCAGTGCAAAGTGTCATTCTCTACAAACCAGAAATTGAAGGTCCCAAATAGTAGTTTTGCCCTTACTCTTTCTGTTGCTGCAGTATGGATGATGCTCCAACAAAATGATTTTGTTTCCATCACGTCACCATAGAGAGCATCATGTAAAATTACAGTGAGTCCTCCTGGAGCAACCTTATGTGCCCTATACTCAATGGCACAATGGTGACGAATTGAAATCTGCCATCTTTGCTCATAAGCACTCAGTTCTTGACGTAATTTACATTATATCCCCATGCAAGTCACGACTGAAAATCAAGATTATCTCAACAAGACACAACAGGCATAAGAGTGTTCCCTATGCATAATGTAACTGCTAGTGTAATCGTATCTTACATATTGTGCCTATATTGCAGCAAGAACATCTGGGAGAGATCTGCTTTTCTCTTCGTTATGTCCCAGCTAGTAGTAAACTCACTGTGATCATACTGGAAGCCAAAAACCTGAAGAAGATGGACCAGGGCGGCTCTTCAGGTGACATACTAAAATATCCTTCATCCTCAAAAGTCTAGTCTGCAATCACTATTGACAGAAACAAAACTTCTCAAACACTAAAAATGGACTCAGGAAAAAACGTACCTCTATCTACAGTTTTGCACAACGTACCAATACATACAATTCACTGCCGTTTCCAGGTGAAATTAACATAACTGGCAGTAAAACTCCTTGTCCTATCATACACCTGGCGCAATACGGCGCGACACAAGTGTTTTTTGCTAGTTTCAGCCTGACACCGTTATCATTTTCACGTCCTGCGCCTCATTGTTTAAATAGCAAATTAATTTGTGCCCATTTGTGCGCTCATGGGCGTGCTGGTCTGAAAACGAGGTGTGTTCAGACGCATTGATGGGGCATTGTTATTTTGAGGCAACTGAAATAGACTGCACCACTGACCAACTAAAACCTGGTCTAAAGTCAATGGCGCTGTACTTTTAGTTTTTTTGTTTTTTAAAGAGCACGTTAGTAATATGCGCCTATAGGCGAGTCCACAACGCACGTAAACTCTGGGCAAGCACAGCACACAAACATTGCAAATATTAAAAATTAAATGATTACAATGTAAAAGATTATTATTGTGTAGGCTACATAAATATAAAATGCCTACATATCATAATGGATAGTCATTGCATGTATCAGAATTAGGCCACCTACTGTATTTGCTCGCGCACGAGCAGCTCAGTTTCCTCTCTGAGCCACTTTCAGTCTTTGCGCTTGCAAATTCCACCGTGTAAATAGTGAATCCGCCATAGTGCAAACGCAACTGGCTCTTAAAGGGAATGGGAGATGAGACTCTGATTGGTTTATTGCAGGTTATGCCCACAACACACTCATTCATTATAGGGACAACCTTAGATCATGTGCCGGGTGCGCCGACCATTTTTCCCGTTGTTGCACCTTGCGCTTAGATCGTTAAAATAGGGCCCCTTGAATTGCTTTTCTGACATAGTAAACTTGCTCAGTAGCTCATCTGGTACAGCACTGCACTTGCGATGAAAAGCTCAGGCACGAGTCCTGTGAAACATGAGTCACGATAAAAGAGTTCACAGACTTGTAAACGCAAGCTAAAGCAGAAAAACATGCAAATTTCAAGTTCTTTTTGTGCTTTTAGTGCCACTTACTGGACATTTTACTTTGGAAGTGTCACAAAGCCTGAAAGAGGCAATGTAATATTTTGCAGAAATGTTGCTACAGGCAGTGAGCCTGAGCTGAAAAATGGCCATGTACTTCTGTTATTCCAATAGAAAAAAAAATCAGACATTATGCATTATTTCAGCTACAGAGAGTATGTTTTGCTTAGAAATGGGTTAATCGTTGTGTTTTTGTTCTGTAGATCCTTACGTGAAAGTTCAATTGATTCTGGACAAGAAAAAGTGGAAGAAGAAGAAAACATCAGTGAAGAAGCAGACACTGAATCCGTACTTCAATGAATCTTTCACTTTTGAAGTGTCATTTGAACAGATTCAGGTGAGTGAAGCCTAGAAAACTGGGCCCTTCTTGAACCATTGTAATGATTGTCCTAAAAAAGTATCTGAGCTTTTCTCTATTAGATTGTTTGATTCCCGTTGGTTTGATTTGTGTCTGTGAGAAAAAAAAATGCATTGTAATATCATAATATCCCAGCAGGCACAAAACAGGCACACAACGTCATAAGACGTTGATATTTGGTTAAATTTTGGTTGCGACGTCGGGTGACCAAAATCCAATGTAAATCCAACATCTAATGTCAATGTTAAATTGATGTCCAATACCGACGTCAGCTGACGTTGAGATTTTGTTGTTTTTAGGTTGTGTAACCAAAATCCAACGTTAAGTCAACGTCAAATTGACGTCAAATATTGACGTCAACCCGATTTTCATTTTCAACCAAAATGCAACGTCTGTCTGACGTCATGTCCAACGTCAACCTGACGTTACATAGACGTCTGGTGCCTGCTGGGATCATTCTTACATTGTGATTTCAACCATGTCAAGTAACTTCTGTGTATAACTGTTTCACTTATTATTCCTCATACAGAAAGTCCAGCTGGTCATCTCTGTGTGGGATCATGACAAAATGAGCAGAAATGATGCGATCGGCAAGATCTATCTGGGCTGTGATGCTACAGGAAACCAGCTGCGTCATTGGGCGGATATGCTGTCTAACCCACGCAAGCCTGTGGCTCAATGGCAAACGTTACTCTCCTCTGAACAGGTGGACACCACGCTGGCCTTGAAACACACGCTAAAGATCCCATTCACAAACAAAACCTTCTGAAAAACCTGCATTCCCATTCCTTTGTAACAATATTCACAAGAATTTCAAAAAGTTATACTGTGCAAAGGACAGACTTGGCTATTCTTTTTCATTTATTGATAATGATCCATATTGTTTTAGTGAAACATTTCATTAGTCTCTCCTACGTTGTCTTCTCCATCATTTGTAGCAGTTAGAAAGTCCAATACATTTTAGTGAATCGTTCATATGAAAGTAAATCTGTTCATAAGAATGATCTTCTTTAGAATAGCTTATTTTTATAGTTAAATACAGCTGTTTGCCATGTTTTCAAATCAGAAATAATGATGCATCTAGTTTTATTTGTTGTATTTAGCATAACTTTATCTGTAAGATTCATTTAATGCTGTCACGTCACCCTATTTTTTTTGTATTGTATTGGTTAGCCACTATTCTGATGACCCTGTGTTTAGAGGAATTTTACTGAATTTTATTGTTCATATATATTCTGAACATGTTTTTAAAACCAGCAAAACCTTCTTATGTGTTGAAGCTTGGGATAAAAAGATGATACGTTCAGTGCTGAGGTTTTAAAAAGTGCAGATGCGAGACAGTCGTATCAGGTTTGGCAAGTTCACACACACACACACACACACACACACACACACACACACACACACACAGGCGCATGTTGATTTCTCCTGTGACTACAGTAAGCACTAGATAAGGGTGTGAATTTCAGGCTGTCAGCACACATGTGGGCCAATTACAGCGTTTTAATGAGGTTTCTTCTATTGAGCAGGTTTACAGAATGCTAAAGGCTGGAGAACTCATTAGTTGCTTTTGCACAGTCATGTTTTAAACACTCAGGTACATTTTGAAATGTATAATTCAGAATTCATTATTTTCTGTAACCAAAAAGCACACTGGAAAATGGTCGGGCACTTTTTGTACCTTCTTTAAGATGTCCTTTGATTGATATATGTTCTGTTTGTATAAAATCAATGAAACCAAAGCATTTAAAATTGCCATTACACAAATAAAAAAGTTTTTTTGCACTTTCTGAAGTAAATGCGAGCTCATTTAAAATTTGCTACCATGATATAAGAATGGTTGAATTGGTATAGTTAACTAAGGTGTTCTGAGTTAGTGAGTTGTTGTGCAGTTGCTGAATTGTTGGGCCAGTTAAAAAAAAATATTTATAATGTTACAGTCCCTGGGTATTATAAATATACACATAGTTATTTAACTTAAATATCTATTTATTTAAATTTTACTTTTTAAATGTTTTATATATCTGAAGTTACGTTGCTTTTTTTCAGCAAGGATGCATTAAGTGACAGTGTGTGAATCATGTGACACTGAAGATGCTGAAAATTCAGCTTTGCATCACAGGAATGAATTACATTTTAAAGTACATTCAAATAGAAAACAGCTATTTTAAATTGTAATATTATTTCACAATATTACTGTTTGTATTGCATTCTTAATCAAATAAATGCAGACTTGATGAGCACATGAGACTTACCATCTCTTATGAAAGATTATTTCATGCATGTATTTTCTTGCACAGCCTGAGCCACTCCAAACAAAAATGGCTCGATAGAAAAGAACAATATAGAGCACTTACAGCTGATTTGGAAGCAATTTCCATTATCCATTTCCCTTAACCATCACAAAAGCAAGCACACAGCAGGTTTATGATCAGCAGAGACAGTAAACACTGTTGACATGACCTTTAGAGTCTCCTTTACTTCTAGAGATCAGAGTGCAGCTTTCATCTCCGATCGAAGGAATATTCCTACTAGCTTACCATGCTGTGCAGGATACATCCATGCTGCGTTTATTGGATCAAAAATACAGTACTATTGTGAAATATTATTACACTTTAAAATGCTGCTTTATATTTGAATATATGTTAAAATGCAATTTATTCCTGTCTTACTCCAGTCTTCAGTGTTACATGATCCTTCAGAAATCATTCTAATATATCTTGAAATTCAATTAATGAATTGCTCAGAATTGTTTATGTGTGTGTTTTGAATTGGATTCTGCAACAACGGACATCGCATGTACAGTACACTTCAGCTGCAATACAGCCATACAAGGTAATCCAGTTATGAATGATTTAGTCTTAAGTACCTTTATAAAACACATCTTCTCATTTGCATGTCTCACGTCTCTAATTGAAATCTTGTTCTTTGAGGTCAGGAGACCACACCTCTGAAGCAGGTGGGAATAACAGAGTGTGTGTTTGAGCAGATGAGAGAACCAGGTCATAAGTAATTCAGATCTTATATGCAACTGAATGGCGGAGGAGCACAGACCGACCCTTTGTTATGTAAATATAGCCTTATACCACCCACTGGTGTTGGGCCGCATTTTATCCAGCGTTTATGAGGGTCCGTTACCAAGCGGTCTCATTATTACAACGTTTGTTGAGGATGAAACGCAGCGACAGCCATTGAAAGTCCATTTAGGTGACATGTCCGTAGTCAATGCACTTTTTTGATTGGCTTTGTTGACATCTAACTCTCAAATTACAATAAGGCTGCTAGTTAATTTCTGTTTTGAACAATTAGTTTGTAGCTGGAAAGGAGCCTTTCCAATTCTGAATGAGGAGCCTTGCTGTGAAATAGTGAATGGAGTTACCGGTGTAGTTGTGTTACTAGAGAGCAGCGTGTGACGTCAGGATCTGGAGGGGTTTCCTGGAGACTTGCAGCAGCCTGAAGCTGTCTGTGATTATCCTGAGCACAGATAACAAGCCGTCACAAGCGGTCTCAGCCTTCTGACTCCAGCATCTGCAACAGCAGCAAAACAAGGTAAGAGGTTTGGTTTATTCAAGAGGTTTTCTTTCTTTTGTACAGTGCTTTGCAAATGGAATTGTGACAAAAAAGTATCTTGGTGCGACATGGTACTGTGGTTTACTGTAAATTGTGGTGTGGTTATGGTGTGTTAATATGTTAATCATTCTGTACTGTGTTATAAGGGAAGATACATTTTACTACAGCAAATATTTCTTTAGATTTCTAAGTTTGTTCATTTAAAGGCTGCCAAAACTTTTCAACTTTTCATTGTTACTGCACAGACAGTTAACTCAAGATGAGTTTTTTTCTGACATAATTCCCTAATAGTGGGGCATGTTGTCACAGTGAAGCCAGTTAATAAAAAGATTATTCCTAGGCCACGCTTAAACAGTAAAAAAATTAAGAAACACACACCTCAATCATAGAAGAGCAAACTACTGCCAATATTTAACCTTGTTTTTTTTCTTTTTTTGAGCTCATCTAGCATGTTTTCATATTTTGCAGGTATTTTATGAGCTCATGTTAACTACTAACATATTAGCTAAAAATGAATATTTGTACATGATTTACACTGTGACTGTGCATTCCTATTTAATCAATCAAAGGTGAAAAAATCTACATGCAAGAAACACAAATAATAATAATAATTAATAGCAGAACAAAAATAATAAATCTACTTTCATTATATGTTCAACTTTTAATAATTTTTTAATACATTTTTCAATTTTTTTTTTGTTGTGGCATTTTTTAACTCATTAACTGAGAGGCTAAAATTGAATATTTGTTCTTGTACGAATTTACACTCATCACACTTCTTTGCTTTTTAAACAATCAAAGGTAGGCTAAAAAATGCAAAAATTTAAGAACTGCAAAACGAGATAAATGACGTTACTGTCTTATATCGTTTATTACATTTGTTGCAGTTTTTATGAGCTCATATTAATTGAGGGGCTAATATTTACTATTTATACTTCACACGTCACAGTAAATCACAGTTAGTTTCTTTTGCAGGTTTATGTTAATTAAAAGCCTGCGGAAACGTGTTTATTCGATGTTAGGCTGTGTCCAGACAGTTAATTTACCTCAAGATAAGCTTTTCGGTCATCATTCACTAATAGTGGGGCATTATCAGCAACTAAATATACACTTACCTTAATACATTAATATAATGTTAAGCTAAATTCTCTTCAAGATGTTATTCGTCAACTACCCACTTCAGTCAAAACAGATGGACTACATATCAGTCAAAACAGATGAACTACATTTCCCATGAAGCGCAGCTCGTCGCTTCCGTGACGTCAGTCGCCCACGTGAGCTTCATTCAGCTGAGCGCTGCAAAGATGAATGGCTGGGGTTTGTTTAAACAATCTTATGTTTCATATGTTTTCTGCTTACAAATGTTATAAGTGTCTCGTATGTGTGTCTTCTGTTCGTTGCTCTCTGGTGTTTTGAGTCGCGTGCATGCAGTAATACCGCACATCCGTCCGGATGAAGCTGCACAAACACATCTGATGAGACATAAACGCTCATTTAACGCAGTGATGATTTTCACGAGCGTTTATATAATCATGCACCAGCATCTGATCGCGAAATCACGCCATATATTTGTGTAGCAGACTGAAGTCCTGGAATGCTTGAGTGCGGGGGTGTCTGTCTGTCCCTTTACTGCAGTCACACATCTGACCAGCATATGCATGCCTCACACTGCAAACAACACTCAGGATGAGAAATAAATGGCTTTGGAAATGTTATTTGACTTGTTTACAGGGGGTGGAAGATGGAAACGTTGGAAAAATGGAGCAGAGACATCATGGCACCTCATCAGCTGGATAAGAAAGAGCAGAACAAACAAAATGGTGAGATTTGCTTCAAACCTGCCTTTTTGGAAATAAGGATTGTGTCCTTGAAATGTCTTTAATGTTAATAAATCTGGTTAAATTTATGTTAAAATGCACAAAAGCAACTGTACAATAGCAAAAGCATTGGAAAAATATAAATATTGACAAAGTTTTAGGCAATACGTTTTATTAATATACCAACATTCTCGGACAGCTCATCTTAAAATATATTGATGATCACCATAATTATCAACAAAAAGTTCAATAGAAGGCCAGATGATGAATTACAGTTCAGCAGAAGTGCTGTTTTAAACCATAAACCTTTCCACAAGCACAAAACACCATCAGGGTAACATGCATAATGCTAAACATTAACAACATAAAATGTCACGCAAAACACCATAACGTAGGTAACTGTTTACAAAATAAGAACAAATTTAAGTATTTGAATGAAATAATTAAGTGTGATGCATCACACATGGATCTCTGGGGACTTATGGGAAATCTTATGAGTGACTCAAATGTTTTAATATTTTACTGTATATGTCAGCTACATGTATTGTCTTGTTCATTATAGATTTTCACTGTAAATTATTTGATAATTCTGTTTCTACTTCCAAAACGCTAGGTTACGTTTTATAGTAAAATAACATGTTCTGGTAAATCCTTTTTTTTTTTTTTTTTACTTTGCATCTTCATCTTTTGTAAATCTGAGATGTTAGAAGGGTTTCCATGGCCATGAAAAACCTGGAAATAGCACGGAATGGAAGAAGCCTGGAAAAGTCATGAAAATAAATTAAATCTTTATTTTTTATTGTATAATATGTAATTGATCACTTTATAATTCCTACAAATGATTAAAATTTCAGTTTTGAGTATATCATTGACTACCGTTTATTAGATTTTGTGAATTAAGTGATGTCACATGACTAGGAAGAATTTTTTTGGTCAGAAGGTGTGGAAACCCAGCATATTTTCATTTTCTGTTTACATTTTAAGCTTCTGAATTTTGTTCCAAAAAATCAAACTTTACACCTCTTGAAGTAACTTTTTTTGTTTGTGATTTAAAAAAAAAAATAATAAAATTAATTTATAGCCTTTGGTTCATGCCACAGCTATGAACCAGTATTTTCTAGAACCCATTTGATTTGATTGGATGAATGTTTATAGTGCAGACATGGACTATAAACCACAAAACTCCAATTTTGATTTCACAAGATTTTTATTTTTTGTTTGTCTTTTGCTGGTGTTTTGATTCAGTTTCAGGCAACCTTTTTTTCTTTTGGTCTATTTTATTTAGGCATGATTGCAAAAAATCTGCTCAACTCTCTCAAGATTCGCAATCGTTTGCAGCTCCAGCCAATTTCTCGTTCAGCATGTGCCACTGGTAAGCAGTATGTTTATATAAATGTTTTGGATTATTCAGGACATTGCCATATATTTTCTGATATGACATTCATATACTGTGTATGTCACTGTCTAACAAAAGTTTATTTCTGTTAAATATCTTTTTTAGTATGGTGTCCATAGGTATTCAACCTGATTTGGCAAAATTATTAATTGTAAATTGAAAGAATTATCTTATTACAATTGATTAAAGAAATCTTTAAAAAATAACAAAAAAAAAACAAAAAAGAAAAGAAAAACATGAAATAAGAAATCATATTCATGAGAATCTGTGATACAAATTGTACATGCTTGAAAATGCAAATTTCTGTAAAATAACTCATTGAATGGAACTGTAATTAATGTAATTGACAATATTGCATGAGTCTGAATGTCTTTTAGCATTGTTGACAATGGTTGATATTTTCACTAATGTGCAGATACTTCAAATATAGTCGCAGCTGAACGAATCCTCAGGCAGATTTGATCAGATTTGCTGTTTAGCGCTGTGTCGTGTTAACAAACATGCACATAGTCAATCGGCGGAACAATAAAACGATGGAATGGCTGTCTGAAGTGAGATATGTGGGTGTATTAATGCCCGAGTCGTGTTTTCCTGGATCAAACAAACTCTCAGCTCCATTAATGAGCATCCTCATTTAATCACACACACTCACTGACAGACAGGTGCCTTATAGGAAGAAACTTAAGGGCAGTTTCTTATCAGCCTGTTGAGCACTTAAGAACACGGCTGAAGTGGAACTCTTGTTTTGCATTGGGAGATTTCATAATCCCCACAATCATCAACATGTCAATAGAACATCTTAAACCTTGTGGCCTTTGTAAATTTTCAGTGAGCAGAAGTAATAGGAAACAAATACTGATTTAAATGATTGGACACTGATAAACCCTGATTGAAATGATTTGATTTCAAAATAATTACCCATTACTGGGATCTGAGAAGTGTCTAGATTAGTGACTCTTGCATTGTTGGAGAGGTTTTAGAAGATCCTCCTTTTTTGCGTACTGAATTTTTCTTGGTCTTGCATCTATCCAATTATGTTGTTTACTCAGAACCAAATTTTAATGCATCCCTATCCCTTTACATCAAACATGAAGGTTATTAAACCAAGTAAACTTTGCATGAAAGCACATTCTCTTGCTTTTGTTCTGGTATTTTAACTTTTCTGTGTGTTTGACAAAATTTGAGGTAAAAGATCTGTTCGTTGACCTCAAACCCTCTGATTTGTATCTAAGGCTCTTGTCCAGATCTGATGAGTAGGAACGAGCAGCCTGACTCTCGGCCGCTTGCCATGGCCCTGACGCCCCAGCTACCACCCAGGACCCATCGGCCCCTGTGTCTCTCAGTGTCGTCTGACAGCAATGGACGCTTCAAAGCTCTGGAGACCCAGGAATGGAAGAACAACCTCAAAGCTCAGGTAGGTGGAAGTGCTTTCAAGTCAGCTTGTTGGAGGTTCAGTTTGAGTTACCCGTCTTAATGTGTGACTTTATCCGTCAGATGGAGCAGGCTCATAGTGCTGGAGCAGCCAGCAGCACGGGTTCCCTGGAAAGAGCGTCTCTCTTTTGCGCTTCTGGCTCCACCACCACCTCCAGCTCTGGCCTCTCCAGTCCGGTGGAGCACCTCACCAAGAGCAAGTCCTCTAGTCGCTTTTCACTCTTCTCTCCACCTTGGAACAGCAGCTCTGAGTCCGAATCCAATCCACCTTCTCGCTCCGGATCTAAGAAAATGCGCAACTACAGTCGCAGAGCTTGTCCCGGCGGTTCTAAAACGGGCCCAGAGACTCCAGAACCCAAGCAGAGCGTCCCTGAGCACTTCCAGTACTCAGAACCAGTCATATCGAAGGTTACAGACTACATTTATGTGGGAAACCTGAACGCAGCTTATAGCGGACGTACGTTGTGCCGCAATAATATCGACAGCATCATCGACATGAGCAGCCTGCCCGGGGAGACTTGTTTGAGAGTCATTCCTTGCACTTGTTCAAGGGGCGTCAAGCATAGTTGGTCTCGGCTCAAAGTGGACATAAGCGACCTTTCGGACACAGTCCAAGAAGGGCTGGCACTCAAGCACCGCTGCTTCGATGACATCAATGAGTGTATCGATGCATCCACAGAGAAGAGGAAGCGAGTGCTGGTGCATTGTCGTGATGGTTTTTCCCTCGCCCCCACTTGCATTATTCAGTACCTCATGGTCAAACAAAATATGAGGCTTATTGCCGCCTACGAGCTGCTCAGAGCCAAACACCCGGTCAACATTCGCGAGTCCCATCAGAACGTTCTGGTAAGTCTCGAAAGAGCTCTGAGACCGGGTGGGAACACGGACCCAGAGTGCTTTAAACAGGCCATCTCTCGAAAAGTGGCTTGGACCTGATAGCGAACCTTGGGGAACCTCACTTTTATTTGAGCGTTTTGTAGTTTATACATTTATTTTGAACATTATTTCCTCTGTTAAAGTGAAAGACAGCTTTTTTGTGTTTTAATTGATTTGGATGTCATGGTGTGAGTACTAACTGTGAAAATTTACTTTAAGTTGTTCAGTAGCCATTTTAGCAAAACAAAGACTGAGAATTTGAGTCATTCGTTTTGTTTCTGGCTAAATGAAACAAGAACAAACATGCTTTGTGCAGCTGCTAAACAATGAGATTTGTCTGGGAATATATCTCCTGTTTATTCTTCTTCACGTGGGTACATAGCCATGCTGTGCAGGTTTATGCTAAGGAAGAAGTTAGTGGGAGCTCTCAGGAGACGAAACGATGTCATATATGGCTGCAAACACCACTACTGAGGCTGAAACGTCAAACTGGAGTACTATATCAACTAAACATCTCAAACACTCTGAGGACAAATTGAGGACTAAACATGATTAATCATTGAATCTGGCAGTACATAGCGCAACCTTTGTTGGCCTCCTTATTCATTTGACAGTTGGTTGATATTTCTCTGTGTTTAACCAGGGTCGAAAGATACACAGTAAGAGTAGTCCTCTATGAGGAGACATTTCATTTACTAGGCTAAGTGTCTTTTATTAAATGTGTAATATTCAACATGTTTGATCAAATAATTCAGTGCTTGGAAACAATGTGAATTTTGTGATCGTGTAAAGCATTGAAACTGGCCCACTTTATACCTTTTATGGAGTGTTGGTATTTGGAAAATGAGTTGTGGAGCAATGCTCAATTGTAAAGGCTTGATATTGCACTAACCACAAGGAAATGCACAAGTTTTGCTGAAACATGGCTTAGTTTGATTTAGGGCTGGGCGATATGGCCAAAACAATTATCACGATAATTTTTTTCATATCAGTCGATATCGATAATTATCACGATAAATGTCAAATCTTTATTTCTTTCAAGTTTAAAGCCAGATTTTTGCTCCAAATTGAAAAAAATAATATATATAAATATATATATTCTTAGTTTCTGCATGTTCTAATGAGTGATATTGTTTCAAATCAAGAAACAGGTTTGGGTTGCCTGATAATAATAATAATATCACTATTTTTTTGTCTCTTAGAAATGCACATTTGATAGTAGCTTGAGTTAGGATGCAGAGGTAAATTTTTGTTCATTATCAAAATCAGTAACATATGTTTTATATGGTTAAATTTATTCTGACCAAGTGTTTTTATTTTTATTTTTTATTTAGCATTGGTCTCCCATAGTAGCATACATTTGAATCATGATAAACAATTAAAACCACACATATATCACCTCAATACCATGGTTAAAATATAACTATGGTTTTTAGGTAGCCTATTTGTATGAAAAACAGTAGTCTAAAATCATTCAGTATAAATGCACACATGCTATAGCTTAATCACAAATACATACTATAATTATATACCATTACTCCTGTAATAAAATTCAGTGTGAATATCCCACATTTCAGCCACAATACCATGGTGCAGTGAGTGTTACTACAGTAAATCCATGGTAAATGATGGCGATGTGTAAATTGAAAAGCCTTCTGACTGTCTCGTTGCACACAGTGTTTCTCTTGCAGTGCGTTTCGGGCTTTAAACTAGTTTAAATTACCGAGTCATTTGTGTTCATCGCTGAATTCAAGTGCTTCACACTGGATCTCACAGCGCTGTTTAATGCTCGCGTGACCGAGTGCATCTGCTCTAACGAGCTTGCGCCGGGTGGCACTTTGAACTTTGATCCGAATGGATAAACGGTCCTGGTGGCGCGATTTAAATGAGTCGCTCTGTTTCGTTCCGCTTTTGGCGCATAAACATTATATCGAACATTTATCGAACTCTTCATATCGTTTTATCGAGGAAAATTATATCGCGATAATTATCGTTATCGAATTATCGCCCAGCCCTAGTTTGATTTAATGTTGCGCAGTGAATATAATCAAAATATTTTTATTACAATAATGTTTATGCTTCTCTATAATGATTGTTGTTCCATGTTTTCTATTGTATTTTTAATTTAGCCATTTAGAAAAATGTAACAACCCTGACAGCAAATGTACGTCACTGAGACATCTTGAATGTGTGCATTTTCATTTAAGAGCATTAGCTAGTTTGCAGTATGCTATTTACATTTACATTTAGTCATTTAGCAGACGCTTTTATCCAAAGCGACTTACAAATGAGGACAATGGAAGCAATCAAAACCAACAAAAGAGCAACAACATGCAAGTGCTATGACAAGTATTGGTTAGCCTAACGCAGTACACGTAGCTAGTTTTTTTTTTTTAAGAAACAAGTAGATCGAATAGAAAAAAGAAAGCTAGTGTTAGTTTTTCAAGAAAAGCTAGCAGTTACAGAAGAAATATGCAGTTGATAGAGGGTCGTGTGTGTTTTTTTTGTTGTTTTTTTTATAAAAAGAAATGGATAAAATATAATTAGAATATAGAGTTAGAGAGTCAAATAAAGATGGAAGAGATGTGTTTTTCGCCGATTCTTGAAGATGGCTAAGGATTCAGCTGCTCGGATTGAGCTGGGCAGGTCATTCCACCAGGAGGGAACAGTTAATGAAAAAGTCTGTGAAAGTGATTTTGTGCCTCTTTGGGATGAACAATAATGCGTCGTTCACTTGCAGAACGCAAGCTTCTAGAGGCACATAGGTCTGAAGTACTGAATTTAGGTAAAGGGGTGCAGAGCCAGAGGTGGTTTTGTAGGCAAACATTAATGCCTTGAATTTTATGCGAGCAGCTATTGGTAGCCAGTGCAAATTGATAAACAGAGGTGTGACGTGCGTTCTAATATGTTTTTAACATATTCCCTCTCAGATATATGCCTCGTTTGTAATGAAAGCAACCAATGCAACAAAGATAGATAGCTGTCATTATAATCAATGAATATGTTGGTGATTATAATGTGATCAATCTAGTTGTCACTTTGCAACACGTTGCTTGCTAGTGTAGATTGGAATGTTTTCTGCAACATTTATGTTTTCAAGTTTATAGTAATTGCTGTTTTTCTGATGTCTGCACACAAATATAATATAATGTGTATTGGTGACGTACATGTGCTTAAGGGGAAATATATTTGACATGGCTTATGCTTGTCAGCAGTGATTCTTCTATTTTGATATTTAGTATGCAGTTTGGTGAAGAAAGACCCTCCTGAGTTTTGGTGCCTTTTATTTGAACTCGTCCAGTGTGATTATTGTGACATTCACACGCGCACACTGTATGCACTCATCAGGTATAGACAAAATGTTGTCCTTATGCTTTGACATGTTCAGGAAATGCTCCATGTTGGTGTAATTTTGTGATGTATGGCAGAGATATCTGAATATGCTGTTGTAAAGTTTTCATATCAGTGCTCACAGTGAACAGTGCCTGTACTTCAATCAGTGTGGTGGTGACGTCAATCAGTGTGATCATTACCTTCTTCTACGGGCCTGCAATTAGCTTCTGACATTAGCAAAGCTGTATTTAGATTCAAATGGAACATTTACTGTTGCTTTATTCTTATTCATTAGCCTATTTAAATCTATATTTTTGGATGGTTGATCTCGCCCTGTAAAGGTCTAACAACATGAACTCTCAGGTTAACTTTATTGGCCTAGAAAACATTCTCAATGCGTTAGAAACCAGAATAATGTGAGGCAATGTATTTTCTGTATCACGTTTTTGAAGAAAATGCATTTGTACATGTTGATATTAAAGATAATCTGATGCACTGACTTTCTTGTCATGTGTGATTTTTTTCAAATACGATATGTCATGTGAATCTTGGAAAAGATATTTTAGCAATTTTAGTAAGAGGCTACAGATTTGCTCTTGCATGCTATAGTATTGTAAGCTGACAAGGATACTAGTACCCAATTTCACAAATATATGCCCCTAGTGGTTGGGAGCACTGCTGGTGGTTAGGAGACTTCTTTTTAAACTCTACCAAAGATCATCAAAATATGCAACGTATTCAGTGTTTGTCTGTTAGTTATATAAGAATGATGTTAAAACGGTCTTCAAAACCTTTTAAAGGGGTCATATGACGTTGCTAAAAATAACATTATTTTGTGTATTTGGTGTAATGCAAATGTGTTTATGTGGTTTAAGGTTCAAAAAACATTATTTTCCACATACTGTACATTATTGTTGCTCCTCTGTGCCCCACCTTTCTGAAACGTGCTGATTTTTACAAATCACATCGTTCTGAGAAACTAGGCATGCTCTGACCGGCCAGCTATCCATTGTGATGCGACGACACAAAAACAATAAAACCCATTATAAACTAGGCATTTGTTGCATCCAGTGGGGACATCACTGTCGCGTTGCATCGTGCCGCGTAAACATTACCATGTCTGCATTTGTGATCGGAGAAATGACAAACAACAAGTGCTACTCTACACTGCTCAAAACTCGCGTTTGAATCGTCAGTGGCAATTTTTTTAAATAAAAAAACATACTTACAGGCTGTGAGTCAGAAGCACCAGACTGTCCTTGCAAAGGTGGAATTGCCCCACTTTATAGAAACAGCCTTTGTGCAAGCCAGCATTGTAGGCTACTCTTCCAGGTTCAGGAAATAGTACTCTGTAAAATGCACTCTAAGATTTGGGTTGAACTGTTCTGGAACAGTGTTGTAAATACAACTTAACCACTGATTTCTAGTTGTGTCCTCTTTTGGAAGCCCAAACAAAGTACTTTTGCTTTCACAACGAAACACAGCGTCTCCAGGACATGGCGCCGGCGGCAGCAACAACACTACAGCCAGAATAATAGTTCTGCCTTCTTTCATTGCGTATATGTTTGGGCGGTGTTTTGCTAATCTTCCCACACCGTGATGTAGACATGTGGGGGCGTATTTAAATGAGCCGTTTTAGGAGGGCGTGGTCGAGTCAACTTTTATAACAAATATCTCTTTGGTTTTGAGACTTTAGTCTTTGCAACTTCAGGGATCTTATCTATGCACAAACAGCTTGTAACACTCCAAAGAGAAAGCAAAACTTGAAATCGCATCATATGACCCCTTTAACATACCTGTAAAATTTATTTTTGATACTTTGCAAATGTCTTGAATGATCTATATTTGTCCTTTACAAAATTTTGAAATTACTTCAATATATTACAAATGTTACAAATATATACTACATTAGCTATGATGATTTAAACAGTGAAATAACCATAGACCATTTCAATATGTATTTTGTGAAATTTAGACCACACCAAATATTTTTTACTCTTAAAGGATTAGCTCACTCCTAGAATAAAATTTCCTGATAATTTACTCACTGCCATGCCATCCAAGGTGTTCAATCCAATGAATTAAAGGTCCAAATGGTAGTTTCAATGCAGCTTCAAAGGGTTCTACACGATCCCAGTCAGGGAATAAGGCTCTTATCTAGCGAAACCAGTCGTTTTCTAAAAAAAAAATTATACACTTTTTAACCACAAATGCTCGACTTCACGTATTACATAATCACGTTGGAAAGGTCATGTGTGGTTAGTTCTTCATCTGTGTACTACGGTTCAAAAAGATAGGGTAGGCAGAAAAACTCCATCTAATTTTCTCCTCCAACTTCAAAATTGTTCGACATCGTTGTTTTACCATTTTTTGGAAAAGGCGTTTGACTTTCTTTGCACATTTGCTTTGTAAACACTGGCCTACGTCACGCTTCACCTTTCATGACTACGTAATGCGTGAAATTGAGCTAGTGCAAGATGAGCATTTGTGGTTAAAATGTATATAAATTATTATTATTATTATTATTAAAGAAAATGACAGATTGTTTGACTAGATAAGACCCTTATTCTTCGGCTGGGATCATGTAGAGCCCTTTGAAGCTGCATTGAAACGGCAATTTAGACCTTCAACCCATTGACTCCCATTGAATTCTACTAAGATCCTGGAATGTTTGCCTCAAAAACCTTAATTGCTTTTCGACTGAAGAAATAAAGAAATTAACATCTTAGATGACATATGGGTGAGTAAATTATCAGGAAATGTTTATTATGGAAGTGAAGTAGTGAACTAATCCTTTTTTTTTAAGTTGGAATTGCACTTGTTTACCAAGGAGGCAATGGTATCAGGGAAGATGCTTGAGGTGGAATACAAGAATGTGATGTCCGTATCATTCATGGAATTGCACAAGCATGATGAAAATCTTAACTTGAGAATGAGGTTTATAGCAGATATTGACAGTAATACAATTAGGATTAAGTTATTAAATTATACTACATGAGTTGTATTGGTAATGGTAGAGGTGTTAGTTTTATCAAAATATCAGTTGACACATTACTAATTTAAGAGATTCTTTAAAGAATGGAAGATAAAAACATTCCACATAGGAATTATAAAAATTGACTGAAAATCATTATGGTCCTTATTTGCCACATTTTCAGACACTCATCCTGCTCTCTGTTTGACAGATATACCAATTACACCACTATATTTGAATGCCTGGGGTGTGAGAGTCCCAGGTAGCCATCAGCACCAGACCAGCCGTTTGGAAACAAAAATAGAACAGTTGGAAATATGCCGCTCCGTATGTATTCACAAGCTCATCTGAATGAGCAAAAGTGTTTCCAGTCTCTTTAGACCTGCTTGGCTTTGCTTTGTAGAGATCAAATTGCAGTTGATATTCCTTCCAGTTAATTTGCTAAGCTGGAAATGGAAGGTAAAGTTGCTGCTATACTTTAGGTTTTGTAAAATTTGCAATATGGGCACTTTGTACTTTTTTTTTTATTATAGACTTATAAGTGGTACTAGAGTTTTTAAACAATAAGTTGAACTCATTTGTATAAATGAATGGCATCAGTTTGTATGTCACCTGGCTTTTCCATGTGTTCCCTCTGGAACTTTCTTATGTGATCTTAGAATAGCAGTTAACCTGTGGTTAACAATAAGAATTAATAACTTTTTCCCAAGTATTTATTTTTTCAAATGCATTAAAAGAATTGTTAAATGAACCAGAATCTACATTTCTTATCATTTCCATCTCTAGTATGACACAACTTGTCTGCACTTTCCATTGTACCTTCAAGTTGGAATTTGATTATGGAATGTGAATATTCAAATTTGAATTATGGAATGTGATTATTAATTTTGTGACATTCGCCCAATGGGGAAACCTAACCAAATGATTTAATTATTATTCATAATGCAAAAATAATATTCACCCAGCTAACAAAAAAATGCCCACAAGAATGCTTTGCTAACAATCCCATTAACTTATGAAAACCTTATTTCTGAATGTACATTTCAAGAAGAAAAAAAAAACACTTTCCAGCATTGTTCATGAACATTATATAAGTAATTATTTTATTTTCTTTCTTTTGATTTATTTACTTATAAGCCACAGCTCAATCAAAACTGTTGGTGGGGCACTGTTCCTTTTTCTTTAAAAGGGAAGGTTAAATACGATTTTTACTGTATATGTGAAGCTCAAGAAATGCCTTTTGTTTATTAGCTTGCTGGTGTCTTGATATTCATTATCTCTGCGTCATGTGTGGGCTTCACTTTGAATAAAAATATACACAATCTAAAGAGGGGTTATTTATATGCAGGGGGTCCGGGGTGGAGATGAGGGATCTGATATTGTGTTTCAGGTGTTTAAGAGCCTATTGGTTCTCTGAATGCATCTACTACCATAAACAGAGAGATGGGATTTCCTTGGTCATAGGGGAATACAATATATACTTATGATGCCCGCTGCCCACAGATACATTATTCTTCCTCCATTCTTCTGGCTGTGTCTGCCTCAGCTCTTAGGTAAGATGCAGTTTTCTCTGTTTTTCCTTTGCTTATCTTATTGTTCATGTCTTTATTCCATTGGAATTGCTAGATGCATTTTAGCCAGCTGCACTAGTTTGAAAAAAAAAAAACTGTTGGTGTTGACAGGCAATTGTTCTTTGTGGAATTTCAGATTTTAGCTGATTTGTTTAGTTTTTTCTTTGTAAGCATAATTTGAGGCAAGTTGGTTTGTGTGACAGAAATTTTGAAAGCTTTTGCAAATGGTTTGTTCAGACTTACATTGATATATTGAGAAATCAATTATCATGTTTAATTTTATTTGTCATAAGACATTAATTCTGCATCCTTTCTGGGAATACAGAAAACTTCTATTGAAAAATCACTTCGCTATTTTTAGATGCACACTTAGTAGATGAAATGTAATGTGTTGATCTGAGTTTTGGAAACGGTATCCGATTCGGCTTTTAGGATCGGAAGGTGATATGCCAGTGTTTATCTTGCTGTCAAGATTTAATCTTTAAATAAATATTAGGCTTCAGCTGACGGGTCTAAAATGACGCACAGGGTTCTCTTTGGGTCTCTTAAACAATGATGCTATGGCTTAAATCTGTGGTGTTGGCATAGTTCAAATGTAAATGCCTTTACTACATATTTACTCACATTATCACAATGATACTCATTGTCAAACCTTAGACCTGGCATTGCAATTTGCATTCTGAATGTAATCCTGAGATACAAAGTAGATTAGAGAGTTGGCAATTGTTTAGTTTTGAGCTATTTTAACATACTGTTTTAATCCCAGTAGGAAAATTCATGTTGTACAATTTAATTATCATTAAATAAAAATATTTAATTAATATAAAAAACTCTAATTTTAATCTTATCACACATATTGAATATAATATAGTATATTATAGTGCTTTCAAACGATTAATCACGATTAATCGCATCCAAAATAAAAGTTGTTGTTTACACAACATATGTTTGTCTACTGTGCATATTTATTTTGTAAATATAAAGACACACACATTCAGTATATATTTTGAAAATATTTACATGTTTATATTTATATTCATTTAATTTATATTATATAAAAATATATTTATAATATAATATATTACAATTAAATATATTTATATTTGTTATATTTTATATAAATATAACATTTTTCTTAAATATATACATGCATGTGTTTGTATTCATGTATACATAATACACAGACATATAATATGTGAACTAAAACTTTTATTTTGGATGCGATTAATCGTTTGACAGCACTAATATAATATAATATGATATAATATAATATGGTAAATTAATAAGTTACAGAATTTTCATTGGGCCTTGTTGTTAATTTTGATAATTTGGTCATACAGTTAGGCTCAGCCTTTAAATAAATGGAAATCAAACCCACAAGTAAGGGGTTTGCATTAAAAAAGTTGACGTCATGATCTGAGTCATTATGTTAGATCAGTTTCAGATGATTGGGAGGGAAGGAATAGAGGTGGGGTCATGCTTTTGATTGTCACCCAGAAACAGGATTAGCACAGTGCATCTCTTGAGATTTTCTGCTCAAAAATAGCATATGATTCACTTTAGACCAGAGGATTTATGGACTTATTTGAACTAGTGATGATTGGTGGTTAGTTTGGTTACTTGTAATTTTGCACGCATCCTAGTGTTAAAACATTATCCAATGCACAAAAAGTAGTTTATAAAAACATTTACTTGAGAGTAAGTTGTTTTGTTGCACGTCACAGGATTGCACACATACAGTATATGTGTATATATACAGTATATATATATATATATATATATATATATATATATATATATATATATATACATAGATAGATAGATAGATAGATAGATAGATAGACAGATAGATAGGTTCTTTAACTTTTAAATTAAACCACACAAGCTTATAGAGTAAGCCATGCACAGTCCGTTTTCTTTGCATATATAAATATATGCATTATTTTTGTATTGATAATTACCATTATTCCATACTGTCACATTAATAGTGATTAATCACTGTTGTAAGTTGTCCATTTTATTCCTCAGGGGCAAAAACAAAAATTAGCCAAGATGTCGGAGTGAGTAAATATTTTGATTTCCACTTTATAGATTATCATCATCTTCCTCAACTATCAGAATTTTTTTATTTTTATACAGGGGCGGACAATAGTGAAGTATTTTTACTCTGTTGTAAAATTACTTCTCAAGTCCGATAGTTTATAGTGTAAAAATACTAAACTACTGTCCTCCTCTGTTTTATATTTGTGTATACTGGACATAAAAAATAAAATAAAAAGTGCAGTGTCTTGTGGTGATTAGTTACTGCTTTAACAAATTATATTTTAATGATTCCAAAACACCTCAGGAAAAAGATGTCGTCGAGTCGCAAGCATCATCTGAAGGTACTATATGATTCAAAACAAATTCTATTTGTCAATATTCATTAATAAGTAACAATGACACCCAGCCTCTCTGTGTCGCAGAGCTTGATGCTTTCCATCGCTAAAGGTATACTGGAACAGGAAGTAAAGGACATAGAGGAGGAGAGGCAGAGATACATGGCAGAGACCTGCCAGCCTCTGTCTCTACCTTCAGGCATACAGACATTACAGGTAAAGGACAATAAATTCACCTTATAAAAAAGAAAACATTGTAAATGGATAACTAAAATAAAATAAATATATTGTTTATAGGAACTCTGCAGGGAGCTTCACCACAAAATTGATGTCATTGATGAGGAGAGATATGATATGGAAATGAAAGTCAACAAGAGTACAAAGGAGGTAAGATGTCATCTAAATTTTAATCCAAACCAATTTGTATTTTGTCTTGTAGTTTCTATACTGATGGCCCTCATTCACTGACTCTAGATCGAGGACCTGAATATCAAAGTTATTGACCTGAAGGGCAAGTTCAAGAAGCCAACGCTGAGGAAGGTGCGCATGTCAGCCGACGCTATGCTTCAAGCTCTGCTGGGCTCCAAACACAAGGTGTCTCTGGATCTGAGAGCCAACCTCAAACAAGTCAAGAAGGAGGTCAAAGAGGAGGTGAGCGATAAACTGCATTGTTCTAATGACGTTCCCTTGAGGTTCCTACATTTCAAAAGATGCTGATTTTAGACTCTTAATCTTTTGGCTGACTGACCAAATGACTTTCATGTACTCTTCAAAGGATAAGGAACTGCGTGATGTTGGTGACTGGCGTAAGAATGTTGAAGACAAGGCTGGCATGGATGGCAGGAAGAAGATGTTTGAAGCCGAGGCTTAAATTTTTAGTTTTTTGAAGTTCAATATGCTGCTGAATTAGAATTGGCCTAAAATTATGTGATCAACTCTTTATGTACTTAAAACACACTCATTTACATTTGATAATGGCAAAGCTATTAAAAGTAAATATGATCACTTCGTTTTCTGTTAAACGCTGGTATTGAAATGTGTATTCACAACCCATGTCTCAAAGTCTTACACTATCATTAAATTGGTTAAGCAAGAATGAAGTCCTGTGTTCATTTTGCCGCATAAACCACTTTGTTACCAGGTTTTTATTTTCTAGTATTTCCTCACCGATCTGTGGAACAAGTAAGTATTTATTGTCAGTTGTATTATCCATTTGGTTTATGACTGAACAAAAGCTGATAACCTATTTTCTTATGATTAAATACAACAGGTAACAGTGACGCCTTCCTAGCACCTGAAAGAAACTGGAGAATGCTGAACACACAATCCTGAAGGTACAATTCAATTCAGTTCAATTCAAGTTTATTTGTATAGCGCTTTTCACGATGCAAATCATTGCAAAGCAGCTTTACAGAAAATTAAAGTTTCTACATTATATTTAGTAATAGCTTATCAGTGGTGACTATACACTGTCACAGCTTATCAGTGGTGATCTCAAGTTGATGTCCATATGGCAGAAATGTATGGTAAAAATCAAGCAGTTAGTTAATGTCATGTAATCAAACAGACGTTGAACACTATTAACAGCAATGATTATATGTTGCGATCAAACTTATAGCAAAATGTGGTAGTTTTCTATGTTGACTGAGGTTTGGCATCTTCTGAGGGGTTGACATCATCTCTTCTCAGGTGTTCGGTCATCTCAGGTCTTTGTAAGGGCTGGATTCAGATTGAAGCTTCTGTAATTCCTAGTTGCATCCCGTGGCAGAGACAGAGAAGGTAATAGAGAGAAATTAGCATAGCTGCTGTTCCAAATAAGCAAAAAATTATGTGTTCAACCCAAGCAAAAGAATGAAAATGTGCATTTGATCAGATGTAACTGAAGTACAAGGTTATGAGATACATTATGTGAATGTTTGGCTAAAGAGATGTGTCTTTAATCTAGATTTAAACAGAGAGAGTGTGTCTGAACCCCGAATGTTATCAGGAAGGCTATTCCAGAGTTTGGGAGCCAAATGTGAAAAAGCTCTACCTCCTTTAGTGGTCTTTGCTATCCTAGGTACTACAAAGAGTCCAGAATTTTGCGACCTTAGGGAGCGGGATGGATTGTAGTGTGATAGAAGACTATTAGGTACGCAGGAGATAAACCATTTAGGGCCTTAAAAGTAAGTAGTAATATTTTGTAACTGATGCAGAACTTAATAGATAGCCAGTGCAGACAATGTAAAATTGGGGTAATATGATCATATTTTCTTGACCTGGTAAGGACCTGTAGCTTGTTTATTGAAGATGCAGGACAACCACCTAGCAGTGCATTACAATAGTCCAGTCTAGAGGTCAGGTAACATGTTCCGTAGCTTGGCAATGTTTCTAAGATGGAAGAATGCTGTTTTTGTAACATGGGAAATATGATTTTCAAAAACAGGTTGCTGTCTAATATAACACCCACATTTTTGACTGTAGAGGAAATAACAGTTCATCCGTCTAGATGCAAATTGTAATCTACGAGATTCTGTGTACTGTTTTTTGGTCCAATAAGTAATATCTCGGTCTTATCCGAATTTAATAGGAGAAAATTAGATAGATGCTAGTCACTCAGTGTAAATAGCAATTAGATGCTATTTACACAGTGCAAATAGCATATTTGTTTTAGCGATAGATACTATTTACACTAAGTGCATATAGCAATGGATTCTATCTACACCAAGTGAAAATAGCAGTATTTTTTAACGATATGCTATTTTACACTAAGTGCAAATAGCTATAGATTCTATTTACACTATGTTAAAATAGCAAGATTTTCTGCTATTTATACTACTTATTGCAAATAGTGGCAATTATCTGCACCTCAGTATTGTAGTACATTATAAAACAGTACGCGATAATAACGTATTGAGTGTAAATTATAGTTTTAATTCAAATTATTAAATGGATGCCACCTTATTGGGACAATAAATCCCTCCCTACACCTACCCGATACTTTATTTTCAACTTTTTGATTATTTCCTTCATTTTTATTGAAAATAAATGCCTTTCCGATGCAATATGAGATTTGAAAAGGGAGAAAAAAGTTCGGTAAAAGACGGGCTCGAACTCAGGTCGATCGTGTCAAAAAGCACGTGCCTTACCATCTACACCACTGAAACTGATGCTGAATTAGCATCTTTTTTTAGTGTTGACTAACCCAATCACACGTTAGTGGACGGAGTTAGTGTAAATAGCCTTTGCCAAAAGGATGGGCTATTTGCCCTTAGTGTAAATACATAGACACTCCATAATATATATAGATAGATAGATAGATATTAGATAGATAGATAGATAGATAGATAGATAGATAGATAGATAGATAGAGATAGTGGACGGATGGATAGAAGAGTGGACAGACAGACAGACAGACAGACAGACAGATAGATAGATAGATAGATAGATAGATAGATAGATAGATAGATAGATGCTTGTAAAGCAAAAGCCCTTTGTGAGAAAGTCATCCTCAAAATAAAAGAATGGCTATCTTGAAGGACAGGTTATTTATACTGATTGCGCAGCGAAGGAGGGATAGTGCCGTATTTCATGACCTTGTCAGCTCATTGGTGTGGTGGATAATCCACTTCCATAAAGAGAAACCATGGATTTACAGAGAGATCAGAGAATGCAATATATACCTACTTAACACGACCGTAGCTCGTGTCTCGTTTTGACAACCATCTGTCTCTAGAAGACGTTCCTCTGTTCTTATAGAAAGGTGAGAGCAGTTCCCTTGCTTCATTGTCTTAGTCTTGCAAATACTATTTTTTTGTAGATTTTTGTTGGAAGTTGTAAAATAATAGTTTGTGGGATTGATGATGGGGGTGATGGAGAAGGTTGTTATTGGGGTTGGTTCTTCTACCACAAGTCGCTATGGTAAGAAGCCACCTGCTGAGAACCTTAATGTAACATAAAGATTCCTTGTTGTACTAGTTTTATAGGCATTTACTGTAAACCAAGTTGATTTGTTAATGATTTGTGAAAATATCTTCAGATAGTCCGCACAATATTGTATGATCATTGCTGGTGATTCTGACTCATGAAAACTTTGTTTTTGGACTCATCTAAAGTCATTTACTCTGGAAATACCATGCTTAAAAGCAAAGAAACCATTATGATTGGTTACCTAAAAGTTTGATATACTGACTGCTGAAGTGACCAATGGAAAGTGAACACCAACACAAGCATAAATTTGAAATTGATCCTTAAGTCTTACTGCACCTGTCAGCACCTTCTTACGGACCTCCTTATTAACTACTGTCTCGTACAAAGCTGATTTGAAGTACTCTTAACACGAAAGACAATGCTGTATATTCACAAAAAAACTTCTTGTTCATCTTATACATCTTGTGTACTGATCTGGAATGGCTTAACCTTTGGGAACATCTGGAATATGATTATACGGTACATATTTCCTCAGAGACCTGATTGGTCTTGACTTTTAAGAGTTCTTAAATTGCTCTTTTACCAAACCTTCACACAAGAAGACATTGTACTATTTGATCTATTCTGCCATGTGTTTTCTGCTAAACATGTCCTCAATCTTCTTCCATGGCTACTTAGAATAGTCCTTCTTCAAATAGCCTTATGTGGCCTGACTGTTGTCTTCACAGCTTTCTAAGTATGTCATTGAGGCATTAAGAGTCCATTTAAGTGTACTAAATTAGTCAATCAGTTTGTCATCAGTTAGCCAGTTAGTCCGGTCTGTCTCTCAGAGCGGGAGTATATTAAGAAAGACATTTGAGACGGTTGTTTAGCGGGGAATAAAGGAGAGCTGTGTTGTCACATCTTTGACATCTCAGAGATGCGCTTGAGGATGGGGCTGTGCCTGCAGCTGATGTACTGGCCTTGAGATCATATTACATCGACCTCCTGGAGAAAATCCTCTCGGATGAGTCAAAGACACTTGGGAACCATGTGGTCTTCTTTAGTTTACACAACTCTTGGCATTAAGGGCATTGCGAAAAGGTCACACGATCAGAATGTCTATGGATTTGGTGCCATTGGATTGTGTCCACATGCAATGGTTACACTCAGAAAAAAGGTACAAAAGCTGTCACTGGGTGGTACCCTTTCAAAAGGGCTGCACCAGAGGAACGCTTTGATAGTTCCTATAGCTATTGGTGGAAGTACCTGCTTTTTGTCATGTTCACACCACAGGAACTGGGAACGATTTTAGCTGTAGTAACACCTTTTGGGGGAGTAAATTAGTTTCTATTTTAGAGTAGGGTGTAACCCAGCACAATAGGAACTACCGATTCCGAAGTCCAGGCACTTTTCCATGCTCTATCCTCAGTGTTGGGAAGGTTATTTTGGAAATGTAATAGGTTACAGATAACAAGTTACCCTATTCAAAATAAGTGTTTTATTAGAATTTAAGTAATATAACTGATTACATTTGATTATTTTTCTAAATTTCAAACAAATGTTAGTAGTACTCTACAGTAATTACTGTCAATCTTTCAAAATCCTTCATCACTTGAATTAAGATTATAATAATACAATTTTAAAGAACAGGCACCACAAAATCAGACTTTAGCACCTCTTTTTACTTTGAGATCGTTCTGATTTTTGCTTTTTAAATTTCCAGCACTGGAATGCATTTTTATCACTCGTCATTGTGGCAACTCTCAGACAGGTTGTAGACTAAAGCTTTCAGCGGCAATACGCTGCAAATTCAAAGAAAATCATCAGAATAGCATTGCTTTACTAAACAGCCTTTTAATGGCAGGAGCCATTCTGCATATCAAAAACAGACAAAGCAACAAATTAATATTAGTCAACATATCCTAACTTTTTGCAGAAAATATTCAAATGTAACCCCCTTTGTAATTATTAACATTTTAATAAGTAACTGTAATTTAAATACACATTTTTTCTCAGTAACTGTAATGGATTACAGCTGCATTTATTTTAAAATGATGTAACACTGTTACAGTACATATAACTAGTTACTCAACACTGCTCATCCTTTAACTGTTGACATTCAATTCAAGTTTATTTGAATATAGCTTTTTACGATACACTTGTTGCAAAGCAGCTTTATAGGAAATTGAGTTTTTACAATATATTTATATATTGTAGAAACTTTATATATTTAACTTATGGCAAAATTTGGTAATTCTGTATTTTGTCTGAGGGTTGGCATCCTCGGAGATCCTCTGAGGGGTTGGCATCATCTCTTCTCAGGTGTTTGGTCATCTCAGATCATTTAAGGGTTGGATCCAGACTGAAGCTTGTGTAATTCCTAGTTAGAAACAGAGAAACAAATAGAGACATAATTAGCGTAGCTGTTGTTCCATCGTACATTGTTGAATGCCGCGCTTGATTGACATCACTGTCGGCTGGCTTAGGTCACTTCAGAGTTCCTACTGGTGGTGCAAATACCATAAATGGCCCTATAGGAAAATTTTGTTCTCGGGGAACCTCTCTGGTGGCTAGTTCCTATAACAGAGTTCCTATAACGCCCTGATGCGAAGTAATTATGTAACATTTAGTTATAATATGCATCCTTTAGGTATTAATATGTACCGTTACTGTAAATAAGGTACAAAGGGTGCTGCCCAAGTAACAGTTTTTGTACCTAAGGGTGCATTCACACCAGGAAAGTCCACTAGTTCACTTGCTTTGGTCCGGACCAAATGCAATGTTGATTTTTTTTTGTTTGGTGTGGTTACGCTTTCACACTGCCCTTTTTGTAGGTGAACCAGATATTGTAAACAAAACCACACCGCTAAGGCCATCCATTCATTTGTTCATCCATTCAACCGTACCAGAGTTTGTCTGGAAGCGGACCGAGACCACCTCTTCAGCTGGGTCCCGGTACGGTTGTTTGGTCGGCACCCGTGTGCGATTGCTGTATTCACACCTGTCCAAAAGTTCCGCACCAAGAGGGGAAACAAACCTGAGTTCGATTCAATTGAATCAAACAAGACAGGTTCACTATACCTACAAAGAATCCGCTATAAGGTTGTAGATCCAAATTCTGTAAAAAAACAAACATTGGCCTACCACCACTGGATTCTTCACCAAAGTTGTTGTACAGTGAAAATTGTGGTTTATAACTTGTTGACAGGCCAGAAAACATAACCTAGAAAAATGCACACTGAAGTATGCAATTTGATGGTAACAAACTTAAGTACTCAAGGAGGGTGTGCTGTTATTATTCAGAAGTAATTTAACTTTCTCAGCAAGATACTCTCCAAAATTAAGCTCCATCATGACAACAGTATAACTGACTGTAAAAGACAATTTGTGCTAATGCACACTATAGTGCCCCTTGTGGCAATGCTGAGAATGCATTATGCATTGCGATCTGACATATTTTGAAGCTACGTTATGCTTACCTAGAAGCATTTGTTGCACATGCATAGTGCTTTTCGCCCCCAAAATGGATGGTCCTCTAGATCATCTATTGGTTATTTAATTTTTTTTAGCTTCACTGCTTTACTTTATTGTACAGTAGAGTTCAGACTGCAGTGTAGGGAGAGGGCTCTGGTATATTTTGAAAGTATGCATAACCTACTGTGCCACAGCTCTGATGCATTTCTCTTTTTTCTTTCTATCAAAAAGGTGCAAATAAACTCTTAGAAATGTCTGAGTAAGTATGCCTTTCCATCAATCAGTGTGATTTTTTTTTACGACACTAAGTATAATAATCAACACAGAATAATACCACTGTAAGGAAGACTATATAGTAAAATGGATGCAAGAAAGAAAACACCATCAAAATTCTGTACTTTAAGCAGTTTGGGCTGAATTTGCTGCAGAAGTTTTAAACTTTGGTTTCATGGTTGAAAACAAAACACTAACCAGAGTGCTTGAGGAATATTAGTGCTGTGCTGCCTTACAAACACTGTAAATATTGTAGATTGCATTCCTAACAAAGTACAATCTAACTATGGTGGCACAACAGAGAAATCAACATCCTAATGTAAAGTATGTCCTTATTTCTCCTCTTGATAAGAAAACGAATGTCTAGCAGTAAAAAACACAGCCTGAAGGTAAGAGCTCATGACTTATTGAACCAATCCAACATCAAACAGTTACATATAAAAGTAAAAGAATAATGAGTCTTAATGAGTCACATTTGCTTGTAGGGCATGATGCTCCAGGTTGCAAAAGATTTACTGGAAGCAGAGGAGATTGAGAAGAAAGAGGAGAGGAAGAGATACATGGAAGATCATTGCCCTACGTTGTCATACCCAAGCTCCAAACAAGAACTACAGGTCCAATTCAGTTATTACTACAACTAGAAGTTAGACATTTTTGGAAATTCAAAGCTGAAGCATGAAATTCTGTCAACAGGAGCTCTGCAAAGAGTTACATGGAAAAATTGAAGTTATTGACGAGGAGAGATATATTTTAGAGCACAAAGCCATCATGGTTGTCGATGAGGTAAGATGTTTCGACATGTATCTCCTTATATGTGGTCCATGATCAAGGTGCTCTTTAGATTATTTTTTGTGTGTTTTAGGTTAAGGACTTAAACATCAAGATTGTCGACCTGAAGGGCAAGTTCAAGAAGCCTCCTTTGAAGAAAGTGCGCATGTCTGCGGATGCTATGCTTCAAGCTCTGTTGGGATCCAAGCACAAGGTCTCCATGGACCTGAGAGCCAACCTGAAACAAGTCAAGAAGGAGGTCAAAGAGGAGGTGAGTACAACAGATGACTAAATTTTCACATGATAAGGTCAAGAAATTCCAATTGTAATAGATGTAAATCTCACCTTCATTCACAGGATAAAGAACTGCGTGATGTTGGTGACTGGCGTAAGAACATCGAGGATAAGTCTGGTATGGGTGGCAGGAAGAAGATGTTTGAATCTGAAGCTTGAAGATGTTGTTGATGAGTATTCCACCATGATCTTCTTATTGGCTTGGATCTGAATAAAATGTACTGCTTAAAGTTTTAGCAGGAATTGTTCAGTGGACAGTTCAGTTTATAATCCATAAAAATGCCAGTCAAAACTCGAATTGTTCTCTTGAACAATGAAGTGTTCAGTTTGTAATTCTATACAGATTGACTGTTTGTCAAAATTATGCTTTTTTCTAAATAAATAATCCAACTGTAATAATCGTTGCTTTCTGCTTTTTCTTTACTTTATATTCTTTTAATCTATAATTGTAACATTTACCTTGTTGTATTTTTATTTATTTATTTATTTGAATTGCTTAAAGTGAACAAGGAATCAAAATCAACCCTATTTACTTTCTTAATAGACATTCCTGGTCTTATTGTAATCAATTTGTTGATGTTAAAATTACTTTCCTTTTCGGTTGACGTCTTATTTTTCAGTCCCTCAAACCACCTGATACAACTTTTTATATCTCACAGACCTGCCCTACATTTTTTTCACATTGAATATCCCATTTCACTCTGAAATCCGCCACTTTATGAAAGTAAAATGGGTTACAAACAAGGTTTCATTTTGAATTTACACACAATTTTTATAATTCAGTGTAACTTCAAATCTAAATCAAGTACTGCTCGTTTTATCTTCAAGGTAAGATTCCTCATTTTTTTGTCTTTATAAGGTTAATATTCAGCATGAGGTTAACATATAATTAGAATATTTTATAATTCTTGCAGAATGATGTCCTGTATATGTCTTGATGGATCATTGGGTGAGTAAAGTCAAGACCCACAACATCTCCCTATATTTGCTGGTGTATTTCTTCGTCTTAAACTGTATATGTCTCTCTTTTTAGTTTAATAACTTTAAGTAGGCACTAGCAGAGGTCTCTAAAAACATCAATTAAATAAATAAAAAAAGAAGCAAATAATAAGAAAGAAATCTAGGTTAAGTTATTTTTAAGAAGGGAACATGGAAAGTATTTGTGGTGTGAATTTCAGATGTGTGCTCTGATCCACTGGTCTTAGCAACACAGCAGTGTTCCTTAAAGAGATATCTGAGATTTTGCTGAGCCATCAAAGAATGTGATTAAAAACCCTCATTGCCTGTCAACAGCATGTGAATCCTGCTCGCCGCCTCTTCTATGGGTGTTGAGCACCTCTCGGTCGACTCCCCTCAATCTTACCTTGGATCTGAAGGATTTAACGCACTCTTTCTTTACTGGATCTAACTGCGAACAACTGCTTTCCGGATTAAACCTGTAATTCCACTATACTATTTAACACTATTGAGAATATAGCTAAATTTACATGTAATCTAAGCAAGTTTATTTATAAACTGTCAAATTGTTTGCAGTAGTAGTAGTTAGGCCTGTGATGATGTACTAATTTTGCAATAATAAAAGTCCTTTATTATTGCAATTGTAAATGTCATGGAAATGTGTGCATTGCAAATGTGTATTTGGATTTTAAATGATCTAATATTGTTAAGTTGAATGGCATTACTTAACATGTCATTGTGGCATTTACTTTAAGCCTAATATATAATATGATTTTTAATAGTTGCAAGAAACAGATCTCTCATTTACATTGAATAAACATGGTCCATGTTCAGTATGGCTCGCATGTTGCTCGATGACTTATGAAGTGACGATTTGACACTTAGAAACCGAATCCCACTGTGAGAAGCTTATTTGGGCTATGATTTCACTTGGTTTGCATTTGCTCAAAATGTATGTATGCAAGCATACATTTTCTAACAAAATAAGAGGGATAATATATGTGCTGTGACAACTGATTGTTTTGCTGCACTATTATTTGTAAAGTGAAAAAGATGCATTTGTCCAGGATCTTAAGGCATGTATGACTAAACTAGGCAGTTATGTAGCCTATCTCTGTTAACATCTTAAGTATAAAAATGACACTGATATGACGACTAGACAGTTTTTGTCTTTATCTGCATTATGGCATTTTTTTTTATCATATATGCATATTGCATATACAAATCCAGTACAAGGTTTAAGCAGTTTAGTTTCCATAGTGTTCCTATTAGTATTTTACTTTTAAAACTATTTTAAAGGTAATGTTAATATCAAGAATGCCTAAGAAACAAAAAGCTGTAGTCAAAGCTGTACTTGCAATGATTATGTCACTATCAGTTTCAAATGGCAGCATTGCTAACAAGTCATGGAGTCGAAACAAATCCAAGACAAGCATATCAAAGTGTCTGAAGTAGATATATGGCCCTGATTTATTGGCTACACCATAGTATGAAAAGTATACCTTATTTAACGACCCATGCCAAATTTCACCAAAATTGTTACTACAAGAAAGATTACCTGTGGTAATTTTACATCACCGTCATCAAATCTGTCATGGTAATTAATTTATTATGCCCTAAAAATGTACAAATGAAGTGCCGTCTGACATTTTTTTCTAAAATGAGCATTTTTTTCTCAGGCTCCTATTTATGTTCAGTTATTTCACTTTATTGGCAATGAAAATAACCTATTCATTGCCATTAAAGTGAAATTACTGAACCTACACATAGGAGCCTGATAAAAATGCTCATTTTAGAAGAAAATTTAAAATGGCACTTAGAAGCTTTTGCAAATTAACTCTTCAAATGTATTTATGCAATGGAAAAATGTGTATTCAAAATTATATATATGTGTGTATAGTGTATGTATTATCAGAACTCTTTACTGGTTTAAGAAGTTTAATATTATTAAAGAAATATCGAGTCTGACCGCATGTATTAACCAATCAGACGCTTGGCAGTCTGCGTCAGTTGAAGGCGGGGCTCCTGTTTGTCGAATAACTGGAGAAGTGTTTGGTAACCTGTCTTGAAAGTATCTGTCGGTTGAAATATGACTTAATCACTCACCTTATGCTTGGAGCACTGGTTTGTGTTTTTAACCTCCGGTTTGATGCTTCTCTTCAGACTCAGAGACTAAAAATGAAGAAGAGAGATGGATGGAGAGTTGGTGAAGTCTCTGGCGATATCTTCTGGTCATGGTGGGAGCTGCAGGTAATACGGCATGCGCTTCCTCAACCCTAGATATGTATAAAAAACCCTAAATAGATTCACATTATCGTGTGTTTAATGCATAATACATAACCGAGATTGATAAAACAGGATACTGACAACTATTTATTTTTCAACGCCATACAGTATGGAGTAGGCAATGATACTGATAGTTCAATTTTAGTATTCTTGTTGTCACATACCCCAGGAGTATGCCAATGGAGTCTATTACCTCAGTGAAATGTATGGTTATTTTTTATTCCAAGATGGGTATGCATACAGAAAATGTGCATAGTTGGCTCAGTATGTGTTCATATTATGTTGAGAATTCTATATCGAGTGTTGTTGAGTGTGCTATTCCAATCATAGCCAGTGTGATAAAGTGTGCATGACATCAGTTGGTCGTTATTAAGTCTAAATATGTTTTACATCTAGTTAAAAAAAACTGTTTTAGAGAAATGTATCCCCAGTCTAAATGATATGTAATTAATTATTTAAAAAGTATATATTAATAGTAATTTTGTATGAAATTTTTGTATTTATTTATTAAAAAAAAAATTAACTTGTTGATTCGACAGTGGTATTGCACTTTATATTGCCATCTGTTGATGTGGATGCAGTTTCGAGCATAAGTTTGCAGTCACTTATGCCTGCATTGAGTTATCCTAGTCACAGACAAGTTTTTTGATTATTTTTTTTAGTAATTTATTCTGCAAACAAAAGTGTCTGTAAATGGGAATCAAGTAGTATTTGTGTGGTCATGTGATCTCAACATGGCAGCCGCCATGATGTGGCGACCTGCCTCTTGTACAATAAACAGCTACTCATGTGA
The DNA here is from genome assembly GCA_027422415.1 of Schizothorax lantsangensis. Lineage (NCBI taxonomy): Eukaryota > Metazoa > Chordata > Actinopteri > Cypriniformes > Cyprinidae > Schizothorax > Schizothorax lantsangensis. The sequence goes on along the minus strand of CM049854.1, from coordinate 10,372,291 downwards.
CTCGAGTTTTCATCTCCTGTGAATAAACATACAAAACTACTATTTCTTCAGAACTGGAAATAGAAACTTTGTTTTCCCTCAGTGAACAGTTACTTAAGTACAGTGCATCCGGAAAGTATTCACAGTGCTTCACTTTTTCCACATTTTGTTAGGTTACAGCCTTATTCCAAATGGATTAAATTCATTATTTTCCTCAAAATTCTACAAGCAATACCCCATAATGACAACGTGAAAGAAGTTTGTTTGATATCTTTGCAAATTTATTTAAAAAAAATGAAAAAAATGAAAATAAAAATCACATGTACATAAGTATTCACAACCTTTGCTCCATACTTTGTTGAATCACCTTTGGCACCAATTACAGCCTCAAGTCTTTTTGAGTATGATCAGTGTTGCCAAGTCCATTGTTTTTCCCATGGAATTGGGCTACTTTAACACTGTTGCCGTGGGTTATTTTCATGTCCGCGGGTTTATTTAGCCTCTAAAATTTTTAAAAATGTGTATTTCCCCCCCAGAATGTGATTTTTACCAGGGACCCCTCTCGAAAAGCTTTAAAAATGTGTTTTGGGCATGATTTGATTAGCAATTTTTGCCTCCCCCGGGTTTGCTGTTTCTGGCAACTCTAAATGAGGATGCTCAAGCTTGGCACACTCTATTTTTTTTCTCCCACTCTCCTGAGTTGCTTGCACCTATTTTTCTCTCCCAGCTCCAGATCATGCAGGACCCTTTGGATGGGGAGCATTGGTGCACAGCCATTTTCAGATCTCTCTAGAGATGTTCAATCGGGTTCAAGTCTGGGCTTTGGCTGGGCCACTCAAGGACATTCACAGAGTTGTCCCGTAGCCACTCCTTTGTTATCTTGGCTGTGTGCTGTAATAATTTTTATAAACAATACCTTGTTTAATTTAGCTCTTTGGTTTAAGTGAATCTTACGATTTGATATTGATTTGATCAATTGATATTAATCAAAACGTCCAACTTATACCTTATTTAACAATCGTCCAGCGAGTTGTTAGATTTCAGTATATCTGAGAAATTCTGTTTATTCTCGTGGCCACGATATAATAATACAGAATTATTTAAATAACCTTATGACAGTTATGAGCATAGGTAACGTAATCTGGGCAAAGTTTGATTTGAATATTTCACAACAGAACACAGAACACTTCTCTATAAATCAAACAAGAGTTTATTTGCTATCTTACTAAAATACATGAACTAAGCTAAATAACACAAAACAAAATACATACACACAGGCAATGAATTGTTGCAATTGAGAATGATTAAAATATAGCATTGTTTTGCTATTTCCACACGATTTTACCCGTGTCGATCATCAAGAGGAGAACTCTATTATCCTTACTCTTAGAGATAAAATACGACCAGTTCAGCCACTTTATAGAGATTTTGTTTGATACTTGCTTTTAAGTTGAAATGACGCTGTGTGGCCTGAGGGAATTCTGCGCGTCGTTGCGTGACGTCACTCTGGGGATGCCTTTCTGGTGGTTTGCTCGGTGCTGTCTGACGCTCGAAGTTCTTCCTTGAGTTCCTTTCGCGTAGCTTCAGACTTTCAAGGGTTTCTTCAGAGATTTGACTAACTATAAAACTTAGATGTTAAGGCTAGGAGCTCATTTGGAGCAGCTCCAAGTTTCAAGAAACGCGCGATTTCGAGCAGAGAGCAGAGAGAGAGAAGAGAGCGGGGGTCCGCTTTTTAGATGGACTGACGTCAGGGCGTCCACCAGCGCTCTTCCAATGAAAGGGTTGCTGTGGGCGGAGCCCCGCCCACATGGATCAATCTTCCATGCGTAAATTTATCTGCTTAGTTATTTTGTCACATGAAGAAAATATCCTGGGCAGTTATAATAAGGATCAGAAGAGTCAACTTTTCAATCATTTATCATGGCCGTTAAAATGAAACCAAATTCAGCATATTTCCTACACGTTAATAGTTTTCCTGCTAAGACACGCAAAAGGGTTCATGATTCAAATTGCATATGATATGTAGTACTCACTTTACAGAGAAAATTTACCTCAAAAGATTACAAACATACCATAGATTCCAATAACACAGCAAGCTTATAAATGACATAAAATACACATTGATATATGTCTCTTAATAGCAAAATATTGTCTTTAATAATGAACAGTAGCTATTATTAATTGTCTTTTGGAAACTTTATAAAAGTCTTTGAGTCCTTTTAGCAAGTTGACAAGTTTGTGTGTTCTTTGTTTGTCCAAACAGAAACTGAGGGGATGTGAGAGAAACGGGAGGTCAGGAAAGTCACTTTGGGGCATGCATCTGCCCCACTCCAGCTCTCATAAAAGTCTTTCTTGTTGATACCATCATTGAGTTACTGCTTAAGCGGTCAGGAGATATCATAAAGTTTGTCGCTGGACCATTAGCAGATGTTTACCTCAAAGCTCTCCTATTTTTTTAGAGGTTTCCTTACGATGATAACCCAAAAGCATGGCAGGAAATTGGCCAGCCAGTTGGGTGAGGTGCTGTTCGTCTGTCAATTTTATGACTTGCAGATAGTGAAGAAAATTTCTTTAAGCCTAAGGAATTTGTGGTTGCACTTAGCTCAGATGTGTGTGTGTCCTTCCTCTCCACAAAGGCATTACAGTGCTTAGGGTCATTGCCCTGTTGGAAGATTAACCTTTGCCCCAGTCTGAGGTCCAGAGAGCTCTGGAGCAGGTTTTCATCAAGGATGTCTCTGTACAGCTTTCCTGTAGCTCAAATGGTAGAACATGGCGCTAGCAACGCCAAGATCATGGGTTCGGTTCCCAGGGAAAGCAAGAGCTGATAAAATGTAAAACTGTAACTTGAATGCAATGTAAGTCGCTTTGGATAAAAGCGTCTGCTAAATGCATAAATGTAAATGTAAATGTAAATGTACATTGCTGCATTAATCTTTCCCTCGATCCTGACTAGTCTCCCAGTTCCTGCTGCTGAAAAACATCCCCACAGCTTGATGCTGCCACCACCATGCTTCACTGGATGCTATTGGCCAGGTGATGAGCAGTGCCTGGTTTCCTCCAGACATGCACTTGCCATTCAGGCCAAAGAGTTCAATCTTTCTCATGGTCTGAGAGTCCTTCAGGTGCTCTTTGGCAAACTCCAGGTGGGCTGTCATGGTGCCTTTTACTGAGGAGTGGCTTCTCTCTGGCCACTCTACCATACAGGCCTGATTGTTGGAGTGCTGCAGAGATGGTTGTTCTTCTGGAAGGTTCTCCTCTCTCCACAGAGAAATGCTGGAGCTCTGTCAGAGTGACCATTTGGTTCTTGGTCACCTCCCTGACTAAGACCCTTCTCCCCCAAACACTCAGTTTGGCCGGATAGCCCGCTCGATGAAGAGTCCTGCTGGTTCCAAACTTCTTCCATTTACAGATGATGGAGGCCACTGTGCTCATTCGGACCTTCAATGCTCGAGAAGTTTTTCTGTACCCATCTGTGTCTCGATACAATCCTGTCTCGGAGGTCTAAAGACAATTCCTTGGACTTCATGGCTTGGTTTGTGCTCTGACATGCACTGTTAACTGTGGGACCTTATATAGACAGGTATGTACCTTTCCAAATCATGTCCAATCAACTGAATTTACCACAGGTGGACTCCAATCAAGTTGTAAAAACATCTCAAGAATGATCAGTGGAAACAGGATGCACCTGAGCTCAATTTTGAGTGTCATGGCAAAGGCTGTGAATACTTATGTGCATGTGATTTTTTCGTTTTTTATTTTTAATAAATTTGCAAAGATTTCAAACAAACTTCTTTCACTTTGTCATTGTAGGGTATTGCTTGTAGAATTTTTGAGGAAAATAATTAATTGAATCCATTTTGGAATAAGGCTGGAAAAGTGAAGCGCTGTGAATACTTTCTGGATACACGGTATGTCCCCCCCTAAGAGAGCAGATAGTTGAGTGCTGTCTGGATGCCTCAGCTGCTGTCTTGATTCAATCATCATTACTTTTACAGAACTGATGATGGATGGCAAATGAGGAGGGGAAGATGATTTCATCAGTGGAAATAGTCTGAAGAAACCATGTTTCCTCTTTTCTTAAATCCAAGGTTCTGTAAGACGCTTTGAAGCTGATGGTAAGTTCATTGAGTCTACTGTCTGTGATTTGAAATGTATTTAGAGAGAATGGTAATTAATCAAGAAAGTTCAACCTCAAATTAGTTTAAAAAATCTGTTCACTCTTTCTCTAAATCTACTCTATGACGTCACTTGGTAATGGCAACCAATAGCCAACAATTCAGCCATTGTTTTAGCAAACTTGGATTCAGGTTTGCATCAGTTTTGGAATGTAACACCTACTTTTATGGTATTTTGGTATTAGACATCACTGTCTTCAAATAAAGGTAATTCATTTATCATGCCCTTAATGAATTTACTCTTAATGTATGTTGACTATAATAAATAACATTCTGCATGCAAGTATAACATACTGTCCCTTTGTTTCTTTATTTTATAAATGTAACACTTACTTTTTCATGATCCAGTCAGGTTTTGAAGGAAAAAAATCAAACCCCATTCTATATATTTTTTTCACATTAAATATCCAATTTCAAAGGGAAATACGTCACATTATAGAAGTCAAATGAGTTGCAAATGTTGACTTAAATTAAAACAACCAACCTTTTTTTTTTTTTACTGACTGCAGAATAGTAGGTAACTGCAGAACCTACTAAAATAACAACAATTGTTTCTTGAGCATCAAATCAGTATATTATAATGATTTCTGAACGATCATGTGACACTAGAGACTGTAGTAATGATGCTGAAAATTCAGCTTTGCATCACAGGAATAAATTACATTTTACAATATATTCCAATAAAAAAATAGTTATTTTACTGAGTTTCACAATATTACTGCTTTTACTTAATTAATTATTCCAAATGTTTAGCCAGCAGTGTGCATAAAGCTAGACCTATTCATAAAAATATAGGCTGTAGAGTCTGCTGAACATGCTGTTGTCATCTGTATTAACAGACTGAGTTTGAAAATAACTTCAAAATAACCCACAATTGTAATTTGACCTAAATAAGAACATAAAACATTGCATAATATATGTCATATCCTGTTGGCAGCACAAGGATGCACTCTGAGGAGTGTCTGAAAATAGTACACTACCAGTTTAACAACTGTGTAAGTATTTGTAAATGATCTTATGTTTATTAGTCAGCACTGCTGACTATGCAGGATCATATTAAGTTGAAGCAGGGGGAGCACCTCTTTGAAACACAATAAATAAGTGGTTTCTATGAATTAAACATATAAAAAACTTGATCGATACAAAGCAGAAGTTCAGCTCAGCCACTACTTGTCTTGTCCAAAAAAATCACTGAAGGTTTTTCTTAGTTATAACCAAAAAAGCAACAGCAAATGTAAGAAACACAAAATAAGTGTTATTCTCCAACACCCTGCATGTTAATCAATTCATCTGGCAGAGGAACGACTCCTGGCGGCCCACACATCAGATCACATTCAACATCCACCTTGACCCACGTATTCATCTTAGTTTAATCTTACCGACATCTGGAAATTTAGTCTTTCTCATTCGTCTATTTTAAGCAGTCTGATTGGCAGACATTAGAAGTGGATATTTCAAGGGCCTGGCAATCAAACTGTGTTTAGTGCCTTACCATAAAGAGGGGAGCCGTATGATGATGCCAGCCTTATATACGGTTCTTGAGCACATCTCTGCTGCTAGTGCTCTGCTTCCTCCAGACGTTCCTCTTTCAGGTCTACACGGCTGCCTAACTTTCTCATATAGGTGAGGAGAACGTCTGCCTTTTTAGTGTTTGATTCCATTTTGTCCCTCTTTTTTGTTGCTCGATTTTTTGGGGTATATACACTTGGAAATTATGTAATGTTTATGGATTTGTTTATATATATATATATATATATATATATATATTATAACAAATGTATTTCTGGAAGCAGTTTAAAGCTATCCAAAACTAAAATAACTACATATTTTATGTTTTTTTTAAGTGATTGAAAGTTGAAAATAGATAAATGTATGTGATTTTATGCTTATTTAAACCTTTATTTTATTTTCTTGCTGCTGAATTCTGATATATGGCAGGTGAATAGCTTGCAATGCATGGACTGCCAAAATGAGCTTGGCACAAAAGGGACATATTTTAAATGCATGATATGTTTGTTAAAATGCCAATCAGGTGGTGACAGAATTGTATTTGTAATTGTAATATGTAATTGCATATGTGAAAAAAACCCCCGTCAAAACTCACAGTATTCATAGAAAAGCCCTCCTAGATATCGGTTGAACCACTTTGAAAGGATCTGTTATATTTATGTAAAACTTCTGAATACAGAAAAATCTGATCTGTGTGATTTACGCAGCTGTCTGCAGACAGGGTTTCAGATTGGTTGTATTGTTGGTATCTGCATAGATTTTTCCAGAAGCAGAGATATTCACACCCCTCCCGGCAGATCGCAGTGGGCATGCTTACAAGACGTTTCCAAGTGCTGGTTTCAAATTAGGAATGCAGAAAATATAGCCCACTCTATATGATGCAAATAAATACTGATGCCCGCAATATGATTCTCTTTATATGTATATATTACATAAGGACCTCTAAGTAATGTATACCATTGTCAAGTCAATATATCAATGTTGTTTCTTGACATGAGATCTTTGCTGTGTTTTGTTCTCTGTACAGGGGTGAAGAAAACAGGTGGCCAAGATGTCTGAGTGAGTATATGAATATATCAGTTATTTACATTTAATATCAAACAAATGGGAATCTGTTCTTGTTTTGCTAAATTGTAATTCCTTCATCTTCTCATGACAGAAAAAAGATGACATCGAGCCGCCGGCTCCATCTCAAGGTAGTAAATAATGCACAGATGTCTTTAATATAATATAATATAATATAAAATATGTATTAAGGACCCGATGTAATCAGTATTTGACTTTGTGGCCTTTGGTAATATAATATAATATAACATAACATAACATAACATAACATAATATAATATAATATAATATATTCAATATTTTTTTTTTTTTATGTTTTAACTTTTATAATTTAATGAAACAAATGTCTCATTGTAATCTAAAAGATGAGGCGAATACAGCGATCTGTCACGCCACATTAAAGAGCATGAAAAACATTATTTTAAGACATATTGTTTGCATTTCGCTATAAAACTGACAGAATTTGAAAGCTGATACTTTGTTTTATATTAAAAGTACCAAAAGTGTGAATATTATTGCTATTATTGGGGGCTGCCGCACTACAAATAATGAATGCATTCGAAGAAATGTGAAATACTATTTCCAAGCATACTGTGCCTGAGAGCAGGGGCGCCTGCAGGATTTCTTCCGAGGGTTTTAAAGATGATTTTAAAGAACTTGTCACTATAAATTTTACGGGTAGCTTATGTAAAACATTGTCATGAATTCGTTGTATTCCCATTTGTAAAATAGGCTACAAATTAATTGTTGTAGTCTGAAAGCACGATTTTATGTTTCTATTTGTCGTAATATTTATACACATAAATTGACTTTGGCTTGCAAAAGACTGATACATTCATAATTATTGGCATGGATGGTTCAGTCACAGAAATATGGGACACGCCTAATTTACTGCTGAAATGTTTGCGAGGCAAATCTCAGGTCAGTCTGAGCGCTCATGGTACGCACAGTGCATACAGCCGTACACCTGCAGGCGTCACTGCCTGAGAGTATATGACACATGGTATGATTTCTGCTAATAATCCCACATATATTGAAATCAGTTGCCAGGCCACTTGAATTTCTCCGGGTGCTCCCAATTCAGGCCATTTACATCCGCAATATAGGCTATACTCTCAAAATATGATACATTTAATCTCGTAATTGCTACAACTCATAATTCTCCTAATTTTTACTTTATTCTCCTAATTTTTTACTTTTTTTCTCAAAATATTATGACTTCAATCTTGTAATGTTAGGTTTTTTTTTCTTTTTTCATGGCACTAAAATGCCATTGTATAGTATAATTAAAGACCACATTAAATCAATATTTGACTTGTGGTCTTTTAAAGTATAAATATAATACAATATAACAATGTAATAATTAATAACCACATTCAATCAATATTTGACTTGTGGCTTTTAAAGTATAAATATAATACAATATAACAATGTAATAATTAATAACCACATTAAATTCATATTTTACTTTTGTGGCTTTTAGTTGATGTTTGTTTGCATTATTTTACCTATTAGCTCCTGAATGTTAATTAAATAAACTTTCACCATATACATGCTCTGTAGGAGAATGACCCTCCGTTTAATACCATCTGCATCTGGCTAACTGGCTTTGACGTAACTAATAATCTTAGTGATTTTATGGGGTCTTTATAATAGTGTTTTTTCACTGACTGCTTCTGTTTTTATATGTGTTTCTGTAAGCACCACTGTAATGGTGTTTTATTAGATTCATTATCTAAATGATGTATTTGTCCACAGAGTTTGGTGCTCAGCATTGCGAAGGGCATTATGGAGAAGGAAACCGTTCAGATTAAGGTAGACAAGGAGAATTACATGACAGAAAACTGCCCTCCTCTGTCCCTGCCCGGATCTACACAGGAACTGCAGGTCTGTTTCCTCATTCACGATCTGTTCAGAAGACTAAAGCAATTAAAAGTTCTTAGCACATGTACGTCACTTAGATATTTATTCGTATACATTTTCACCAGGAAGATGGAATTTTTGTGTAATTATTTTTAATATGTTCCTTACAAAAACAGTAATAACCAGTATATATATACATATGTATATATATAAACAGTATATATATATATGTATATACACATATATATATATATATATATATATATATATATATATATATATATATATATATATATACAGGTATATATATATACATACATATTATATATACATACATACACACACATATACAGTCATGGCCAAAAATATCGGCACCCTTGGTAAATATGATCAAAGAAGGCTGTGAAAATTAATCTGCATTGTTAATCCTTTTGGTCTTTTATTAAAAATATCACAAAAATCTAACCTTTCATTGGATAATAATAATTATTGGCACCCCTAGAAATTCTTATGAGTAAAATATCTCTGAAGTATATTCCCATTCATATTCACAATTTTGAGTGCTCCAGGGTGATTATCCAGCCATGGCTTCCTGTTTCACAGAAATATAAATAGGAGGGAAAACAAAGCCCAACTTCCCTTAATCATCCATCACAATGAGAAAAACCAAAGAATATATTTCTGATGTGCAGCAAAAGATAATTGAGCTTCACAAATTAGTGAAGTGGCTTTAAGAAAAGAGCTAGAGCAGTGAAAATTCCCATTTCCACCATCAGGGCAATAATTAAGAATTTCCAATCAACAGAAAATGTTACGAAACTGTCTGGAAGAGGACATGTGTCTATATCGTCCTAATGCACGATGAGAAGGAGAGTTTGAGTGACTAAAGACTCTTCAAGGACCACAGCTGGAGAATTGTAGAAAATAGTTGAGTCTCGGGGTCAGAAAACCTTAAAAAGAAAAATGATCAAACAGCCCCTATCACCACATGTTGTTCGGGAGGGTTTCAAGAAAAATTCTCCTCACTCATCCAAAAACAAACTCCAGCATATTCAGTTGTCAGACACAACTGGAACTTCAAATGGGACTGGCTTCCATGGTCAGATGAAACTAAAAAATGAGCTTTTTAGCAGCAAACACTCAACATGGGTTTGGTGAACACAGGGATAAAAAGTACCCCATGTGTACAATGAAATATACTGCTGTATTTGTGATGTTGTGGGCCTATATTTCTGCTGGAGGTCCTGGATCTTGTTTAGACACATGGCATCATGGATTCTATCAAATACCAACAGATAAAAAATCAATAAGTGACTGACTCTGTTAGAAATCTTATAATGGGCCATGTTTGGATCTTCCAACCGGACAATAATCCAAACACAAACCTCAAAAACAACACAAAAATGGGTCACTGAGCACAAAACCAAGCTTCTGCTATGACCATTCCAGTCCTCTGACCTGAACCCTGTAGAAATGAGTGAGGTGAACTGAAGAGAAGAAGCTGTGAATCTGAAGGATCTGGAGAGATTCTGGATGAAGGAATGGTCTCTGATCTCTTGTCAGGTGTTCTCTAACCTCATCAGGCATTATAGGAGAAAATTTAGAGCTGTTAAACTGGCAAATGGAGGTTTCAAAAAGTATTGAACAAAAAGGGTGCCATTAATTGTGACCAATGTGTATTAGAGAAAAACATTTATTTCATAATGATATTTCCCCCCATTTTAAATCCTTATTATCCAATGAAAGGTTTTATTTTTGTGATTTTTTTAAATAAAAGATCAAAATAATTAACAATGCAGATTAATTTTCTCAGCCTTCTTTGGTCATATTTACCAAGGGTGCCGATATTTTTGGCCAAGAATGTATATATATATATATATATATATATATATATATACATACATACATACATACATACATATACTGTATATATATATATATATATATTTATTTATATATTTATTTATTTATTTATGTATATATCACAAGCAGCAATAACTCCATGGTTATTGTAGTTAAACTGAAACTTAGCCATAAAAACTGTTTTTTTTTTAACCTGGAATTAAATAAATGTTAATTGAAATATGTTTGTATGTATGTGTATATACTTGTATATTATATATTAATATATATATATATATATATTTATGTATCCTTTCAAAATATATATATATATATATATATATATATATATATATACACACACACATACATACATAAATAATATATATATATATATACATACATACATACATACATACATGAATATATATATATATATATATATATATATATATATATATATATATATATACACATACAGGGGCGCCGTAAGGGGGGGAAAAGTTAGGACGATTCTAAGGGCCCGACGATGGGAGGGGGCCCCCGAGGGAGAAACGTGATTTCTACCGAGGGGAACGCTAGAGCCCTGCATTTCAGCCCGACCCCGACCGGGCTTCGATCGGACCAATTTTCATGTCATAGTTCAGATGCGGGCCGGGCCTCGGGCCTGTTTTAGGCTTCTCCTTATGTTTATATTTTAGACATCCATCAATTAGTGATGAAAAAAATTGCCAAGCTGGTGGAAACAACACGAGACCGTGCTGCCGCGGCTGTCAAGAGCGGCTCGACGGTGTTTAGTGTCCCGCAGCAGCAGAGAGCCGTCAGAGCAGCTGAAGAGTTCTGCTTCAAATACACGCAATAAAGCTTGCCATAAAGCCCCAGCAAAAGTAATTACCATGTGTCAGGGGGGAATAGTAAGGAGATATTTGAATTATTTACTAATAAACTAGTGTTTTCTGTGTCAGTGTCGCAAAGATGAAGAATCAGATGAAGATCCTGACTCACCATCCCCTCATTAGACTCGCCTTTAGAGAGAAGTGCATCTTCACGGATTATAATGAAAGAGTTTTTGTTTTCGATTTGATTTATTTCGTTAAGTAGTAATTTAAAGCTTTCTATAGATATATTTATCATGTCTGTGAGGCATGTATTCCCTGACTTTCGGTTCATTTTTGTGAAGTGCTCCTGTTCAAGACTAGACGGCACATCATTGTTTTCTTTATTTTATATATTCAGGGCTCTAGACTGCGACCAAAATGCGACCATTTTTTGAGAGTGTGCGAGTAAAAATTTGACGTGGTCGCACTTGTGCTAGTGCATGGTCTGCGCGCGTCAGCAGGAGCTGAAGGTGCGCGCAGCGGAGGATTTGGTTTTCAAACTAAAGTAAAAGACCGCTTCTTAAACCAGAGCAGGTGAACATGTTGGTATTCTTGTAGAGAAAACATGCAAGTCCTGTCAGCGACAGACAGTTTAGTTTTACTTTTTGTTTTCGTTTTGAAAAGCTTGTTATCTTTACCTCACGTTACGGTTTGGAGGCTTTCCGTATTTTTTTATATTATTATTATTATTTGATTCCTCAGTGTTTGCTAAACATTCTGTAATTTATTAGTCGGTATAATACAGCATGTGATGTGTCCTATGCCATACCTCGTCTTATTCGTTTTTGTTAATAAATGTTATGCTAGTTTGTCATTGTAAAGTACTGTTTTATTGTTGTTGTGCTTTTTAATTAAGAATGACAATGAATCCATCTTTTGTTTTAGTCTTAAAAAGTGAAAGGTGTATAGATATAAGCAAAACAGACCATTATCTTTTCTTGTAAAGCATGACTCCAAGATCGTGAAAGTGAAAGCAAAAAGAGGAATTCCTGTCACAAAATTTAAATCACAAATAATACTGATGAAAAAGAACGGGTTGAATGTTGAACACTTTCGTTACATATAACTATAAACTATGATAAAAGTTCATCAGCATGCATTGATTAATCAAATGTATCAAAAAAAAAAAAAAAAATTGCGACCTGTCTGCCGCTGGCCGCTTGGTCGTTACTTTAAGAAAGAAAAAACTTATTTTACTAACAGAAAAAATGCTCCAAACGTTTTTCTAAATTAAATTTATAAAAAAACCAAAACGAAATATTATCACTTTGCCATTACATACAAAACTGAACTATTTTAATAGCTGAAACGGTATAATCTGATTTGGGAGAAGGGAAAAAAAGACGGGCTCGGAAACGCAATTGCGATTTCTACCGAGGGGGATATTTCTGCCCGGAAGGCAGGAGGGCCCGAGCGAATATGCTGTCCAGGGGGCCCAGAAACCGTAGCGGCGCCCCTGTATACATACACACACACACACACTGAGTTGTGAATGAACAGATTTGCTCTTGAGATGTTTATTAGTGCATTCCAGATGTTTTGCAGATGTTTCGGTGACGTTTGTACACCTTGAAACAATATGTTGAAAAAGTTGGTTCGAAAACAGAATCTGAATATTTAAGCATCTCCATTTAGGAGCTGTGCAAGAAACTTCACCAGCAAATCGACAAGGTTGATGAGGAGAGATATGACTTGGATGCCAAAGTGGGCAAGGCCAACAAAGAGGTAACATCTGATACTCAAACATACCTTATTATGATGGTAACACTGTTTCTGATGAGTCTATATACTGGGTTCTCTGAGCTTCTATTTGACTCCTGTTTAATGTGTGTATAGATTGAGGATCTGAAGATCAAGGTGGTCGACCTGCAGGGCAAGTTCAAGAAACCTGCGCTGAAGAAAGTGCGCATGTCTGCCGATCAGATGCTTCAAGCTCTGCTGGGCTCCAAACACAAGGTGTCTCTAGATCTGAGATCCAACCTCAAACAAGTCAAGAAGGAGGTCAAAGAGGAGGTGGGTGAAATATGATATTTTGACATTATTCCTATGCAGAGAACAGATATGAATAGTTATGGCTGTGAAGTCTGATTGGATATAATGTGTTTTTGTGCATGTGACGCTTTGGTTTATATGTCAAGTCAAGTTACAATTATTTATATAGCACTTTATACAATATAGATTGATTCAAAGCAGCTTTACTGGAATAAACAGTGAAAAATTAATCACTAATACATTTCAGCTGTAAAGCAGCTCAACAGAAAATAATAGTGTTGTTATTCAGATCAGTTTATTTCAATAACAGTGTCCATGTATTGTCATTATTGGATAAGATACAATTTGAGGTGTCAGTGCAGTTAAACTGATAATATCACTGAATATAAATGGTCTTTTAATATGTGTACCTAAATACATAATATTATCATCCATATTTAATTGAATTAATTTTTCTTTTCTTTTCAAATACAAATATCTAAACATCCTTTAATCAAGATACATGAACATAAGTCAGAAATTGAACACAATTGAATTTATGCTTAAAACAACAAGCATCTGAAAATGAGGAATGAGAACTTGTTTTGCCTTTGAATTGTTATTTGTTTTAATCACGAGCTCACTTTATTTTCATCAGTTTCTAACAAAACAAGACTATCTACTGGGATTTTGCTTCTCTAGTAAATGTATCTTGAATCTTTGAATGAAACTTTATACATTTGCATTGGAACACAAGACAAAAATACTGCTGAAGAATCACTTTTTTACTGTCTAATGAGAAGGTTCAGTAAAGTTATCTCCATATTGTAGTGTTTAGAAGAAGAGCTATTCAAGACATAAGCTATTTTTTTATTTTTTGTGTGTGTAATTAAAATTAAAGTAATGAAGATCTATAGAAAGTTGTATTTTTATTTAGAGACCATATTGATGTACTCAGTTCCATTTAATTTATTCCTTAAATTATATTTGCTTAGTCTTACAATCTCTTAAATTTACCTTCATGAAATCTGCATAAACCCTGATAGAAAATAATATGCTGTATGTGTGTATATATAAATATTTATATCTACGTAGCATTCCTTGACACACAATCCCTCTCTCATAATCCAGGGTGCAGATGTCGGCGACTGGCGTAAGAACATTGAAGACAAGGCCGGTATGGACGGCAGGAAGAAGATGTTCGAGGGCGAGGCCTAAATTCCAGGACGTTTCTTTGTTTAATTATCATAGAAATTTGTCAGAGCTGCACAGTCATTTATCTTTTTGCCACAGTTTTATGTCTTTTCTGCTTTCAGTGCCTCAAAAGAGCATTTGTTTCATGAAGTTTGTACGTCCTGAAAGGGAATGTGTATCATCGCAGAGCCACTACCATTAAATGAATGCTTCTGAGGAAAATCCTTTTTCACGTTTGTTTTATTACGCACGTTTTGGTCCTTTCATTCTTTTCCAGTCTATGACTAGTGGTTTGTTATGACTTTAATGAATAAATGCTGTAGCGCTGCTATTACAGCAGTCGTTTCTTCTGTCTTTCTCAACTTCATTGCATCTTTAATTTAATTTAATTTAATTTAATTTAATTTAATTTAATTTAATTTAATTTAATTTAATTTAATTTAATTTAATTTGTACACGACATCCAGAAGAAATATGGATGGCATTTCAGATCATATTTATGGACATGTCCTCTTTTGCTGTATGGTAAGTGACTTAAACTAAAATTAACATTGTTTTGCTGAAATATCTCTTATTATTTAGTTTTATAGCCCTATGTTTTGTTTAAGTGGTTTATGTTTTTTGAATCTTGGTGTGTTAAGCATTGCTTCCGTTTACAGCACACACACACACACACACACGCACGCGTCTTGAAGGAAGGGAAATTTACGTGTCTTTCCGAGGATGGGCTGGGGATATTTCAGGAGCTCATGGCCTATTGGTCTGAGGAGGAATCCACTTCCATAAACAGGACTCCCAGGATCTGCTGAGCCATCAGACCACAACATATATATCCTATTTAATTTTTTTCTCTCTGGGGCTCACCAGTCTTTCCAGTTCTTCTTCCAAGTGTGTACTGCCCTCTTCTTCTCTCATAGGTGAGCGTCAATCCAGAACTCTCTCTAGATCTGTATGTAAAGGACAAAAGACAAACAGTTTGTCTAGACACATTTTAATATTCATGAGCAGTTAGAATATGTTAACAGTGTGATTTTAAACAGAGTTATGAATTAGCAGATAAAGTATACAATTTAATTGCTATGTTTTCAATTTCTGTATTAAATTAAGTTTTATCATTTTTATAAAAAATTACTATGGATTTTTAATGTATACATTGAAAAGAAGTGATATTTTGTTTCTTGAATATTAATATTCAATTGAATATAATTTAAATATATTTTAATCTGCTCTAATTGATATGACAGTCTATTCTGTAAAAATCACATGACCTGGACTGTTGTTTTTATTAAAATCTGCTAAGTAATGCTTGCAACTAGTTTACAATGTGACATAAATATGCAAATACTTATCTTTGATGTAATAGTGCAACTATAAAATACTATAATCTTTAATTGAATTTGAATTTGAATCTCTGGTATCGTATTTAATGTATCAAATGAACTGTCCATGAGGACGTCTCAAGACTGTTGGACTAAACTTAGACTCAGATGTCCCTGATTGAATGTATTTCTTGAAGTGCCTGTCTTGGATTAGCTGATTAACTCAGCTGCCTTGTAAAGAACATCTTATAATTGATTTCTATCCAATCCAGAGTGAGAACACACTAAACCGCCGAGATGTCAGAGTAAGTATTCTGATTCTGGTTGGATTGTGATTTGTTCTTTATTGAGTAATCAAGCACAGTGTCTCATGGTGAACTTGTTTTCATGAACAGAAAAAAGATGACCTCCAGCCGTAGGCATCATCTGAAGGTAAGACATGTTTTTTACCGTAATTTCATAAATTGCAGATTTTAAATGTAAAATCTGGCTAAAATGACTATGTTTTACAAAAAAAATGAAATATTGTTTGTCTGTCTGTGTCATCAGAGCCTGGTGCTCTCCATTGCCTTCAGTCTAATGGAAGCTGAAGCCAAGCAGCTTGTTGTTGATAAGGAGTCTTATATGAATGAACACTGCCCTGCTCTCGATCTGCCTGGATCCCTGCAAGAGCTGCAGGTGCCAATGCTAGATTATTATTATTATTACTAATAACAACTGTAATAATAATAGTTAAATAACATAATTATTGTATTGATTATCATATCAATACTATTGTATCAATTTTCACCTTTTTTGTAGTATTTTGTATGTATTATGTTATGTATTATATATATATATATACGTGTGTTTACACACACACACACACACAGCAAACATACAATCATATATAGTTAAATTACCACATATTAATATACATTTAATAAATAAAATTACATATATATATATAAAGTTATATTATAATTATATAGTTATATAAAAGTTTTATATAGTTTTATTGCTTTACAATTTGAGCTACAGGAAGGCTTAAAATCATAAGTATTATAATTATTATTTTAGTATCATTGAGATAGTATTATAGATTTTATTAATATTTTGAATCTTTTCTGTTAATTTTGTGAACTTTTTTAGTAAATGTGTTGTGTAACACTTTATTTTAAGGTGTCCTTGTTACACGTTACATGTACTTACTATTGTAATAACAATAAATTATGCATAATTACATGCAAGTAACCCTAAGACAAACCCTAATCCTAACCCTATAGTAAGTGCATAGAGTTAATAAGTATTACTCAGTACTTAAATGTAGAATTACACTGTAACATGGACACCTTAAAATAAAGTGTAACCATGTGCTGTTTTTGTCATTTGTAGTTTTTCTTAATATTTATTTCAGTTAATTCTTAATATTTAATTCAGTTCGTTATATTTTAGTTAATTTAGTACATGAAGTAAAATTAAAAATAATAATTGTAGAAATAGCTGAAACAACAACAACAAAAACGTAATGTTTACTTCATTTCAAGTAACAAAAATATTTTTAATGGATTTGATTTTAGTTTCAGTATTAGTTAACTATAATAACCCTAAATATAATTACACAATTTTATACTTCTGTATTTATGTAATATACTGTACATAGATAGATAGATAGATAGATAGATAGATATGTATAATGTTGTTTTGGTCTTCCAGGAGCTGTGCAAGAAGCTTCACCAACAGATCGACCAGGTTGATGAGGAGAGATATGACTTGGAGTCAAAGGTTACCAAGTCAAACAAGGAGGTAAAAATCATGAAACCTCAGTTTGTTCAGTGATTCCTCCATTTATTAGTTTCTACAAAGAAACAAATAAAGAGAACTATTTGGTTCTCTGAGCTCCTATTTGACTCCTGTTTAATGTGTGTATAGATTGAGGATCTGAAGATCAAGGTGGTCGACCTGCAGGGCAAGTTCAAGAAACCTGCGCTGAAGAAAGTGCGCATGTCTGCTGACGCTATGCTTCAAGCTCTGCTGGGCTCCAAACACAAGGTCTCCATGGATCTGAGATCCAACCTCAAACAAGTCAAGAAGGAGGTCAAAGAGGAGGTGGGTTGCAGATTCAGAAATCTTTCTTGTCTTTGATTGGCCGTGTTACCCAGTTTGTGTTTGGTCTGGATCCTCCTGTGCTCACGTCTGATGTTTTTGTGTTTCCACAGTCTGCAGAACAAGTCGGCGACTGGCGTAAGAACATCGAGGATAAGGCTGGTATGGGCGGCAGGAAGAAAATGTTTGAGTCCGAGGCTTAAGATGTATTGTGTCTATTCTCCAATATGTCTTAAAAATTATCTGGTAAACATCTTTCTATCCTGTGAACCTCCCGTTCCAATAAAAATATTTTTCCTGGACTGTTTTGCACATTGTACATTGTTCCAGTGTTGAATGGCATGGCATTAAAGATTAGTGTATACATATGTATTTGCCTTTGTGTTTTTCTCAGAGTTACAGCACTATTGATAATTATATTACCATGTACACTAACACTTGGGGTCTATAGGAGTTTTTTAATGTTTTTGAAAGAAGTTTATTTTGCTCACAAAGGCTGCATTTATTTGATTAAATATACAGTAAAAACAGTAATCTTGTGAAATATTATTTGAATTTCAAATAACAGTTTTCTGTTTTGATATATTTTAAAATATAATTTATTCCTGTGATCAAAGCTGATTTTTCATAATCATTTCTCCAGTCTTCAGTGTCACATGATCATTCAGAAATCATTCTAATATCCTGATTTGCTGCTCAAGATATATTTCTGATTATTATCAATGTTGAAAACAGTTTGTGGAAACTGATAAAAAAAAAAATCTGGATTATTTGATGAATAAAAAGTTTTAAAAACATTTATTTAAAATAAAAACATTATAAATGTCTTTACTGTCACTTTTGAAGAATTTAATGCATTCTTGCTCAAGAAAAGTATTAATTTCTTTTGAGGTAAATGGTACATAAAACAGATTTAATTTTTGCATTTTAGAGCATTTTTGTCTGCAATATGTGCTTATTTTTGATGAAAGATATTAAAAGGCATAAAGGAAGATTTACATTTATTTATTTATTTTAAATTACTGTATTAACAAATGTATTATTATAACTTATACTGAAGTAGTACTACTATACATTAATAGTATCATATGATAAAAACCAAGGTACTTTTTTAATGAAATGCTACTAAATGATTCCAGTACCATATTCACGTCCCATTTTATTTACGTGGTCCCCTGAGAATACCATGGTAATGCCACAGTATCATGCACACTTACCAATAAAACATGGTAATTACATGGTACATTAGGTATTTTTTCTTAGTTCATTACACTTTTGTAAACATTAATGAAAATACTCTAATTATGGGTATGAAACATTAATGGCTGAGACAGCTGGTTATTAATAGGCAAATATGATTCTTTAAAAAAGTACTTTGCTACCATGGTACTTTAATGGTATCAGATGGTAAACCATGAAATTTACATTGGAATTGAATTTAATTACCATGTTACAGTTGGTAACGTCCAATTACGATCGTTTTTATAATGTTTGATTCTGTAACTTATTATAAATTAACTTTTCATCTCATAATTTAAACTTTTTGTCATAAACATGACATGATTTCGACTTTTTACCTGAAATTCTGAATTCATGTCCAAATTGACTTTTGAAATTTAGCACTGAATTTTTATCATAATTTCACAATTATTATTCATCAGTTCAACTTTATGGGACTACTATGACTTTTACAAAATTTTAACTTTTTAATCTCATCATTATGACTCAGTATTATAGAATTTCGCTGTTTGTCATAATTAGGACTTTTCGTCTCATAATTTTAACTTTTTGTCATACTTATGACTTCTCTCATAATTTCAACTTTGTATCTCAAACTTTGAAAGTTTGTCTGAATTGACTTTGAATTTGATAACATACTTTTTATCTCATAATTTTTACTTTTCGTAGGTTTATTACAACTTTTATCTATTTTGTTTTACTTTTTAATCAAATCATTATGACTCAGTATTATATAATTTCAACAGCCATAATTATGACTTTTCATCTCATAATTTTAACTTTTCATCATAATTATGACTTATCTCATAATTTCAGAATATCTCATGATTTTGTAACTGATTATAAAATTTTAAATGTATGCAATAATATAACAAAGTATGCTTTGTTTTAGTATTATTAGTGAGTATATTATTATGAATATTTCTAGGGTCCTTTGTAAAACCTGACACATTTTAATGAGAACTTCCAGCAAATATTTAGATTTTTAAAAATAAACTATCCATCTCAATCATCCCAGCTGTTCCTAACAAATATATTGGGCCTGACCATTTCATTTTTGACAAAGACAACACAGGAACCCCCAGTACTTTCACTGTGGGACCCTGAACCATTTCAGGCTTGCACTTTCACACCCAGCCCACCCATCAGCTCCTCTTTCTGGATCCAGGGCTCTCATCGCCTCCATGTAAGGTCAGGCCGGTCTGGATTTAATAGCTTGTGTGGTTCGGCCATGTTCAGGGACCCTCTTAGATTTCTCCAAGGAGCTCAAGTGTTGAACTGCGAGGAGCTGACTATCTAAGTATATCTCCTGACCCCGTTGCACCAAATGCAAGAAGATGCCAAACTATGTTGAGGGCACATAATTTCCACAGGCACTTAGAAAGACACCCTGAAACCTAAAACAAGGGTTATAACATTTGGAAATCTGCCACCATGAGATCTGGTGTCCTTTGGGTCCTTTTAGGAGATTGAATTTCAGATTAAAAACAACCATTTACATATATATTATTAGTGCTGTCATCATTTTTTTTTTTTAACCCTCTAGATACTGCATTAGAATCAAATGCAAATGGTATGAATGGTAAGAGTATTTAAGGGCTAATGTGGTTCTGCTCCATGCACTGCTGTGACACATTATGATGTCAGTAATGTCATGACCCATCTGTGGTCTCTGGCCTTGCTCTGTCACATGAACTTATGAGAAACAGCTGCTTTTAACTGCCACATACAGCCACCATGCACAAGCCTGGTTTAACACAGGACTATCACAGCTACTGCTCTGAAGTTTTGCAGCGCTGCAGAGTGTTAAGATCCATTCACACCAAGGACGATAACTATAGTGGTAAAGCTTCAATAATCACTCAGTAAGAATTGTGAAGTCCACACCACAACTACAGTATAATGATAATGACAGGTATGGAAGCCTATTCCTGTCAAATGAGAAGAAAAGTCAACATTTTGAATTTAAAAGTCATATTTTTTTGTCATAATTTTTATAATCTAATATTAACTTAATTATGATCTCATAATTATGACCTTTTATGTAATAATACCGACTAATCTCATAATTGACTTTGTATGTCATAATTTTGACTTTTTAATCTTATCATTATGACTCAGTATTAAATAATTTCAAATGTTTATCATAATTATGACTTTTCATCTCATACTTTAAACTTTTTGTCATAAAAATTACTTATCTCATAATTTCGACTTTGTATCGCAAATTTTAAGTTTATGTCCAAATTGACTTTTGAATTTGATAATTTACTTTTTAGCTCATAATTTTAATTTTCTGGGACTATTATGACAATTTTTTTCAAATTTTTCATTTTGAATTTTTTAATCTCACTTTTTGTCATTTGATGTCATAATTTAAACTTCATATCTCAAATTTTGAAAGTTTATGTCTAAATTGACTTTTGAATTTGATAATTCACTTTTTATCTGAAAAATTAAACTTTTATCTAAAAATTTAGACTTTTTATTCAAATTATTATGACTCAGTATTATATAATTTCAACTGTTTATCATAATTATGAGTTTTCAGCTTATAATTAATTTTTTTTGTCATAATTTTGACTTACCTCATATTTTGTACTTGGTATCTCAAATTTTGGAAGTCTGTCCAAATTGACTTTTGAATTTGATGAATGACTTTTTATCTCATAATTTAAGCTTTTTAAGACTTATTTTTTACCTTGTTACTCATAATTTTAACTGTTCATTCCATAATTATGACTTATTATGTCATAATTATGATTTATGAAAACACTTTCAAATCTTTTTTTTTCCAGCTAATCAATGATTAAAACATTGACAGAGAATTTGAATCCACATGAATTTAATGATCTTAAGCACTTTAAGCTGCACATGACATAACGGCTGTGTGTGCTGATAATAAACAGAACAATATTGTTCTGGTACCAACATTTGTTAACGTGGATGCTATATAGTTATTGTTCTTAGTTGTTGGTTTATACTCTCTCTATTGAACTCTATGCTATCAATTTATCTTTTAGAACAATAAAATAGGTGATTAAAATCTTTTATTGAACTTAAATTGAACGAGGGACCAATTGAGTCATACAATTTAATACAAATTCACAATCAATTCTCTAAAATGTACAACAGTTACGTTTTCTCACGAGATCGGAAAATAACTATTTCTGCTTAACTTGGCCATTAAAGTGAATGTGACTTGACAAACCACATGTATTCAGGTTGATTCAGTCATGTATACATTTTATTTTTTATTTTTACATCACTTCTTTTTAGGTTACATGATCAGTTTACACTTACAAAACGTTAGCAACCACATGCAACCAATGGTGGCAAATTATCTCACATTTATATTAGAAAATTTAAAAATGTTGTGTTTAGATTTCATATTTACACTTTAACCCTCTTGTAATCTCTTGTAATTTTTGACCTTTTATTTATTTATTTAAATATTTGAATTTTGTGTTTAATTTTTTTTTTATTTATTCATCTATTTTTTTAGAGAGAGAACAGATTTTGGATTGCAGACAGAATTGCAAATGAGGCAGCAGTGTTGGCGTTGGCTGTGGGTTTCAGCTTCCACTGGACTGCTGGTCAACTCTACCACCATCTGGTCATTCACTGGAAATCCAGGGTCACAGGCAAATCCATGTTAATACAAAAACTGATCGCTCCAAAAACTGGACTCCAAATCCAGAATATTTCTGTGCAATCCTGAGTGTGCCATCATCCAGGCCATGAGAATGTCACCTTGTGTCTTGCTTTAGGATATTGCACTTCTGTTCCCATGGAAAGAGCTAGGGACTGTGATTACATCAGCACAACAGGAATGTGCCTGGGTCTCATCTAGTGTTTGTGTATTTGGCCAATAGAGGGCAGATTAAGTCATATATTTGTGTGTTTTCTTTACCACATAGGAGTCCATACAAGATTAGTACAAATGACAGAAAGGAGACTGGCAGCAATAGTAACTACGTTTCTTCATAATTAATGCGATGATATAATTATACTACCGATGATATGTCTTTCTTTCTTTCTTTCTTTGTAAGAAATGAAGTGTGATCACATCACTTTATATAATGTTTTTAACATTTACACAGAATTTGATATCCATTTTCCATTTTTTTTTCTGCTGTCTGAATTTTTGAATGCCATTTTATTTTATCTTTTTAGGTTTTTGGATAATAGTTAACGAATGAAAAGCTGATGACCTCTCTGGTAGCTAATAGGTAACAAAATTAGTAGTGACTTTTGTCATGGCTGTGAGGTAGTTATGAAATGAAATGAACTACATTTATGTTTAA
Source organism: Schizothorax lantsangensis (assembly GCA_027422415.1). NCBI lineage: Eukaryota > Metazoa > Chordata > Actinopteri > Cypriniformes > Cyprinidae > Schizothorax > Schizothorax lantsangensis. Next base: position 10,348,865 of record CM049854.1, on the reverse strand, counting down.
TTATTATTATAAAAAAACTTGAAAATGCAAAATTAACTGTATTTTTTACTTCAAAATTTTATTTCTAGATAAGAAAACAAATACATTTGTTTCCTCAGACTCCGTCTCAGACTATAATTATATTTCATGGTTTAAACTGGGGTATCAAAGAATGATAAACACTTGAGGGCATTCAGAGAGGGTCTGAGAAAGAATGATGGGATTGAGATGTCATGGGACATTTTTAAAACTTATTTTATCTACGCCTTATGATGGGAATCCAAGTCATTATTCAACATTTCTTTGCCTAAAGTGGTTGAGTTCAGTTAGCGTATTTCCAACTGGACAAGCAAACATGAAAAATGGGATTTTTTTATGAGTTTACATTTAACAAAAGGTCATTGTATAAGTGTAAATTAGAACAAAATGTAATTTAAAAACACCTATGCTTTGCTTGCCACCTTGCTACGCCAAGAACTACAAACATGTATGTTTCTCATCAAACCTCCTGGATCTGTCAATGAATGTACCCAGCCTCATGACCTAACATGCTCTCTTCTTCTCTTAGAACAGACTTCATCGAGCCAAATATGGTTGTTTTTATTATTCCACCAAAATTCAGGCTTTTTAAATTGCCAATTTTCTTACACAGGTTTCATCTTGGCATTAATCAGCAAGCAGACGTTGTTGTAAACATCCACTGACGTCAACCCCATTTGCACCCAATCGCCCACTTGTAAGAAGTGAACCACATGGCATGTGATTACCCTATTAGAAAAAATATCACCTCTGAGCTGTTATCTCAGTCTGTTGGTATGTGCTGCATGCTGTTCCTATTCCCAAAACACAGCAGGGTTAACAACCTCTGGAAACTCAATTCCTCATAGTGGGGACAGATTACTGGGGCATTAGTCTGTCAAGACATGATGCTTTGCCTTTGTGCTTTAGAGCTTTATGTTGAGGCAATGCTAGAAACAAAGACAACGCAATGGACTACCACTGATAAGACAACAACTAATTAAACAGGTACAATAATTATAACAAAATTGCTGTTTAACATTATTTTTGCGCTACTGAATAAGATAACAGTGAGTGTTATATCCTGAATGTGGCTATAATTATCAATAACTGAATCATATTAATAACCGATGAAGATTATAATCAACTACAAATTTCATTATCGATTAGTCGAGTCTGTTCTTTGCGCACGAAAATTCACCGCTGTGGATTTTGACCAGGCATTTTTATGAACATAACAGAGTGAGCTTTTGTGGGAAAAGTTTACAACACAAATTATTCCAAACATGCTTTACATTAAATTCTCAAGTAAACTCAAGCATTAGCTTACCTTGTCAGGTGCTTTAACAATGCGTGTGCTGTTTGCAGTGCGTTTGAGAGATGTTTTCCCTATAGCGCACGGTTTACGTTTTACTTTTATATCATCATCTGCAGATATCAGAAATTCATGTGAGTATTTACATTTTGCATAATGCTCATCCGAACTCCTAACAGCAGGAAAATCTCACAGTCACATTTCGCATTGTGCATGCACGCAAACAGATGGAACGCATTAGAAGTGCAACAATTCAGACTACAGTACATTACTGTTTTTGCTAAAATATTTCTGTTGGACATAATTTTTTCATAAAAAAGGTAATGGCAAGTTTACATCTTACAATTTGATCTCGTAATTGCAAGACTATATCTCCTATATGTGGAAGAATTCTCAGACTTGTGAGAAAAAAAGTCAGGATTGCGAGATAAAGTTGTAATTACATTTATTTAACTTTCTTCTCCTCGCTCTTTGTGCAATCCAGAATGGCAGCACAGGTTTGTTTGAGCTGCGCCCTCTAATTTACAGACATGCATTTACACTTCCTTCATCGTGAGGCTTATTCATTTCACTTTTGGTGAAAAGGCTTTTACATTTGCCAAAAATTTTACTTTTTATATTAAAAACAAACAATCACGCCCAGCCCAGATGAGACAAAGTAATGCAGTAAATGCATTACTTTCCATAAAAAGTAACTAAGTAATGCAATTAGTTACCTTTTTAGGGAGTAACTCCGTATTGTAATGCATTACTTTTAAAAGTAACTTTTCCCAGCACTGGTTAACACTTTGAGATTTTTTTTTTTTTATTAAACCTGTTTATTTTGGTAATTTGAACTTTAGCTTTAGAGCTGAAAACCAGCAATTGTATTTGTATGAAATGTGTTTTCTGTTCATTGAATCAAAGTTATGATTGACCATTTAGAGTATTTATCTTCTCATTTATTCTTCATGTTTAGAGTATGGCTTTGACACAAAGTTGTGTTATGCTTGGATTCTCTAATGAGATTGCAGCTTAACGTGATGGCATGGCCTCTGGTTTTCACTCCATTTTAAAAGGCTATAAAATTGTCCTGCAGCTTTGTCCAAACAACCTGGAATTTATGGAAAAATAGAGAGCAGCTCTGTGAAATTTGTCATGATATTGGCCCATAAAATCTGAACATAAAGTCCATGATGCATTTTAGGTAGGAGTGATGGTGAAGTGGTAGTGTGGTGTGCTAGTTCAATGCCTGCTTCATCTACAGCAACAGTCCGGCCTCAAGCAAGATGACTAACCCCAGACTAATTGTCCCTATAATAAAAATATACAGAAGGTTACTTCAAATATCAGTGAATCTTCATCTCCTATAGTGTTAAAAACATGCTCATAATGGTAGGAAATTTCTGGTGTTTGTATCTCATTAATAAATGACTGGCATCAAAACTGGCTGGTTTTATTGTGCTTTATCAAGGGTTTATAATAAACAGCTAACTACTGAGGTCTGTTTTGCATTTTTCCCCCTTCTATGGTAAAACTCTAGGTACTGTGAATCAAAATGTTAGTTGTTAAAAAGTATTTGTAGTCTTGTGTCATAGTAATGACTGAACATAAAAGCTTATTTTGTTTTTCCGTTGCATCACTGTGCAGATCTCCAATCTTGATACTTTGACATTGTGTTCTGTTGATGTCAGTTTGTGAGTTGGTGTTTGAATATGTAAAAGATTGCAACCTTTTGAAAATAATGTTGCCAGAATCCTAAAATGAAACCAGATGAAGAACCATCTTACTTATATAAAGAAAACTAAATTGGAGAAAAAAAAATTGAGAATTCTTTCAGAATTCCCTATATGATATCAAAGCAAAGCACTAATCGGTCCACTAATTTATGATTTCAATGAACTCAAGACAGTGAATGAACCACTGAGCTCCTATAGGAGGTGCTCAGTAGCTCAGAAAACCAAATGCCCAATTTTGTCCATTAAAGTTGACTGTTTTTTTTCTAGGCTTGATTGTGTTTATGGGGTGCAGTCTAGCATGTGTTCATGCTTGGTTTTTTTAAAAACGCATTATTTTTCACATAATTTACCTTTATTCCACACCTCTCTGTCCCTTCTCTGACAAACGCCTCGATTTATTTCCTGGTTTTATGAAGCTCCTCCTTCAGAAATACGCGATGGGCTGAGATTGGTTAGCTGGCTCAGTGTGTTGAAATTGGCTAAACCGCCTCTACTGCACGTCTGAACGCTCCTACTGCACGCTCCTCTCCTCAGTGGCATGTGCTCCGGTTGAATTGTAAACAGTGGCGTTGTCTATAATGCTTATCAATTTGAGCCCGAATGAGACCCAGAGGATATTAGTGAAGAGGATCGTGCAGAACCTGTGCAAGCACGGCTCTTAATGGTATGGTTGGTTGTTGTTGTCTCATACTTTTAAATACGCTGCTATTTGTAAGTGCTACTGCTTCTGTTAGCTTTTAATATAACGGTTTTATCCTGATTAAAGCTTTAATACAGCACAGCAACCGCACGCGTGTCCATTTATAATGCTTCTCATTGCTGTGTGAAAATAAGTGTATAATTGGAACAGTTTGTTGGAGCTTATCTGACGATCTGAATGAGAGAGAGATAGAGAGAGAGAGAGAGCCGCTGCTTTAATGATTTTGAAACTTGAGAATCCATTAGAATCGTTAGAAGACAGAATCGCGATTCATATGAATAGATTTTTACTTGCATCCCTAGTTTTCTCTTCCTCTTCTCTAAAGCAGGGCAGCATGGCCTCGCCCCCTTTGCTGCGTGTTCCCGGGGGCGGGGTTTATCTGGGTCCGTGACGTATCAGACCCGGGAAGTAACTCGTTGTAGTCCCTTACCTGTCGTTTTTGTAGGCATTAAACTGCCAGAATTTTAAAAGACGATATCTCCGTTTGCATTGAACTTTCAGCGCCGCAACTCTGCAGATATTGTTTATGCTCAAACAGCAACATTACACACTAACTAATGTTAAAAAAGTGAAATCGCAATCAACCACCCCTTTAAATTATTGAAAATTAAACCCATAAATATCTATAAAATTAAAAATATATAAAATTAGAGTGTAAGAGTAATGCATAATTAAAGAAAAAATGCTTCAGAGGCACAAATTATTATTATTATTTTTTTCCTGCTGAGAAATGTATCGTGACAATGACATTTGTAGATAGTGGCTTTTTTATTATTCATGTTATTAACATTTTTTATTTACAATGCATTTACGGTATACATTTTTTATTATGCATTTTCTGGGACTTGAAACCACAAACGTGATTGCTAGAGCCATGCTCTACTGTACAAACTTTATATACAATATCTCTAGTTAAGGTTAATTAAGGTTAATCAATTATTACAAATGACTTCATGTATCAAACATTTTTATGTCAAAAATATTTCTTAAACATGGACAAAACTGCATGAGCAAAAATAAACTAGTCAAAAGAACTTTGACAGGAATGAACACTTCACAGGGCAGTGCCACACATCTCTCTGACCTTAGAATTTATGGCAGGACTGGGACCTGTGAGCAATGGAAAGAGTAATATAATCTTCTGAGTCATCTCTTACCCTGAAGACCTCAATTCTTGTCTCATCAGGGCAGAGAATGTTTTCCTCTTGCTCTCAGGGTCCTATAAAAGCCATTTGTCAAACTCCAGGGGGTTTATCATTAGCCTCTAAAAGTAATGTCCATCTAGCCACTCTGCCATAAAGAGCTGTTTGATAACGTCCTGCTGAGAGGGTTGTTCTTCCTGAAGGTTCTCATTTTTAGATGTCCATCAGTTTTCAGTTTAAGATTTGTACGCTTAGATTGAAAATATCAGTATTGACGTTTTTCTCAAAAACGTAAGTAAATATGTATTTTAGTAAAATACATACGAATTATCATGAGATCACGTTGGCATAATATCTGGACAATTACAGCCAAGATTAGCGGTACACAATTGTCCAGTCCATTTTTTTAATGGGTGTCCCCCAGGGTTATGTTATGGGCCCTATTGTATTCTCTCCACAACTCCAACATTTAAAAGTACATGGAGCAACATATTGGCACATAATTATCTCAAAAAATAAATGCAATTATTATAGAATTTAAAAAATTCTAAATATGGTTTGTTTTCCCTTTTATTGAAGCCCGTGCACAGTCACAAGGGTATTCCTGGTGATGGCCAATGTGTTGCTGTGGAGCTTCTAAAATGTTTAAGATGGTTGTTAGGGTATTGCTAGGGGTGTTCTGAGTGGTTGCTAGGTAGTTACTTACGCAAATCTACGCAAAAGACTAGTTTATGTGTGTTTTTTTTGTATTTGAGAAGGCAGGACTGTGTAAGTGGGAGACAACAGGAATGTGGGTAGTGGCTTGAAACTCTTGCTGTGTGTGAGTGTGTGTGAGGGAGTGCAGGACTCTGCATTCCCATGGTGAGTCATAGGTCAGCACATAGTCCTGCGAAATGACAGTGTCTATTTCCTGTGATAATTAGCATTTTATTTTTTATCTGTGAGTTGAGACAAGCAAAAAGTGAAAGGTTGAGGGAGAAATACCCAGTCAGTTCTTTCACTAAACCCACAGCACCACTAGCTCAAAATTTGTATGATCCTCCATTACAATTATTCAAAGGTGGTAAAAGATATGTATATATATATATATATATATATATATATATATATATAGAGAGAGAGAGAGAGAGAGAGATAGATAGATAGATAGATAGATAGATAGATAGATAGATAGATAGATTTTTTTTTGAATACAACTCACTACTTTGAATACCACTCGTCTGCCTGGTTCTCACTACCAGGCAGACATCACTGAAATAGGTGTCCTGAGAAATTTTAGTGCACTACAGTGCATGCTCTCCCAGGGATGGCTTGTGGTCTAGAACCTAGACTAAGTTCTCTGAATATTTCTCTCTGTGGAGTTGTATCTTGGAGAGGGAGGCAGATGGCTGCAGGTGCTGAAGTCTCTAACATACCCTGTGAGGATTATGAGATGCAAAGGTTTCAACGCAGCAGTTTATTAATGTCAGACTGCTGTTGGTGTGCTTCAACTTCACTAAAACCAGACAGACATCATGCTGAGCATGAGGTGGTAAGAAAACATGTATAAGTTCTTGCCTTCATGGAATTAAAGGAATAGTTCACCCAAAAATGAAAATGTGCTGAAAATGTACTCACCCTTAATTTGTTCAAGATGTAAATGAGTTTGATTCTTCATCAGAACGGATTTGAGAAAAAATAACATTACATCACTTGCTCACTAATGTATTATCTACAGTGAATGAGTGCTGTCAGAATGAGAGTCCAAACAGCTGATCAAAGTAATCCAATTCAAACCATTCAAACCATTGCTTTTAGCTAAAAATGTCCTCTATCATAATAGTGCTTTCTCCCAAGAAAATGTCTGAATTAGAGAGAAATTTGCAAAGATCCAACACCATTTAAAAGTTGATAACAGTTCAAAACAGTACTAAACTACATATATGGGTGGATTTGGATGTGAAAGGACAACAGGGGATAGACTTTTTCACTGGAGGAAGTGTTATTATGAATTATGAACTCATATTTGAAGTAATGGTTAAAACGCATAATGATGGATTTGTTTCTTACGAACGTGCAGCTTTCCACTTGACAAGATGTTAAGATGTTAACTGATGAACTGGAGTGGTGTGGATTACTTGTGTATTATTGTGATGTTTTTATCAGCTGTTTGGACTCTCACTCTGATGGCACCCATTCACTGCAGAGGATCCACTGGTGAGCAAGTGAAATTATGTATTTTTCTAAATCTGTTCCAGAGAAACAAACTCATCTACATCTTGGATGGCCTGAGGGTGAGTACATTTTCAGCAAGTTTTCATTTTGGGTAAAGTATTCCTTTAATATTCTATACTTTCAAGATATCCATGTATCCACAAATTCTAAAAGCTGTTATAGAACATTTCTATAATCAATAAATTAATATTGAGATGCAGTAGCGCTATTTGGGTTTTTTTCAATTTTTGCTGTGTGAACAAAAATAGTAACAAAACAAGGCAAAATCTGAATTGCTGAAAATCACTATAGTGGTGTTTCATTCCTGGATGAATCAGTGTTTTTTTTTTTTTTAACAAATTGGTTGAACAAATAATTCAATGACTCACTCATACTGTCATAATTCACTCCTGAATGAATCAGTGTTTTTAACTGAATCAGTTATGATTCAGATGTCTCACTCATAAGACTTGTTTACAGGTTCAATTGAGGGCTGCAAATGACTTGATTTCTCCCCCACAACTTTACTATTATCCTCTGAGCTTCTTCCGTCAAAGAGTGATTTCATGTTTCACATAACATGACTCATATTTATGAGTCTGTGAGTTGAACTGTCATTAGCACAGCTGTGCTGGAGTGAGAGAGTATTGGCATGTTTGACAAGATCTTGGCCAACATCCTGGAACCCGTCCTAACTTTTGTGTCATGTGTTGTTTTTTTGTTTTTACAACATACAGTACGTATGCAAATACAATATTTAATACTGACATGAAAACCAATAACAACAGAAAAAAAAAAAAATCTGGATATTTAAGAGTTTTTAGTTACAGAAAGTTCCAACTTTGTCTCAGATGTTTCTCAGCAAAAGTCTCAATTTGTTCTCAATTTATAATCTCAATACTGTCTTGGAGAAACAATCCAGATTTGAAATGATAATTTTTTCCCCAATGAAGAGATATCAATCTCACATTATAGAAACGAAAGGCATCCTATGGAAAACATGTCTTGTTTGAGCACTAATGGAGATCTGTGAGTTCTTCATTATATGCTTTGACTTACTGGCAATCACATTCACTATCAGATGATTCACCCAGTAAAACTGTCATGGTCTAGACTACAGAGTTTCCCAACCGGTTTTGACATATGTACTGACACGACCCCAGCAGTTAAAAATCCCCAAAACTCCTTCATGCGGCACTGTGAACCTTTCAGTGTTGTTAACTAAAACTAAAATTATTAGATTAATTTAGACTAGATTATTTCAGCTTTATTTCAGTATATATATATAAAACTCAAATAAAGCTGAAATAATGTAAACAATAAAAAATGAATTAGAAAAATCTACGCTTAAAAAACTTAAAAAGTTGAAATGTTAAAATAACTTACAAATAAACTATTAAAAGTAATTTTGTTAACTGAAATAAATCTGAAATAATGTATAAATATTAGATGATTATTTTTTTTAAAAAGTTGACATAAAAAATAATAATTAGAAACACTAATAAAAATGTAAGTAAACTATTAAAAATAGTTTTTGTTAACTGAAAAAAATATATAAACATTAGATCAAAAAATAAAAATCTTGCTAAAAATACTAATAATACTGAAAAAAATAGAAATACATAACTTAATCTAATAAACTTAAACAAACAAATTAAAGATAAATAGAAATATTAAGCACATCATAAAATGATTAAAACTCTAACTAATATTAAAATAAAAAACTACAAATTCAAAAATAAGCTAATCCACAACAATTATAAATACTAAAATAGCATATATAAATAATACTAAAATTACACTGGTAACTTTAATTCTAGATATATTATGATTATTATATTAGCTACCAAATATGTTAACATTTCCATTACTATGATTCACTTTTAATATTAAACTTAAAAACTAATCAGTATTGAGGGTAAAAATCAGACTCTGGAGCTTCCTCTAGCAATGCTAGATAGATCTCTTTTGGGGATTTTAAACCATTCCTTTACAAATATTAACAAGGCCACTAAATCTGCAACTGAAACTCAAACAGAAAGTTCAGCTGTAACTCAACTGAAGGACTTGAGTTCTTCCTGATGTATTTCTCTGTGTGGGCCGGTGGGCCGGTGTTCAAGTGAGGGCTGGACTTGTTAAACAAGGCTCAGTAAAGAGCTGAGGACTGTCGTGCTGAGTGCTGGTATTGTCTGGAGAGAGACCCAAACAGTCTACAGGCCTGAATGCTGTGTAGTTTACCATAGTAACCGGGTTAACGAGGCGGTTGCTTCAGTGGATTGAGACAGCCGTGTGTTTATGTGTGTGAATGTGCCTGTGTGTGGTGAAAAATGAGAGCAGAGACGGTGTAAACATGTTGATACGGAAATCTGCTTTGAACAAATGAGACACTGATTAGCTTCAGTTGCTGAGGTTGAGAATTAAAATCAAATTGTGTAATTATTTTCCTGGTTAAAATGTCAGTTTAATATGCAGAGATAAATAAGCAATCCGTAGGTTGATTTCCTGAAAAGTGTAAACACTGCGTCTATGGTGGTTACAAAACATTGCTCTGTTTGTTTGAGAGACCCTTAAAAAACTGGATGAAGACAGTCTGCTTGACCAATCAACGGAACAATTACACACTTCACCTTTAATTATATTTAAGTATCAAGCAATATTTTGTTTAAGGAGTACAGAGTTTAATAAGGTTAATGAATTAGGCAAATATAATATTTATGTGCTGTGATTGGTCAATTTCTTGTGTTTTCAACATTTTTAGATCATTAACAAATAAAAACAAATACTCCATGTAGTCGCTCATAAAAAAAAGAGGAAAACTCTTTAATTACACGTTTCCTAAACTGTGGGCAAAAAAAATAAATAAAAAATGCAACTCTCAATAAAACTTAGTCTTGCTAAAAGGTATTATTGCATCTCACATTTTATATGTGACCCTGGACCACAAAACCAGCCATATGGGTCTTTTTTTATTGAGATTTACACATCATCTATCATAGGATAGGACAATATTTGGCTGAGATACAACTATTTGAAAATCAGAAATCTGAGGGTGAAAAAAAACAACAACTAAATATTGAGAAAATCGCCTTTAAAGTTGTCCAAATTAAGTTCTTAGCAATCATATTAATAATCAAAAATTAAGTTTTGATATGGTAGGAAATTTACAAAATATCTTCATGGAACACGTATACTTCACATATAATTATGTAATGTTATATACTTAATATCCTAATGATTTTTGACAATAAAGAAAAATCGATAATTTTGACCCATACAATATTTTGGCTATTGCTACAAATATACCCGTACTACTTGTGACTGGTTTTGTGGTCCAGGGTCACAAATAAGTATTTGTCCTAAATATTTCTCTTCATTTGAAAGTCTGGGTTTGGAACAAGAGTAAAACAATTAAATATAAAAATTAATGTCAGAGTCATTAAAGGCATGATGTAACTCCTTGACAAATTTATTTTGTTCGTCTACTGCAAGTCGCTTTGGATAGAAAACATAAATGTCATAAATCACAAATGTAAATGTAAAGTAAATGCATGAAGTGGCCAAATCTGAAGAAATACACTACCATTCGAAAGTTTGCGGTTGGGTAAGATTTTGTAATATTTTTGAAAGAAGTCTCTTCTGCTCACCAAGGCTGTATTATTTCATCAAACATACAGTAAAACAGTAATATTGTGAAATATTATTACTATATAAAATAACTGTTTTCTATTTCAATATACAGTAAAATGTCATTTATTCCTGTGATGCAAAGCTGAATTCTCATTACTCCAGTCTTCAGTGTCACATGATCCTTCAGAAATCATTCTAATATGCTGATTTGCTTCTCAAGAAAAATTTCTGATCATTATCAATGCTGAAAACAAACCGCTTAATATTTTTATGGAAACCATGAAAATGTTTTCCTCAGGTTTGATGTAAACAAAGTTCAAAAGAATAACATGTATCTGAAATATCGTTTTCTTGTAACATTATAAAAATCTTTTCTGTCACTTTTGATAAATTAAATGCATCTGTGACGAATAAACATATTAAAATCTTTCTTTAAAAAGTAAAAATCTCACTGGCCTCAAACTGTTGAACAGTAGTGTAATTGTCATCTAGTATGATTAATACTGCAGGTATAGGAGACAAACAATGGGAAGTATCAAAATACTTGCTGAAGTTTGTTTGTAAGCATGTCTGAGAGCTTTGTTACCAATGTAAACACAGTTAAAGAAAGACTGATTTCTGGGTTTGGGACGGGGGTCTTGTGGGGGGCTGGATTCATAGCATGGGGTGGGGGGTATCAACTTACATTTTCCCCTGGGACGGCCACATGACCCTGGAAAAGAGGGAAAAGGAGGGGGAAAATATGTTAGGTTATGGTCTGAGCTCTCTCAATGAGAACCACATGCAGGAAAGAGAAAAGAAAAAAAAACAGAGGGAGGAGAGGAGGAGGGGACAGAGTGTGACTAAAGCCAGTCTCTGAAACCAGACCGAGTGCCGCGTGGATCTCTCCTCAAAAGCTGAGCGTCCAAGGAAAGAGCGTCAGCGTTTGTGAATCAGATTCCACGGAATACCAAACTTCCAAGAATTCCAAGCTCGCAGGAGAAAGAACAATGTCAAGTGCAATCATGAGACGAAGCTCCAGCAAGCAAGGCTTGCAGAACCTCCTGAGGTGAGGACTTTGTGTGACAGACTTTCACATCAAATCATTTAAGGCTTGCAGATGGGATTTCAGGTGTGATGATGGGCGTATGTTTTGTTTTCTTAGTTCTTTTGCAATTGCTAATGTCAGTTTTATGGGTATTGATACAACATTGGTTATTCTTGTTTGAAATGAAAGGGATTCATGTTAATATTTAATGCACTAAATGCCATCACAGCCTATATTTCAATACCATGTTGTGTTCTTTAAGAACCTGTCATCCTTTGTTATGAGAAGACCAGAACGTTTTGCATTTGAGTAATGAGTGTATCTCTTTTGGGGTAGTTGACATTAAACATTAAGATCGTAGTTTAAACTTTGCATATACATGAAGGAAACTGGTAATAATTTCTTTTGTAAATTATATTTTTATGAACTTTTATTATTTTTTTATATATTGAGGCATTTTTAATCATAAAATTGTAAAAAAACAAAAACAATCACGTTTGTGGAGCATCAATATGAATATATAAACTGAACAGTATGAATATTCCCACAATAGTAAACTTATAAAATTTACAAAAAAATAAATGGCAAGTAATACATTGTGACTTGAGAATATGGAAGCTTATTTCTGCCACAGGATGAAAAACACAAAAAAGTAATTCCGACTATTTATCTCAAAATTCAAACTTTATAAACTCACATTTCTGAGAAAAAAGTCAAAATTCTGAGGAAAAAAGCCCAAACTGAGACGTTAACTCAAGATATCAACTAGATAGAATAGAAAAATTCTGGGGGGGATCTGAATTTTGAAGCAAAAAGACTAAAATAGTATTTTCTTGTATTTCTGTATTTTTTTTTGCATTGTGCCTGTTTACACGCATGTTCATGTTTACGTTCTTCATAGACATTTTTTTAACAAGAAAACTTGAATTGTCAGCATTGTGTTTCTTAAACAAAACGGCAAATACCTAACAAAACGACCTAAAGAAGAAGACCGAAACAAAACCTGAAAAAAGTACTAAGATCAATTTACATATATTTGAAAGAATACAATAATTAACTCATAGCACATTTTACTACATCTTAGCAATTTGTTGCACCTTCATCCGCTGTTGTCTTTATATAGTTTACTGTGACTTTTATAAGCTGGAATGTTGTCAGCGTTCCAGATGAGAGTTTATTGTTTCTTCCAGAGGTGCTGCGGGATTGTGGATGGATGATAGGACAGGACAAGGGAGGACGGGAGGTTGAGGGCACCCAGGCCCCCTAATTAAACATGTGACCTGTTGACATTCATTGTGACACACAGTAATATGACCGGTTATCTGTAAAGGTGCTGCAAACCAACTATAATTTAGGTAGAAAACTGTAGTTTGTTTACTGTAAACAATGAAGCAATATACCAATTCAAATACCTAAAACTAGCCGACTGTGTTTTTCCTCAAACACAAACGTGTCTGTTCAAAATTTGACTAAAATTATTCAGAAACAGCTTAGTTCAATTAAAAATTAAACTTCAGTCATTGTTTACCCATCATGTCAAACCCCTATGACTGTCTTTCTCCCGTGGAACACAAAAGGAATGGTTTAATGAGTAAATGATGACAAAGATTTCATTTTAATAGCAACTACACATATAGCGAAAGACTAAACAAATAGCATAACCTCTGTGGATGTGTATGCTGTGTTCATTTCTGTATGGAGAAGATTTGAGCTGGATCAGGTGTACTTTGTCAAACACAAACAGGTTGCATTAATGGCAGACAGGATTTATTTCCCCAAGGCTTTTCAGAGCTGCCAAAAACAGCCTTTTCTCACACTCAGCAAGCTGCTTTCTCTGTTAACAGCCAATATACATCAGAACCATTGTATGGTTTGCTGAGACACATACCGGATACATCAATTATGACGATGAGTATACAATATTTTGTATACACTTGTCGCAGTATTTTGAAAACCATTACAATGCCTGCGGATTGTACAGTAGCCTACACATAGCATGTTAAACTGACACCTACCGCAAAATCAGCTGATGAAAAATCCCCCCCCCCCAAAAAAAAAAACTAAGTTGTAAATAAAACAAAGATAATAAAAATTCACTATTATGCAAACTCACAACTCTCTGAGAAAGAGAGAAATTCTGAGAAAAAAACATTCAAAATTGTGAGCTGTTAACTCGAGATATAAAATAGGAAAATCTGAAAAAATATGAATAATAACTATAAATTTTAATGCGAGTTTACTGCAAATATAAACTGCAGTTCTGAGAAGAAAAGTTGGTAGCACTTTATTTTACAGTCCTGTTACTCATGTACATACTATATACTTTTTATAGTAATTACAATAACTAGGTAATAACTAGGTACTATCCCTGAACCTACCCCTACGCCATGTAGGCTACTTACCTTATATTACCAGTACTTTCTCAGGTAGGTACACTATAAGTACACTTTAAGTACATGTAAGTACACGTACTGTAATATAAAGTGTAACCAAAAAGTCTGAGTTGTGAGATATAAACTTGAAATTTTAAGAATAAAGTCAGATATGTGAGATAGAAATTCCCTATAACCTTTATTCTGAAGCCAATAAATAAATAAATAAATAAAAAAATAATTGTGAGATGTAAACTTGGAATTCTGAGAAAAAAAGTCATAATTCTGAGTTTACATCACACAGTTCTGAGAAAAGAAAATGTAAAAATTGTAAGATATAAACTTGCAATTGTGAAAAAAAAAATAAAAATTTTTTTTATCCTTCAGTGGAAACAAGCTTCCATACTAGCAGTTTCTGAATGAAAACTGTTTCTATGCCATTTTTCTCCCACTGTAGATTTGGCAGGCTGTCAATTTTTAGTTTTGTGGTGTTGATTCTGTAATGTAAAAATTTCACACCATTTAGCTTGCTCGAAAAATCTCTCTCTCATTGTGGTCTAAGCCATGACCCCCTGATCCATGGACTTTACGTGAGCCGCTCTTCTATTTACGATACTCTGATAAGAGCTGCTGGAATGCAGGGGGTTTAGCTGTTTGACTGAAAGGGGGAATAAACTTTACCATCCCTGTGGCAGTGTGTTTTTCCAAAGGTTTTCGGCAGCAAAGTAGAATAAACACTGAGGGCACTGTGTTATGTTTAGTTAAGCATTACAAGAGTATTTAGAGAAGTATATAGGGGGGTGGGGGTAAGATGTGCCACTGAGAATATTCTCTATAGGCAATGAGAAATGAGACAGAGGTAAAATTAGGGTTAGTACATGTATATATCAATCAGTTAACTAAAATGAGAACAAGTGTCTATTCCTGGGCCATAGAAATACAGAGAATCAAACAATTCATATTCAAAATTCATATTTCACATTAAAAAAAATGTATAAAGTGATAATTTATTTGAATTCTATGCATGGTCATTTATGAACCTATCCTCTCTCTTTGAAGTGTGCTAGGAAATAAACCATTTTTAGAGCTCTATTAAATGACATAATTATAGATATTTCAGTTCTCATGATTCATAACGCCACACTTTCCACAGCTTAGATCAGTGCTTTGAAATGTCGTCAGCCGTTCAAGGAACACTGGGGAACGTATGTGAGGTTTGCAGTGATGTGACCACACACTGACAGCAGGAAGATACTAACATGCCTGGGAAAATAACTCTTCTTTGCTCTTTAAATCTGTCTTTAAGATGACATCATCTGACTCGCAGAGTCAATAAACCTCACAGCTGCCCTTCAATGCAGACACAAAATGAGAGAGGAGCAAATAACAGCATCCATCAGTTAGATCTCAAAGAGCAGGATATGCTTCCCTGTAAACAAACACAAAACAAGGACTTGCTTCCCTGTAAACGAGAACAAAAGGGAACATTTAGATGGTTTCAATTAAGAACAATGATTTGTTCTTTCATACAAAGTAGATCAGAAAAGAGTAAGCTTAAGAAAAAGGTGGTACAGCAGGAACTTTTTTACCCTTCACATTTTAGTCTGAGATGGAAAAACTGAACACAATAAAATGGATGTGAGTGTTTTTGCAATTGCAGCTGGCACCAGTTGCATAAAATGTAGGCGTTTTTCAACCTATGGATGCTGTGGTAGAAATTTCCTCTAAAATGCCTAAACCTTATTTTGTGCATATAACAATTTAATAATGAATTTAGGGATATGATTTACTGTAACGTTCTTTTTTTTCTAGCTTATTAACACGACTGAATGACTTTGCTGAGGTAACGTTGCGTTACGTGTAGGCTACACACAGTATTGATGTCTTTCCGTATATGAGAGCTCATGCATTTCAGTAAGTTGTAACATACCCTTTTAACATACCTTTCTTTTCATTAAATGTTTCATTCGCAATATAACCAGCAGTAAAATGGAAGAAATTATCATTCGCCTGTGCTTCGCGCTGCAGTTTAAACTCGAGGCGTGAGTAAAAGAGCGCCAAAACGTCATTTATTGTTTGAATTTGGTAATAAACGATTTCCACGCGTTGTTTTTATGTAGACATATATAATTCCTCACAGTAACATTTACAAGTTGGCTTGACACTTCCGTTTTTCACACAAGACTTACCATGTGCTTCTGTATTGACCTGTCTTCTATTGAACGAACGGCAGTTGCTTTGTTGCTGTCAGTATAAACAGGGCTTAAAGGGATAGTTCACCAAAAAAATTTAATCTCTGGCTCCGTCCCAATATCATATGCACTATACATAGTAGGTGAAAACAAGTGTGTGAAAAGAGTATTCTGGATTCTGGAGTGTACAACCAATGGACAGTTTACTATGAGGCCACGGGAGAGGAGTTGGTAGTGTGCAACACATCTAATGTTGGTAAGTCACATTACAATGACAACTTGATGAATGTTGCTGGTGTAAACAGGGCTTAAAAGTAGTTCAATCAATAAAAAAAAAAAAAAAAGAAAAAAAGATTGTCATCATTTACTCACCTTCATGCTGTTTCAAACCTGTATGCATTTCTTTTCTCTGTGGAACATAAAAATATTTACATATATTACAAATATTTATAAAAAATATCTTATTTTCTGTTCCGCAAAATAATTAAAGTCATAGGTTTGGAACAAGGGTAAATAATGACAGTGAGTAAATAATGAAAGAATTTTCATTTTTGGGTGAGCCATCACTTTTAGCCTTCCACCAGCAATAACAACACCCTGTCTGGAGATCATATATCAGACAACTGACATTTACTGAGCAGTTTCACTTTATTAATTAAAGTTAAGAGCTGGAAAGGGAAACTCCGGTCGGAGGTCAACTTCTATGTGACCCATTTGAGACTGACCAATCTAGCTCAGCTGGTGCTTTGCAAGACCAGGCTTGGCTGTGGCAAATTAGGGCAGGCAACAATGGCAAAAACATCTCCCAATCCGTCAAGCCCTCCAAATCCTTTCAGCCTCAGGGCACCAGGCTGTGGAAGTTTAGTCAACACATTGTCAGGCGAGGTGATACATGCTGAATATAAGCCAGGCTCTTGTTTTCTTTTCCCGTTCCCTCACTCTCACTTTATTGTTTCCATTTAATTCAGAAATGGGCCTCAGAAACATTTTGTCAGTATGCGTTTGACAATATGCTCACCATGACTGAAAATGTGTTTTCACTTCCATAACTCTTGGGAAACTGTATTTCCAGACATGAAGGAAAAAGAAAAGCAGGCTACATAATCGGACTGATAGTGGTAAATAAATCAGATATTGAATGACATCACTGGCAGGATTGACATCATTCATGTGGCTTTTGCCCAAAAATGAAGTAATCCTGTCTGGGTGATTTACAGCCTATAATAATCAGAGGCACGGGAACTGTGTGTGACACATCAGATCTTGCCATAAGCCCTTTGTGAAACTGTATGGTTGGTTTCAGATGCTTTTTTTTTTTATTATTGTAGTTGGGTTATAAGTAGAAACTGGTTTGTACTTAAAAAAAAAAAACACTATTGCTGCAGGCCGAGCACTACAGGTAACTGCAGCTGTGCTGATATTAAGAACATCTAGATTACAATGATGATAGCACTTTTCTACAGTGTTTCAATAGCCTACATTATAAAATAACTTGTTTCAGAACAATTTTAGCCAGTTAGATTGCATATTTTTCTTTGCTAGTGAAAATAATTACAAGATACACTCTTAAAAATAAAGGTGCTTCACGATGCCATAGAATAACCTTTTTTGTCTAAATGGTTCCATAAAGAACCTTTAACATCTGAAGAAGATTCACAAAAGATTCAGATTATAAAAATATCTTTGATCTTTGCTATGGTTCTTTGTGAAAATCGCTTGAAGAATTGAAGCACAAGATAAGTTAAAGTAAAAAAAAAAATCTGCAACAAATTTGATCTGCAAGTCAGCAGAACTTTCTGAGAACTTTATAAAGGTTCCTCAATGAACGTACCCGGTGACAACAAAAATGTCTAGTTCATGCCAAAATAAAAATGTAATAAAAAAATGTCATCACCCTTAGGACATCCACATCCAAGAGGTGTTTTGTTTCTCTGGAACAGGTTTGGAGAAATGTAGCATTGCATCACTTGTTCACCACTGGATCCTTTGAGGTGAATCAAGAGTCCAAACAGCTGATAAAAACATCACAATAATCCACAAGTATCCCACACCACTCCAGTCCATCAATTAACAAAAGAAACATCTTGTCAAGTTGAAAGCTGCATGTTTGTAAGAAACAAATCCATAATTATGCGTTTTAACCATTTTAACTCCTTTAGCAATTTAAAATAAGTTTTTGGTGTTACATTATAGGTTCTTCGTGATGGTTTTACCACTATCATTAATAAAGAACTCAAAAAAAGTTGTGGAACCTAAAAAGATTTACCTATGGCATCAGTCTGAAAAAACTTTTTTCTTTCTAACTGGAACTTTTTTTAATGTTGATGAATGAGTGTTGATCTGTCAACATGATTTTATGGCTAGCTGTAAACTCATAGCAACCTGTGACCTCAGCTGTAACCTGGCCTGAAATTCTTCTGAGGGTCATTGATGACCTGTGTTCACCTTTTATTGACCCAAAATCCAGACTGAGTCCCTAAAGTCCCAAAAAAATAATTACTCAACCCTCTGTCCTTCCAAACCTGTGTGAAGGTTTTGCTTCTACAGAGCACAAACTATTTTGGAGAATCTTGGGGTCCAAATAACATTGGAGCCCACTGAATTCCATTGTATGAACAAAATAACTGAGTGTTTTCAAAATATCTTCTTTTGTGGCCCACAAAAGAAAGAAAGTCATATGAGTTTGGAACGTGAGTAAATGATTTTCGGTTGAACATCCACCAAAGTTAATGCTTGCTACCATGCACATTTAGCAAGAGCTAGCATTAGTAAATACAGCTTCAAGTAGCAACTGAAATTAGTTTGTTTGGCCTACTTTTTCCAGCATAGAAGACATGAATCTGTGTGTTTTCAAGCTAGACGAACACAGAGATGCTTCAGAATCTTGAGTGTGAGTTTGCAGGGTCTCTGTCACTCAAGCATTGGTGGTGTTGAATGCCAGAGCAGATGTTCCACTGGCTCTGAATCTCAAGCAAGGGACTAAACAAACAGATTTCTTGAAGAGGTCCATGTATCATAGTCAACAGCACTCTTCTGGGCTCAGGGTCATTCATCATTCGAGCACGGCTCTCACATGGGTCAAGAAAGAAAAACGATTGTCTTCTGGTGTAACAAGGGGCTCGTTCTCGCTTCTCTTCCTGCAGAGTGACGGCTCAGCGAAGTATCGAAGATGCTGAGGAGATCGAGAGAGAAAGGCGACGTCGGGCCCGGGAGGCCTTCCGCAGTCAACAAAGCCTGTCTGGATCTGCCGGTTCCCCTCAGGACAGTGTGAACCCACCTGAGACCGGCCTGTAAGTGTAAACGCCATTATAGTCTTCGCACTTCACCTGGTTTTTGTTAGGCTTGTTTTGTTGCCTGGCAGATTTCCTTGTGAAATATGGAAATACAGACTTGCAACATGGAGACCATCTGACTGACATGTAAAGCAACTAACCACAGTTTGTTTAGTTTTAAGGTCCAATATAAGAGTGTCCATGATAAAGTAAAGTAAAAATATGGTTTAAAATACATGTGCCAAGTTCTGCGAAATGTACTCTTTGTATTCATGTTGGTTTCATTCTCAAGACAAGCACATTTACATTTAGTCATTTAGCAGACGCTTCCAAAGCGACTTACAAATGAGAAAAACATGGAAATTAAATGAGTAAATATAAAAAATTTAAAATATTTTTTGGGGGGAGTTACACCACATGACATTGACAATATTTGCTTGTCATAAAAATGTTAATTATCTGATATTTTAAGAGACTTATCAATCTTGACATTGATTCATTAGTTCTCTTCATTATACAATTTCTGTTTTTTAGTTTTGAATTGTTTTCTTGCATGTTTCTGCACGTTGGTCACGCCACTTGACATTGTTTGGCAGACAAACGTTTTGCAAAAACTAATACTTCACTGCTTTATTATTATTATTTTTAGAAAAAATATTAAGTTTAGTCCCGAACTACTTTATTTTCAAGAACTGTTTTCTTCATTAAAGATAGGTCAATTTGACAATTTTGACTTTTTAACATTAAAAATTAAATCAGAAATTAAAAACATGCTAAAATATATAAATATACAAGCAATTGTATGTATGCATTGCATTTTTTATGTATTTTTGAACACAGATGTGGATGAAAAAATTATTCATATTATGTGATTAACCCTATCACATGTCTTTTAGTATCAGGATTATGGTTTTAAGGTTGGGCTTAGTAAAAGGTCAGTTTAGTTTTCTTTCTCTCTCTCTCCTTTTCTCTCAACTAAACCTACACGTGCTTAAACAGTGGCACAGCTGTTCTCTCATCATTACCTAATCTCTGAAGAATTTTCAGCAAGCATGCCTTTGGAGCAGGGTTTATGTCATATCCCACACCACAGCTCCTTACTTTTAATCAGAGAAACATTACAGACCTCACATCCCACATATTTTATATGTGTGAAGTTAAACACAGCTCTCTGAGTCAAACTGTTTAAAGCAGAAATAGGTCACCTAGGGCCACTTTGTAATTATCCTTGATCAGAGAAGATTTAATAACTCATTCTTGGCTCAGAGACATATGAAACATTTTCAAGATTTTTTAGATCGGTTCAACACGGAAAGAGGTTTTTAGTAATGCCGTTCAAGAGTTTTCAAACTGGGCTTATACAATAAGCTTGGGTGTAGTAAATAAGCATTGAGATTTATAACTGTGCAACTGAATTGTATTGACTGATTGTTGATGTTCAGTCGTTATGCTTTGCTGAAAATCTGCTTAATAATCTTGTGGAATGTGCTTTGCATTCCTTTCCGGCAGCTCCTGGGCAGATGAAATAGATTTTAAATCAAGAATTTACAATGAACAGGGTGAGAGGGGCAGTTGGTGTCAGTAAAAACGGCCTCTGTTATCACTATGAGCTTGAGTGCAGGTGTGTGTGTTTAAACCTTTTGTGAACTCTTTGAATAATCCCTTACACAAATTTACCCTCGTAACAATAGTTAGTTTCCAGTTTCCAAGTAGTGTGGGTCAGTGATGTTCATTTAATTTAAACAACAATACATTTAAATAGCATTTCAAACATACAATGACAATATGTTTGAAATATATTTTAACATTTAAAATTTTCATCTGCCAAATCAAATACGATCAACCAACCAATCAGTGGAGTGGAACTTACCAAAAAGCAAAAAACAAAACAAAACAGGAAATGATGTCATAGAGAGGGTCCCCTATCTAATGACTTTATGTAAAGGTCAATAAGTCTCTTAAAATTAATTAATTAATAATTTGATCTTTCTTGACAAGGCAAGGTTAGTTGTAAAGTTGTAAAATGCCATATGGTGTATCTTCCCAAAAATGTAATGATATTTATCAATCAATAATCCAAGCAGTGTTTCCAAGTTTGCGATTTTACTGTGGTATTGCGCTTTACACTGTTGCTGTGGGTTGTTTTTTCAGTCATCCCCTGTGCCTTCCCAGAATGCAAATGGGCTAGTTTTGATTAGCAATTGGGCTGGTTTTGTTACGCAGACCTGGCAACCCTGAAACCAAGATATTTGTATTTTACCTTAAACAATACATAAAAAAAAAAAAAAAGTAGTGGAATGTTTTGTGTACATTTCTTGTACATTTCTGCGAATTACCAAATTGTATTTATTTTTTTTTAGCAAAAAAACGTTTACTGTCAGTAGAACGAAGCCTTGCACGGCATATAAAAATTATGTTGTTCATTCCCGGAAATTATTAGTTATTTTCCTCGTTTTAGTTCAATTGTGGCCATAAATTAAGAATTTCTACCCTTGTTTTAGTAAATTGTGGCCGCGTTGTACTAATTTATTCCCTCATTTCTAATTTGTACAATGTGGCCATGATCTCCTAAAATGAGGGAAACATTTAAGAAGTCACCGGAACAAATTTCTAATTTGTACCCAAGATTTAATTAAAATGAGGGAACAACTAGTAAATTGTGGCCACAATATAAAAAATGAGGAAAAAAAATTCTTAAGTTGTGGCCACTATAAATATGCGTACAATAATGTTGTGTTACTTTTAAACCAGCTTTCTGTTTGTTAACCTGATGAATTCACATGACAAACTTTAGCCCTTCACAAAATCTGTGCACACTGGATACTGTGCAGTACACACAGCATACTGCCTATTTTTTTTTTTTTATTTTATGTGAAAGAGTTGGCATTATGCAACAACATTTCATGGCACTTCATCAAAATCCTCTGGTCGCCCCTGGCAAACGAAAGAAAACAACAACAAACTAGCACCTATCAGATCATCACACGCACCTCTGTTCACATCTGTTTTGCGAGGAGCATGTTTGAAGTCGGACTCTGGTGTTAAAAGGCTGGCACAGTGACAGTTTCTCTCGTCAAAGTAACACCATCACAGGTGTGTGGGCCCATGTGCTATTTTCACTGACTGGAGCCGTTCATGCCTGACTGACTGTTAACTTGCCCAGCTTCTCTATGAAAGTAATTATATAGGTCTGCCTCTCATTCCTCTAAGAATGCCCAGTGTCTCACTCCAAAGTAATGGAGTCTGCATCACATATAAAAAAATCTGGGGCCTAATTTAATTCTAAATTCCATAGATTTCAGCCTATGTCAAAAGTGAGGAACAAATCGGGATTTATAAAGGCAAAACGTGTAAATGTTATGCATACAGCAACTAAAGAGCATGTGTGCAAACTTTTTTTTTTTTTTAGTAATTAAAATAGTAATTAAAATAATTAAACATTGTTTTTAAAAATGTAAAGATAAATAGACATTAATGAATGAGCAAATGAGCAACTGCTTTGTGATATTTATGTCACTAAAATTAATTTATTAATTATATACAGTATGATTTTCTAACTGTATTGTGGGCATTCTGTAGATGTAGTTGATGTGCTTGTTCACATTATGTACTAAAGATGTAAAGATTTATAAAGTGTAATGCATTCAGGATTTTATTTGTGTGCATATGGACGTTTTCGTATTTGTTTATATATTTCCTATTTCTGAAATTGCTATACTGTCACATTTATAAAAATTCTATGCACATCTTTATAAAGACAGTTCATTTTGGAAGGGCATGATTAAGTATATATATATATATATATATATATATATATATATATATATTATATATTTAAATTACATTTTAAAATGATTGTAATTTTAATGGTAAAAGACTGTAAAAAAAATATGATAAAACATTTTAGGAAGTTCCCTTACTCTATACAGTGAAAAAACTGTAATAGATCTAATGGGATATTTCATGTAAAATACTGTAAAATGTTCAGTTTTTGGATGCATAAAAGAAAAAGTCATCAAAAGTCACTGTCAATTCTCTGTGACAGCTCAAATTTTATGTTTTTTCATTGAAATAACGGCATCTTTTTACTCATTACTATTAGTTGTGTACATACATTAGGTTTTATTGTACATCTTATGTTGTTAAATTAATGTTTATTGCATTATTTTTGTGTTGTGTGTTATCAAGATGGTCTTTTGTGCATATGACACTGTTTACATTCTATATATAGCCTCAGAATAGAATTTACCTCAAGATAAAAAGTTACCTCAATTTTAGTAATGTGGTACATTAACATTATTTCAGTTAATGAAATGCATTTTTTTTTACTGTAAATTACATTTTTAATCTGTAAAACTTGCAACCTGTAAAATGTTGCTACCTTGTTTTTTTACAGTAAAGTTCTGGCAAGCTGTAGAAAATTTTATAGTGATTAAGAATAAATTACTTATTTTTATTTTAAGTTTAAAAGCAAGACTCAAATCTTCATTTCATTCATGAGCCCCACAGCTCAATGCACATGCTGTAACTGCTAAGCCATGGCTCATGTAAGATTGTATTTAATGTGTTGTTGTTTTTTCAGCTATGAAATTGAATTCAAACCTAGCGGTCCGACCGCTGTGGATGAGGATGAAGGTTTCAGTGACTGGACCCAGAAGCTGGAACAGAGAACACGGTCCAGAATGGCTGAGAATGGCAGTGGAGTACAGTTACAACAGGATGAGAAAAACATGAATGAGAGATCTAGACAAAGTGACAAAAGCAGCTTCACCACTTCTATACAGTATCAGCAAATACAGGACAGAGAGGACGAGGAGAAAAGACCAGAGAGGAGGAGGAGTGCTGAAAGACGAATGGAGATCAGTGAGAGGGTGAGCAGCCCGAGACCAGAGGAATGGCATGATGACAGCAAAAGAAGACAACAGGAAATAAAACCACAGATGGAGAACAAGGTGCCACGAGAATTAGTACAGTACAGTATCAGAAGTACAGAACATCTTATCATGTACATTACTATGTCTAAATCAATGCCATCACTCACAGATGAAAGAGGAGAGGAAGGAGGTGAAGGTGTCATACACGTCGAAAGTCTTCCTACAGCAAGACAGAATGTCTAATGGCAATGGAGAGCCAGATGCAGAGGAAATGACAACACATCTAGTCAAAACCAAAATATCACCCAGGTAACTTGTTTCCATGCACTTTCTCATCTGTAGGTTTTTGGGGAAATCTTATAAAGATATGCTTAGGTCACATGTTTCCCCCAAACAAACAAACAATCAATCAATCAATCAATCAATCAATCAATCAATCAATCAATCAATCAATCAATCAAAATTAAGCCTGTTTTATGATCATTATATGTGTGTGTGTGTGTGTGTTTGTGTATACCAAAAAAGGTGTATTTTGTTCAACAAGGCTGCATTTATCATTTATCAAAAATACAGTAAAAATAATTTTGTGAATTTTCTTTATTACAATAAAATTTTTAAAATGTAATTCATTCCTGTGATTATAAAGTTGAATTTTCAGCATCATTACTCCAGTCTTTAGTGTCACATGATCCTTCAGAAATCACTCTAATATGCTGATTTGCGGCTCAAGAGACATTTCTGATTAAAATCAATGTTGAAAATAATTGTGTTGCTTTATATTTATGTGGAAACCTTGATGCATTTTTTCAGGATACTTTGAAGAATATAAAGTTGAAAAGAACAGCATTTATTTGAAATGGAAAACTTTCGTAGCATTATAAATGCCTTTACTGTCACTTTGTTGTTATAGTGCATTACACTAATGAGAAAGCAAATAAATAAATAATATTATATATTGTTAGTCACTATTTATAAAATACAGCCTGTTTAACTGTAAGAGTCAAAGAAAGAGAAAATGATGTATTCACAAAACAATTGTTTTGATGAGTTATTATTTTTTATTAATACACAGTAAAATCCTGAGTGTTAAATTAACACTGCTCGGATCATATATGGTCCCACTCTAAAAGAGTGTTAAAGTAACACTGAAGCGGTGTTAAAGTTAATGGGATAATTATGTGATTAATTAAGTGCTGATTGAGCATTAGTGATAAACACCTGCTGTTAACAAGCAGAATCACTGAAGAAAAGAGAAACACAAGAACTACAACTGACTTCAACCACAGCCTTAGATGAAATCAACTGAAATAAAAGACATTAAATCTCTCAAGATTTCAGTAGAAGATAATTAAACAACTCCACAAACATCAACAGCTTCATGCATTACTAACAAGTTAGCCTTTATTTCTGGATTATCTAAAACAGAAGTTCTTTACTGAGAATTAAGGTTTAGATGTGTTTTTTGTTTGTTTTTCTTTTTTTCAACTTACCGTTTTGGTGAATAGTGTTTGCTTTAGTTGCCTCTTGACCCTTGACTTTTTAAATACAAGTTTCTCTTTGGCTGTTACAATTGTGTTTATAAAGCACATATGTGATGGCAAGGAACTTATGATGAAATTATTTTGTGTGTCTGAGTCTCTGATTGCATTTTACCTGAATCTGTAGTGTTTTTATGATTCCTGTATTTTGCAGTTCTATTATATGAGATGACAATGTGAGAAAACTTTATAAACCACTTTTATAAGTATGGCTCATAAAGAAGTTTCAATTCTGGCAATCACAGACATGAAGAAAATCAGCATGTGAATCTCAGCAATGGTGAAAGTAAGAATAAAAAATACTAAGACAATGCAGCTGCATAATTTATTCATGTCGCAATGCATGCTGGGAGCCATGGATGAGTTATGATTGGTGCACCCAGAATGCAATGCAACATGAATCTGTCTGATGATCGTCACCATTGTTGAGATTCATATGCTGATTTTTGATGTCTGCATGTCTAAACAGTGCAGACGTTCTAAACTGGTGTGCAAAGTGTTTTTAAAGTTATTCATATTTCATTAAAATGCAGTTGTGACCAATAACATAAACTAAATATATACAACACCACTGACGACAACTACATCATTATCAAATAATAGCCATAATCTGATTATATTTTCTCTTGGCTTTTCTTGCCATAACAAATGTGTTTCATAAACAAAATTACAGCAAAGAGAGAAAAACTAATGTTAAAAAGTTGAGGGTCAAGAGCTCAACTAAAGCAAACGCTTATCTCCACAACGGTGAATTCAAATTTTATTATTTTCAATAAACATTAACATCTAAACCTCTGTTAATTCTTAAAAAGAAATTTTTAGATGCATGACAAAAAAAAGTCAAACTGGTTAGTAGTGAGTGAAGTTGGTGATGCTGTTTGTGGAAATGATTAATCATCTTCTGCTGAGATCTTGAGAGATTTAATGTCTTTTATTTCAGTTGATTTCATCTAAGGATGTGGTTGAAGTCAGTTTTAGTTCTTGTGTTTCTCTTTTGTTCAGTGATTCTGCTTGTTAACAGCAGGTGTTCATCACTAATGCTCAATCACTTAATTAATCACATAATTATCCCATTAACTTTAACACTGCTTCAGTGTTACTTTAACACTCTTTTAGAGTGGGACCATATATGATCCGAGCAGTGTTAATTTAACACTCAGGATTTTACTGTGTAATAATGATTTGAGGAAAGGACTAACATTTTAAGCTGACATTAGGGGGAAAAATAAGCATAGAATTTGGTCTTGTTAAAATTAGAGGCTTACGTCATATGTGTTATAGACGTGACCTAATATTGTTGCTGCCAAAAAAGTTGTGCCAGGAAGTTTCTAAAATGGCTGTTAAGGGAGTTAGTGAATATATAATTTTGTATAGCCAGACCTTTAACTAATACCATCATTTCTGGCCCATTTTACTGCTTATTCTGGCCAAGAACTATCCACTTCACAAAGTCTGACTAAAAAGTAAACTGACCAACCACAATTTGTTTTATTTTTATGTTGCCATTTAAGTCTGAGATAGATTCATAATAGACTGTGTGGAAAAATAATTAAGTAATATATGACTGATCAGAATATGTGTTGGTGCAATAGTAATAATTACTGATTGTTTCATAGAAATGACCACCATGCTGTCTGAGACTAACCCTGTTTTCCTGTTCTCCACTCAACTCCAGCAGGACTGTAGATTTAGATCAGGTCTTTGAGACTAAGAAGGACATGCACGCTGGTCTGGAGACCGAGCTGAAGCTGGAGAAGATCAGACGTAGTCACCAGGAGAAGGAGAGCCAGGAAATGGAGCAGCTACGGCAGCGTCAGGCCGAGGCTGAGCTGGAGCTGGAGGAACTGAAGAAGAAGAGAGAGGAACGACGCAAGACTCGTGAAGAGGAGGAACGGAAGAAAGAGGAAGAGGAACAGCAGAAACTAGCCAAAAAAGAGGTGGCTGAGCTGATTTCTATTCGTCTAACTCCAAAGTTCTGGCATGAAACTCTAGATGGCATAGTCTGACATAATGACATCATTATCACATGGCACAGCTGATTGGTTCTTTTTGTATCAGCAGCCAATGAGCTTGTTGCTTAACATTCAAATACTTGGCTAGTGCTTGCTGTAGCAGTAGCATCGTGCTTTAGAAACCCTCCACCTCCCCCAGCTCCACCTGTACAGATCTGCTACGGGGTGATTTCATGTATGTTATATATGGTGGTTATTTCATATGTTATATGTGCATCAGCAGTATTTCTGACATGCTCACAGCAGCATATCTGTAGATGTATGGGCAGTAGCAAGTCTCAGTACTTGCTCTGCCACAACAGCAGCAGGAGCAGCGTAGCAGATCTATTCCACCAAGACCAAACACATTAACATTGTCATGTACATTACCATGCCAATCCCTCCGAGAGTTGTCATGATAGAACTTTCTATTTTGGTGGGAATTTTAAGCTACCTATATTTCTTCCAGTAGTAGAACATTATTTATTAGGGTTTGCATAAAACATAGTCAGTTTCATTTGTATTAATTGCAGGAGGACAAGAGACAGATGAAGGAGGACATTGAGAGGAGGAGGATGGAAGCAGTGGAGAAGAGAATGAAGAATCTCAACATCACACCTACAGATGGTGATGATCCATTTAACCCTCTAAACCCCATAAGTCCAACTTTCAAGGTAACTATACATATCTGCATAAACATTCTCAACATTTTCTTACAAAAAAGTACCATGGCAGTACCATAGTATAGTGATGGTATCAGTAATTAATGCCATTAAAGTTTGACAAACACCATGGTACTGAATGATAACCATGTATATGGCTTTTCATGGTACTCCAACCCACTACGGACACCTTGGCAATTGAATCGCCATTGGCTAGTATATTTTTTAGTTTACTCACCAGACTAATGATAGAACTTTAGTAATTAGAATTAAAACTTAGTAACCATCTATGAATGCATATTAGTCATTTTAACTGAAATTAGGACTGGTGGTGGTGCTTTTTTGGTCATTCAGTGTTTCTGTAAAAAATGTGAAAAAACTATCAATAATACTGATAAGATAATAATCATACTATGTATTCTACTAATAGCAATATAAATCGCACTAAGGATTAACGAGCTGCTGGATTCATGAATATTAATCACTTTGTCTGAATTCGATCGAACTGATTTGCTGAAATCAAAACAGGGATGATAATAGGTGAGCGCAAGCCAATGAGATTGTCGTTTGCGCATTAGCTCCGCCTACTACCAGAGAACCTGGCAGTTCTTAAAAGCTGAAGAATTCCAAAGGAACTCCGTTATTTTGACAGGAAAATACAACAAAGAATATCGTTTAGATGTAGCGCGTCAATTCTGCATGATATGTAAGACTCTCTCGCTCTGTCTCTCTCTTTGCCTGTGAGAAAAAAAGCAAAGCGATGGCGAATCTTGCACCTTCACACTAGAGTTTACGGTACGTCAAATACAGGTGTGCTGCGCATCCATTCAGATGAACTGAAAAATAGCACAGATCGCTTGACGCTCAGTCAGTGTGTTCGGTGAGTAAAAATATATCTGTGCTAAACTTATCCTTAGCCTCCAACTTACACACTGGCGAGTAAAATCTGAGAATTTATTAGCCAGTGGCTAATATTAGACATCATTTATTCGCCCAGGGTGAAGATTTAGTCGCATATGCGAGTGATTTACTCGCAATGTAGAGGGTTGTACTCCAAGGTACCAGAAGAAAAGGGTAATAATGCTTTCGCACCGCAGGAACCTTTTTGTAGTTCCTAGATCTATTGGTGGAAGTTCCCACTTTTTGGCATGTTCACACCGCAGGAACTAGGAACATATTTAGTTATAGGAACTCCGTTTGGGGGAACAAATTTAGTTCCTACTTCAAGAGTAGGGTCTAAAACAGTTCAATAGGAACTCTATAGGCCTCGAAGATAACACTACAAGTTGTCATAGGAGATTTAGTCAGATTTTCATGCTCTTTCAATCACGGAAATTGTGTGTTTACGTTCCAACTCCATTTTCACGAAACCCACGACACGCAACAAAAACAGCTCCGAACACAGCATCCTCCATTCACCGGTTGTTGATGTTTGTAAATGCCATGAATGAAGACGTCACGGTCGGATGCATCAGAGTTCCTGCAACCGGTAAAGCGGCCCGAAGGAGAAATTGGTTCTCTAGGAATGACCCTGCTGGCTAGTTCCTAGAAATGAGTTCCTTCATGGTACACTTTAAAAAATAAAGGTTCTTTATATTTTGTCATCAATGGTTCCATGAGGAACCTTTAACATCCATGGAGACTTTCCATCCACAAAAGGTACTTTTGGTTAATTAAATGTTCTTCACACTACACTCTTAAAAAACTCTTAATTTTTGGTTCTGCAAACAACCTTTCAGCAAACAGTTCTTAAAAGAACATTTTAAAAATCTAAAGAACCCTTTCAAATATAAACAACATTTGTGCAGTGGAAAGGTTTCATAGATGTTAAACATTCTTCATGGAACCATCAATGAAAATAAGGTACCTTTATGTTTAAGAGTGCAAGAACAAATTTTCCTTTAAAGGTGCCATAGAATGGAAAACTGTGTTTACCTTGGCATAGTTGAATAATAAGAGTTCTGTACATGGAAATAACATACAGTGAGCCTCAAACACAATTGTTTCCTCCTTCTTATGTAAATCTCGTGAATAAAAAAGACCACTGAAAAATAGGCGAATCAGAACATAACACCGACTGTGACGTAACAGTCGGGATCACTAATAGTTACGCCCCCAACATTTGCATATAACCCGCCCATGTTCAAGGCCAGCCGCCAGCCAAATCATCAAAAGTTCTGCAGGTATTGTTTAGAAACAAGCGAGGACAACAGCGAAAATGGCAGATCATGGAAATAAATGTTATGTTCCAGGCCGTGCAGGTGATGTGAAGTGCAGGGATGTGTTGGTGTCTGTATTCAGAAAGGCACGGAAAGCAAATAACGCGTTCTAATAAAATAACGCGAGCCACTAGAGGGACATGGTTAGCTGCTAGAGGTAGCCTGTTACATTGCAGTACATAAGATTTCACTTACCACATAAACAGAGTAAGGAGAGATGACTGAGGATGATGGCCAATGATTTACAGATCCTGAGCACCACCGACAAGCATCTGATCTTGTAAAATGTGTGGTAAGTACTGCCGCTCCATTGTATAAACAGAGTTCGTGCGATCGCGAATCTCGAAAGCGAAAGTGAAAGTAAAAGTCGATTGTGCATTTGAAAGCAGTTTCAGTGCCCCGTATATTAATAGCGGCTCCCTGATGCCCGCATTTTATATACAATATAATTACCCAACGATATAACTGCGCGAGAAAGTATTGAAATATATATTTTCCCTGTGTTTCCTTCCTGTGAGCTAATGAAATGAGCCGCACTGTGAAACAGCCAATCAGAGCAGAGCTCAACATTGAGCCACACTGTGAAACAGCCAATCAGAGCAGAGCTCAACATTATTATTCATGACCCTTCCAAATAAGCCAATAACAGACCGTTTCATTCTGGGAGAAATCCTGGGGTTTTAAATGCACATGTAAAACCGTTTCTGGATCATTTTTGCCCTTACCTAAGCCACATACCTTCTATATAGATATTAGAGAACAATTAAAAATTAACAATTAAAAATATTGTATCAATGCATTCTATGGCACCTTTAAGAACTGCTAACAGGAAGGTTAAATGGTTCTTCGTTTGGATTACAATGAAACATTGGAAACTTTTATTTTTTTTAAATGGGACTTTACAACCTAGTAATCCATCACAACAAACGAGCATTTCAATGAGCAACGAGATTGAAGAATTATGACAAATAATCCTGTTCTTTTTTTTTTTCAGAATACAAGCTCCATTTTATTTTGTAAGTTGCTTGTGCTTGTTGTGCTGTGAACATACCCACATGTTTGCAGTGTATAAGTGGTTGAACACATCTTCTGAGTCAAGTAACAAGCATGCATATTCATATATTGGTCTTCAGATAAGGATTACAGGAATATTTCTGGTTCAGAACAAATTAACATGTTTTTGAATATTACATAAAATAATTATGACCTGCATTTTAGTAAAAACAAAACAAATAAATAATAATAATAATAATAAAAATAGTAACTTGGTAATTAAATTGCATGTCATTAGAACTTCACTTTGCAACTTGGAATATTCCTTTAAATTGATTTAATTTATTTTTAGGGCATGTTTTTGTTTATTTAGTTTAACAACCAAAACTGCTTGATGAGTGTAATTTGTTTATTTGCTGGACTTGCTTTACAGTGTGTGAAAAGATTTGTGGTTTTATATATCGAGGGGTGAGAACCAGAAGGGCGTAAGTGACATTTTTGGTGAAATGGAGATATACGTATATATCAAATGAAAGCTCTTAATGAGCACTTTCTACTGGCAAAAGTACTGTCATCCATGAGTGTACAAATTTGTATTATAAACAATTGAAATCAGTACACAAAGTCAGATCAAACTATGGTAAAAAACAAATTGTTTTGGCTCTCCTGTAAAGTTGGTGAAATGTCACTTACGCCGTTCTGGTTCTCACCCCTCGATTTGCACTTATACAGTAGGACTTTCATTATTGTAAATATTAATTCTGACTCATTTTTCCATTTCTTGAAGATGTTTCACCATTCGTTTGAGTGATTTCAACAGTTCAGACAACTGGCGAGTTACATTTATTCAATTAATGAAAAAACACTTTCAGAGGCTTTTTAATAAATTTTACATGACATTCTATGATCATTGAGCATTTGCATTCATTAATGAACTGCCTACATTTCCTAAAAACATAACGTACATATAGGCAATAATGGAAACACCATAATGGTGGATTCATAACCAGTGGTTCTTAAGGCACAACAACAAATAAACCCCTAATCATAACAAGAGACCAGAGTATTGGAGAGAGTTGTGGAATATGTAACCACCAAGTAACCAACCAAAACATCTTAACAACTGCTTAGCGATGCACTGGCAACTACACAGCATTATGGCGCTGAGGTTTGCATGGTTCTGCAGACTCTTTAATGTCAAAGGGGATTTGTCTGTAGTCAAATCTTACCAACATAAAATAAAATTACTCAGGCCCTCAGTGACTCAGTCTAAACACAAACTGTAGGTCATGAGCCTAGCAAAAATAAAATGTATAGCTTGGCTGGCTTTTATCCACTGGTACCCCAGGTCAACCCACAAAGATGCAGAACATAATATGAGGAGCACAACTCGGACACCTGGGCAAAGAAAAAACAAGTAATATAACATCATCTTCCTAAATCCTACATTACAAGATCTGATGTGACCATATCGATCATCTTGAACCTTAATGGAAAGTTCTTGAGGACAAAGCCAGATGTACACATCCTAAACTTGCAAACAACGGGAGGTGTTTCTTCTTGAATTGTGCAATTCCTCTCAAGAGTGCAAAGATTACAAATGAAGCCCCAGTCCCTGCTATTAAGTTTATTATAGTAGTATAAGGTTAGGTGTTTCTGTTATTGTATCTATTCCTTGTGTTTATCCACTGCTATGATATAGCATTTTATCTACCCAAAATATGAAATCGACTCTGTAATGGCTTAATACAACAATATGTTAGGAAAACACATGCATGAATCATGCTTGTATTAATGGCATCAGACTTATAATGTCTCATAAAGATTCTCATAAATCTGAAATGGCCGACACCACAAAAATAAGGTTAGCAACACTGGGAATTTTTTTGCCCTCAAACAAACTCTCAATTGCACAGATTATTGTTTAAATTATTGTATATCGACCACAAAACAACAAAAGTGTGACCTCACCTATAGACCAGCATGGTAGTTTTTCCACTAAAACTCAAATTTACTTTATTATGTGGGGATTTGCAGTCTGTGTTTTGGGGACCCTGAGTTTTCCAGTGCTTGTCTGTGTATTTATGTAAGAAACAGACGTGATTGACAGTTGAAAGTACATTCTCAGTGAGCAGAGGTTAAAAAGCCAGCGGGCCCAACACCAACACAAGGGATCCTTTTGTGAGCCTGAAACAGGAG
This sequence comes from Schizothorax lantsangensis, assembly GCA_027422415.1. Lineage (NCBI taxonomy): Eukaryota > Metazoa > Chordata > Actinopteri > Cypriniformes > Cyprinidae > Schizothorax > Schizothorax lantsangensis. Next base: position 10,314,834 of record CM049854.1, on the reverse strand, counting down.
CTTGTTAACATGTACAATGTTCATCTGAGGAAGTGAGAAAAGACTGAACGGAACTACAGTATATATATATATATATATATATATATATATATATATATACTGTCAGTTTAACACGTTAACTTAATTAGTTATGCAAAATAGAAAAATAACACAATTAAAATATTTTAATTGGGGCTCCCCCCCCAGACCTGTACGCCATCTTACATTTCATACAGTTTACTGTTGACAAATATGATGCAGGGTAACAACTCCATAAATAAAGTTATGCCCTAAAATTCAAGATATTGGTGCAAAGAATGCTCCTGTGTGAGTGTGTGTCTCGTATTTATATCATACAATATCACACAAGCAGGGAGAGCAGTATTACACAAGTGCTGATTTTGTCCTGAATATCACGAGTTTAAATGTGATTTTATACAACAGTTCAGTAAATAAGAAGTTGAAATTGTGTTATATTTTAAACACAGTATTATGTGTTTTTGCTCAATTTAGCAGAGAACATAATTCAGGGCTCTAGACTCATTCTTCCCACTTAACTTTCTCAGTTGGTCACACAAGCACATCATTTGTTCGCAATTTTAATATTTATTTATTTGATACAACATCAATGCATGCTGATGAACTTATATCATAGTTTATAGTTATATGGTAACGAAAGTGTTCAACATTCAACCCGTTCTTTTTCATCAGTATTATTTGTGATTTAAATTTTGTGACAGGAATTCCTCTTTTCGTGTGCTTTCACTTTCAAATTTGCGATCTTGGTGTCACGCTTTACAATAAAAGTAACTAGCTTACATAACATTTATTAACAAAAACGAATAAGACCAAGCATGGCATAGGACACATCACATGCTGTATTATACCGACTAATACATAACAGAATGTTTAGCAAACACTGAGGAATCAAATAATAATAATATAAAAAAAATAAGGAAAGCCTCCATAGTGTAACGTGAGGTAAACAGCAAAGATAACAAGCTTTTCAAAACAAAACAAAAAGAAAAGTAAAACTAAACTGGCTGCCGCTGACAGGACTTGCATGTTTTTTTTCTACAAGAATACCAACATGTTCACCTTCTCTGGTTTAAGAAGCGTCTTTTACTTTAGTTTGAAAACCAAATAGTTTGAAATCCTCCGTTGCGCTCCGTCCGCTGCGCGCACCTTCACGCTCGTGCTGACGCAGCGAGTATAAACCAGGCTCTACTGAAGCGCTCGCGCCGAAAGCGCCTCTCTTCATGTGATCTGTGAAATCTGACTCCTGCTACAATGTGCTGCGGCTGGCAGGGCGCGAAGCAGACGCTTTGGAGCAGCGCAGACCATGCACTTGCACAAGTGCAACCACTTCAAATTTTTACTCGCACACTCTCAAAAAATGGTCGCAAATGCAACCATTTTGGTCGCAGTCTAGAGCCCTGATAATTCCTTTAAAGCCATAGCAGAATTGTTGCGCTTTTAGTGAATGAATCCAAGTTTTGAACGAATAGTGTGAACCAATGATTCAAAAGCCCATTCATAAAGCGAGCTTATCCCCTTGTCCAAATACCCACACTTGCGTCTTTGCACTTGATTACTTATATGACGTATTTCCTGTATTTGTGTGTGTAGAACTGTTCATTACCTGATGGGACACACTTATAGTGTTGTAAAAATGCAAGTCTTTACATATCTTTATTTTTATTTTAAATACTTTGAATTTTAAAATAAACTTCTAAATGTCTGTTCAGTAGTCCCTATAACATGACACAATTTAATTTGTGGTGCTAATTAAGTGATAAAAAACAGTTGCAAATGTTATGCAAAATAAATATCACCACCACTCATCTTTGCACCAATAAAACAACACTTTGTGCAACACTTTGTTTTTCTACCAAATTATATGTAAAATCTAATTATTATATTAATATTGAACTTACATTTAGTGAAGCAATTTACTTAATTCCTGGATGAATCAGCCATTTGAAAGAATCAAATGAATGAATGACTCATAAAGTAATTTACCGCCACCTGCTGGCAGATTATTATTATTATTATTTAGAGTATATTTTCAATCAAAAAAATGAATAAATAAAATAATAATAATAATAAAAATATTAAAGGGATAGTTCACCAAAAATTTCAAATCTGTCATTTACAAATCTGTCACTTTTGGGCAACACAAAAGAAGGTATTTTGAAGACTGTTGGTAACAAAGCTGTTTTGGTAACCAATGACATGTCATTATATGAACAAAAAATACTGAGATATTTCTCAAATATCAAAATTTCTCATATTTGTTTCTAAAGCTACAATTTGTAATGTCTAATTGATACTTTCTTATTCAACACAATAATAGCTTTAAATAATCTTTTGTGTGTATTTTCACAGTCAAATTTATTTTGCAACTAAATTTTAATTGAATGACAGCCCTAATATATATATACACACACACATATTTTTTAGTATATTTTGAAATGTATTTGTGGATATTTAAATATATGCTAAATATTTTGAAACTGTCTTTTCATATTTCAGCAAATATGTTTGAAAATGTACTATATATATATTTTTGCTGTCTGGGATATTACTACTATATTTCTTCTGTGTTCTGAAGCCATATCATGACCTAAATTTAAGTCTATTCACTGATATTTTCCCACCAGTGAATTAAATTGAGAGCTGCTGTGACTGGTTCATGCAGAGAATTAGTCCAGTTCAACTGGATCAACCAAATCACTGAAAATAATAAGTTCAAAAGAACTATTCATTCACTAGTCTGATTCTTTAGTTCAGCTGTAGTAACAGCTCACTTGAGGGGAAAACTATTATCTTTTTTTGCTAAAAACACAACCTTTAATTGAATATCACATGGAATCCTCTCAGTTTTTTTTTATCAATCAAACTCTGCTTGTAACTTTTTTTTAAATGTAACTTTCTTTTAATTCCAGATCACAGAGAGAACAGAATCCTTGAATCGATCTTTAAAGAAGAGGTGAGTTCATTCATCAACATTAAATTAGTAATACGACTCAGCAAATGAGAAAGTGCACAATCTACTTGACATTCTTGGTCTCAGTGAGTTTGCTATAAATGGCAGATTCTTGACAAAAACTTACAAGTATGTTGGCAAAATGGCTGTTGTCTAAAAGTAAATATTGACATAGGTGGCATAGGTCACTGTAATACTTTGTTAGTCCATCGCCTTGTCAGCAGTGATTTATGGGTCGGCTAACTTTAACCAGATGTGGAGTGTACACTTTTCCTGATGTATGCTAAGATATTGTGGTGGATTGAAATTAGACGTATCTAAACATACAAAACATTCAGGTCATTATTATATGTGAAATAATAATCTTTTTTTTTTTAAAGTTATGTCTTTTTATTTGTTACTTTTTTGGTAAATGTCATGTTAGATGGTTGCAATTTTGTAAGTTTTTAAAAATGTAAATATGTATTGTTACGATATTATAAACATTGTAAGATCGAACAAATTTTTAATGCATTTTGCCTGCTCATTTTAGTATTATTACTATTATAGTATTTATTTAGCTTTTATTTTTATATTTTCAGTTCATTTTAATTTTTAAAATTTGATTAATTTTGTAATGTGCTGTTGTCATTTTTCTTATTTTTTATATTTCTATATATTCCTAAATACAATATTTATTTCAGTTTTAGTAATGTTTGTACTTCTAACTTTTACTTGTCTTATTATTTTATTAGTTTTTCATCTAATATGTATATTGCATTTTAAAACTTTGCATATTTTTTTTACTTTTTTTTTTTATTAACAAAAACGAAACTGGTTCATACGAATCTTTGTTTCAAAAACAGTAACAGTTTCAAGAAGACCCAGAAACCTGTACTTCTGCCCAAGATTGATGACAAACTGGAACAATACACTCATGCAATTGAGGTTCAATTTACAGTCTTATATCTTATGTTATGCTTTTTATGTATTGATATATGTTAATCTGTAGTCAAAGTGTGGACAGTAAAGTCATATTTTATTATCTAATGCCTGGTTTAAGAACGATCTCTTAGTCAAACCATTATTTAGAGAAATCAGGCCTCTGGCAGCATTTAAACAAATGGATCAGATGGTTTATATTTAGAGTGATTAAATGGGATCTCATTTTGTAGCGCCTCCCGAGACAGTCTATTGCTACATTTTCAATATTTCTTTAGAAACAATTTATCGCTCTGACTCACTGAGCCTAACTGTCTTAATGTGTTGCAGATCTCCTCTAAAGAAGCAAAATTGACTAAGTCAGCAACAGTGGACATGCCCAGTGTTTCTGCTCCGGTGGCCTCCAAAAAAAACCTGTTTGAAGCAGGAGAGGCCTGGAGTCAAAGCAGCCCGAAAGGAACGCCTTTAAAGGTCAGAAATTAGATGTTTCATTCATTGACTCACACCCAAAAAGTAAACTCGGTCATCACTCACTTACCTTCACATTGTTTCAGAAAAACAAACATTTTGAATATCGTACTTCTTACAATATAATGAAAGGGTGCTAAACCTTTCAAGCATGATCAAATCATAAAAATGCTCCATGTTCTGTACTTCAAGTCTTTATGGGAGTAATAGTGGAGGAAGAATTCAGAAAAATGTCAAACTAATAAGAAATCAGCTGTTTCATATCACCCCTTTAAATATTATGAGGGAAAACAGTGATGTCAGGGCACTTCTATTATTGCTCTGAATGAGTCTCAGATTGTGCAAGTTTGGAGGTCACGAGCTGGCTCCAGCGTTGCAGTGGCGGCAGCGTGAGATAGGTCATGTAGTGTGGAACAACATCTGCTCTTTACACTTTCACATTCACACCCACACTATCCATTTGCCAGAGTCTGACGCACATGAACAACCATCAATGGGAAGCTCTTGTGTAGCAATTCTTGGGAAATGTTTGCCAGATCAATCATAACCTTATGAATTGTGCTTCACCACGCCATCAACATATGAAGCCAAAACTAAAATATACCAAAAAGAAAATCATTTAGATTATTTGCAATTCAGTTTTGTTATACATGCTGTTCTGCAACGGTTTTATATTTTTAGGATACAGACTGTGTGAAAGTGGGTGTAGCAAACCTGATCAACCATTGGGTGAAAGGAAGTCCAGAAGGCGGGAACAGAAACTCCCCTTCCACACCATCTGTAAGTCTATTAATGAACCTTGAAAATCTTTAGAGGTAACCAATGTGCTGGGGAGAAATACGTGTATTTGTCCCATGGTGGAATGGAAAAATTAACTAATAATTTAATTGAAATACTGAGACAGCTGTTTCTGTGTAGAACAGACAGACATGTTAATTTAAATGTAATACAAAAATGTATATATACGTACAGTAAAATAACAAAAAGGTACATTTATGTTGCCCCCTTGTGGTAGACTGAGCTACTGCAACTTCACTTATTTTCCCAAAATCCAGTTAATCACTCATCATGTCCAGTAAACCACAATGTTCTTTGATGTGGGTATGTGGTTTATAATGTTAGCGGTTAAAGTCTGAAGAAAAAACCTTAAGATCATTACATCCAGATGTAATGAACATTGTCTCTATCAAAAGAGCTTTTGAAGACCAGAAAAAATGCTACATGATTTAATTTCATCTTTGAATCACTAATTGAGTGATAGTAGATTATGACATCTGGTTTATGTCAAATAAATAGTTCACCCAAAGTCATTTACTCACCCTCATGTTGTTCCAAACCTGTTTGATTTACTTATTGTGGAAAACAAAAGGAGCAATTCTGAAGACTGTGCTGGTTTCTCTTTTCCATGCAATTGCAACGAATGGGGGACTGAAGCGTTCACATTTCTAAAAGGACAAAAAAAAAGCACCATTAAAAGTAATTTATACTACTTCACTATATTCTAAGTCTTCGGAGTTTGTTAATCCGGTTCACAATATCAACCTTATGACTCAAAGAATCAGGCTAATCTGGTTCTTGAGTTCAACAATGACTCAATGATTTAGTCAGTTAATCAGTGAATAATGACTTAGATTTCAGGTCAACTATTCCATAATAGGATATTGGGAGTACAACAGCAGATTTATGAAAACAAAGTCACTCTTAACAAATGCTTTCTAATGTTTATTTCCAGGATGTTAAACCTGGAGATGTTCTGCAGAAAAAGAACATGTGGGAAATTATTGGAGAAGGTTCTGCAGGAGAGAGGCCAGGACTGGAAGGAAAGGTAAATATTCAGAAAATATATTGTAGTGATAACCTTACAATTATATATATATAAAAAAGTTGAATTAATCTCTTGCTTAATGCCACTCTCACTATTTCTTCTACTCACCTTTTATATTGTAGGGCTCCTCCTCGGGTAAACGGTACAAGTTTGTTGTGACAGGCCACGGGAAATACGAAAAAAAGATTTCCACTGATGGTGATCATTACAGTGTCTACCCGAATGGAAAAACAAGTGAGGCGCTTTCTTCTATTTTACATAATTTAAAGCTAACAAAACAGTTCACGTGTACATTAGTTTGTTTAATGAGTAAAAGAGCTTAAAATATGTTTCTTTAAATAAAAAATGCCAAAAAACAACAACAACAATATGGATACATGGTCTTGACACCTTTTTGCAGGCCAACAGAGGAATGCTAGGTAATATTATCTAATATTAACTGGCTACCAGGCTAGTACCAAACTAGCTTAGCAAGCTAGCTAAGATTAGTTTTAAAATACTGACTGTTGTAGCATTAGAGCATAAAATATGCTTTTAGAATACTTTGAAAAGACACAAAACCCCAGAGTGACTCGATTTCCAGTGCCTTATGGGATGATATCCATTTCCCCCAAGTACATAAATGAAAGCTCTAAAAAGTCATATCACTCATTTCATTGTTCTAAGTCAAAACATTCTTATAAAAAGTTAAGATGCTATCTCAAGTAAACTTTTAAGAGCTAATATAATTCATTTTAAAATAGACTGAAAACACCTGAAAAGTTTTAGATTTTTAAATCTCGCTGTCTAAAGCTTTTTCATACACCTGTTTGATTATACATCGATAATATATCTCAAACAAATCACAGCAAGCTTCTAACACAATGCAAATGTTTTCATTCAATGGCTAGTGTCATAAAAGTAGTCATACAAAATATCCTCTCTCAAAACAGGTATTTTATTAAAAAAATATATAAAATAACATAAAATCTAGTACAGTGCACCTTAGAATGCAAAGCATTATACAAATCAGCATCAGTAAAGAGAAAGTACTCTCAGTCTGACGGTTTCTGCAACAAAAGACAAACATGCAAAAAAAGGCCAAGCCTACAAACTTAACATTACCTAAGCCTGACATAAGAACATGCATGAGTTGGAGTTGACAATCAGCATTCACTGTTATTCATTTAATCATATTGAAGCAATCAGAGATTTTATATTAAACGTTTGGAAAACCCCCTTTGAGGCTCCATCAGTGAAAGCTCTTTGTCAACACTAAGCACCAAGCAGAGTGTGCCATGCCTTGCTTTCTTTACTAATAAGGCTTAGAACAAATTTCCAAAACTTAGCATACTTACTGTACACATCTCTTTCTTATACTATCTCTTAATTCTTTCTTCCGCAGTTAACTGGTTCCACTGGCCCACCCACCTAAAACTCACTCTCAATTGTCCCTACACCTTAAAAAACATACAATAGCAATCTGTCCCTTAACACCATGTTATCTTGTATATATATCTTATCCTCACAAAGACTTTTTACGCCCCATTAAGCACCATAGAATACTGGCTGTAGAAAAATATTGCTGAGAAAAAGGTGTGGTGTATTTTATTGTAATGTTAAAAAAGAATACTGTAGGGTAACTAAAAATTTTCGATACCTAAAACCTGCATTATATTTTATATGTTCATACCCCAAAACACTCTCTTGATTTTGGTAAGATTTTGTCTGGCAGGCTGGAGTGATATTTCTGTATTATTAAATCATTTAAATTATTATTATTATTTGATGAAGGTGTTCAGGGATGTAAGTATTATAAAAATGATTACCATATTTAACATGCTCATAAAAAATGCCGAGATGAGCTTTGAAAGTCTTAAGCAATAATCTCTTTAATTTAAAAGCTTCAAAACGATATGATTTTTCTTTATTCAGTATTCTAATTAGCTTAAATGGCTAATGCCAGCTGACAAGTGGGCTATTACCAACTGCAAATAAGTTACTGTGCATTTGACACATAGTCATTTTTTAGTTTACTTGCCAATTGAAATGTTATTAAGTTATAAAATCATATGTAAAGAATTGGGCTGGATAATAAACAGAACTTTATCATCGCAATGAAAGCTAACAACATCCTTGCCCACTATTTATATATTATCCAATTAGACGTCAGTGGTTTAAGAAGTACTGAAGCCTTTGGCTGTTCTATTAAAGTCTTTTGGCTCTTCTTCTTTATTTTTGCGGCCTATGAGTCCCATTTCAAAAACTGTTGCAATCTTTGTTGCTGGTCGCGAAGCTGCCTCTCTTAGTCGTCTGGCATCAAACCGCGGGCTGTACAGGAGAACTGGCAAACGATGCGCAAATGTGGGAATCTCTTTTGCCATTTTCTGTTCTGCCTCCATCTTCATTTGCTCCTCGGGTTTATTGGCTTCAATTTGTTGCATTATATTCTCTTTGGTGGAGAACATTTGGAAGAGGACAGCATCCCACATTTTTGCTGCCCTTGGGGAGTCTCTACTGTCCTGGCTGTCAGTAGGCTTAGCTTCAGCTTCAGACTTATTTTGCATTTCACTTACAATTTGATCAGCGCTGGCAGGGACATCTTTCTTTGATGCAGGCTCTGCCTCTGGAAACATGGGCTCCTCTGCTTCAACCACCATATGTTTCTTAAGGCGAGACCAGCCACTGAGTTTTGACTTCATGCCTTTTGGTTTCTGCATCACCTTCAAGAGAGGCTCTGCAGTTAGGGAGGAACCTTCCTCACCCTCCTCCTTCTTTTTCACTGCAGACCTGATCTCCTGTTGGGGGCTAGCTTTTGTCTCCACTCTGCTAACCTTTTCAGGTTCAGTGTCCTTTGTTTCAAGGTTCTTTTGGTCTTCTTTTGGTTTAGCCAGTGGCTTAACCACATCTTTAACCTCTCCTTTTGCTGGAGTTTTTTCAGAAGAAGCAGCTTCAAGCTTCTGCTTCTTACTTCTCTCTAACAAAGACATTTTTGCCTCTGTTGGCTTCTCTGTTACTTTGGTTGTTTCGGCATTGACTTTACCTTCTGACACCTTTGGAAGAGCTGGCTTTCCCACATCTTGATCAGATAATGGCACAGCCTTACTATCAGATTTCGGAGTTACTTTCACAGTTGGAGGGGTTGGTGTCATTTGGGAAAGTCTGGGAGATCCATAGGTTGGAGTTCTGACTCTTGGTGTCACGGTACTTATTGGCTCTGCTTTTGCTTCTGATGGTGGTGTGTCAGCTACAGATACCACAATAGTTGGAATTTTAACATCAGGAATTTTTGCTTTTAATTCTGGCACAGTTGACTTGGGAATGTCCCTTACAGAGTTTGCTTCTGGCTCAGATGCTAACTTTGATACCTTTGGAGGTGGAGCCACCACAGCGGTTTCCTCTTTAACAACACCAGCCTGAGGTGGCTGGACTTCAACTTGTTCTTTAGGCTTTACCTCAGACTTGTCATTCGTCATGGTCACATTTACATCAGGTTGAGGTACTACTGGTTCCTGTTTTGGAAGATGAGTTGTCTCTGCACTTGGTGCAGAAATGCTAAAACTGGGTGTGTAACTCTTTATTCCTCCATGGGCAACATATTCAGAGGGAGTCAATCCATAATATGTTGGTTTTGATTTAGGTGCTGTTGGTGTTTTGGGTCTTTGACCTGCAAATCGAGGGACTCTAGATAACGTTTTTTGATACCCAACTGAGGATAAAGCAGGCTGTGCAGGTTCAATCTTGGGTGTTGTTGGGGTTTTAGGCTTTGGCTGCTCATTTGGGCTTTCCTGTATTTGGGTCTTTGGCTTTGACGACTCAAGTTTTGACAGGTTTTCTGTGGCCTTATCCAGCTTTTCTTGTAAGGGTTCAGTTGATTTGACATCTATGTCCCCATTTTGTAATATTTCTGAATGACTGGTGTCATTCACTTGATTTGATATTTTATGCATTTCATCGTGTGGACCAGTCAAACTTGAGGTTGGCGTTTTGGATCTTCTGCCCTCCATGTGCACAGGAGACACAGCAAATAAAAGTGGATTTGGTCTTGAAATCTCAATCACAGGTACTCTAACACGTGACACATGATTTGAAGGTGTCTTGGGATGCCCTGAATGTGTTTTTGTTGAAATAAAGTCAAATGTTGGTTTCTTTACTCTTGTTAGTGTTGTAGCCCCCTTTGCCTCAAGCGTTGGAGTTGCACCCTGTTTTGTCTCAGGTGTCAGTGTTGCATTTTGTTTAGTCTCTGAAGCAGGAGTACTGACCCTTTTCATTTCAGAAGATGGTATTGTCTCTTTCTTGACTTCAGAAGTTGGAGTTTGGCTTTTCTTAATTTCTGAAGTTGGGGTTGTAATCCTCTTGACTTCAAATGTTGGTGTTGTAACCCTTCTGATCTCTCTGGTTGGTGTTCTGTCTCTTCTTATTTCAGATGTTGGTGTCACTATCCTTCTAACCTCAAATGTTGGTGTTGGGCCTTTCAGTAACTCTGCAGTAGGTGTTTTACTCCTTGTTGGTGATGCATGAGGTGTTCTCACACCTACTGACTTTGCTGTGTAATTGGTGATTTGTGGAACTTCAAACAATGGTTGTGCTGTTATAGAAACATTCAAAGTGGCTGGCTGAGGGCTTGGAGATTTAGAGGTCACATGAGTGGTAAGATTTGAGCTGACTTCCACTCTTTGTGAAGTTTGTAGAATAGTGACTGGAACAGTTACATGTGTGTCAAGTCCTGGTACTGGTGAGGCTGTGTATGAAAAAGCTGGAGACAGGCGTTGGGGAGCCATATATGGTTGTGGTGAAAACCTTGCCGTCTTGCCGTAAGTGAATCCTCTGTGATGAGGATAAGGAGACGACACATGCTGATACAGTGGTCGGACGTTGAAGCGTGGGTGTACTGTGCCAATGTAATAAGGTGTATCTGGAGTCTTAGGAGGAGTTGAGTGATCACTGTGCTCCAGGTCAGGGCTTGCTTCATTTACTGGAGAGAGGCTTGAGCGGAAAGGGACCGATGGTTGTAAGGCCTGGGCTGCAGCTTTTTTCTTTGCTGTCTTCTTGAGTAGTTTCTGGAGCCGGACATTTTCTTTCCCAGGTTTGGGAAACAAAGGTGGGGGGTACTGCTGGGAAAGCAGGCCTGCCTGGGCAGCATTGCCAATATTGACAGCCATTAAATCTTCAGCCCCCTGAAACAAATAAATAACAGTTATTGTCTACTTTGAACACAACAATGAATGTTCTTGCTAATAATGGTAAAAAAGGTGCAAACCATTCCAAAAATAGGCATCGTAAAATAAATTAGCAAAAAGCTTTGCTCTCTAATACTGTTGTTTTCTCTATTTTTTTTTTTCAGGTGAATTTTCCAGCGATCGCTTGTGAGGAATTTAATTCAGCAATAACATCTTTCCTGAATACACCCAAGAACACATTAATTGACATATGTAGTACAATATTTCATAAGGAAGCATAAGGAAGAAACAATTACACTACATTATATGTGCTTTTGTGTTGTTTTTCATGATTGTTCCATTTTTGACTGTTCTAATGGCATGGCTTTGAAATGTTTTTCTACAATATATATATAATGTAAAATTATTCTCAGAATTCTGACCGATTGCAACAGAATAAAAGGTCTTAGTTTCATTTATTTTTCCTCAGTATCATCTGCAGTATTTATGCTGATACTATGCCCACTTCTAACAATTTATGAGTATGAACTGAATGTGAATGTCAAATAGATCAAAGTCATGACTTTTGTCAACTGTTTTTATATTGATTTTCTATGCTTATTTTATACTATGGCACATTGTTTCATTTATATAGACTTGAATAGATTAACAGTAGAATAATCCAAAAACATATTCCAAAATTCCTGCAGCTGATTCTTATGCATTTTAAGCCACAACCAATCTTTTACTGTTATATATTATTACAAATATGACATTGATTTTCTTTTTTGGTTTTCATGAAAACACTGGAATTACTCCATTTATCATATTTATAATATTAAAATAAACATGTTTGTTTAGGCATGAGCATTTTGCTACCCAATGATATTGAGAATGGTTAAAATAAGAATGTCATTTATAGGCAATTACAGCTTTTATTTTCAATAAATTTGATATTTTGCCTGGTTCTTACTTTGGATTTTGGCTGCTTATTCTCAATGTAAAATGGAAATATCATAATAGTTTTCACTTGATACAATGTCTCAGTTAATGACATGATCCCATGCAGTAAACTTCCACAACACATCTAGGATAGCTCCTTGGCCTAATTTTAGGGTGAAAGCAAATGAGCAAGTCATCTGCTCCATGTCACAGAGTGTGGTGCCACTTTCCACCCTCACCGTAAACCAATGCCAAGCAGTCGCTGCTTTAGCCATAGGTGGAGCAGCTACATTAAATTACATAATAAATCACTGAAAATTTACTACCAATCAGATTCAGTGGTTTCTGTTGACGCACAACCTAAGATACATATCACAGAGCTGCTTTTAAATTTTTCTTTTTAAGTATCGCAGAGGCGGACAGTAGTGAAGTGTTTTTTACTTTACTCAAGTAAATTGAAGTTTATCAGAGTGTTTTTCTTTGGAAATCTTTACTTTACTACATTCCAAAGCATAATGTCATACTTTTTACTGCACTACATTTCATCAATTAAAGTTGTTGTTGTTTTTTACCTTTAATACTTAAGAACATTAAACATGTAGTAATTTCTTGTACTCAAGTAAATCTCTGAATTATTTTTACTTGAGTAAAAGTAAGAAAGTAATAGATTTCATACGTAATTAAGTATTAAATTATATTTAATATGAAACGTAGTGCAGTAAAAAGTACAATATTATGCTTTGGAATGTTGTGAAGTAAAGTTTTCTAAAGAAAAACACTGATAAAGTACTGACACTTGAAAAGTACATTTACAGCAGAGTAAAAATACTTCACTACTGTCCACCTCTGCTGTATTGATATATTTACTAATCTACCCTACTATAAAACATTAAGGTAATAATTAGCTTTAAGACTGGACTATTCATAAATGATATTCATGAAACACTCATGGACCTTTCCTGGCTCATTTATGCAATAATTTAGATAATAATTAATTATATATAAAGGTTATGAATCAGTGGGTTCATAAGCATTTTTGGGAAAGCATACATGTAAGAATAAATCTATTATAAGAAAGGAATCCAAGGCACTTCTTCCGGTATACAAGAAGAATACAGAAGATTATATTGATATAAGAATAAATCTCACTAAATTTAGCTATATTTGTTCTTAAACTAAGTTTAAAAACATGCCATTGGGGAAGAAAAACTGAATTCAGTATATATTCTCCCAAAACAAGTTTTAGTATAAGCAATTTCTTCATCTTATTTTAGGGATGTTTAGATATTTGACAACAAAATACAAAAACTGACTACAAATTAAATCCAGTGGACTTAGGAACATTTTTTAAGGATAAAATACTAAGCAAAATGACTTATTTTGTGTCCGTATAACACATCATCTTTTTGCAATAGTGCAAATGTAGGCCACCTGTAAAAACTTGTAAAAGAAGCCCCAAGCCCAGAGTGACACGAAGAACCATATGAGAGGAGGTCCTCCTTTTAAGGCCCTGGTAGGCTGGGCAGTTTGGAAAATTTCCAAGATGCAAGTTCAAAAGAGGAAAGGGCAAGAATAGCAAAGCAGTAAAATCATGCACAGCATAATTGATTCTTAGCAACCACCTGGTGAAAAAAATAATCATTGTACATGTAAAAATATATAGTAATATGTACACTTATACGCATGTGCTTAAAAAAAGATAACTTACCGAGAGATGACTGTAACAGAAGACAGTTGAAGACACTTCTGACAAGGTCCCCTGTAAATATAAACATGTATGATTTATTTTACATGTCCTTTAAAATAAGCAACTGCATTTAGTAATAAAGACGTAATATATGGTGACAAGGAAACCAATATCAGTATTATTAATTTCAGTTATACAGTGCTATATTACAGTCCCTATTGCACAAACCTGTCAAGTTAGCCTGCAACAAACTGCTGAAGCCTTTTCCCAAAGGACAGACATGGCATGCACTTTCACACTAGGAATTAATTTAATAATATCCAGAAGACAAAAATATAAAATTTCAAGCAGATGTTTCTGGTCTTATACCTGTTTGTCTGCTGTTCATGGGTGTCCGGCGGCTGCCTGCTTGTCCCAGCTTGGACTGGCAGAACGGGAGACTCATGTTGAGTTCAACTATTCCCCCTTCCTTCAAATGGAAGGCACAGGCTCCATAGCAGTCCAAAAATAAAACCCTGAGTCCGTTACTCAGAATGCATGGAGAGTGGTGACGGTGTAGAGGGAACCGTCAGCGAAGCAGGGGGGATCCAGGTCACCTTAGATATCACCAAGTGTCCCCCCTCCCCCATGACACCAGATGCACACCCTCATTTACACAATATATAAGCTCAGCGCCCCCTACAGTTAAAAAGAAGTCGTTGTTTCTTCTGGAGCTCTACTGTGGGCCAAATCTTTACAGTAGTCCACTGTGAATTGTCTTTGCAAGACTTTTCTTCAGAAATGACAAACAGGACTTTAAACAAGAAATAAAAGTGATTTTTCTTATTTCATCTTGATTGCCAATGTTACAGCTGAACTTTGAGTAAAGTTGTTGTGTAAATGAGCACTAAGTGTGATTAAACCTAGTTGAAACTTAATCCTGTGAACTAACTAAATATTTACGGAAGCCTCTGACAAGGAGTAACGGTTGGAATAAAAAGCCATCTGATTTGATTACACTAAAGAGCTCATGTGTTACCTTACAACCATCAATCTTCCAGGCATATATGATGAAGCTGACATTTACACTTTTTACATTATAAAAGAGAAGAGCATGAAACTCAAATTAATGGTACATGTGCATAATGTAACTGGTGAATTCATTAATCCGTTGTATGTAAAGTGATATACAAGTTTCACCACCCCGTGATTTATGTAAATGTATTATTTACATTTTCAAATATACTATTTAATATAATTAATGATTATTTATGCATTGTTACTGACAGGCTGGAATCACTACAATTTGCACTTCAATGAATGTGCAATAAAAATGTAAAATAAAGTTTATAGTTACTAAGTCATATCTAATTATTGAATGGCATTTAAATTCAATTGTAGAAATGTATTGCCATATTAGTGACCTCATACATTTACAATGAAAAAGGGAAACAGTATCTGTAGGAAACACTTACACCAGTGGGAGTAAGTTGGATTACAACTTATTTCATTTCACAGTTTCATATCACTGTGGAGTTCCTAACACAACATATGCGGACTTGGGAGCGAGCCCGGGGGAACACCCCAAAACTTTGTCTGAAGCATCTATCATTATTTTGAAAATAACACCAAAAGGCAAGCGGATCACACTCACATTCATCCCATTCAGAAAATGTATTAATTGTGCTTACGTAGTACCACAGCAAATATAGCAACAGTGTCTCGGCCCACTCCTCCAAACTTACGCCTCTGTTACATTTCCTCAAACCCTCGTCCATCTCCTTATTCAGTGCCTGGGCCAAGATCTGGACCTTCCCTTCTTAACCCTTCCCACTACAGAATCTCCACCAATGGGAGATTTTCACAGATCAAGTGTCACTATAACAGAAAGACTTTTTCATGCCTGCATGTTTGCTGAACTTTACAACCAGTCTCTGCCAGCAAGGAATTCACTTCTTTCAGCTTTTCTGAGGTAAGAGTGAAAGAGGGCACAAGTGCAGTGGGTGAGGAAATTATGAGAGTGGGAAATATTGTGTGTAGTTTTGTGTGAGTTTATACTAAGACAATTTGTGACAATGAATGTGTGAACTCATCAGGTTTTTACACAAACTTGTGGAGTTCATATAGCCTAATGCATTTAGTTGCATCAAAAGCTTGGCCAATTATTGACTCCTTAAATTCTATATATATATATATAATACAGTTTAATTTACATTTAAGTTGTCTGAATGACATAATCTATTCAATCTATATTATCTAAATTTCCTATGTCCAAATATATAAAAAAAAAAACTTGAGCTGGAACTTGGAAACTGGATCCTGAACAATGTTTGGGCCTATTAAGTGCAGCTGTCTTGTCAAAGTCAAATTCTTTTTGACCTGAGATGTTTGTTGGGATTGCTTACATCTATTTCCTGCCTGTTATTCAGAAGTTAACAATTGATTGTTTTTATATTTTAATTCATCAACCCTTTAATTATTTCTGATTGTGTAGTATTTTGTATTGATTCTTTACAAAATCAGAGTCCTGCAATATATATAAAGAAATATTACTTATAAAATTAGGAAACAACACTTTATCCACTAAAGATGTTCTAAAGGAAAATGTCTGTCTTTTGATCATTTCAACGTTCAAGGCCATGAATCTACCAGGCAAAGTGGAAAACAAACTTCCACATAAATCTGAGTATGAGCAAGGGCACTTCTTATTTATCATGTGTCAGCCAGTTCATAGGTCAGCTAATAATACAATTCAGTCAATGCTTAGCTAAAATTACTTCACACATCTTGTGAGAAACTGAAAAGTGAAAAACATAGCAGACTACTATAAACAAAAAAATAATGGTTGCCTTAAAATGTAATACATATTCTGGTATATGTCAACATAACTTAAGTATGCACACCCTACATTCTTAGTCATCACTGACAATCTTGATTATTTAATTTGGCAAAAAGCCGATTAGTTCAGCATGAAGGGGTCAACAGGGGAAAGGGAAGAGATAGTTTCATGACAGTTTTATGAATCACTATATGTGTTCATTAGACTCTTTGCAGTCTTGCCTTGAGGTTCTGATTTGCGCATCATTCTTTCATTTTCTTTTAGTCTCAAAGTCCACTATCACCATGTCAGACACAGAGGACGTGTAAGTATCAAAGTTTGTCATTTTGTAGTCCAACTGAACTTTAAAACATGCTTTTCTATGCATATTGAACTGAATTTGTATGACGTACACTAACCGAGCATAATCAGGCTTCTGTTTATTATTTGTTTTTTACAGCGAGCAATTTGAGGGTGAGTACAGTTTTTCAATGTTTTCTTGTAAAATCTCATTTGTTTTTAAATTCTAAACAATATAAATATTTGTACTGTATCAGTTCATAATTTCTCCCTATGGTCATTGTTTTTTTAAGAAAATTATGAAAGTAGGCAATCACAACAGGATATTGTGTAGACTTAAATGTAATAATCGCACAATCCATGATACTGTTGCACTGGTGATACAATTATTTCTAAAATTATTATTGTATGAATGCAGATTTCATCTGTTAGTAACAACTTCTACTTCTGTATTTGTCTACAAATGTACAAGATCCTATCTCCATTCTGCCTCTTTGAGCTTTGATTTTTACATTCTATTTGATCGATTTTATTACACAATAAGGGTTATAAAAAGTTTTTTGACTTATTTACACTGAATCTGTAGTGCATACATCAGACAATGTGAAGAACATTATCTTACAGACATAACAATGTATAGATAAATAAATGTGCAAATAGATTTATGTGAAATAAATGTATAAATAAATAAATACAATAAAACATAAATAAGGCAGTTATTTATTTTTAAAAATGTTTTTGTTGGCGGATTCGGTCCCTTATTATTATAGTTGCTAATAATATCCATTCTGTTCTTGCTTTCTGTTCTTGTTTAATGCTTGCTGTCATTGAAGGGGAAGGTATGTTGATTACAGATGTATTCCACTTTATTTTGTTGAAGGGACAGCTGTGTCTCCTTCTAGTGGACAACATCTATAATGCTGTCCCTTCTAGTCAAGAGTGGCATATTGGAGCAAGAATGCCTATAATCCAAAAATATACACAAGCTAACCATAGTCCAAATAATCAGACTAGGCTAAGTAATGAAATGGGTGGAAGAGTTTCAAATGATAACAACCGTGCAGTGATCCGCTGTTTGAGTTTGCTTTGCATGGCTTGTATTGAAAGCTGAACCACTCATTTCAAGGACAAGCTGCTATTTTAAATGTCAGAAGAAGAACATACACAACATAAAAGTATATGTTAAGCCTATTCATGGTCATTGAAAACTTTCAATATTTTAATGTTTTAACACAAATTAAATATATTTTGTATATTAATAATACTAATAATACTATAAATATATAATTATAATTTATTTTAAAATATTATTTATTATTTTTAATTATCTACATTATAATTATTTTAAAAAATCAATTTCATTACATATAAAAATCCACTTAATTTTAACTATTTAATTTCATTTCAAAATGAAAGAGGAATATATTTATTTTTTCACAATCTGTCTTATAATACATTTTTCATTCCTTCTAATATTGTGGGAACAAAATACTAATTATGTGGCAGTGCTATGCCAGTGTTTGAATATTGCTGTGTATCATTAACTGTATTACCCCGTGTGGATTTCCCAATAACACAATAAAATGTTCTTGTCTCCTCTTACTCCTAATACAGAAGAGAAGCCAAAGTTCAAGTAAGTAGCCTGTAGGAATTTGCAGATTACAGCAAACTATTTGAAAATATTTTAAGACATGATGGTCATTTTAATTTTTTAACTACAGGCCATCAGCACCCAAGATCCCAGATGGTGAGAAAGTGGACTTTGATGTAAGAGTTCATGCATCTTTGGGAGTCTTTAAAATACAAATAGCCATGTATGTATTTGTCAATGGGATGACAACATTGTTTCTTGCGTGTCTCAACGCAGGACATTCAGAAAAAACGTCACAACAAGGATACTGTTGAGCTGCAGTGCCTCATCGATGATCACTTCGAGCAAAGGAAGAAGGAGGAGCAGGAACTGATCACCCTCAAGGAGAGAATGGTAAGGAAACGTCCCTCGAGAAATAAACTGTTAGCCTAACCTGATCTTCTTCAGAATAAGAAGTCGTAAATAAAAATGTGTTTTCTGTCTCCAAACAGGAGAAGCGCAGAGCTGAGAGGGCAGAGCAGCTGAGGATCCGAGCTGAAAAGGATAAGGAGCGCCAGGTCAGACGTGAGGTGTGTATCACTGACCCTGCGAATCTAGTGGTTAATTAATTTCCCAAAAAATAAATACATGTTTGTTGATGATTTTCCCCCCATTTTTTCCCATAATGAATCCAACATATGACACAACATCATTAAACACAAACTGTGACTTTTTTAACACGTGAGACTAAGATGTAGTTTAAACATAAAAACTTTACCAAAATTTATATTCTCTTCAACCAAAAAGAGAAGAAAAATATTTTTTTAAAAAGCCTCCACAAGTTTTCATACTTGGGGTTGCCAGATGTCAACAATTAGAGATTGTCTCTTAAAAGGACACATTTCTGCCCTGTGTTCTACTTTATCTTAGCAACCTGGCAACCATGAACACACAAAAATATTATTATTATTTTTTTTTTTTTCTTAGCAACCAGGCAACCATGAGCACACAGAAAAAAGATTTTGGTAAAGTACATGATGAACATGGACTTTGATGATGCATGGATCTCAATTATATTGCTTTCAGTTGTGGTTGCTGAATAAATTTATTCAGCAACCACAATTTAAAACTTACGCAACTTTTGTGTGACACTTCAAAGTCTTGGTTTGTTGGTAATATTAGGAATTTCACAGCTTTAGCGTGGGAGGGAAGCTTTTGAGCTTTACCAGTTGTCATAATGTACAGTGTGTTAATTTATATGATGATTTAATAAATCAGGAAACTAGATAAGTAAATGAGTGAAATTCCCAAATGGCAACCAAAATTTGACGGGGGAAAAAAACAGGATAGGTTGAGGACTATGATGAAACTAAAAAACAGCTGACAAAATTTAGAAAGTGTCCATCTTCTATGAAAACACTGACTTTGACAACTCCTACAGGAGGAGAGGCGAAGGAAAGAAGAGGAAGATGCCAAGAAGAAGGCAGAGGATGACGCCAAGAAGAAGTCAGCTCTGTCTGGTATGGGCTCCAACTACAGCAGCCATCTGCAGAAGGTCAGCTCTACTTCAAATACTTAAAATAAATTGAAAGAACTGTGAAAGAACCCGACATACTGTTGTCCTTCAGGCCGATGCCAAGAAAGGTGGCAAGAAACAAACAGAGAGAGAGAAGAAGAAAAAGATCCTGGCTGAGAGACGCAAACCACTCAATGTTGACCATCTCAACGAGGACAAACTGAGGTGAGTTATGCTCCAAACTATTGAAGTGGCCATGTAAACAGTCTAGTCTTGCTTACTTATGTCTTGTGGACTTCAGGGACAAAGCAGAGGAGCTGTTTGAATGGATTAAGACCCTGGAGGCTGAGAAATTTGAGCACATGGAGAGGTTGAAGAGACAGAAGTATGAGGTGAGAGAAAGAATAGACGCGAGGACAAGAAACATTTATGTACCTATACATGCCACTGTCACAACCAGTATTTGATTCTTTGAAGTCAATTTAGAGATCCCTGATAAATCTCTGGTATTCTTCAGGTTACTACACTGCGCATGAGAGTGGAGGAGCTCAGCAAATTGTAAGTTGCAGGTTTCATGAATGTTATGGCGCCCCCTGCTGTGCATGGCCTGATGTGTGTTGTGATGGTGAAAACTTAATAAGCAAGGAACACTGCACTCACTTTCTGAGAACAGTAACAGAAATAGATTTGGAAGTTCCAAGGAGACATTTCCAATACATTTTAGGATTCAATAAAATTATTATTAAATTATCAATATGTAATTCAAAACCAGTGAATATTATAGAAAATAACACGTGTTTTGTCAAGAAATAGGACTGTGGGGACAGTGTACTTGAACATCTGGAACTCACATTTTTCTTTCTTTCTTTCTTATTGGAAATCACCAAATCTGGCGTAGAAACAATCTTCACCCAGAAACTGCTAGTAAATTTCACAAACACACTGAATGAAACATTATTTTTTTTAATAATAAAAAAACGAATAGTATATCCTTGTAAAACCTACTCCAGTAACCTTTGTTTTATTTACTACAAGAAAATCTTTTTTTTTGCAGTGTATAGGCCCTGTAATAATAATACAAATAATATATTATTATTATTATTATTCATAAATTTATATTCATTAATAATAATTCTTAGTATAATTCACTTACAATGGTATAAGGGGCGGGGAGATGCGGTAATAAGAAACGCAAAGTATAAATAGTACAAAATAAAAGTAATAAAAATGAAAAATAGTAATAAAAATATACTTAGAATTAATAGAATTGCATACTACAAATACAATATATGACTCTATATACTCTAACTATTGATAACTGGACAGTAGGAATATACACCTTGCTCCAACAATAATGCTGAGCAGACAAAACCTAATGTAAAAAAAATAAATGTTTTTACTCTTTTAATAGTATTTGAGCAGTTGTCTGTCTGGCAGAGAGATAAACTAGTTTTGGTTAAATTTAGTTATTTTGGATTCATCTTTGATTAGAGCTGACAAAAAAAAACATAGCATTATGATACTGTGATAGTAAGTAAGGCCTGGTTTGAACAGTGTATGCTGTGGTGTGAAATGAAAAAAATATTCAATCAGGTTTTTTTTTCCCCACACAAACAAATACAGTAAACAAACTAGATAGATAGATAGATATAATTAAATAAAAATATAATTTGCTCACCTGCTATCTTATTCGAATTCCTGCATTGCAGCAGCAAGAAGGGCGCCGCCTCTCGTCGCAGAAAGTAAGTGCGTCGTCCTGCAGGCCAAGACCACCACAATGAAGATGGACAAGATACACCCCTCGATCTGTGCTGACCACACAGGACTCCGTAGTTGTTGATCAACCAACTCTTCCTCGTCTTGGACTGTTATTTAGTTCCCTTTTTATGTCATGTAAATAAAGTGTGACTTAAAGCCTTTGTCAGTAGCTAACGTACTTGTTCCTATTGAAACATCAATAAAATTGTTGTTTTTAGATATTGTCATGCAAGACCGTTTTTGTTTAAGTTCGCCAGTGGATAAACATGTTCAAAGTTCAAGATAAATTAAGCTGTATTGATACTGCATCTGAAAAAAATGCTCTAGTAGATAACTCGCGTTAAATTCGCGGTTTTTATTGCATAAGGATAAACGTTAAAATACACTGTTCCGAAATATTGTAACACTGTCTCATAATCACAAGATTTAAACATCGTAAGTGATGAAACTCGTGAGACAAAATTGCATTCTTACCATATTTTGCAAATGTTATTCCTTTCAACTCCTGTCACGCCGGTAAACTGTAACTTTCCAGTGACAGGCGGAAGGATACCAAATAACTTGCCATTTAGTGTCAACCCTGTCACGCGCGTATCCAGATGTTCATCCGCCTTCGACAATAGTCCCAACAATTCCAATTTTCTAACTCAAATAAAAAAATTAAGCAAGAATTAATATAAGCATTTTAACAAAATTGTGAACTTCACATAAGTTATTTAAACCATTAATCCGTAGACTTTGTTTTATCCTTTTCGTTTTTAACCAGTCGAAAATATTTTGTGGTAACCGAAAGTCACATATAGCATACTGTCGATAAGCTTAACTTTTTTTCAAATAAATGTGGCAGAAAGTTCTTAGATCTGCCATATGAATTTATTCTTCTGAATGCATGAATTTATGAAAAATCTTTACAAACTGCATGTGTCGTGGGTTACAACAGCATGATAATGCACAATCTGATGATCAGTTGGCTAAAAAAATAAAACGTTAACATTATGCAAGTATATGTTTACCATAGGTGACGGTTTATTAAAGACGTATGAAGTTCAGTACACAAGATGGTGCTGTTGCTATAGCCTATTTCATATCTGTATTCTATTAGAGCTTCTTTTTTAGCAAAAAAAAAATAAAAAAAATAATAATAATAAGGCTCCACAATAAAATAAAAATAAAAAAGATGATCATCTCTGAAATATCCGATGTACATCTATTATTTAAAAATGTGTATCACTCTAGTTTTCATTAACATCACAGAACATTTTCCTGTAGATTAAACTGGAAGCTTTTCAATATCTGCCATAACCTAAACATTTGGATGCATTCATAATTAGCTAAATGTAGCGTTCATGAATGAAAGTTAATAGATTATGGATACTGCTTTTCAAGTGTTATCGAATCACGATTAATGTGAAGCCAGCGTTGTACTCGATTTCATAAACGGCTATTTGCTTTTAGCTTTTTTGATTGAGATGGTCCACTAGACTAGAACCAAATAATTTGGGGAAGCTTCGAGAAAAACATTGTTTCATCAACTTCAGTTGATCAAAACATAAGTTGCCAGAGTTCGTTGGCAATGGGCAAAATGTAAACATCTAAAATATTTTATAGATTAAATTGGTAATTTGTTATGAGAACTTTTTGTATTGAATGAGTTTTACCATGATCAATTTTTAAGAACAACAACCTTCACTTTCATCATTGTTTTCTGTCCCGCTAAAACCGTTTTGTTTTAAACTAATATTCCTTTGTGTCATTATTTAATTCATGGAATAAATCAAAACATTCCATCCAAATATTTGAGTATAAATAGTTATATTTTTATTAATCCGACATTCACTCGTTTAAGAAGTATAAATATAAAGTTTAACACAAGACACAACAAGCTAGTGTTTCAAACAGGCATCATTAAATACAATAATATGTTTGTTCGTTTTCGTCGCTTTAACAAAACAGATCTTATTTACACATATACAAAAGTGGTCCTACTTCTCGTATCTGGATTACGATTCTCTCGTAAATAATTAGGAAATAAAAGGTGATGGTGACAGAAAATATATTCACAAAGGGAAAAAAATATGGTCACATTTTCACGAATAATATAAATAAGCGTAGTTAAGAAACTCACTTCTGCGGAGCCATTTTCATAATGGAATTCATATTCCACAGCAAAGAAAGAAAGAAAGAAGAAAAGAAAGAAAGAAAGAAAAAGAAAAGAAAGAAAAAAGAAAGATCATTCGTTCCTATAGTTTCCAGCAGTGGATCGAAATAGTCTTTCTTTTGTCGTTAAGATCGGATTTGCCGGGTTTTTTTCTGCTGAATGTTTCTCCATTCAGATTTGTCCTTTTCAATTTGTTTTGCAATGTTGCGAATCTTTAAAGCACTTGATAGATGGGATCCTGAGCCTGCTGTTGAGGGCAGTTGGTCGGGGACGGTGCGGGGGCCCCGGTCTCACTCAGGACAGACCCCTCCTGCGGAGAACACGGGCTCCCTTCGTGCCCCTCCGGTACTGACAGCACGGGGCACGCGGGGGTCTCTGTGGAGATTCGCTCCACGATGCTGGACAGACAATCCAAACTCGACACCACTGAGCTTTTAGTATTCCGTGCGTCAGCTGTAAAAAGATACATAGCAGATTTTAATTTTAACTCAACTGCGATTTTAACTTTAACGCAAATATGTTTATAATTTTGTAAAATAATTTTAACTTCGAGTCACTCAATGTTTGTTTAGCCATTTATTTAGTTATCGACGCATGACCTACCATTTGGCGTGTCGTTATAGTAAGAGCGGTCATAACTGTTCCGTCTTCTCGACTGACATGTAGGACCCATGAAATCCATCTAGAAAATACAAAAAGAAAATTTAAAGACACATTTAAAGCATAGCATATTTTACAAATTATTAAATAGGCGAATGCTTAAAATAGCCTACTATTAAGCTTAAATATTCTTTTTTAATGTGACATTATCATTCGAGAAAGATAGCATGTCACTTTGCCCAAGTAGCCTAAACAAGTTTTAAAGTTTAAAACCATTTTAAAACCAAGTACACCATTATTGAATGAACGAACGAATGAATGAACTACCAAATAAACATCGCCTAGTATGCTAAATTAAACTAAATAATACAATTAGATAGTACTAATCTCTACACAGTATATAAAATGAACTTCTCACCATGCCATCAGAGCAGTTGGATCTCGGGCTGGAGGCATCGGAGTCTCCACTGTAATGCTCCAGAACGGGATAGTAGTTTTCCTCTTGACCCCTAAGCAGCGCCTGCAGAGACTCGATGTAACTAATGGCGTTTCTCAGAATCTCCACTTTGGGCAGCCTCTGGTTGGGGTTGGTGGATGTGCATCTCTTGAGGGTCTCGAAAGCGTCGTTGACTTTGCTCAGTCTTCTCCTCTCCCTCATGGTGGCGGCTTTGCGGCGGTCAGCGTTGGTGGTTTTTCTCTTGCAGGCTTTGCATGCCCACAGCAGGCACCTGCCAGCCTGATGATGCCCGCTGGGCGCCCTCACATGCTCGTCCTCGAGGTGATGCTCGTCGGGCTTGAGCAGGCTCACGTGGACGAGCCTGGGGTCCAGGTCTTCAAAGAAGTGCATGTCATTTGTGTTGAAGCAAGGGTCGTCGTAGAAATCATCAGCCGACGGGATGGGGAAGGGAATATCCGACAACTCCATCTTTATGTGTTAAGGTAAAAAACAAATGGATAAGCCTATACTTGAATGCTTCCCAAGTGGTAAAGTTTTTAAGGATTTAGGAATATTAAGACAAATTCCTTCCGATCCTGAAACAACGTGTTGCACAAACAAAACTTTCAACCTTTAAAAATCGCAGATCCTGGAAAGGTTTCTTTGCTTGTACCCTTCAGGTACTTGTTGATGGTGAGAGATCAGGGCCTGTTCATATACAACCCAGCCGGTCGGGGGCGTGTCCTGCAGAAGACAGATTGACCAATGAACGTGCGTTTAGAAAGAGGGCGTGGTTTTGACGGCCTGGCACTTCAGCTAATGACGGGGCCATAAAAATGTTAAAATGATTAATTAATTTATAAATAATGGTAAAAGTTTCTATTACTGCGTTGTTTCGTATGTGTATTGAGTTGAAATCTCGTTCATTTGTTTATTTGTCATCAAGTCACAGATTTTTAGCTTACAATTAATTACAATTTCCTGAATTTTCCCAGGAAACATTCGAGGAAGACTTCCCTTTTATCTTTTCTAAGGGAATCTTTCAACTATCATTTGTTGCTTAATAAGTATATGTTTGTAGCCTATTGCATTTGTTAAGACGACAAACAATATACCCTAACAGAACAGAACAGAACAGAAAAAAAAGCTGTTAACATTTTGTTTTGGTTTCCAGTGCTCCATGCATAAAGATGTTCTTCCTTATGCTTAATCGAAAAACGAGTGCCTAAATAACTCAAAATATCGTTAAAATACATTGAAATACATGCACATGTGTATAGCAGTTAAGGCTTAAATATATTGAATGTTATGAATGCTTACCAGTGTTTTAAAAAAAAAAACTAGACCTACTCTGAATCATGTTTGGTTTGTATCAGTTGTTTAACGAAACACTGGAGCACTGCTACACTTATATGTTAATACACTTATGTATTACACATGCTTTTAAAAAATAAAACAAATCACACACGTACACACACACACGCACGCACGCACGCACGACAGATTACAAATGCCTTTTCCAAGGCGCACTTTATTTATTTATTTATTACAGAAAGATCTACAAGGTAAAGTTAATTTATTTCATGATCTATTTATTTATGGTTGCCAAGTTTACTTTGCGTTTCTTACAATAGCTGCTAGACGCACAACAGTCCAACAATAGGGGGCGTTAAAGAGCCAAATGAGAGTTAAAAACTACTTTTCTGTTTGAAAAGCCCTAAATGTGTGTGTGTGTGTGTGTGTGTGTGCGAGAGAGAGAGAGAGAGAGAGAGAGAGAGAGAGAGAGAGAGAGTGTTCCTCTGTCTCTTCTATTAGTACGTTTTGCCTGAATACAGGCTACTGGAGTTAATAGCCTATTGTAAACTGTTTTTACATATATTCTAAGATTTTATGTTTAATGTTAAACTCATTTGTCACATAACCTGACAATTGTGTGACAATCATATTTTACTGTATTTCTTTTACCAGAACTTTTTATACTATAAAGAAAAAATACACATGTACGCATATAAATTGTGTTTATTAAAAACAGATTCAAAAGTCAAAACATATAGATAAGATAAAATATTCTAAAATATACTAAAATATTTAATTTTCCAAAAAATACAAATGTAATTTTCATTTGAAATAATGCTCACCAAACAAAGACATGAAAATGTAAAATATAGATTTACTTTTCAAAAGTAGATTTTTTTAAAAGAAATACAAATAAATTTCTCACACAAAAGATAATGGAGTGTTCCATATATAATTGTGAAGCACTACAAAATAATAATAATAAAATAAAACGAGAGAGAGAGTTGCAACAATTAAGTTTAAACTCTTATTCGGCTTACTGTCACTGAAGAATACATTGATTTTACTGGAATGACATTAACATATCTACAACTGGAGAGACTTGTTACATACAAAACGGACACTATTGTGAGTGCATTTATGCACTTTATTTTCCCTTTGGACCAATATGTAATCTGTCTCAGACATAAGGGCCAAAGACACGCTCTCAAAAAATTAGGTGTAGGATTTACTTTGAAACATTATTAGGCTAGTCAATTTCACAAATTATTACAAAGAAATGGCAAGTAACACATTGAATTAAACACAAAATTATTAAGTTGAAATGAAATAAGTTGAAATATTAAGATGAAATAGGCTATTCTTGTAAAAGGTACTCCAATAATCTTTGTTTTATTTATTACTTTGAATAATCACTTTTTACAGTGCAAACATGGTTCCTAAATGATTAACAAAGAGGAAGTCTAAGCGGTCGTCAGCGTCTCTTGTAGCCGGTCGATGAGGTACTCGCCGAAGCCACCCGTGCTGTCACCGGTGCAGCCCACTCTGCGAGCGCTGGTCAAGAGGTCACCGACGAGTTTGACCTTTGGGACGAGGGGCTGAATGAACTGACTCTTGATTATGCTGGCGGTGTGTGGATCTCCGTACTCATGTGCCAGCTGATTCAGCTCCAGCATGACGCTCATCTCCTCCTTCCACTGGTTAAGCATGATCTCCAGAGCAGGAAGGACGGCACACACCTCTTCAGTGCCTGGCCTCTGTAAATGTTACATATTATTGGTTAAATATAAAATGGATCGGTTCTGGATGCTGATTGGTGAATGCAGCGTTCCAGCACCCTTTTGAAATCTAATAGCCCCTACAGGCCCCTCACAGATACATGTGAGGGAAGCCCGTGAGTCCCCGCATGTGAGGAAGTCTGTGTCAAGTGTGCCATTTGGGACGGAGCTGATATAGCTTGGCCTTGAGTGCTGTTGAAGTTACACATGATTTTCTAAACTAAATTTAGTGTCTAATTGGTTAGGTATTCATCATGGTAGAATCACTGAAAGTCACATTTGGGCCAGTGTCAACTAAAAGTGTCCATGATAAAAAAAAAATAATAATAAAAAAAAAAAATAGTAAAAACAATTCTTTAAAACTTTTACAAAAAAGTACTTTGAAATGTACCTTTTGTATTAATGTTGGTTTCATATGGTTAAAAAAAAAAAACATTTTAAAGAAAAGTTTCACTTGAATCACTATAAAAATGTCATGCGGTGTTACCATCAAGTAAATAGTAAAATTTTCTTAACATCTTGAATATGTGATGTGAGTGTGCTTAATCATTATTTTGGACAACATTTTTGAATAAATTTTTTTTAAGGTTAAAAGTTTTTACAAATACAGATTAGTTATTCAAAATATCATTACGTTTGTGTGAGTAACACCACATGACATTTTACAAACCAGAAAAAATCAAATGATCTGATATTTTAAAAATATATTTTTTAATAATAATAAGAATAATAAGAAGAAATTAAAATATTTAGTTAATTTTCCCTAATAAAATATTATGCAAAACTACTTCAAGAATTTAATTATTTTAATTGCATCTTTCTTCATAATATATCAGGACAGCTGTAGTACTGTGTTCCAAAATATCAAAATTTAATTCAGAAATGTAAAAACGTGCTCATATTTGAAAATAGATTAATGCTTTTATTCTGTAAGGATGTATTAAACTGATCAAAAGTGACAGTAAAAAGATTTATAATGTTACAGAAGATTTCTATTTAAAATAAAAGCTGTTCTTTTGAACTTTCAATTCATATCAGAATTTTTCACAAAAATATTAAGCAGTTTTTGAAATTGATATTAATAAGAAATTTCAACATAATCAGCATATTAGAATGATTTCCGAAGGATCATTTGACTCTGAACACTGGAGTAACGATTCTGAAAATTCAGCTTTGATCACAGGAATAAATGATATTTTACAATATATTCACATAGGAAACAGTTATTGTAAATTGTAATAATGTATCACAACATTTACTGTATATTTGGTCAAATAAATGCAGCCTTAGTGAGCATAAATAACAAATAATTTACAATCTAATTTTGAATAAATAATCATTGAAATAATGTAAAAAAACTTCTATGCTGTAAAAATGCTGCAAAACTTTATTAAACAACTTAAAAACCATCTAAATGGATCAGTCCATGTATAGGTCAAATCTGAATTGAGCTACAATTAACTAAGACAGCACACAGTTGTTTCCAAGTGTGTCCAACCATCACCCAGCGCAGATGAGCGGATAACAAGGTGTTCAAAATCGCTGCTGATGGACCCTCACCAGTCCCAGTCCAGATCAATTTTGCACGAGTCATAAAATCAGGGAAGGCTGGAAAGTAAAAAAAAAATAGAAAGAAGAGAAAGCAGAAGAGAGGACGCAGTGTAAAGTGACAGCAGTGCAAGTGCCATGGAATCCATCTGGAACTACAATTAATACACTGTCCTTCCGCCTTCACATTAATCTCGCCAATTTTCCGGAACTCAGGGGAAACGTATACCCTAACAGGCATTAAAGGGGAGATCTCTGCAAACCCCCCGCTGGTTTACCCCCATTGCTCTTGTTCTCTCTGCCCTCCATCGCCCTTAAAGCTGCTGCTGCCCCATACAGACAAGAGTCAAAAGAAAAAATAGTCTTAGGATCATAACACTTTGAGTAAACATGAGTTTAAACGAATGAGATGGCTTCTTTGTTCCATATCTAGGTGCTGTTTCTTTTAAGAAAAACAATACAGGGCACTTCGGCCAAGTCTTGTGGTGGTGCTCTGGTTAGATGGGTTACCTGGATGTTCTTACTGCAGTATTTTCCTCCACGCTGGGACAGATACTGCAGCATTGCCTCTGCCCGCTCTAGTTCCTTCACTGATTCCTGATGAAAATACGCAGACACTCTGGGTAAAGCCAGATCACTCTGCTCAAAGATTTTGGCCTGAAACACAGAACGGAAGACAGATCTGATTTAGAACAAAACCAAGTCAAAAATGATTTTGCTAACCGCAGTTTCCTGTAATGTTTCCTGTGAGAGAAGAAAATGGGTCAAGATGTGTGTGTGTGTTGTTGTTTTTTTAATAAGATTGTTTTTGCTTTAAATTTATTTCAAACATAATAATAATAATAATAATAATAATCACATTCTATTTCAGCCTGCTCTAAAGGCATATTATTTATTAATATTATTATTACCTTATAATGTCATATACATATAAGGTAATATATACAGCACTCTGTTCAGTCTTGGCTGTTTTTAAATGTGCTTTATAAATAAACAATAAATCTGTCACAATTACACTGACATTTGGCAAAAGAAATGGCAAAATACTTTATTATTGTTAATAATATTTCAAAAAAGTGTCAGGTCATGTGATAAGAAGACATTTTGTTGTCATGTGACAAGAACTAACAGTGAGGACCACTTTAGACCCCCTTGACTGTGTTGAGATCAGTAAGTTTTTGATATTCATGATTTATTATCTTTGAAAAAAAAGGAAAATGTTGATTCTTTTTTTTTAAACAAACAAAAAACAATTAATCTGTGTACATTCCGGTATGATGCAAGCAAAGTGTTTTAGTTGGCCAACTTTGGATATTCCATTTGATATTTTGTGTCATTATATCAATATTTCGTTGAACATGGTAAAAACGTTTTTCAAAACTCTATAAACCAACATGAATGAAAAGATGGCATCTCTAAGTAAATTTTTAAAAGATTACTCGTGTTTATCATCTCTCTCGCTCTTCATTTACCCAATGAAGTTTTAATAAAACAGCGATACCGTGTCAGTGTTTTTATATAGGGCGTCTTTGGTTAGCTCGGGCTGGGTGGGGGTTATGGATGACAACAACTCATGATGTGGGCTACTAAACTTTCCCATACAACTCCATAAACATAAATCAATGCGGCAAATTAAAGCAATTCTGCTGCACTGATGATTTGGGGTGCTATATAACGCATCATGTTTTACAGTAAAGTTCTTACCAGCGCTTCCAGTCTGTAAGAGACATCCATAAGCAAAGTGGAAACTCCACACAGACTTTCCTCCACAACAGTCGGGAAGTTTTGCCTCGCCAGACTCCCAGCAGAAGATATATGTGTTCTACAGAGGGGAAGGCAAGTTTTTATTCGCTTTACTCTCGGTTCCGACATGTTTACGCTGTAACGGACGTCAATACTGTCCTCGGTGATTTCACGCGTTTCGTATGTCCTCACATGACTCAGTATGTCGTATTTCCGTATTGTGAAGAAATAAATGAACAAATGATGAAATAGTGATGAACTAAAATTCAAAGTCGACGGCTGCTGTGGGAGGACGAACTTGCAAACGTTTCCCGTTCATTCTGTCAAGTTCATCCGGTATGTGGGTGGATGCATAAGTGGGCATCTGGGCAACCTGCCCTGCGAACATGTAGGCTACTGGTTTTACTCGAGTTTGCTGTTATATTAATACGATAATGATAGCTACTAAATTATCTAGAATGACTGGATCTAATTATTATATAATTATTTTATGTCAGTTTCCCTGCTGAACAGCCTAAACATGTTTGTTGGTCTTAGCTGCACTTGTGAAAAAGATGGCTTAATTGTATTGTAATGTACTTCAAATATTAAGTGTATTACTGTACTTGCAGATAATATATTCTTTAAATAAGTGCGCTTAGTTCATGACTAACACACTTAGATAAGTACACCTTTTAAAAGTGCACTTTGCAATCACGTAGCCTATAATTCAATGGTTTACTTTTCTAAATCATTATTTTTGAATAATCTTTTGACATGCTTACACTTATTTTGATGTGTTGACTAACATACTAAAGCACATATAAAGTACTTTTATTATAAACTGTAGTTTTATTTTAAGTGAATATAGCCTATTTTAAATGTACTACATTGAAACTTCTTCATTAAAAATGTGTGATTACAAATATGTGACCCTGGACCACAAAACCAGTCATAAGGGTCAATTTTTCAAAATTGAGATTTATACATAACCTGAAAGCTGAATAAATAAGCTTTGTTAGGATAGGACAATATTTGGCCGAGAAACAACAATTTGAATATCTGGAATCTGAGGGTGCAAAAAAATCTAACTGAGAAAATTGCCTTTAAATTTGTCCAAATGAAGTTCTTAGCAATGCATATTACTAATCAAAAATTAGTTTTGATAAGTTTATGGTAGGAAATTTACAAAATATCTTCATGGAACATGATCTTTACTTAATATCCTAATGATTTTGGCATAACAAAATAGATAATTTTGACCCATACAGTGTATTTTTGGCTATTGCTACAAATATACCCCAGCGACTTAAGACTGGTATTGTGGTCCAGGGTCACATATTTAAATACATACAGGTTTCAATAGAATTACATTAAAGTATATTTTAGTTTTCCATAAATGCTTGTCAGTATACACTTTAAACATATTTCAAAGACAATCGAAGTAATTATGAAATTGCATATAAAGGTGTACTTAAGTTCAGTTTAAGTGGATCCAAAACACATTCCTCAACATTTAATATGTTTAAATTATAATAAATTTTAATTTACTAATTTCATTGTAAATAATATGCAATAAAGTGTCCGAAGACACATTCAGTTTGTACTTCCGTATGTTTTTAAGTATATTATTTCCATAACAAGTCCTCTTTTTAAAAGTGTAAAGTGTAAAAAAGTGTAAAAATCTTTTTCTAAGGCTGGTTTAAGATTGTCTCCATTGCCTGGCCAAGCTGGTGCTCAGCTGCTCAAAAGTGCCCAAACCCTTGTAAAACCTGCCAAAATCCATGGTTTTACCTTGTGTATTTTGGTAATACCAAAAAAAAAAAAAAAAAAAATTGTATTTGTTTTAAAGTATCAATATCTTCCAAAACTCAAATACATTTAATGGTGCTTCCAGACTGTAGAGTAAGCGTAAAGTAACCACTTACTTTAAAGTTTGGAAACACCATGACATTTTTGCTTTCTTTTTAAATAAACCAATACTATTATTCTCCAAGGACACATTCATAAAAAATGAAAAAAAAAACGAAAAAGAGTAAAGTAATTTATAATGCAAATGACTCATTTTATTCAAAATAGAATATATTTCGGTGAAGTTTCATCTCATGCTTTCTGCAGGTTTGATTGGCTTGTATACTCAATTACTATTAAGTATACAAACTGCTTTAAATGCTCAAGCTCTTTAAAACTGGATGGACTATGATTGGCTGTAAAAAAAAAATCATTCATCAGCTCATTGTGAAGAATCATTCTGAAAGTGATTCCAATGATATTGTTCCTCTCTGTGTCGTTCATTATATCTGTGATGTGGACATCACTATTCGAATATACAGTATATTCGAATGGTGATTACAACTAGTTATTGTTATAGTTATCAGCCTTTATTCATTCATCCATTAAAATCGTTGACCATCCAATCAGTAGGTTTTTTTTTTTTGCTACTTTAACTTTCTGCTTATTAGCTTCAATTGTCAGATGTGATTTTTTCTTTTCGAAACTGTCTAAAAGCAAGCAAACAGCAGTCTTCTCTGATAACAGTACATTGATGTGTTTAGAGAAATTGTCTTTCTTTGGCCATTTGTAAAAAACTAAATTTGACTTGTATGTAAAGTGATTTGCATGAAAGACATATTTGTATAGACAGGTCTGGTCACTCTTTAATACTTTGCGCAACCACTGGCATATAGAAGTCGCCAAAAAGAGTCATGCATGTATATGTGATAACATGCTCCTTTTCCACTCAAACCAAGTGATTCGGTTGTCTTTTGTGGTCTTTGCTGGGTCCCCCCTGCCCTCTTCCCTGGTGGACCCGTCTCTTGTTTCATCAGTGGCCCGTGTCATTGCGCCCTCCTCAGTGTGGATGACTGACACGAGGGACTGGGAGATCCCCGGGGGCCTGTTGGGTCTGGATGGAAGAAAGGGGAACACTCAGCGTTCGTCCAGCATTGGGTCAACAGGACCTGCACTCTTGACTTGACCTCTGCACCTCTCAGACACATATACAATGACCTGAGCTGAACTTTAGTGTAACAAATTACACACACACACTCTGGGGAAACAGACCCGGATCAGGCTAAATTTCAGTTTGAATTCAGAACTGAGGTTGCGAGCGTGACCCACATTTTAGGTCACAGCCTGTGGCTCTTGTACATCGTGGTGGGTATGTGTTGTGTGCCCTGAGATAACGATGCAACAGAGCTGTCATACATTTGGGCAGCTTGCTGTAGACCTCCTTCAAGGATACCACCTGCCTTTTGTCCATGTTTTGTCTTTGTCTGTGAGTTTCTTAGTGCAGCTGTCTAAAAACATTCAAGACTTTCCGTCTTGTTCCTGGTTTTGTTTCTCGTCTCACCTGAAATATTCTCCAAACATTATGCAAAAATTGTTTGTTCTGACTGCTCTTAATACACTTGTATAAATCCAGTGACAACAATGTCTGACTCGATATAAAAAAAAACTAAAAACGGGGATCATTCTTGATCTTGAATCATTCTTTGATATTGTTATCATTTGTTGTAGGTTTTAGTCCTGGTTATTGATTAAAAAATGTGTGTGTGTGTGTGTGTGTGTGTGTGTGTGTGTATAAACCTCTCTTATGAAAGTCTCTTATGACTTGACTTAAATTGAAATATTTATTATTGAAATATTATTAAAACTGAAATATTTCAGTAAAAACAGTAATATTGTGAAATATTACTAACTATTTTTGTTTTCTATTTTAAAATGTAATTTATTCCTGTGATGGCGACTTTTGGACATTTTTACACTTTTTCAGGACTGTTTTATGAATACAAAGTTCAAAATAACAATTTATTTGAAATAGAACAGAAATAAAATATAATTAGAAAGTTAGAATATAATTAGAATTAGAATAGAAATAGAATCTTGTATAAGATTATAAATGTCTTTATCACCTTTGATCAATTTAAAGCTTCCTTACTAAATAAAAGTAGTAATTTTGTTATAAAAGTCATATATTACTTATCTTTTTATTATTCTTAATGGTGATTATTAGATTGTTAGATTCTCATTTCATGTTTCATTATTTATTAATTTAAAGAAGTACCTTTAATAAATATACCTTTATTTGTAAATACTATTCTTTACAAATGCATGCCAGAAATTGAAGAATTGGGGGGTTCACGTTCTTTGTGCTATATGCATATATTCATTTTTAAAGTGTTTTACATTTCTTTCTTTTGCTTTTTAGATGAAATGTGACCAATTCTTGATATTTTTTGTGACATTTATCCTAACATTAAGTTTTGCTTATGTTTGTTCTGTACTGTGCATTCTTAGTACTTATTATAGAAATTTCACATATTTACATGCGTAGGCATACAAAAGCTGCTCTGATGCATGTTGGTGATGGGACGAGTGCTTCCCACACCTGCTTTGAGCTGTAAAGATTGTGAACTGCCCTGACAAGACATTTTTACAACAACCCTCACTCTGTGTTTGGACAGGCCCAGCGCTAGATTACATTACCAATAGATTACACAATGGACAATGAGTGGACAGAAGCTTCTGCTGGACATGTGAGCTCGACCGTGTTGCAGAATTTTAGGGATTATAGCCCCAAAAACAGATTTATGAATATGACATCCAGGAGTCAGTCATAGTCGCTGTTTGTCTTGCCTACCTTCAGCTCTGTAGGCTTAAAGGGACGAGGCTTCTAGCTGCAGTGTCTGGTCTTGTTAAAGACCAGCAGTATTGTCTTTACTTATTGATAGTCTAGGGTGGCTCATACTGGCTAGACGTCTCCCCCTTCATGTTACCCAAATGAAGCAGAGGCTTAGCTGTTTAACCCAAAGGGATATCATTTTCTGCCTGAGCAGAAGATTCACGCACCCTTTAATGAACCTTTGTGGAGCTAAATTATTTTAAAGCTTCTTATAGGGCTTGTGATGTCAATTATCTTCCAGTTGTGATCATTCAGTTTATTTGTAACCATGGAAATATAAGTTTTGTGTTTTTATTTAAGCTGATTATTCAGTAAATCTATCTATCTATCTATCTATCTATCTATCTATCTATCCACAAACTAACACTACAATGTGTGTGTGTGTGTGTGTGTGTGTGTGCTGATTTGGTGCTCATGAAGCATTTTTATTATCAATGTTGAAAACGGTGTTTTCTTAATATTTTTTGTTGTTTTTTGAAACAGCAATACACTATCATTTTAAAAAAGAAGCATACTTTCATTCAGTGAGGATGCATTAAATTTATCAAAAGTAACAGTAAAGACATTTACAGGTGCATCTCAATAAATTAGAATGTCGTGAAAAAGTTAATTTGTTCTTGTAACTTATTTCAAAAAGTGAAACTTTCATATATTTTTGATTCATTACATGTAAAGTAAAACATTTCAAAAGTTTTTTTTGTTTTAATTTTGATGATTACAGCTTACAGCTCATGAAAGTCAAAAATCAGTATCTCAAAATATTAGAATATTTACATTTAAGTTTCAATAAATGACCATCCATACAGTATACATTCTGGGTATCTCTTGTTCTTTGAAACCACAATAATGGGGAAGACTGCTGACTTGGCAATGATCCAGAAGACGAACATTGACACCCTCCACAAAGAGGGTAAGTCACAGAGGGTCATTACTGAAAGGTGTGGCTGTTTACAGAGTGCTGTATCAAAGCATATTAAATGCAAAGTTGACTGGAAGGAAGAATTTGGGTAGGAAAAGGTACACAAGCAACAGGGATGACCGCAAGCTTGAGAATACAGTCAAGCAAAGCTGATTCAAACACTTGGGAGACCTTCACAAGGAGTGGACTGAAGCTGGAGTCAGTGCATCAAGAGTCACCACGTTCAGACGTCTTCAGGAAAAGGGCTACCAAGCCACTTCTGAACCAGAGACAATGTCAGAAGCATCTTACCTGGGCTGTGGAGAAAAAGAACTGGACTGTTGCTCAGTGGTCCAAAGTCCTCTTTTCAGATGAAAGTAAATTTTGCATTTCATTTGGAAATCAAGGTCACAGAGTCTGGAGGAAGAGTGGAGAGGCACAGAATCCATGTTGCTTGAATTCCAGTGTGAAGGTTCCACAGTCAGTGATGATTTGGGCTGCCATGTCATCTGCTGGTGTTGGTCCACTGTGTTTTCTGAAGTCCACAGTCAACGCAGCCATCTACCAGGAAATTTTAGAGCACTTCATGCTTCCTTCTGCTGACAAGCTTTATGGAGATGCTGATTTCAGGACTTGGCACCTGCCCACACTGCCAAAGGTACCAAAAGCTGGTTCAATGACCATGGTGTTACTGTGCTTGATTGGCCAGCAAACTCGCCTGACCTGAACCCCATAGAGAATCTAAGGGGTATTGTCAAGAGGAAGATGAGAGACATCAGACCCAACAATGCAGATGAGCTGAAGGCCACTGTCAAAGAAACCTGGGCTTCCATACCACCTCAGCAGTGCCACAAACTGATCACCTCCATGCCACGCCGAATTGAGGCAGTAATTAAAGCAAAAGGAGCCCCTACCAAGTATTGAGTACATATACAGTAAATGAACATACTTTCCAGAAGGCCAACAATTCACTAAAAAAATGTTTTTATTGGTCTTATGAAGTATTCTAATTTGTTGAGATAGTGAATTGGTGGGTTTTTGTTAAATGTGAGCCTAAATCATCACAATTAAAAGAACCAAAGACTTAAACTACTTCAGTCTGTGTGCATTGAATTTATTTAATACACGAGTTTCACAATTTGAGTTGAATTACTGAAATAAATGAACTTTTCCACGACATTCTAATTTATTGAGATGCACCTGTATTCTGTTACAAAAATTACAAAAGTAAATGTTTTATGAACTTTCTATTCATCAAAGAAGCCTGACATAGTCACACTTTCCTGAATACAGCAAAAACTGTTTTCATCATTGATGATAATAATAAGAACCTTTATTAATAACTGAGCAGCAAATCAGCATATTGGAATGATTTCTGAAAGATCATGAAACACTGAAGACTGGAGCAATGATGCTGAAAATAAAGCTTTGCATCACAGGAATAAATTACATTTTAACATATATTTACATAGAAAACAGTTATTTTATATTGTAATAATATTTCACAATTTTACTGTTTTTACTGTATTTTTCATCAAATAAATGCAGCCTGGGTAAGCATAAGAGTCTTCTTTTAAAAACAGCCAGCAACTGAGCATGCGACGGTGGATTATGCAAGGGAGCGTGAGGGCTTGGAAGAAAGCCCCGCCCACTGCACCACTGCTGAGGGTGAGCTGAGGCAGGACTCGAGAGATTTAATTGACTTTTTTTCTGAGTTACCCAGTCTTCCATCATCATCTTCCTGTCCTAATACGGCCATGGAGGCCGTGAATGAACTGTCTGCCTGCCTTGAACTGTCTGCCTGCCCTGAACTGTCGATCTGCCCTGAACTGTCTGCCAGTGCGATAACGACAACGGAGTCGTTCCCCTGTCGCTGGTGCTCACGGTGCTGGAAGTAGCCTTGTGGTGTGTGTGGGCAGCCCACACACCGTTCCTAAGCCCCCTGAGTATCCTGAACTCCCTTCCACCCTCCCTCTCCTGCCTCCTCTTGTCATCCCTGCCTCAGCTCTGCCACTGTCCTCTGGCAGCCCCTCTG
The DNA here is from genome assembly GCA_027422415.1 of Schizothorax lantsangensis. Taxonomy (NCBI): domain Eukaryota; kingdom Metazoa; phylum Chordata; class Actinopteri; order Cypriniformes; family Cyprinidae; genus Schizothorax; species Schizothorax lantsangensis. The sequence goes on along the minus strand of CM049854.1, from coordinate 10,275,789 downwards.
CTCACTCTCAGCCCACCATCTGTGCAGTGGGATCGCCGCGGGTCTGCCAGTCTCCATCGGCGTCGTGGCTGGAGGATCCCTTGTCTCCACCTCCAGCCTCTGAATCCCAGACTCCGCCTCGGCCTGTCGAGCCCACCGTGGCCCATCAGTCCACCAGCTCCGCCGGGCTCCCTCTTACCTCCGGCTCCGCCTTGGTCTGTCGTCGATCATCCGCCGCCTCGGGACTCCACTCCTCAAGCTGCGCCTCATCCCTCCGTCCCTCTGGCTCTGTCAGGCTCCTCCATCCCTCCGGCTCCACCTTGGTCCTCTGTCGCTCCGGCTCCACCGTGACCTTCCGGATGCCCGCTTCCGCCTCGGTCGCCGGAGCCATCTGTTCCGCCTTGGCCCTCTGGATCCTCGGTGTCACCCTGGCTCATCGGCTCTCCGTCTCTGCCTCGGGCTCCATCATCACCTGCTCTGCCACCATCGGTCGGCCCCCTGGAGTCGTCAGCCCTTCCTCCACCATGGCTCCTCCCTCCGTCGGCTCCACCGTGGGCCGCCGTCATGGCTGTGGCCTGGGTCCCACCTAGCTCCTCCTCCTGATCCAATTCCCTTCTGTCGTCACCCTGGATACTTCCATCATCACCACCTTGGACTCTGTTGGTTGTCCTCCTCCCGGTCATCCGACCACCACCTGAACCTCCTCCTGCCTGTATGTGCCAACTTTTCGCCATGCCTCCACTTTCTCTTCCCTTCTCCATGGCGCACCTTCCGGGAGGGGGGGCGAAATGTAACACTTCATGGACCTTTGTGTAGGTTTTCATTTCCTCCCTCGTGTGTCTTGACCTAGTTTCTGTCTTCCCTTAATTGTGTCATTATGTTCAGGTGTGTTTAATCATTATCCTCATTTACGTTCCCCATATAAGTTAAATTCAGTTCAGTGCTTCTTTGTCCGGTCTCGTCTGAGTTACCCACGTGTGTGTGTATGCTGCTTCTCCGATATGGATTACCCTTATGTGGATTATTAAAGAGTGTTTACCTTTATCTTCTTCGTATTTGTGTGTCTCACCTACACCACACCGTGACATAAACATACTAGTGCATATTATTATGTACCAAGCCATACTCTAATACTGCAGCTTGAAAAATACAACTAGTTTTGTTCTACCAACCCAAATACTTTCACAGTAATTACGGGATGTCCTTTCCGAAGTATTCCTCTTTAGATGTCTGGAAGGGCTGCCCAGTTGGGTCATTATGCCAGCTATGTAAATCCGACCCCATTTATCAATTACAGTCTAAATTGTTAAAGGATATTGTCTCATATTTCTAATACATTCTTAAAAAATCACACAAGTGTTTTATTTCAGATTAATGAGGGTGTCTGCTCCTTTATAGTTTACCATCTCATTTGTGGAGCTATTTTTGTGGTTGTTGATCCTGGACATCAGGGAGTGTGTGTGTAAATTCATACCACATCAGCATTGGAATGTGGCCTTTTGCTTTTAATGCCCATCTCTCATCACACGACTCAAAATATAAGAAGTAACTCCCACACATCTGATACTTAGGAATTTATCACAGTGCCTTGGCACTTGTTTTTAACAGAGAAGACACATTAACACTTTGAAAGTGACATATATTTATAGGTTTATTTTGTTACAGGCTGCATTCATAATGTGGAAGTGTGGCAATGCAGATTTGTTGTTACATTATTGGCTTTATTTAAACATTTTCTGGTCCCACTTTATATTAGGTTTCTTTAAATACTATATATTTAATAATAAAATAATGAATTGTTACACAATAGTTACAATGTGCTCAGGCTGAATTGCAAAACACTTCTGCTGCTATTGAAAGGATACGGGTAAGGTTAGGTTTAGAGATAGGGCCAGCATTATAATTATAGATGTAACTTCAGAAATGAAATACAGATGTAATTACAGTGCAGGATAGCATTTTTTTTATATATAAGTGCAATGTAAAAACATGTATGTACACAACAAGTATGTTGTATCAGATATTAATTTAAATGTAAGTACATAATATTTAAGGACACCTATAAGGTGGGTCCCATTTTCGGAATCTCTTCATATAGCGAGAAAAAAAACAACATAATCATATATTTACATTAAAGGAGGGACCCAAGCTATATCCAGTAACCAAAATATCAATAAAACTGTAGCAACTGATTACATGTAATCTGGTCATTTTGAATCTGTAATTTTTCAGACTATTCATTCATTCATTGATTCATTCATTTATTCATTCATTCATTCATTCATTCATTCATTTATTTATGTTTAATTTAAATCATAGTTTTTAATTTAAATTTGGTCAATATTTTGTTAATTACATTAATGAATAATATTAATAATTAATATTTTTAATAATAGTAACTTAATTATTTGACCACAAAATATTTTTTAATTTTCATAAAAAAACATTGTTAGACATTTAAGATCTAAATGATAGATCTAAAAGATCTAAAGATAGCAGCGAGTATATTTTAATTAAAACAGTTTAATTATCAGGATGCACATTTTTGGTCTTTGTTGTCGTTAACCAAATGTAATAAAAATCTTTTGATAGCAAACCTTGTTAACAGAAATTTTGTCAACAAAATTAGCATTGATAGCAACTGGCTAGCATTCCCTGGAAACCACCCATAACATCTCAGCATCTTGTCTGCTAGCTTTGCATAGTAGCGCACAACTAATACACTCTCGGAAAAAAGGTACAAGAACTGTCACTAGAGCGGCACCCTTTCAAAATGTACTAATATGTATCATTTTGGTACTAATTTCTGCCTTTAAGCTACCTTTAAGTTTTATTTATCACCCTATCATGATAAATAAAATACAAAGGTGCACCATTTGAAAAGGTACCGGCATAACGCCCTGTGACTGTTTTTGATCAGCCTACGTTCACCCCGATACATACCATGTCCATTTCGTACTCAAAACGAACAGACGAATTGTCAGTGCGAGCTATACGAGGGGTCACTCTTCAGGTTCGACAGCTCTTGACAGAGTAGTGGAGGCAGCCTGTAGCTTACAAGCACAGCTGGTGAATACATCAATGGGCCTTAGCTTTTATCGGGGCCAGCAGCTGTCTATAAACAATACTCAGTAACGTCACCCGCACAACTCGGCCCAAGCTGGCAGCTCACTAATTGCCATCTAAACAGGGTGGAAAGAAGGGCAAAGAAAAATACAATGGTGGATCATAACACTCGAAAGCTAATCCTTCGGTCGGCATGCTCTTTCATAGCTGGCATTTGACACCGTCCCTAAAGTCATCCCCATTGGAAAGACTCTGTTATGGGATCCTTTACGGTTGTGTAAGGGGGTTTCGGAGTGTGCGTAACCAACTCGTGGCTGTCGTTTGTAGCGCTGGTAAAGGTGTAGTTAAAAGCACTGTGAGTCAGATGCATGCCGTATTGTTGATGACCAGCGTACGTTATGGGGATATGATATGGGTGCGAGTGAGGGGGTGTCCAGGCATAGTTGTCCTAGACACAATGATTAGGCCAAAAGCTCTGTGGAATGCTGGGCCCTCATTAAAGAGACAAATATAGAGTAGTGCATTTCGGTGCATGTAATGAAATCCTCCACGTTATGTGCCATGAATTAAGAAATGATAAATGGTGACGGTAGATCCGCAGGAGAGCTCAGGTCATCAGATGCCTGCTTGTTTTCAGCATTATCAGTTACAACTAAGCTAACACTTTATATAAAACTCCCTGTCACAAGATACACTGCCATTAAATTAGGCAAGAAGTGTACCTTTTGCTTGTTATCGGGGCACACCTTTGTATCTTATCCACCTCTTATCTATCCTTAATGTAACAACATGCACCCTTTAGTGGTAGATAAGGTACAAAGATGTACCTTTGATGGTACTTGCCTAGTGACAAGCTGTTGTACCTCTAAAGGTACAATTTTAGGACTTTTTCTGGCAGTTTAGGGCAGTGGTGCTGTTAAAAGGGCCGTTTGGGCCCCCTGAACAGCATATTGACTCGGGCCCCCTCGGTGGATGTCTGCGTCAGGCCCCCTCTCTGATCATGGCCCTTGGAATCAACCTAATCTTCCCCCTGTAATGATGCACCTGGTTTAGGGTATTGCAGGTGTTTACTTTTTGGACCAAGTTTAAAGATCCCACCCGAAGATCCAAGTCTCTATTGAGTCTTTTGCACTGGAGGAACCTTTTCATAATTCCCATAATTTCATAAGTACCCACTTTTTGGCGCAGCAGGAACTAGGAATGGTATGAGTTCTAGGAACTCTGTTTGGGGGAAATAAATTAGCTTATACTTCAGAGTAGGGTCCAAAACAGTTCTATAGGAACCACCAGTGACGTAAGTGTACGCTGATTGGCCAAACGCATATGAAACACCAGCTTGGGGGAAATTGGTCCAGCTGGGGCTCAACACGTCGCTGTGCAACTGGCTGTTGGACTTTCTGACCGGGAGACCTCAGGCAGTACGGGTCGGCAGTAACACATCCAGCACTATCACATTGAACACAGGGGCCCCCCAAGGATGTGTGCTGAGCCCCCTCCTCTTCACTCTGCTGACCCACAACTGCACACCGTCACACAACTCTAACCTTTTCATTAAGTTTGCGGATGACACGACTGTGGTGGGTCTCATTAGCAACAGAGATGAGACAAACAACAGGAGCGAGGTGAGCCGCCTGGCCGGGTGGTGCAGGTACAACAATCTCTCTCTGAATGTGGAGAAGACGAAGGAGAGTGCACACTCAGCATGCTCCTCTGACCATCAACGGTGCGACTGTGGAGAGAGTGAGCATCACCAAGTTCCTGGGTGTGCACATCACAGAGGACCTCTCCTGGACTAACAACACTGCGGCACTGGCCAAGAAAGCACAGCAGCGTCTCTACTTCCTCCGCAAACTCAGAAGAGCCAGAGCCCCGACCCCCATCATGTGCACTTTCTACAGAGGCACCATTGAGAGCATCCTGACTAGCACTATCACTGTGTGGTATGGCGCCTGCAACGCGTCCTGCCGCAAGTCCCTTCAACGGATAGTGAGAGCAGCTGAGAAGATCGTTGGTGTCTCTCTCCCCTCCCTCCAGGACATCTACAGCACCCGTCTCACCCGCAAAGCCCTCAGCATTGCAGGTGATCCCACCCACCCGTCACACAGCTTCTTCAGTCTCCAGGCGAGGACCAGCAGACTGAAGGACAGCTTCATACATCAGGCTGTCAGGAAGCTGAACTCCCTCCCGTCCTTGCCCCCCACCCCCTCTTTTACCCCACGCAACACTGAACTCTGACACTACGACCCCCCCCCCCAGCTCTCCACATCCCCAGGACCTTCCACCCCCCCCCTCCCCCCTTACAAACTGTGTCCCGCACCAGTCACTTTGTGCAGCACTGGACTGATCTCTACCTCATCCAGCATTGACTGTAAACTACCTCTTCTGACAGTCTGATAAAAGACTGTTCTTTTTTTTGCACTACACATATATCTGCACAGTTTTGTTTTATTTAACTGGTTTGCACTCTATCTGCCATGTGCCTTATGCCACTTTATCTATCTCTTTTTTATTTTTTTATTTTTTCTACAATGTCCTCATTTGTATATCTGTATAGTTTGTATGTACATATGTTTAAACTGTATTTATCTGTATTTGAACGTCTGCTGTCAGTGTTTAATGTTAACTGTATGCACCAAGGGTCTGAGAGTAACGCAATTTCAATTCTCTGTATGTATGTACTGTACATGTGGAAGAATTGACAATAAAGCAGACTTGACTTGACTTGACTTGACTGCCAGCATTTGTAAAGAGCCATGTAAAAATATTTACTCTACAAACATGGAAAACAGCGATAATGACATTTAGCTACCTGTTGTCTGCAGCGTTGTTGTTTTTTCTCAGCCTCGATGATGTAACACTGGAAGTTTTCATAGGAGATTTAGTCAGATTTTCATGCTCTTTCAGTCACGTAAATTGTGTGTTTCCATATCCGTTATCACGAAACCCATGACACACAACAAAAACAGCTCTGATTTTGGCATCCTCCATTCATCGGTTATTGACGTTTGTAAATGCCACAAATAAAGACGTTGCTGTCAGCTGCTTCAGAGTTCCTGTTGCCGGTGCGAATGCAACCAAATGGCCCGAGGGGGAAATTGGTTCTCTAGGAACCACCATGCTGGCTAGCTAAAACTCTTGAAACTCCCCTTCAATTTAATTTGTCATTTTATTGCCCATCAGGTGAAAACTGAACACCTAATCGCTTGGAAAAGTAATAGCATATCTCTCCTCAACAAGCCACATGATTGGAGGTATCATTCATGTCTGTAGCACATACAGTACAGAACAAGTTGCAGTCCAGAGTTTAATGTCTATTGTTAAGGATTTGCTCAAATCCCTAACACTAGGCAATTCTAATACCAATGCTTGCCTTAGCACGTACTAAAAATAACATTCAAATGACACCATTTTCGAATAATCAAAGTAAACTCAAAAGTACATCTTGAGGTTAATGCCTCACTGTACCAACAAATGGATGAGTTAAAATCTATAACTAAGAATCACTGGTGTTAGACATCCAAGTTTCTATGTTAGAAGTGCTACAGCAATGTTCACTTGGCTGTAAAGTTGGTTGAAGGCTCCAGCTCTCTGACATTGAGTAGAATGTGAGTCATGCCGAATGTTGTGAAGGCAAAAGTTGGCCTGGGCCGGGGGGGGTTTGGGAAGGTAGAGCTCTGGCATTGCTGCCCTGATCACAGGCTCATGTTTCAGTAGAGATTCTGTGAATAGTGATGATGACGCCTGTACTATATGAAAGTCATCTTGGCCTCATAGCTGTTCCATCGACGTGTATTGTGGGGCTATAAGCTGCCCACTTCCTACTCAAGAGTTTCGCTATACCTTGCCTATTAGTGACCATGTAGGCACTAGCTTAAAATGTGTTACGCCTTTTCAAAATTGAGACCCCTCTAAATTTTAAGGAAATTACTTAGTGATTGTGCTTTTAGTTACTCATTGATTTTGTAACCAACATCCAGTCATACAGTTGAACAAGACTACAACATACTTCAACAAATGTTTTCCCTCTGGCAACAAGAATTTGTCAGTGCTCAAAACTTGTTTCTTATGTTCCTTCTTATGTTTCTTATGTCCATTAGCCTCTAAAGTAGTTGGGCAACAGGGATGACACATGATAATGAATGGATTAAAGGTGTATGAGGTGTATGAAGTGTCATGGTGTGGATGTTTGTTTTTCAGATGGCCGAGGACTTGAACTAGGTGGGGGAAGGGGAATTCAGTAGCACTTTAAATGGAAACTCAACTCTATCTAAGAGATACAGGGATGAAACTGAATACTTGGGGATGTGAATAGCTAGAAATGTGGATTGGGAATGGGGTCCATAGCTTCCCTACTTAACTCTCTGTGTGTGTGTCCCTGTGTGTCAGAATCCCTGGTGTTCTGTGCCCAATTTTTGGCACCCCTGTAAACATGTGCTTTGAAGAGGAGCCCTATAAAAACAACACTAGTGGTCATCAAGGTACACCTTCAGTTTGGCCCACCCAGAGACAAGTTCTGCTGGGAACTTTCATGGGTTATTTTTGTTGCTGTGTTCCTGTTCATTGAGTTTGGATAAATGAGTCCAAGTTGTTGACACAAACATCATGTGCATCAGATGATTGTCAATGTACATCAATTACATCAGTGGTCTAGTCTCGGGTTCACTTATCTGGACAGAGAGAATAACTTTATGATGTCCTCTGTAATGAGCTATGTCAGTCATGCCAATCTTGACCACTGGAGTGGACAAGGCTAGAGGGACTTTGTTCCATATACACCCTCATGATCACTTCAAATAATCCATAATATTTTAATGAGAGTTATGCTACATTATAGGTTAGGCATGGGGTCATTCCAAAGTGTGGTACGTGTGAAAGAGAGGGGGCTTTCTGTGTGGTATTTCACCTCTCAATGGTTCTTAGACATGAGAACGAAGATGAGGCACATCTTCTTAATTTTACCTGCAATATCAGTACATTACAGAGATACTGATCACAAAGCAGGAGGCATATTCTTGTTTTCGCGTTCACCTTTTATTGGTTTCCTAACCTTCATAATATTCTTCCTAACATATCAATATGGTCATATTATGACTATGTAAGTATAATGCTAATGCATTATTCTGCTAGACCCCAAATTAAGCCAAGATTCTGGTTATTAGAAATCAGAATAAATAGTAAATAAGACAAATAAATAAATAAGACAACTGGAAATGGCAAAATCAGAAGTTTGGACCATGTTGAAGCAGGCATTTTCAGAATATCCTATATTATGGAATAATCTGGGTGGCGGGATACTGGCAGTTGTGAAAAGGCAATACACTGAAGAAACACATTTTTAAAATCAGATCTAACATAAATGAACATACCAGTGGGCAAAAACATCCCAGTCTTATTGTGTACGTTTTGAAGTAAATGTGTCTAGGTATGTTATTGTCAATGAAAAGACTGAGTATTAAATAATATGCATACAATGAACTATATTACACAGTTGTACTGAAAATCTACAGTAAGAGAAAAGCAGGAAAATAACTGTTCAAGCTTTCCATCTTTCGATTCTCTCGTAAGATATTTCTAGCAGTAGTGGCCCTCTGCTGGGGCCATTGTCTATCCTTCAACAGTCTGACCAAGATCACAGAACTTCAATATTTTCATAGTGTCCTCTCTTTGATCTCCCTGTGTTAGCTTGCGTCCCATGGTGAGAGTCCTGGGGAACACACACAGAGACTCTGCCCTGCGACAACAGGACATCAAAACGTCAGCTCAGAGTTTGGGTCCTGGATGGTGACGGGGTGACAGGTGTGAAAACCAGCCTGAAGACACACCGACTTTTGACTAATTTAGCTACTGGAGGCCAAGAATGAGGAGATGATGGCCCAGAGTGATGTCTCTGTTGTAGTTAGCTGCTGTCACCTCCACGGCTTTGTTGCCTTTGTCTTGGTGGTCCATTTTGCAACATTTTTTTGTCACGTGCAAATGGTGGAAGGGTTTGAGATGCATGGTGGCCCAAATGTAGGCTTTAGGTGATGTAAGGAATGTGCACTGCTACCAGTGGCAATTTCACTCAGCAAGATTCACACCTTTGAGTGTTCTAATTGTTTGTCAATGGAATGGAATGCAACGAATGGTGTCGAATGAGTCATTTACTGTATTTTTAAATGACAGCTTTTGCTTGGTCTTTTTTAAAAATAGAATTCCAAGGAATGCTTGTCCAGTCAACTAAACATAAACTGAAAATATACAGAATCCTCCTCAAAGATGGTTGGCACCTTTAGCCTTAAAAGGCTAATTTAAATATTAACAGTCTGATGCTAAATGGATGCCACATGCATATTGGGAAGTGATTGTGTGAAACAGAAGGTGCTTCTTGCTAATTACACTAATTTACAGTAATTAGTAAGGTGGGCATGTCTCTCCTCCCCCTGGCTTGTTTACTGACTGTCACTAATCGCATGGATGGAAGAGAGTATCTTAAACCTGTCACCTACCATTTGAAAGACCTGAGATCAAGGTATTTGATAACATTTGGTACAACCCGTTAACATTGGGTGTGTCCTTAAAGAGACAGTTGCCATACTTTTTGAACTTTACATAAATAATTTTAGGGGCTTTTGTTCTGAAAGGAAATCAGATTTAAATGGTTATCATTGTTAATTAAATCTAACTAAATAATAAATGTATTTATTATTATTATTTTTAAAATAATCATTCATTATTTTTAAAATAATCATTCATTATTTTGGGGTGTGATAACAATAATTCACACAAAATGTCACATTCTAAAAAATCTTTTTTTTTTTTTTTTTTATTGCTGACGTGCCGAAGAAACTTGCGTATAAATACATGTTGCTATCAGATATTCAAGTCAAGTCAAGTCAAGTTGAGCTTTATTGTCATTCCGCTACACATGGGGACATACAGTGGAACGAAATGTCGTGCCTCACAGGACCACGGTGCTACATAAATACAGACATACAACAATGAAGTAAAACAGTATAAACCTATACACAACTAACCTACTGACAGATTTTGACTATAAAATAAATTCAGCTATTTTAAAATGTTTTGCATTTGTTAAACATGTATAGTCTACTTTTCTCTTCATTTGTTTAGTTGCATCCAGTTTTGTCCTTTAGTTTAATTGCACCAATATGTCTTCTTGACATTTTATTACAAATAAATAAAAACGTAAAATTTATCAGATTTTGTGTCAGTAAATAATATTATATACAAATATATATATATATATATATATTAATATTTTAAAATAAAACTATCAATAATGCATTGCATCTGGTTGATGCATTTTTAATAGGCAATGCATAAAGATTGCAAACCTAATTTTCTCTCCATTCACAATCACCTAAATCATAAACCTTTTACATCTTAATTCCCTGAGTTCCTGCTATTACTCTCTCAGTGCCCATGTGACTTAGTTACTGCTCAAATAATTTAATGCTAATCTGAAGCGTGGCTGTGACAAAAGCTCTGGAATGTGCTTGGTGTGGACAGTTATGAGTCCACCTTGGTGTTTATAGCCAGAGAGATGCAGTTCCCCTCCTAATGTGAGGTGTCGGGACCCCTGTAATATTGCTAGCTTAGGTTACACGAGCATGAGGGTGAACTTCACAATAGCCAGTGGGTGCCTTCAGGTTTTGGGGCCTAAAACCTAAAAATCTACACAAGGTGTTTGACATTGCTCATTATTAGAGTTATATTTTCACTGAAGTCTAATTTAAAGTCAGTATGAAATTGTTCTAGAAACAATGTGTATTCATGCAACCATTTTATTCTTTAAATTGCACCTCAAAAGTCACAATAAAATACCATTTATGGCCGTTTACATATCTGTGGCAGTTTATGTCACAGGATTTGAGTATTATTAAAACAAACAAATTTAAACTATACCATTATAACTGCCTAGCTGGATTATTATTAGTCAAGCTGCAATTTCATCAAATTATGCAAAAAGTGTGAAAATATTTGTAATTGTTTGTATTTAGCAGACATCAAATACTAACTATGAAATAAGCTATACATTTTGTTAAAACGTGTTCTACCACAGAATGCTATTAAACACAATACATGTCACTATTGTGGAAATTACATTTGTTGATTCAGAAAATGACACAATCCCTCTGTGATGTATGCATGTTGACTGCTGGACAATATTGGAAGACAAAGTTTTAAGTCTAGTCTAATTTTTAAGTTTTACACAGGAACAAAAGTGTAGATAGTGGAAGAAACACTCTTAAATGAGACCTGATTTCAAGATCAACACCATCTTTGAATAGCAGTTTATCGTAAAGGGCCAGTTCAACCAAAAATGAAAATTCTGTCATCATTTACTCACCTTTATATCGGTACAGATCTGTAAAATTGGTTAATCTTCGAAACCCAAATTAAGATAACTGTCTGTCTCTCCATTTAAAGTCCAATTGACCAAAATTAAGGGGGCATTTACTTGGCATGATTTTCAACTAAAAATGGAAAACTTTGTATGTGTTTTGGCCATTCAACTACATGACAACTGTGTTTTGGGGTCTTGAAAATACAAACGTTTTCTTCTTCCAAGTTTTATAATGGTAGTGAATGGGCGTTGAGATTTTGAAGTCCAATGAAGTGCATCCATCCATCGTAAAAAGTACTCCACACAACTCTGGGGAGTTAATAAAGGCCTCCTGAGGCGAATCGATGCATTTAAGAAAAATGTCCATATTTAAAAACTTTATAAACCGTAATCTCTACCTTTCATTAACTGCCGTATGCGTGTTCACAAGAGACTGGTGTTCCAGCAGATGACAGGTCGTACCCTCACAAGTTTCATTAAAAATATCATAATTTGTGTTTCAAAAATTAACCAAAGCCTTATGGGTTTGGAATGACGTGAATGTGAGTAAACAATGACAGAATTTTCATTCTTGAATGAACTGTCCCTTTAAATGTATAGGTCATATATTACACTATAACTTGAATTCATTCCCTTTGGTATGCTGATTTCTAATATCCCCCTTGTCCAAAATGCTAGTTCCCCTCTGGCAAACTCTCAGCTACGCCATCCCCTCATAATTCTCTTTTTGTCAGTTCTGCCATTACTGAAAACTTTGGCATGCATGTGCAACATTATGGACCTTGTCCTATCAGCACTTGCGCCCTCTGCCAAATCTCCCCAACTGGCCTCGGTCAAACGGAGCAAAAGTGTCTGAAACCAAGTTGCACATTAAAGTGCAGAGCTGAACTCTGGAGGCACTGCTAAGGTTCCAAGAAGTGAAATAGGAGCTTTTCGCTTTTTAAAAACAAAAGTGTACAGACAAAACGGGAATGGAAATGATGTGATTAATGCCCTGAGTAGAACATGAAATGGGTGGACATCGTTTTAGGGGATTTTGAGTGCTTTGGCAAAACTACTGTGCATTTCTGACAGCGCCATTTGGATTCTGTAACGCTTCCATTGTTTCTCATTGAATGCCATGCTGGGTGTCTCATCTAAGGGGCTTCTCGACCCAATCCAGACTTTCAAAGCCCCCCTCCTTCCCAAAGAAGTTTTATTATCATTTCTGAAGCAGTTTGAAAATGTAAACACAATGGGCCTCATTCGGTTAGAGGAAATGTCTGGTGGCACTAGGAGCATTTTTTTAAAAGTATAGTTCATCCAAAAATGAAAATGTTCCCATGATTTACTCACCCTCAAGCCATCCTTGGTGTATATGACTTTCTTCTTTCAGACAAATACGATTGGAGTTGTGGTAAAGAATGTCCTGGCTCTTCTAAGCTTTATCATGACTGTGAATGGGTGTTGAGATTTTGAAGCCCAAAAAAGTGCATCCATCCATCATAAAAAGTACTCCACACCGCTTCGGGGGGTAAATAAATGCCTTTTGAAGCAAATCAATGCGTTTGTGTAAGAAAAATATCCTTATATAAAACTTTATGAACTGTAATCTCTAGCTTTCGCCAACTGTCGTACGCATGTTCACGAGAGAGTAGCGTTCCAGTAGACGTTGACGCAGGATGTAGGCGTAGCATAAGCTCCAGTGAGAATATGCTAGTCTTGCGAGAACCGAGTTTTATTTACAACAAATGAAAACCAGTCTCCTCTTGGCTTATTGGAAATTCTCTGACATTTTTCTTTACAAATCCTCATTTTGTACTTCTAATTTGTGACCAGTGTTTTGTTTTGCTTTCTTCTCTGCGCTGTTGGAACGCCACTCTCTTGTGATTGTGCGCACGATAGTTAGCGGAAGCTAGAGATTACAGTTTATAAAGTATTAAATAAGGATATTTTTCTTACACAAACGCATCAATTCAATTCATAAGGCCTTTATTAACCCACTGGAGCAGTATGGGCCACTTTTTATGATGGATGGATGCACTTTTTTGGGCTTCAAAACATTAACCCCCATTCCCTGCCATTATAAAGCATGAAATAGCCAGGATATTTTTTAAATATATATAAAAAAATAATAATAAGACCTTGATTACTTTGGTTTATGTGTGTTTTATTAGGGTTGGAGCTAAACTCTGCATGACAGTGTCCTTCCAGGAGTAAGATTGGACACCTCATAAAGGCATCATAAAACTGAACCATATGAAATGAGCAGTTTAATCCAAGTCTTGTGAATAGATACGATTCCCTCATATGATGAACAGATTTAAATTTGTGTTTTGAAGATTAACCAAAGATTCTGTAGTGCTCCTGTCATTTCTCATTGAATGCCAAACCGTTGTCTCAAAGGGGCACTCTGACCCAATCCAGACTTTCAAAGCCCCCTTCCTTCCCAAACAAGATTTTATTGCCATTTCTGAAGTGGTTTTGAAAATGTAAATGCAATGGGCTGCATTCAGTTAGATCAAATGTCAGGCGGCACTGGGAACGTTTTTTATTGGTCATTTCATGCCCATGCCAGGTGCAGGTGTAGCCCTCCAGATCTGGATCCGTTCCCCAACCGTGCCCTTGTGTATCGAGGCAAAAAAGCAGCGCGCTGATTGTTTCCCGCACTGCAGGCTTTAAAGTACTGCGGAGTGTAATCCTGACTCCTACAGCCTTGTGAAACATTAAATGTTTCTTTAAGCGCCAGTGGCGCCGTCCAGCCTGTTCTGCACTTAATGCGGGCACCATGCCAACCTCATGGTGGGGGGTCCGCGCCGCTGGCACTGAGCTCGGAAAATAGGAACGCATTCTGCCGGGAGAGGGAGGAATGTCAACGAAGTGACGATCGGGTCCAAACGATGAGAGATGTTGAGGGGCTGTGGTCATGGCCCTCCACCAACCCCTGTCCCAGTAGGGCCGGGCACAAAGAAAAAAGCTTTGATGCTGCGGAAGAGATACGGCTGTGTTCATAGTTGTTTAGACAAGAAATCCAAAGCTTGATCTACTTTAAAGAAATAGTTCACCCATAAATAAGAATAATTTTCTCAATTCTGTTTCTGTGGAACACTAGTTAAAATGTAATTTTCATTATTTTTTAACTAATACTTTTATGGTTGTTTTAGTTAATTAATTTTGTTATTTTTAAATTAAATTCTGCATATGGAACAACATGGGGGTGAGTATATATCAACTGAATTTCAATTCTTTATTACATTTCTGTTCCATTAACAAGCATTTAATTGAACTTAATTTAAAAGTGTAAAATTCAATGTGTGATTTACTGTTTTCAGCAGAAGGAAAACAGCACGAGTCCTCTGATCTAGTCCACCATGCTTGGCACAATGCGTCTCAATGGCTTAAAGAGTTAACCGCTCTTGTGGGGTGGCATGGAAAGGCTCTGTGAGGTGTTGACAGTGGACGTTCTGCAAGGGTCCTTGCCATGCCCAATCCCATCCTCCACGCTGCATTCACACGGCCCATTAACATGCGATCACCTCCTGCCCGTCCGCTCCTGCAGTCTTGAAGGCAGAAAAGCAGAAAGCCCAGTGCCATAAATTCTGATTTACTTAATCTCTCACAGCAATACATTTCCGTGTATGTCTTGGGAAAATTCCTATGGTCCGATCCTTGTGTAGAATGCCTTGTGGTCCATTTTTGTTTAATATGTAATATGTATATGTAATTTTTTGGGGTGTTTTTTTACACATTTTTGGTAACACTTAAAATATATAATAAAAAAATAAACATGATTTTAAAATGTTTAAATTAGAATAGTGAAATATTTTCATTATGAAAATATATTTTAAAAATTGTACACAAAATAAACTATATAATTCTATAATAAAACAAAATATATAATGCTATATAATATACTATTAATACATGCAATTAAAATTGAAAAGTGAAAATTCATTATAGCAAGCTATATATACACTCCCCTCCAAAAGTATTGGAACAGTGAGGCCAATTCCTTTATTTTTGCTGTAGACTGAAAATATTTGGGTTTGACATCAAAAGATGAATATGAGACAAGAGATCAGAATTTCAGCTTTTATTTCCAGGTATTCATAACTGGATCTGATAAACAACTTAGAAGAAAGCACCTTTTGTTTGAACCCACCCATTTTTCATGTTACCAAAAGTATTGGAACATCTGACTGACAGGTGTGTTTTGTTGCCCTGGTGTGTTCTATTATATTGATTATTCAAACAATAAATAGCACTGAATGTCTGCGCTCAGTTTCAGATCTGTGCAGACTGCATTTATAGTTAGTTAGACATGTAACCAACATGAAAACCAGAGCGGTGTCTATCACATCATATGTATATTCACATCAAGCAATTGTGAAGCTGAGAGAAGATGAAAAATCAATCAAACCATTGCACAAACACTGGCAATAGCAAGTACAACCATTTGGAATGTCCCGAGGAAGAAAGAAACCACTGGTGTACTAAGTAACACACCTCGAACGGGTAGATCAAGGAAAACATCAGCAGTTGACGACAGAAACATTTTGACAGCTGTAAAGAAAGACCCTAAAACAACTGTTAGTGACATCAGCAACAACCTCCAGAGGGCAGGAGTGAAGGTATCACAATCTACTGTTCGCAGAAGACTTCATGAACAAAAGTACAGAGGCTACACCAGAAGATGCAAACCACTCATTAGCAAGAAGAATAGGAGACGAGCCTCAAAAATTCTGGGACAAGGTTTCATGGACTGATTTTATGGACCAAAGTGATGGAAAGGCTAGAGTTTGGAGAAAAAAGGATCTGCTCATGATCCCAAACATACAAGCTCATCTGAAACACAGAGGAGGTAATGTAATGGCTTGGGCTTTCATCGCTTCTTCTGGGACAGGCTCATTAATCTTCATTAATGATGTAACACATGATGCCAGCAGCAAAATTAACTCAGAAGTCTACAGAAATATTTTGTCTGACAATTTACAGAAAGATGCAACCAAACTGATTGGGAGATCCTTCATTATGCAGCAAGATAATGACCCAAAACATAGTGCCAAAACAACAAAGGAGTTCGTCAG
Organism: Schizothorax lantsangensis; assembly: GCA_027422415.1. NCBI lineage: Eukaryota > Metazoa > Chordata > Actinopteri > Cypriniformes > Cyprinidae > Schizothorax > Schizothorax lantsangensis. The sequence continues at coordinate 10,259,331 of CM049854.1, read as the reverse complement.
GGCCAGAAGTGGAAGGTTTTAGACTGGCCAAGTCAATCTCCACACTTAAATCCTGTAGAGTATGCATTTTACCTGCTAAAGAGGAGACTGAAAGGAATAACCCCCCAAAACTGAAAGAGGCTGCGGTGAAAGCCTGGAAAAGCATCACAAAAGAATAATGCAAAAGTTTGGTGATGTCAGTGGGTCACAGGCTTGATGCAGTTATTGAAAGCAACGGATTTGCAACTAAATATTAAGTCTTTTTCACTTTAATCTATGTTAATTCTATCTGTTCCAATACTTTTGCTCACATGAAAAATGGGTGGGTTCATCAAGTTGTTTATCAGATCCAGATATGAATACCTGGAAATAAAAGCTGAAATGCTGATCTCTTGTCTCATATTCATCTTTTGATGTCAAACCCAAATGTTTTCAGTCTACAGCAAAAATAAAGGAATTGGCCTCACTGTTCCAATACTTTCGTTCCAATACTTTCGAGTGTATATATATATATATATATATATATATATATATATATATATATATATATATTTTTTTTATTTTTTTTTTTTTTTTTTTTTTTTTTTTACTTTTATTCATAAAATTCTATAAAAAGTTATATATACAGTATAATTATATAATGTACTATTAATATACGAAAATCATTTTTAACAAGCTATAATTAATGTATCTTATCAAAATTGTTTTTACATTTATTAAGGAATTTCTCTAATTTCCAATATATATATATATATAGTATATATGTGTGTGTGTATATGTGTGTGTGTGTGTGTGTGTGTGTGTGTGTTTGTATGCAACAGTAAAAAATTTAAATATGATGTTTTAAAATATAATGCAATGCTTTTAATATACAGCATGCAATGACAAATTTTAATTATTTATATTAAGTTATCAGTTTTTTAACATTTATTAAATAACTTATTCTAAATGTTACATGAATCATTTCTTGAATTTGTGTATTACAATTAAAATGTTCAGAATCCTAAGTGAGTTTCATGTCAGCTTCATTACTTCACAGATTTACTCTGATTGTTGCCATTACAGAGAGTTAATTAAGTTGAAACACAACCCGTTCTCGAGCTCAGGACTAAACTGGCCGAACCTTGCCTTTCTCACAGTCTCATACTGGATAACAATGGCGTGTAGTTAAACCTCAATGTGTTTTACAGCTTTGGATTGCCCTGTCTGGCAGGATAAACACCATTGGGTATCAGATTTAATATCAACCTGTATATCTGTATGCTCGGTGCTCCTAAAGAGCGTGGTAAAGCGCTTGTGCCCCATGTACGCTGGAATGTGAGCGAGTGTGAATAATCGCACCACATCCAGGTGTATTTAGTCTGGGTGGCAGACAGGGTTGTAAATTGGTTGGTCCGGACTTTGGGATATAGTTGTGTTGCTGTAATCCATTTAAAAATCACAACCAAATATCCAGATGTGACATGTTTTGACATTCAAGGTCTGTGGGAAACATTGTCGTTAGAAGAGAGTTTTCTTTCTTTTGACTGTATACAAATTCTGATTTGCTCATCTTTTCAGGTGGGATCTTTCTTGCAGTTTCCACATTTTTAGAGGATTTTTTCAACACTTTAGAAATGTTTTAGGCTCAATATTACATCTTTGAATACTAGTATAATTAGCACTATTATAGTGATGCTTGTAAAGGAACAGTTCACCCCAAAAATTAAAAACTGGTGAAAATTAATCACCCTCAAGCCATCTAAGATGTAGATGAGTTTGTTTCTTCATCAGAACAGATTTGGAGAAGTTTAGCATTACATCACTTGCTCACCAATGGATCCTCTGCAGTGAATGGGTGCCGTCAGAATGAGAGTCCCAACAGCTGAAAAAAACATCACAATAATCCATAAGTAATCCACACCACTCCAGTCCATCAATTAACATCTTGTGAAGCCAAAAGCTGTGTGTTTGTAAGAAACAAATTCATAATTAAAATATTTTTAAGTATTTTATAACTTTAAATTGTCACTTCTGCAGGACAAAATATCCATAATCCATAAAAACACTTTTTCTAGTGAGAAAGTCCATCTCCTGTTGTCCTCTCACATCAAAACCGACTGGCATATTTGTTTAGAGCTGTTTTGGACTGTTTTTGCTTGTACACAGTGATCTGTGCATATTTCTCTCCTGATTCAGACAGGATCTTAATGCTGGATTTGTTTCTTACAAACACACAGCTTTTCTTTTTACAAGATGTTAATTGATGGACTGGAGTGGTGTGGATTACTTGTGGATTATTGTGATGTTTTTATCAGCTGTTTGGACTCTCATTCTGGTGGCACCCATTCACTGCAGAGGATCCATTATTGAGCAAGTGATGGAATTATAAAGATACATTCTAATTTGGTTACAATATAAGAGCTAATGGCATTTGATTTCAAATTACGCCAACACTTGTGAAGACTTCAGATAACACCAAATTTGGATCAACATACTGTCAAATATTATTATTATATTGTAATCACACAAGCTGTAATCACATGTTTGTTGAATTGAATTAAATTCCAATTTAACATCACTGCTGTAAAACCAGGATCAAAGCACCTTGAGGTGACAAGTTTTGAACATTTGAGTGCAAATGAGTTTTGAGTGTTGTGGGGAGGGTAAAATTTGACTTGGGCTTGACTTGGGTTTATTTCATACTCAAAATTATCATCAGGTTTCAAAAAATTAGGATTGCAGTGCATTAGTCGTGTACATCACTTTGCCATACTTTCACAGTACTTTCTTTCTCCGTTTTTGTCACTTTAATTGCCTGGCAATAAAAATGAGTCAAAACCACTTTCAGAAGAAAATCATATGGGATTTGAATTATCAAATTTAAATCAAACAAAAATCAAACTTAAGAACTATTATTTACATGCACTTGTCCAAGCTTCAAATTCAATATGGTTTTATGCATTTTAAGTTAAAAGCATCCTCTAGAAGTTTTGGCGATGCAGGATTCATATTATTCATATTATTATTTTATTTTTATTTAATATTTTATTAAATTAATTCTTTACATTTATTTATTTATTTATTTATACAAATCATATTATTAGCACAATCATATTATTAACAATTTGAGTAAAAAGCTGAATTGAAAGACTAAAATGTCTTAACAGCAGCACTCGACCTGACATGATCTCCACGCATTTGAACAAAATCTGATAATCCATGACTATAGATATTATGCTATAGTATCAGCTTTGAAATTCTCCAGATCTGTGGATGTAACTGTCAAATGAGTTGCCCCACTTCTCAACTCTCAGAGCTTCTGATTCATTGCTTTCTCATGAGTTTGCTCTGAATTAGTCCACCACATTGCGTTCCTCTGCAAACAAATCTTTGACCCTAATTAGGGCGCCCTCAGTAGCTTCGACAGGTTGGGTTCTGTGGGACCAACACTTCCAGCTTCTTCCCAATCGCTGCAGCACTGACCTGAGAAGTGCTTGTCACAACGGTCCCTTCCTCTCTGACCTGAGCTCAGCTTCTTGAGTCACACGATTTAGCAAACAGACTAGAAGCTGATCCTAGATCAGGGTTTCAGTCAAAGGGAGGGATCCCAGGAAGGGACATGTTCCAACATGCTGTTCCCGCCTGGGTGTTAATCACGCTGGACTGTCCCCACCCTGCCCTGCCCCTGCAGGGGGTCTTTAGAGGGGCAGCTGAACGAGGGGTCTTTGCTGAGGTGCCTTTAGATGGACTTTCCATATGAGCGCTGGGATTTTCCCCAAACACTGCTTTGTTTATGTTAGATTTTGCTGTTTTTTTTTGTCTTCTCTGTTATTACCACTGTTATAATACACAGTGTATAATACACAGATGACTCTCTGATTTATGTATTGATAATCTTCTGAAATTGAATTATTGATGTTATCAGGCTCTGTGTCTACAGATCCTGTCCTCATCCTTGACCTGAGCACTATTGTGCTTTGTTGTTCACTGGAAAGCACAATGACCTTTCTGGACAGGTTACTCTGAAACAGGAAAACCAAACAGGTGGTCTGAACTCTGACTGAGCATCTGCAAAACACATACAAACCAGAAATACTGCACAGCGAGGCCTGTCCATTTAATGTGTTCATTTAGTACAATTAATTATTGAAAAAGCATTGAAATATTAGCACATTTTATCACAACTTAACACACACACACACACACACTTTTATTTTTCCAGATGCACTGGTTATTCAGTAATATAATGTACTTTATCTAACTCCTTTGTTTGTTTGTTTTTTAATAATGATTGTCAGACCAATGGACCAGAGACCAAGAGAAAGTGCTGTGATAAAATAAATAAGGTAAAAATGAATAATTTAATATAATATCTATCTATCTATCTATCTATCTATCTATCTATCTATCTATCTATCTATCTATCTATCTATCTATCTGACATCTCCAATGTGTTAATATTAACATTTTTACATTTATTTATTTTAATTTTATTTTAAATGTATTATTTTATTAAATACGTTTATTTAAAGTTTTTTTTCAAATCATATTATCATAATAATATTTTATATTCATAATCATATTATCAGCACAACAAAAATTAATAACAAAAAGTTGAAAAACTAACATGTCCTAGGAGTATTAATAATATGTATTTGTGCATTTATTAATGACATAATATAATATAATTATTTATTTGCTGTTATTATTATTAAATTCATATAATTTATTAATAAAATAAACTAATAATACAAATAAAATATTAAAGGGGTGGTTGATTGCGATTTCACTTTTTTAACATTAGTTAGTGTGTAATGTTGCTGTTTGAGCATTAACAATATCTGCAGAGTTGCGGCGCTGAAAGTTCAATGCAAACGGAGATATCGTCTTTTAAAATTCTGGCAGTTTAATGCCTACAAAAACGACAGGTAAGGGACTACAACGAATTACTTCCCGGGTCTGATATGTCACAGACCCAGATAAACCCCGCCCCCGGGAACATGCAGCAAAGGGGGCGAGGCCATGCTGCGCTGCTTTAGAGAAGAGGAAGAGAAAACTAGGGGTGTATGTAAAAAGCTATTCATATGAATCGCGATTCTGTCTTCTAACGATTCTAATGGATTCTCAAGTTTTAAAATCATTAAAGCAGCAGTTCTTAATACTGTTACTCTGTCGCCCTGCTCTGCATCTCTCTCTCTCTCTCTCTCTCTCTCTTTCAGATCGTCAGATCAGCTCCAACAAACTGTTCCAATTATACACTTATTTTCACACAGCAATGAGAAGCATTATAAATGGACACGCGTGCGGTTGCTGTGCTGTATTAAAGCTTTAATCAGGATAAAACCGTATATTAAAAGCTAACAGAAGCAGTAGCACTTACAAATAGCAGCGTATTTAAAAGTATGAGACAACAACAACCAAACATACCATTAAGAGCCGTGCTTGCACAGGTTCTGCACGATCCTCTTCACTAATATCCTCTGGGTCTCAATCGGGCTCAAATTGATAAGCATTATAGACAACGCCACTGTTTACAATTCAACCGGAGCACATGCCACTGAGGAGAGGGGCGGGACGTTCAGACGTGCAGTAGAGGCGGTTTAGCGAATCACAACACACTGAGCCAGCTAACCAATCTCAGCCCATCGAGGGAGGGGCTTCATAAAACCAGGAAATAAATTGAGGCGTTTGTCAGAGAAGGGACAGAGAGGTGTGGAATAAAGGTAAATTATGTGAAAAATAATGCGTTTTTAAAAAAACCAAGCATAAACACATGCTAGACTGCACCCCATAAACACAATCAAGCCTAGAAAAAAACCAGTCAACCACCCCTTTAATAAAATCATAGTCAAATAATAACATAATTACACACGTATGTATGTATGTATGTATAGACAATATTTACAAATATTACAAATACAGATCTTTCCATTTTTCATCAGTGCCTTTAATGTTTTTTTTTTTTTTTGTTTTTTTTTTTTTGTTGCAATTTTCTCTCCAAAAAAGACCCCTTTGATACTCTTGCATTCTTTTTTATTCTGTCGTTCTCAGATTCTCTGAGCTTTGATGGAAGGAAAATCCTCATTACATAAAATGGATGGAATATTATACATAACATTCTAATATATTTTGATTTTGAGAGTGTGTCTGGCCAACAGTAACTACACATCATCTAAACAGACGTCGACTGAGATCAGATTCTGTGTGGCTAAAGTGCTCAGAAAGCTGCTATTACAGCACATTAAACGTTTCTTTCATAGCACACATCAGACAAGCCTTACTCATTAATCTCAATAGAAATGACGAGAGACATGCCACCATAGCAAAAATGAATTGTTATGAATTATTCATTGATTATGTTTAGTCTTTGCCTGACAAGGCTCTAGTTAACAGGTGGACTTGATGGAGGGGGTTGTGGGTATGAAATTGGCACTGGCTGCCTCTAAATTACACTTCAGCTTCCTGTGCCTCGACCTCCAGGTCCCCGACCTACAACTGCAGTGTATTTCGTGTGACTAACAGCTGTAATTCTCCAATTATCATGCTGTGTTGTCCAACTGTGCTGTAGTTTCAGTTACCAGGAGTCTGCAGAGCTGGGCCTCAGTCGTGGCCCCTGACTGGGGATGAGAGGTTTAAGGTGGGCTTCTGCACTGGGCATTTGTTGTGCTCCTTCAAATCTTCTTTAAATGTTAGTGAGTGCAAATAAGTAAAGAAAAATTGTATGTAAAGGCATAGTTCTGTCATCATTTACTTTACTTTCATGTCTTTTCAAAACCTGTATGATGTTCTTTGTTCTGTGGAACACAAAAGATCACACAAACAATATTGGACCTCATTGAACTTTCATTGTATGGACAAAAAACACTCAGAATGTTTTCAAATTATCACAGCATGGAAACACCCTGGCAACCACCCAAAACATCCTAGATTTTTAAAAAGAGTTAAAAAAGGGTTAGAAATGGTTCTTTATTGGCATTGATGATTCCATGAAGATCCTTTAACATTAATGGAACTTTTCCATTGGACAAAAGGTTCTTAATAATGGAATAATGAAACATTTCTTTAATAATGAAAATTTCTTTAGATTATTAAAATATTCATGCAAAAAAAAAAAACTTTGAAGCATGAGAATTACTCATTAAAATGTATTTGGGGAACCAAAAATGTTTCTTCTAATTGTGGCCAAGAATGAAAAATGTTAACACTCTTCAGTTGTTTATTTTATTATTATTATTATTATTTTTTATGGCATTGATAACTTTGGCAGGGTGGGGAAAAATAATATAAAGCAAATATTTTCAAGAATGAGCATTGAGGTGATGAGTTTTGAAAATGATAACACTACTTTATTTTATTTTATTTTATTTTATTTTATTTGAAGCATATTTTATTTTTGGGGAACCAAAAATGTTTCTTCTTTTGAATTTAACATTGAGGTGATGAGTTTTGAAAAGTTGTTTATTTTATTATTATTATTATTATTTTTTAATCCAGATCTGCATATGATAACTTTAAAGTGACATCAGGGTGGGGTAATCATGATTACATTTTTTTAGTTTAAAGCAAATAATCTGTGCATATCAACTGAACTGATGAAAGTTAGATATGCAAATTTGTCTTTATTGCCATATATGTTGTAAACAAACACTTTTTTGCCTGCTTTCTTTATTTCCATCTATAAAACACACATGAAACCTCATACATTAGTAAAAGACAAAATATATCTAATGTGTTAGAATAATCAATCTTTTAAAAAAAACTTTCAAGACCCACTTCACAATACATGCACTAATTTTCATCAATCTAAATGAATCCAGTAGGGTTTATATAAACGTTTTGCAATTCAATTCTCATATTTGTTAATATGTGCATTACATGTATTCTTTTTTTTGTTATCAACAATTTTTTATTTTTTCACACATAACACAACATAGTATCCAAAACATAACAAAACAAAACAACAGACACATACTCAACATCTCAAGGTCCAATCAAAAGGGAGGGAGAGAGGGAAGGACAACAAGAACACAAAAGTCACTCCTCCGTACAATCACGTATATCAAACAAAAAACACTGCCAAGCATCAATGGTCGAAGGCCTGGCCCCACCGACTCACGCCGTTGTACATTCACACGTCACTATTTGCAGGAGGCTACGGATCCAATATGTTTTTCTACACATGTGTGGTGTAAACCAGTTCTGGATTATTGTCTTCTTCACAGCTGTAAAAGCAGCAAACAACATTCTCTTTTGCATTGAACTAATACAGAGACCAGAATCATCATTAAGATGACACAAACTTGGGTTAACAGACCAATCAATTCGCAGTAATGATGACAAAACCAGGTTTACATGTGTCCATAAACTGATGACGACAGGACATTCCCAAAACATATGCAGAAAAGTGCCTGATGATGTAGTGTTACATATATGGCAGTTCAAATTTGACTGTAGTTTCATTTTAAATCTTTTGTAAGGAGTTATGTATGCTCTATGAATGACTTTGAAGTGAATAAGATGATGAGCCAGATTTTTAGATGTTAAACTGAGATTAGACCACACTCTCTCCCAGTCGACAGATAAATTAAGGTCAGATAATTCCCTATTCCAAATAGTTTTAATAGAAAGAGGTTTTGTAATACAATCAATAATTTTATTATATATTAAGGAAACAGATGGCCGACCAGCAGATGGTGCAATCCAGTCCCGCATAGGATGAGAGGAAATAGAAGATGCCCACGGAACGCCATACGCTTTGAGAGCAGAACGTAATTGAAGAAAGACAAAATATGCAGATGCTGGTAGATAAAATTTGGTTCTTAATGTCTGAAATGAACAGAGGCCCTGGTTATCATATATATCACCGCACGTGTTTACACCTAAAGAAGACCAAGAGGGTTGGACAAATGGACGATTTCCGCATACAAAATTAAAATTGTGCCATAAGGGTGTACTGTTACAGAATTTGAAGGGTCCACCTATCCGACGTTCAACCATTTTCCAGATTTTAATAGAGTTAGCCACAACCGGACCAAATTTATAATTATCCTTTTTTTTTCCTGTGCCAGTAAATAAAATATCTTGAAGTCTATTTGGTTTAACCTTGTCAGCTTCAATCACCCTCCATGAAACTGTAGATTGAGGATCAACCCAATTATGAAGAGCCTTAAGCTGGAACGACCAATAATATAATTCAAAATTTGGTACAGCCAGTCCTCCTGCGCTATTAGGATGTTGTAATGTGGTAAGTTTAATTCTGGGACATTTATCATTCCAGATAAACTTAGAAATTATGGAGTTGATCTCCTTAAAGTAACCTGGAGCGGGAGAACGTGGTAGCATAGAGAAAAAAAATGTAAATCGAGGTAACAAATTAATCTTAACAGTGGAGATTCTTCCTTGGAGAGAGACTTTAAGATTCTTCCATCTTTGAATGTCATTTTTGACCTTAACTAAAATGTTATTAAAATTGTCTCTGGCAATCTTATGAATGTTTTTATATATGGTAATGCCCAAATAGATGAAAGATTCCTTAATAGGGATAAATGAGGGAATAGAAGAATTAACCTTAACATTGTTAATTGGCATTAAAGCAGATTTGCTCCAATTTATTTTATATCCTGATAGGCTACTAAAATGATCAAATTCCTTAATTATACTAGAGACTGAAACATCAAAGTGGTCTAAATATAGAATAAAATCATTAGCGTATAATGAAATACTATGATTATGGTCATGAATCTTAATTGATACTTCAGATTTCCTGATGGCTTGTGCTAAGGGTTCAAGAGATAGACAAAACAATAAGGGGGAAAGCGGACACCCCTGCCTCATTCCCTGCTGTAAAGGGAATGAGGGGGAAATAATATTACCAGTTATGACTGATGCTGCAGGTGAGTGGTATAATGTCTTAATCATAGAAATGACGTGTTCACCGAAGCCGAAACATTGCAGAACTGCCCACATATAATTCCACTCTAGCCTGTCAAGTCTCTAGCATCAAGTGAAAAGATCGCACAAGGGGTTGGGTGGGAGTCCGCAAAGTAAAGAATATGAAGGAGTCGACGCATATTGTCAGATGTATTGCGCCCCTTGATGAAACCAGTTTGGTCCTCCTTGATCAGACTATGAATTACCTTCTCCATACGAGAAGCAAAAACTTTAGCATAGATTTTTAGATCACATGGGATAAGCGAAATCGGTCTGTAGCTGGAACAATCTAATGGATCTTTCCCTTTTTTAAGAAGTAATGAAATCAGTGATGTTTTGTGATCTCTATGAAATACCCCATGTTCAATTGCAAAATTAAAAAAGTTAAGCATAAGTATCCCTACCAAATCCCAAATTTCTAAATATAATTCAGGGGGGAGACCATCTAGACCCGGCGATTTGCCCTTTTGAAGGCTTTTTAGAGAGACGTGGAGTTCCTCCAAACTTAATGGGGCCTCCAAAGATTCTTTATCCATCTGTGAGATCCGAGGCTGTTCCAATTTATCCAAATACTGCCTACAAATTGGTTCATCAAAATCTGTTTAGGCTTTATACAGATTTGTGTAAAAACCTTTAAATATGTAATTAATTGCCACAGGATTCGTGGTGACCTGATCATCCGATGATTTTATTGCAGTAATATATGCCTTAGACTCACATTCTTTCAACCTAAGGGCCAATAAATGACTAGGTCTCTCTGATTCGAAATAATATTTTTGCCTAGTCCTATGTAAAATAAATTCCGCCTTTGAGTGTGAAAGTAAATCATATTCTTCTTTTAAAGAGGACAGCTGTGTAGCCTGTTGCTCAGTAAAATGTTGTTTTTGTATGTTTTGTAATGATTGGATTTTATTTTCTAATTGTGTAAACTGGTGAGTTTTCGCTTTGGCAAGAGTAGAAGAGAAAGATATACAGAAACCTCGTATAGCACACTTAGTCGTTTCCCACAGTATTTGAGGATCCACATCAGAGGGCATATTAATTTCAAGAAATTCCTTAATATATTATTTTATAAAAGAGAAGTAATGAAAGTCTGATTACTTAATAATGATATGTTAAAGCGCCATCTAGGGGACTTGGCTTTAACATCGGAAAGAGGAACACTGCACAACACAGCAGAATGATCAGATAATAAAATTGGTAATATAGAGATGGAGGAATTAGACGAAATTAAAGATGGGCTGAGAAATATGTAGTCTATCCTAGGGAAAGTCTTGTGTCTATTAGAAAAAAAAGTGAAGTCCTTAGCTTTAGTATTCTGAATTCTCCAAAGATCGATTAAATTAAGCTCAGTGATAAATTTATTCAGCAATTTAGAGGATGGATTGGCTGTTGTATCAGATTGAGATTTATCTAAAGCAGGATTTATGACAGCATTAAAATCACCACCCACCACTAGATCAATCTCCTCAAGTAGAGTTTTGGAAATCTGTGTAAGGAATGTACTGTCTGTCTCATTCGGACCATAAATAGAGACCAATGCTAACCTATTATTATATATTTTGCATCGGATAAAAACAAATCTACCCTTCTCATCACTACCAAGGTGTTCAATCGTTAAATTTAACTTCCGGTTAACAAGGATAAGCACCCCCTTAGTTTTATTTTGAGCGCTGGAAAAAGCTGCTAATTTATAATACTTATTCTGGAAACGTGTCACGTCAGATTGTTTTAAATGTGTCTCTTGAATTAGGGCACAGGAAATAGATTTACGGTGTAAATATTCTAACACACGGGCTCATTTAACAGCAGAATTTAAACCATTCACATTCAGTGATAAAATATTTAGAGTATGCATTGAATATTCATAATCCCAAGATTGTACTCAATAAATGAAAAAAAAACAGAAGCACTTCCATTCTGTAAATAACACGTAAACGCTGATGTGCATTTTAGATACCAAACCTCCTAGATGAAAAATCCCTTTAGAAATAAGGTAAAATAAATAAAAGTATAAATGTCTGTTGTAAAAAAATTAAAATAACATAAACATATGAACAACTGACAACCATAAACAAGGAACAATTCAGACCGCACATTACCGAGAACATAGGTCTGACTGAGTATTGTTCTTAATTTTCTTCATTGGCGATTGCTCAATCTCTCTTTTCCGATCCCCTTTGTCTACCTTAGCACTCATGATGAGTCCAATGCAGAGTGGTTTAAGTTTTACTGACAGGATCATAAAATATGTGGCAAAGTGAGCAGAGCGAAAGACTAAGTCTGCATCGCCGTCAAAGGGTCACGTGATCCCCCCATTACATGTATTCTTAACAAAATGTATGCTTAATGCCTAAGTGTCATATTTAGCACCAGAGACAAGCATAATTGTTGTTTTTGTCTTGATGACATGTCTAAAAAAGCTGACATATAGCTTTTTTTTTTTTTTAGCAAGTATTCATTCTCCACTGACAAGTTTGCAAATGAAACACATGTAAACGTCCACTTCTTGGCACGATGAATGTGCGCAAAGTATTTCTGAATCTGACTAAAGCCCTGTTAGCACGGGATTAGTGTTACCTGGTGACCTCTAGTCATTTGTAATAATAATCCCATGTAATTTGTAAAGTAAAAATTCCCCCGCAAATGAACTACCATATTTCGCCAAACAAGGTCCTGTGATAATATAAGTATTAATATTAGTAATTTGGCCAGGATTTCCATTTTTTTTCTTCCTATGTGCTTTTTTATTCATCTTTCGTGAAGAATTAATGCTGCGTTGGAGTGTTTTGATAGTATTTTGGGTGCTGGGCAGTGTTGGGCTAGTTACTCAAATAATGTAATATATTACTCATTACTAGTTACTCCTTTCAAAAGTAATATTGCTACTTTACTTATTACTGTCTGGCAACAGTAATTAGTTACACTACTAGTTACATTACTTTTTCTTTACGCCCCACAGAGGTTGTAACTGTGTATCTTCCACATATAATTATTCTAGAATGTTACTAATAACATATTTCTGCCTCATCATTTGACCAAAATCCACATTGGATCACAGTCAGAAGTTATTACAAACACTCAATAGTGACTGATAGTGACATTCAAGCAGAAGTGTTGTATTATTCTCATTAACTGTCATGTGTAGCTTGAAGTAATTTTTCCGTTACCCATATATACAATTATATTTCGTTATGTATTTTATCAAATCACATAAGTTTGTAAGAAACTGTTTAATGTTCCAAAAATATTTTTATTATAGTAATATAGTGTACCACATGCTGATCAGTGGGATGTAACGCCAGAGTAAAATAAAGCCACAACTTACACAACAGTGTTCAGATCATCTGTTTTCCTGACAAAATCAATATAATGTAATATTTCTATCTGCTGAATGTAAGCTTTTCCATATTCCAAGCTTGCCTGCTGCACTGGGGACATCACATGCATGTGCGAGTCGTGAAAATTATGAAAATAAATCTAGGAATTATTTGATTGTTAGATTTTAAATCAGCGGGTTGAGGCATCAAAAGTAACTAAGCTGTTTTATGGATAGTAACTGTAATATTATTACTGAAATCTTATAAGTAATTAGTTACACTACTAGTTACTGCAAAAAGTAATATTATTACAGTAACTAAATTACTAGTAATTAGTTACTGCCCAACACTGGTGCTGGGTCATATCGCTATACACCATACAACTATACAATTTGCAGAAAGAGAAAGCTGAAAACCATCAGACCATTATTTCAGATCTACACCACCTCTTTCAATCTGAACAAAATTTTACTTGGTTGAAGCTCAATTGGATCAATTGAGGTGTTTACACAAAGAATATTCAGTACCAAATGTGAACTTTCATTGAAACGTTGTTGAGCAATTGGAGTCTAAATGGATTATAAAGCATGAACGTGACAGTCATGATCATATCCATGTTTTTTCTTTTTCTGCCATCTCTCCTTCAACTTTAAACCCCTCGCTCCCTCCGTTCCCTCGGGACAGCGTGAAGCGTGACATTACACAGCTTTCGTTCTAATTAACTAGTGACTTTCTCCAAGACATCAATCTGAGTCAGTCTAGCTCCAAACAAAAAAGCTAAAGATCCTCTTAGCTATCAACAGCGAGGACCCGAGAGGTGAAAACGCAGTGGAACCTGATGAAAACACCATTTAAACGCTCCGTCTGGCTACTCCATTTTAAGCAGGACATTTTCAACACTTACAAGGAAAGTGTGAAAAAAATGTTACCTTCTGTGGCACAAGACACATTATAAATAGTCCCATGAGTGTGTTATGGTGTGATGAAGCCCAAACCCTTATTGCTTGTGCTTGAGATTCTGGTATGGTGATAATCTAGGCCAATGTGTGAGCAACACGATTCAGCTTTTGCTTAGAGCGAGACAGAAACCCAAGCATCTGTGAATATTTCGACAAACTCTGTACAATTGTCTATGAAATTGAATATGCAAGTGGTGAATCCACAAAAAAGTGTGAACTTTCATGTCCCTGGGGTTGATTTTTATTAAAATGATTTAAATTTAAATTTAATTTATAAATAATAATAATAATAATAATAAATAATAATAATTTAATTGAATTAATTTAATAAAAGTTTGTTTTTCATTTAATTTAATTTAATTTAATGTTGTTGTTTTTTAAAGTCACATTGAAACTTGGAATTGGAAACTTTTGAAATGCTTTCACCATTATTCACCATAAATATGCTACATACATACACCATAAATATGTATAGATTCTTTCATATAAATATAAATTATAAGAACTATGATCATCAAAAATAATCATAAACATTTTTTATATTTATTGTGTAAAAATAGATTTTGGTCTGTTTTTTTCTTTTTTTCTTCTTTTTAGGCTGTTCTACAATTCTGGTGTCATTTCCACCACAGTGAACAATTGTTTAAATAAACCTTTTTTCCCTTCAAAAATTAGTGTAGTTGTTTACCAAGGGAATTACATTGTTAATAAAGATGTTTTAGACTAAATATAAGACATGTGATGTGTGAAAAAAGGTACTGTAAATTGATATCACTATCCATATGCACAAAATGTTTATTGTGCATCATTTCCAATCAGACTGAGATTATGCAGAAAGAAAATAGAATAGAATGTTTATTTAGCTAATAAAATAGCCTTACCTAGACAAAGAAGTCTGCTATTTTATTTCAAAAACTTTCAAAATCTCATTTCCATTACTGTCATTTCCACCACAGAATGCTATTAAATACAAAATATAATTTTGGATGTTGTGGAAATCACACTGTAGCGGGAATTTTCATTATTTCAATGGAAAAATGGTAAAAACGGCAATACCATAGAAGACGCATATTTTAAAGAACCCTTTAGTGAACAGTTCTAAAAATAATAATTGTAGTGTGAAGAACATTTTTAAAATCTGAAGAACTGTTTTTTTTTTCCCACTATAAAGAACCTTTTGTGCATTTGAAAGGTTCCATGAATGTGAAAGGTTCTTCATGGAACCATCAATGCCAATAAAGAACCTTTATTTTCAGGAGTTTATTTTGTAGAGTCCTCAGGGACAAAAACGCCCATAGATGTAGAAACACCCCAGTACACGTTTACTGAAATGTTCATTTCCAGCAGAACCTTTCCTAACCAGTCCATTCCGGTTTATTTCAAGACTCTCATTGGTCCAGTTGGCTTTAAAAAAATGGGGAGATTCCTGTTCTACTCTCCTCAGGTTTCTCAGGGCGTCGAGGTCAAGTTGGCCATCCCATCCAGAAGTTTGATTGATAGTGATGTACAAAATAAGAACAGTCAAGTCATACTCACATAACATGCATATCAGCAGCTGAGAAAGCCGGTGAGGGTGGAATCAGGGCTGGAGGGTCAGACGTCCGGGAGGAACCAGACACGGATGAAGCTTTATAATCAGTCTAATCTTCTGCTAGTAAATACACTGGTATCAACAAGCTCCAAGTCCAAGGACAGAAAACGCCTTCATCAAGAAAAACTGTGTAGCCTATTTGTATTAAAGATTTGAGTTCAGGGAAACGAAAGAAACTTGTTGATACTAATGTCTCATTTTTTTGTTAATTTGGGTCATGGCAATTATTGTTTTAATGGCAATAAAAATAAATGGAATAATGTTTTTTTTTTTTTTTTTTTGTCTGCCATTGGTCAACTAAACAGATAGTCCCGCCCCAAAATATTACTATTGGTAGAGCTTTTAATTGTCAATATTACTCAACTTTAAAATTTAGATTGTGTATATTAAATTCTGAGCACACATATTCTCCTTTCTCTTTGGCTTTTCTGTTTATCTTTAGGTAAACCTAGTCGTTCTATGATTTAGGTGTGGAAATGGATATGCCGTGATGATTCCAGCCACTATTTACTCAACTGCTGTGTCCTAAACCTAATGTCTGATTCTTGACATGATCCATGTTAATGCTGACAAATGACCCTTGGACCAGGAAGTTGGAGAAACACTGAACTAGGGGATTTCTGCAGACATTAAACTTGCAAGAAAAAATGAAAATATATGACAAATTATTATGTTTTTTTTTTCATCTTGAATTTTCCAAGAAAAAAATACTTTTTCGAACTCCTTCTAAGCTGTTTGTCCGATTTTCACCAAAATTGGCACAGATCAACTTCAGACCATGCTGACAAAAAAAAGTATGATTATTTGATTATATCAAATAAGTTGATTAGTCAAACCATTTGTGAATAACGCCCAAACAAATTTGACAAAAACACACCAAAATACATAATATATAAGACAAAATTTCCATAACGTTTAGCGTATTCAGATCAGAATTGGTACATGTAGTCACAAGCATGATCTGAAGGTACGTGCACAATTTCAGCCCTGCAGCACCTACTGGGCAGCAAATTTGAAAAATTTAAACATTTTGCTTTGACCAAAAATCAAAAGACTGGGATTTTTTTTTTTTTATCAAGAAATAATTTTACAGAGGTAGTTCTACATTATAAAAATGTCTCCTAAACACATGAAAAGAAGTTTAAAGGGGACCTATTATGCAAAAATCACTTTTATAAGGTGTTTGAACACAGTTGTGTGGCCGCAGTGTGTGAAAACAACCAGCCTATAATGTTAAAAATCCACCAACTAATTTTTTTATGAAACCAATAAATCATAAACAGTCTCTCCAAACGAACTGTTTCAGATTCTCCCTCTGTGCACGTCACTGAGGGGAAAAAGTCCCTCCCATTTGTGACGCTCTCTGCCCTATTAGCATAAACACAGCCCTGAGTGAGAAGCTGCGGTCCGCCATTACTGGAGATATATACAATGTCAGCACCAAAGAGGCTTTACGAGTGTTGTGTTTTGGGATGCACTAATGAACATAGGAGTCGCTATAATCTCCCCCAATCTGAGCCGAGGACACTGTGGTTAAATTTCATTTTCGAAGAAAATATCCCGGAAAAAAAATCCGTAACGTCTCCTAAATGTTTAGGAATTAATACCAACGCTTCGTGCGCGAACGTCAGCTCCAGACAAAGTAAGTATCATGCGTTTGTTTTCCAAATTGTTCACTCAAAACAGTGCGTTTTGGCTCATACCCTAAAAGTGGCAATTTTAACAAGCTATAAAAAAATATCTGTGGGGTATATTGAGCTAAAACTTCACATATACTCTCTGGGGACATCAGAGACTTATTTTACATCTTGTAAAAATGGGCATAATAGGTCCCCTTTAAGGAGCAGTTCATGCAAACACATTTTATGGAGATATTTAGAAGAATGTCTTGGCTGCTCTGTTCCGTATAATGCAGTGTTAATTTTGGCAGGCATTTTTGATTTAGTCTTAGTCTTTATCTTGAGCCCGAAAATACTTAATAGTCTTAGTCACATTTTAGTCATTTGAGTTTTTCATAGTTTTAGTCTAGTTTTAGTCGACGAAAAGTCATTGCATTTTTGTCAACTTTTAGTCATTACTTTTAGACAAACTGCAGTTACCCACATTTATTTTGATAGCTATTTTATATGCAGTATTCAAACAAAAATAGTCATCAATTCTTCTCTCTTTAGACCAAATCAATTTAGCTTATGATAAATTTGAATCAAGGATTGAATTTGGAAAAACTGGAATAAATTTTCATTTTTTGGTAGAGATACAAATTAAACATTTTTTTCAGATACAGTAGGTTTACTTAACAAGTATACATTTATTTATATTTTGTTGGTTAACATTGATGACACAGATAATTATGAATGCTGTTCATTTAAGATGGAAAGTATGCATGTAATACTGACACACATTCAGTTTTCACCCACCTGTTTATGCTCACTTAAGCCATAACCGACTGTATTTACGTAAGATACTCTGACTCTACATGATAGACATTTGGACTGCTGTGTGTATTGCGCGCTGAGAACTGATCGCGTGCTGTATAAGACTGAAAAAGTGGAGCGTGCGTGCGAGAGAGAGCACTTCTATATCAGCGTGATTCCACCTATCCCGCCTTCACTAACTTTAAGTTAATCGACAACGAATTGTGACTCCCGGGAAAAACGGGACGTCTGGTCACCCTATCCCTAACCCTTTGGGTGCTGAGGCCATTGTGTCAGATCGCTAGTTCGTGTTTTGGTAGCCTTTCTGTCCGCTGCGGCTGCAATACTGAGACTAGATATGCAAACGCCCCTTATCCAATGACAAAGACGCAGATTTTGAAAGACAAGACAGTTAACTTAGACTATGGATGTATTTTGAATGTCCGGTAGTCCTCAAATAACATTTTAGTCCCGTTTTTTTTATGTGAAATATCTTATTCAGGTCAGTACTAAATAAAAAATAACATGCATTTTGTATGATCCCTCTTATTTTGGTAAAATAATTAACCTTAGCAGATTCTGAAAGGGGGACGTAAACTTTTGACCTCAACTGTAATTTTTGGGTGAACTGTCCCTTTAAGGCCTCACTTAGGCCACACTTTCCATAACAGTTATTTTGCTTAGAAACAAGCTGAAATTCATTATTGTTTAATCCTGTTTATTAGTAATGGGAATCTGTTAATGACCCTATTAGATCTGAATCCGATCTTGGTCAGTGACGGTATTTTTTCAGCTGTCATGGATTTCATTAAGCCTTTTCTCTGCCTAAAATTAAAACTCCAATTAAAGTCTTTAATGGGTATCACATCACAGATCGTATACAGATGAATTAATGCTCTCTTTGCACCCTCTGATATTTTCTTTGATGTTTAGGAATAGCACTGTGAAGTGTGTAACTGTAAAGCCTTTTAACTTTTAAAACTGCTGGGAAATACATTCAAGCTAGAGTTGTGTTCTGGTTTAGGGCTTCAGATCTTGTCATGCTGATTAAGGTGAGATCACATCCAGTGTGGTGTAGATGGTCCAAAGCCAACAATACAGTCTGTTTAGCATCTCTGCATGATGCATGCATTACATGCTTAAATGTGCTGAGCATCAAACACTTACTCGCTCTGGGAATTAAACCGTTACACTGACCTGAGATCAGTTTGGCTGTGGGTACAGAGGGTTATGAGGGAGATAGCTGGATTTAGACTGGTGTAGAAAGAACATTACACTAATTATTCACTGGTTAACTTACACTATTCACTGTACAAATTCAGTACTTTTTAATAAAATAAACATTAAGTTTAATTTTTTTTATTTTAAATAAATATTTTATATAAAATATCCATACTAATTTCATCATGTTTTGGGGTCAGTGATGTTTCTTTCATTCTTTCTTTCTTTCTTTCTTTCTTTCTTTCTTTCTTTCTTTCTTTCTTTCTTTTCCTTCCTTCCTTCCTTCCTTCCTTCCTTCCTTCCATTAATTTATTCACAAATACATGAAAAATGCAATTTAAACCACTGCTGTTACCGTAGACTACAACTATAAAGAAATAATTGAAATTTAACGGAAATAAAATGAAATATAAATATCAAATGAAATAAGTTTTTTTTTTAATTACTGAAGTAAAAATGTATTATAGCTAATAGAAATGTATTCAAAAAATAAAAAGACAAAAACATAGAAAAATACTAAAACAAAAAATCAAAACTGAAAATGTAAGAATAAAAGCTAATTCAAAATATTAATACATACTATTATAGTATTCACATATACTAAAATAATCATTTTGATATTTTTCATCCTCAGATAAAAACATAATTTTTTTTTTATTATAAAAATCTTATAAAAAAAACTTATAAAAGTCTTATTATAAAAAACTTTTATATTATATTATAATATCTTTCATATTATTTATTAGGAAACAGGCTTCAAGGCTTATTATATTTTATGTTGTAATATTTCAAATTTCATGTGGTGTGACTTTCTAAACATTATACTAATAAATTAATAATTCGTCTTATTTGTAACATGTGGTTACAACACATTACATTTTTTTTTAACTTTTTTCAGTCAATAAATGGATTTTTTTCTTGATGTGTTGCTTAAAAAAAATCTAAACCTAATGAAACCAACATAAATACAAATAGTATATTTCTAAGAATGATATTTAAACAGATTTTTTAAAACTCTTTTCTTTTTTCTTTATAGAGGACATGCATTGCCTCATGCACGGTCCAGGGCACAGCAAACTCAGTGCTCAATATGCTTAATACAGCTAATCAAATACATGATTTTCTGTTTATTATCTGTAAATATTGCCCGGTGGCCTCCAGCATTTCATAGTGTCGTTCATCCTACATCATTAGTTTCAAATTTCTCTCTTCTGCTCCCTTAATGGACTAACAATTTAAGCAAACACCCCGTGTGATGTTGGAGACGGACCAGATGGAGTGGTAAAGTGCTCCTGTACCGCTCTGCTCTTGAAAAGCTCTGTACGGGGCGTATAGTGACAGAGTCTGTCATAGGCCTGTCAACACTGACAGTGAGCTAATTGCACAAATCATCAGAAACACATACAGCAGGACGCTGTGACCTCCTGCAAATGGATCTGGGATTTGCCCTCTGGAATATCAACAAATATGTTTCTACGAGATGAAAGGATACATTTGTAGCATTTTAGGCCGTGTGGGTTTCTCAAATCCCAAATCGAACTTTATCGGAAGCAAAATTTTTACCTCAGTGAGAAAGTACAATGTTTCGTGCTAAACTAAAGGTTTACACTTGCCCATTTTTGTTGGCTAATGCAATTTGCTACAAGGTTGTGTGTTACAGTGGTTTTACCACAGTAAAGTGAGCTTCAATAGATTTGTTTTCATAACAGTAAAAGCTACAATAGGATAAAAGATACTAATCTTCAATAAATAGTAAACACTTAATTATCACAGTGAAAAAGGCATCAGTGTAGAATTTGAAAACCGTGCAAATAGAGTGGATATTAATAAATATTAATAAAAAATGTAGTCTTATGTTACTAAAAGTTGAAGGGGCCAGATTTACTTCTTTTGGCGTTACTGTTAGGATTTATAAGACACGCAGTGAAGAATTAGCGCTGAAAAGGCCTGGACACAGTTATTTTTGCGCCTGACATTATTTAATATGCATTTGTAGGAGTTTCCCTTTCAGACGCAAAATTTATGGGAGGAGAGTATCCGAACATTACGCTAATTTGACGATGTTGTAGGTATTACATGAAGGCATATTAGCGCAGTATATTTCATTAACCAAAATCATTGCTGATAACAAAAATAAGAGGAAACAAAACTAATTATAATGTGTCTTGTAATGTCTCACGTAGAGACTTCAATGTTTTTCTTTTTTTTTCTTTCTTGTCTCATATCTGCACTTCTCCACACTATCTTTTATTTTTTTATGTCATAGCCACTTTAGCATACCCGCTATCAGTCCAGCGGCCTTCAGATTTCCACTTGACTTCAAACAAAGCTTGTGGAGATCAAAAGTCCATGGCCGTCCTCACAGATCATCATTGCCCCTCCTGCTGTCAAAATTGTGCGTTAAAGACGACCTCCACAAAAAGGAGCTTGTCCTGTGGGTGTGTGAGAGGTGGCAGGTCACTTCCTCAGAGGTGTACGGGGGACAGATGTCATGCTCTCTCCTTCCTGTCACATGGTCAGTCCATTTCTCTGGCCCGACAGCAGCAGGCCTGTCCATGCTCAGCTCATTAAAGCAGCCGCTACACCTGATTCTAACATTAGCATGTGTTCCCACGCTTGATCCCTCCTCCCCCCACCTGGAAACGACCCCAATCATGCACTTTTAGGGTCTGTGAAAGTGGCCTCTGATAAGTGACTTGTCATTTAGGGGATTTTTCACTTGTTGGCTTTACAAGGACAACAAACTAAACTTCATGAACGTTTAAGCATGTGCTGTGGTATTTAATTATGCAGTTTGAATACTCACCTTGATTAGTCCAATAAATGACAGTAAAGACATTTAAAATGTTACCAAACTTTTCTGTTTCCAATAAATGCTGTTCTATTCAGCTGCGCCACACGGATACGTTTTCAACATTTATTTACACTTTGATTTGAATGAAAACAGCGTATCCGTGTGGTGCGGCTGACACAGAACAGTGTATGCTATTTGCGTCCAGTGGATATTCTCTAAAATAGCGCTACGGTGACGCAGAGGAGACAAATTGTTGAATAAAGTCGTTATTTTTGTTTTCTTTGCATACAAAAAGTATTCTCATAGCTTTGTAAAATTACTGTGACGTAATTTTGACGTAACATCGTTTTTGACGATTCCTTTCATACTTTTCTGGGCCTTGACAGTGTAATTTACTTGGCAGTCAATGGGACAGTCACAAGCCTCCCGGTTTTCACCCAAAATATCTTAAATTGTGTTTGAACAAATCTTTTACAGGTTTGGATCGACATGGGGGTAAGTGATTAATGACAAAATTTTCATTTTGGGGTGGAGTAACCCACTAAGTTTTATATATATCAATGTAAATTTGTCAATTTTTAATTATTTAATTACATAATTATATGATTTAATTTGATATATTTGTAACTATTTTTATAGATTATTTACATTTACATTTATGCATTTAGCAGACGCTTTTATCCAAAGCGACTTACATTGCATTCAAGTTACAGTTTTACATTTTATCAGCTCTTGCTTTCCCTGGGAATCGAACCCATGATCTCGGCGTTGCTAGTGCCATGCTCTACCATTTGAGCTACAGGAAAGTTCAGTATTTCATTATTAATTTAATTCTGTTTGTTAATGCTGGTGGTATAATAATTTTATTGTGGGTATTATTGTGTTATTATTGTTAAAAAACACCTTATGTTAATATATCCATAATATTTTTTTTTCAGATATATTGTTAAATTTTTATATTATATCATTAAGTTATATGTATATGTAAATTTTTACTTATTTCAATGTGATTATGATTTAATTTTATA
The DNA here is from genome assembly GCA_027422415.1 of Schizothorax lantsangensis. NCBI lineage: Eukaryota > Metazoa > Chordata > Actinopteri > Cypriniformes > Cyprinidae > Schizothorax > Schizothorax lantsangensis. The sequence goes on along the minus strand of CM049854.1, from coordinate 10,236,113 downwards.
TTTTTAGAATTTTTTATAGATTATTTTATTATTAATTTAATTCTGTTTGTTAATGCTGGTGGTATAATAATAATAATAATAATATGCAGAAAACAAAATGATATATACAAAAGTATATGCAGAAGTATATATACAAAAATATATATTATGGCATGTGTTTTATTAAATTACAGCTATAACCAAATAACTTATAATATAAAGTAATGGGGAATGAAGTTACAGGTGCATCTCAATAAATTACAATGTCGTGAAAAAGTTAATTTTTTCTTGTAATTTATTTCAAAAAGTGAAACTTTCATATATTTTAGATTCATTACATGTAAAGTAAAACATTTAAAATATTTTTTTTTTTTTGAGGATTAGAGTTTAAAGCTCATGAAAGTCAAAAATCAGTATCTCAAAATATTAGAATATTTACATTTGAGTTTCAATTAATGACCATCCCTACAGTATAAATTCCGGGTATCTCTTGTTCTTTGAAACCACAATAATGGGGAAGACTGCTGACTTGTCAATGGTCCAGAAGACGAACATTGACGCTCTCCATAAAGAGGGTAAGTCACAGAGGGTCATTACTGAAAGGTGTGGCTGTTTACAGAGTGCTGTATCAAAGCATATTAAATGCAAAGTTGACTGGAAGGAAGAATTTGGGTAGGAAAAGGTGCACAAGCAACAGGGATGACTGCAAGCGTGAGAATACTGTCAAGCAAAGCTGATTCAAACACTTGGGAGAGCTTCACAAGGAGTGGACTGAAGCTGGAGTCAGTGAATGAAGAGTAACCATGCTCAGACATCTTCAGGAAAAGGGCTACCAAGCCACTTCTGAACCAGAGAAAACATCAGAAGCATCTTACCTGGGCTGTGGAGAAAAAGAACTGGACTGTTGCTCAGTGGTCCAAAGTCCTCTTTTCAGATGAAAGTAAATTTTGCATTTCATTTGGAAATCAAGGTCCCAGAGTCTGGAGGAAGAGTGGAGAGGCACAAAATCCATGTTGCTTGAAGTCCAGTGTGAAGTTTCCACAGTCAGTGATGATTTGGGCTGCCATGTCATCTGCTGGTGTTGGTCCACTGTGTTTTCTGAAGTCCACAGTCAACGCAGCCATCTACCAGGAAACTTTAGAGCACTTCATGCTTCCTTCTGCTGACAAGCTTTATGGAGATGCTGATTTCATTTTCCAGCAGGACTTGGCACCTGCCTACACTGCCAAAGGTACCAAAAGCTGGTTCAATGACCATGGTGTTACTGTACTTGATTGGCCAGCAAACTCGCCTGACCTGAACCTCATAGAGAATCTATGGGGTATTGTCAAGAGGAAGATGAGAGACACCAGACCCAACAATGCAGATGAGCTGAAGGCCACTGTCAAAGAAACCTGGGCTTCCATACCACCTCAGCAGTGCCACAAACTGATCACCTCCATGCCACTCCGAATTGAGGCAGTAATTAAAGCAAAAGGAGCCCCTACCAAGTATTGAGTACATATACAGTAAATTAACATACTTTCCAGAAGGCCAACAATTCACTAAAAATGTTTTTTTTTTATTGGTCTTATGAAGTATTCTAATTTGTTGAGATAGTGAATTGGTGGGTTTTTGTTAAATGTGAGCCTAAATCATCACAATTAAAAGAACCAAAGACTTAAACTACTTCAGTCTGTGTGCATTGAATTTATTTAATACACAAGTTTCACAATTTGAGTTGAATTACTGAAATAAATGAACTTTTCCACGACATTCTAATTTATTGAAATGCACCTGTATATAAAGGGCAATAAACTGTTCACAGAACTTTAATTCTTTCTCTCATTAATTGCATAATTTCTTACTAGCCTTGAGTTGGAGAGTATCCATTGTCAACTTTATATGCTTAATATTTGTGATACACACACACACACACACACACACACACACACACACACACACACACACACACACACACACACACAACACACACACACACCTTTAATCATGACATATGTGCAATAGATCATTATATAATATAGATTGCCATTACATATATGTAAAGCTATATATGTAAAGATGGTTTGACAGTAAACTGTTGAATGCTGGGTTGTTATTGAACATATCAGAGGATGATCATTACAAATATAGTTATTTTTGTGTGGATAGACTGCAGTGATGAGATTTCTGACGTTTTTGAGGCAGCTGCTGTTATAGTCACAGTGTGGACTCCTGAGCATGACACACTGAGCGCAGTGAGCGTCTGTGGACTGCATCAGCCGTGAGTGCGGGAGAGCGCTGCCCTCGTCGTTTAGGCAGGTGCAGCTCAGGACCTGCTGCTTGGGTGATCACACATTCGATCTGTTCCCTGGATCAAGCTCTGCATTTCATCTCAGAACGTCGTTGGAACTGCTTTTGGATTAGTTATAATTATTGGTTTATTTTAAGGGGGTTTGAACATTTTAATGCCATTAATCCCCAAATTATAAAGGCAGCTGTACATATTCATGCAAAGACCGTGTGCGTACTGATAAATGTATTATTATAAGTATAAACAATTGGCAAATTATGAAAATGTTATCTAGAAAACTTTACAACATACATACACACATTGGTTTTTATGTTTTATGGGGACTCTGCATAGGCGTAATGGTTTTTATACTCTACAGACTGTATCTTTTATCCCCCCTAAATTTACCCCTCATACAAAACTTTCTGCATTTTTACATTATTATTAAAACTTTGTTAAGTATGTTTATAAAGCTATTTTAACTATGAGGACTCAGGCAATATCCTCATAAAACATGGTTATGTTGTTATACCAGTGTAATACCCATGTCATTATACATATTTGTGTCCTCATAAATCACATAAACATGCACTCATATTCATACAATTCATTCACTACATCCAACTGATTACATTTAATTGTTTCAGTGACTTTACCGTGTGTGTGTGTGTGTGTGTGTGTGTGTGTGTGTGTGTGTGTGTGTGTGTGTGTGTGTGTGTGTGTGTGTGTGTGTGTGTCATCGTGTGTTTATTTAATTTTGCACATTGATGCAGGATTTTTGACACATTACCAGTCAAAGGGTTGAACATACCCAACATTATATTTTACAGTAATGATAATGTCACTAAAAAAAATAAAATAATCAATTGTATGTTATGTAGTGAATTAATTTTATGCATTACACAGTGCATATTATATGTCAATCAAATCAATAATTTTTTCCACTCCATCTAATTCATTTCAATTTTAAAAGGGATCCTGTTTCACAAAAAGTTTACTTTTGTAATTAAATTCAGAAGTATGGACAATTTATATTATGATTTCAAGCATTTAAGCACCTTTGGATCAAAATGCTGTCATCATGATAAATATAAATTTAAAGCTTCTCCAACCTTTTGAGTCGTAGTGTAAGAGTGTTATCTGTGTGCATTGATACAGTGAGTTTTTAGGGGTGTGCAAACACTGGAATGTATGAATGTTCATGTTTTCCATAAATGTCCATAAATGCTGAAAATTCCAAAATTCCAAAAAAGCTAAATTCCATAAATGCTGATGCTGGGACAGTACAGTGACTGTAAAACAAACCTTTTTACAGCACCCATTTCTATGCTCATTCACATATGTTTTTTTTCTCTCTTTTTCTGACAAAAAAAGAGGCACATAATCAGCCTCTCTGCTGCTCCTATCAGGTCTGGAGCATCCATTCCATAAATTTCATGTTACTGCAGATTGACTTCTGTATGACATTATTATATTACCAAATTCAGAACGCTTTGACATGTAAAGTCTCCACAAAAAATGTCTGTATATCTAAAATATCAGAAATATGCACAGATCAAGCACCGTTTACAAGTGAAAACAGTCCATAGCAGTTCTGAACTGATTTTGATATGAAGGACAACAGGAGATGGACTTCTGGACTTTTTGTCCAGAAGTGATGGTTTGCAGTTAAAAAACATCTTAATAATGGATTTGTTTCTTACATACATACGGCTTTCCACTTCACAAGACATTAATTGATGGACTGGAGTGGTGTGGATTACTTGTGGATTATTGTGATGTTTTTATCAGCTGACTCTCATTCTGACGGCACCCATTCACTGCAGAGGATCCATTGGTGAGCAAGTGATACAATGCTACATTTCTCCAAATCTGTTCTGATGAAGAAACAAACTCATCTACATCTTGGATAGCCTGAGGACATTTTCAAGTTAGTATGTGTTTCTTAACTCAAGTAGGATTCACAATATTGATTATTGATACCTTATTGGTTATCAGCCTATATTGGAGATTTTTTAATTTATCAGTGTGAGCTGATATTGGATATTTAATTGGATGTAAATGAAAATCGATTGTTCATACATGCCTGAATTCATTTAATAGCATTTAAAATTTAAGGTAGATAGATTGCAGTTTTTAGTGCTGCATTTATCGGTTATTGAGCATAGCATGACAGTAATATAATAATCCCTAAACTCAAGACACCAGGAATCATTCAAGACATGCCTGGTCATGTGATCTCAAAATGGCCACTGCCATGAGTGGGCTACCCACTTAATGTAGAATAAACTAGCTTTTTTGAGTTGTGAATATGATCTCATGTATGCATCATTTTAAACACATTTATAAAAAATACTATTCCTTTATGAAGAAGTATACATATTCACATGGAAAATATCCATCTGTATTAATGTCATCCCTCAATGGTAGCCTATTATTAGTCAGTCGATGTGAAGTCCCATCTAAGTAACTGGCAAATATAGCAAAGTATGCCTTTAGAATGTAAGGAGTTGACAGGAACTTCCCGGACCACCCGTTGACAAGATGAGAATAGATAAAATATAGAGTGTATTCTCATAGGAGGAAGTGTCTAGATGTATATTTGCGTCGGGTGAAGCTGTGGTCCAGTGTGCGGCAGGGTTTGGAATGGTGTTTACTGTCCACGGCCAACTGCCCCCTCCGACTCTGCAGCAGTTGATCGTGTTCAGACCCATAAGCCTCCTCTCCAGCCCACCACCCCCAGATCGGACCCAAACCTCATTGGCCGCTAGTGTCGTCACAGAGACAACAGCTGTCTCCAGGATGAAGAAGCTACATTTGGGGTGCCAGCCAGTCTGCCTGCCTGCAATTGGAGAATCCCAAAGTCCCTCATGGCCTCCACACCACACACTGACTTCAAACCAGCCAACACAAATAAGGAACAGCGCCCTCTAGGGGTGTGTAGGTGAAATACGCTCAAAGAGGCCTCAAAACCTCTGTTTCCAGACATAAATAAGACATAAATAGGAAATATAAAGTATTTTGTTTTATTTAACAACATCTAAAAGGTTTTTACATAAAATGTACATACATAAGTTAACACTAAAAAAATTGTTCTGCAGTAATCTAACCATTTTTTTGTTTAACTTTTAATAAAAAAATATATATATATTATGCTGATAATATGTGGATAATGGTAATTGGTGTGTGTGTGTGTGTGTACACAAATATTTTAGCGTTAATATATTTTTATTTGTAATATTTTTAAAGATACACTGCCAAAAAACAAAACAAAAAAAAAACTGCTTTTCTTACTTAGATTTTTTGTCTTGTCTCCAGCCAAAATACCTAAAAATTCTTAAATCAAGAAGGATTTTCTAGACAAGTAAAAATTATTGTCTTGTTTTCAGAAAACAAGCAAAATAATCTGCCAATGGGGTAAGCAAAATAATCTTGTTTTCTGTTTGAAATAAGATTATTTTGCTGTATATACACATCTGATTTAGTTTTTAATATTTTAAAATGTGCATCAACAATATATATTAGCCAGTGATGATATGAATACCAACCTATTAGTGTGTTCTTGATTTTAGTCTGATTTCCTTTGAAACTGTGTGTCTCAGACAATAGAAGGACAGCTCAACTGCTGTTGTATTACCTAGATATTGTAAAAGTAGATTCTTAGAAAGTTTGCTTTGACTGAGAGTCAGTATGTGTGTTGTGTGTACAGTATGTATGTGTGTCATACAGTGCAGCAGTTGAGCTGTCCTTCACGCTCGCACCTGCTGCCCACCCAGCACACACGGGTCCGGCCGGCTGCTAGCGCAACGCTATAAGAGCTGGTGCCGTTTCACAAGGGCCATTAGCTGTCCGAAACCAATGGGAACTGCTACCGTGGCCCGGACTGGATGTCCCACATTGATGGATGGATGATACATGGATGTATGAGTGATTTACAGGATGCAGAAGGAAGGGAGATGAGAGGAAATTCAACTAATGAAGTGATAACCTCTTTGTAGCCCAAAGGAACCATGAGGGATTTGTGTTTTTAAAGATATGCTTGTATGAAAATGGCACTTGAACATCACTTTTAGGATTTTTTTGACATTGTCATTGGTTTCTTGATTCATTTTTTTCAGTCTAATGTCTTATTTTGTCATAATAATAATTTCTAAATGGCCTTTTTAGGTCACATTTGCCAACTGGAGCATTTTTTCAAGTATTTTTGAAATAAATAAAAAAAAACAGATTCATTTCTTGTAGAGTTCAATTGTTTTTAGTAGATTTGTTAGTACTTATATCATTGTTGGTCAAAACACAAAGTTATATTCTCTGACCACTAGGTGTTTCCTCCAAGGCAATCTCCAAAAATCAAGTTTGCAGGCACAAATATTGTCAGTTTCCAATTTTCAGAGTTTTGGAAGCTAACTGCAGCCTGAAATATTGGCAGCTTCCAAGTTTTGGAAGCCATTTTTAACACAATATTACCCAAGTCTTACTTAATTTTAAGTCTCTGGATGTTAGCTTAGAGATATACTTCTCCAAGATAACAAGACAAGGCTGTGCCGACCATAAAAATATCTAAGAAGGATCCATTTTCTCAGTCTGTCAGACTTACCAGCAGAATGGTAGAATCCAGAGAAGTGCTTTCTAAACTCTAGACGACACCATGTACGAGTACAGTATACTTCAGTGTCTCTTTTCTTTCGGCTGCCATTGATTGACAGTCAGGGCAGGTGTGGGCCATCCTAAGTCAGTTCCAGAAGCCCCTGTATGCCCCACCTGTTCACTGCATGCTCCCCTTGGCCCTTGACCTGATGACCAACTTTTTATCCCCCTTCAGCCAACTGTGGCCCAGGAGCCGGATGGCTTTCATAAATAATCGCTGGTCTAAACAGACAGTTCTCTGCGTGAGCCCTGCAGCACAATGATCTGATACAGTCTCCACTTCTAACCTCTTAGCTCGCTTCTCACTCGTTTAGCTCATTTAATTGTTTTTCTGACTAGTTTGAATTATGATATACAGTAATTAATATGTAATAGCATGTAATAGTATAGTAATAACAGTCTAAAGCCATTGAGTGCGGTTTTATCTGTCACTGATTGCATCACTCATGGGAAGCAATTACTTTGTCACTAATCAGAACATTTTCTCAAACAAAACATAGCTGTTGTGATTTGTATTTATTTATTAATGTGCACTGCTAAATTAACCCTTATTGAATGTATTAACTTGGGTTTCTTTAAAGTTTTGGTTATTTTCAAATGTTATCGCATGTTTGAATCATATAGAATATGCAAGCTGGTAGAAAAGCAATAGCAATATTGGTTTCAAATGCATTATGAAACATGCATGGTAACTCCTAAGCAAGCAAATGTACGTGATACAGTATGACAAAAATGAATAAGTCAACAGTAATGTGGGATAGTTCACCCAAAAGTGAACATTTTGTCATTATTTATTCACCCTCATGTTGTTTCAAACTTTTATCAGTTTCTTTCTTCTGCAGACAAGTGTTTCAACTGGTTTTGTCCATACAATGAAAGCCAATGTGATCTAAAACAACTGACTTTCAGTGGAATGTATGAAAGTCAGATTTATCTTTTTAAATCTTCTTTTTTTTTTAAATGTTCGATTTATCTTCTTTTGTGTTATGCATATGAAAGAAAATCATACAGGTTTTGATGTTAAATATGTTAAATAACGTAAATATCCTTTATGTATTTAATCCCATTTTATTAGCCAATGTCTTTACTGCTGACTGTTGATGATCCAATTCAACCATACTAAGCAAAATTGACTGTAGATAAACACGTTTGTTCGTAGTGTTCAACTTTATTCTCCAGCGTTCTACTCATTATGCAATCCAAAATGAATTTACATTTTCTTCAGCCTGAGGCTTATTCATTTCTCTTTGTAAAAGGGCTTTTACATTCTCCAAAAAACATACAAGCAAGCCCAGCCCAGATGAGAAAAAGTAACGCAAAAGTAACGTAATACATTTCTTTCCATTAAAAGTTATGCCATTAGTTACTTAGGGAGTAACGCAATATTGTAATGTATTGCTTTTAAAAGTAACTTTAGTAAAGTACATGAGATGTTTTTACTGACTAATGTTGACAAAGACATTGAAAGATAACTAAATCATCCTAAATTAAGTCAAAAACAAACAAGGCCTTACATTCTCCAAAAACAAGGCAAAAAAAAATAAACAAGGCCTTACATTCTCCAAAACAAGGCCAATCATAAATGACATAAGCCAACGTGAAGCGAATAATAGCAGGTTGAGGCATAGATGTTCCATTTGATGGTGGGCTCAATATCTTCTGAAGACTAAACTGGAAAGAATGTCTCCGTCAAGCGCTGCTTTGCTCACCATGCAAAATCGAGTGAGGTAATCCACACTTTCATTAGATATGACTCTATGCCTGAAGTATGAGGAGAGTCATGACTACTACATGAGAGGAAAACAGGATTTTGGTGGCTTACAGAAAGCAGCCATTACTAAACTTGTGTAGTGACATTTCTTTGTACTTTTAATTCATTTAATTCTCATTAAGGATAGAAAAATGTCCATAATAATTGAGAATGGAACAAAATAGACTATATAGAAATCATTCAACAGTGTGTTGGTCGTCAGCCTGTGTTTGGTGTCTGAGTCAGTCATACTAACATTCTGTTCTCCCAGCGACAAACACTCAAGGATTAACCATCCTTTCACAAAACATTGTGTGAAGTCATGGCGGACATGAAAATAACCTGTGTGTACGTGTGTGTGTGTTCTTAATATAGAAGCTCTAGCTTGTAAACTGATACTTGTTCTTGTTGCGTGAAGGCCAGTGTCATAGATGTGTTTACGGAGTGTTTGACGGCTTGTGTTGCTATGATTCAGAAACATTTTGTTCTAAATGGGCGAAGCGAGATCCAAAATGAATATTGATGATTGACTCTTTGGTCACACTTTATTTGAAGGTTCATTCTCGCTATTAACAAACCATTAACTATGACTTTTGCCTCAATAAACTACTAATTTGCTGCTTATTAATAGCTAGTAAGATAGTTGTTAAGTTTAGGTATTGGGTAGGATTAGGTATGTAGAATATGTCATGCAGAATTGCATTTTATAAGTATAATAAACAGCCAATATGTTAAAAATAGGCGTGCTAATAAACAACTACTAATAGTGAGAATTTTTGTTCACGGTGCAAATGAGGGAGGATACAGGAACACGCAGACGAGGACTTAAACTCAAATAATAGTCTTTAATGTTGACAAGGCAGGACAAGGCAAGGCTGACAGACAAATACACCGGGGAGTCACAATAGACCAGACCAAATCAAACTCAAAAGACAGGATAAATACACAGGGTAATTAACACATACTCACATTGAACATACTTAACTCATAATGACATGAAACAAGGACAGGAAACAAACCAAATATGGACACAAGAGGCGGGAACACATTACACACACAACAGAACCCTGACATAACTCCCCCCTCCCGGAGGCGTGTCCCACGCCGTAACAGTTCCACCGGGGAGGGGGGGTGGGCACTCTGGAGGCCCCTCAGGACAGACTGGACAGGAACACAGGACGGGGACCTCCAGAGCGGAACAGACAGACAAAGGAGGCCATGGCGGTGCAGGGAGCTCAGGAGGCCATGGCGTAGCAGGGGCTCAGGAGGCCATGGCATGCAGGGAGCTCAGGAGGCCTGGCAGGTGGTCCTTGTGGCCGTGGCCTCGGTCCCCTCGGCCCGGCCCCTACAGCCGGATTTCCCTGGGGAAGTTAGGGGGTTTCCGGGGCTAGACACAGACAAACAGGACAGGACTCCCACAGGAACCAGAAGCCCTCCTGGGCTGGCTTAAAGCTAGGCTTCCTCTGGGCATGACATGACATCAGGGGCCCTCACAGGGGCCCTCAGCAACCGCTTCCACATTACGACAGGGGGGCAGGCGGCTAGAATGGCCTCCTGGCCACAACAAGAGGAGTCGCCTGCCCCAAGAGTCTCCGTGGACAAGACAAGACAAGTTCTTTAAAATGTTCCTTGGGCACAACAAGACAGACAACGGCACTCCTGGCCGTGACATGTGGACTTGATCCACGGGGCTGGGTAGTGGCGGCCGGCGGGATGAGTCAGCGCCAATCCGGCGGGCTTGGTCAGCGGCGATCCTGGCGGGCTTAGTCAGCGGCGATCCGGCAGGCATGAGTCAGAGGCGGGCCGGTGGCGTGATCTCCCAGATCGGCGGGCATGAGGGTCGCGGCAGTGGACTCGCGGCACTCGCGGCGATCCCGCCGAATCCCACGCCGACTTGCAGTGGGCTATGGCGGGAATAACGAGCGGCGACTTCCATGCCACGGGACAGACACAAACAGGAACCAAAACAAAGACTTTAGTAAAAAAACGGAAAACAAAACGGGGTGAAAAGGCGCCGCTTACGGTTAGGTCTGGTCTTCTGTCACGGTGCACACACGAGGGAGGATACAGGAACACGCAGACGAGGACTTAAACTCAAATAATAGTCTTTAATGTTGACAAGGCAGGACAAGGCAAGGCTGACAGACAAGATACACCTCACAAGTAGACCAGACCAAATCAAACTCAAAAGACAGGAACTAAATACACAGGGTAATTAACACATAATCACATAAACACAGCTGAACATACTTAACTCATAATGACATGAAACAAGGACAGGAAACAAACCAAATATGGACACAAGAGGCGGGAACACATGACACACACAACAGAACTGACAATAGTGTTACTGACTCTTTTATATTTGCAACTCCTTTATAGACTATTATTATATTTGTGCATATTTGGAATCCTAAATGTATAAGTCAATCAGTGAGTGTTCTTGAACATTTTAGTTGCCTAAATACCAAAGATAATAAGCATGTCCAGCCTTTGATTGCATGTCATTACCTAACTTTTATAACTGGGCTGTTGACAAAGAAGACTAAGTACAAATGTGTCTATTAATAGGCTACTACACACTAGAGTATATACTTTGAAAGTAGCAAAAGAAAACGGAAGTATTGAGATATTTTTTATGTCATAAAATCCTGATACAACATAACTGTTTATTGTGCATTTAAACATTAGCATATAGCTATAGTAATATTAAAGTAATATTCTGTATGCATGGAATACCAGCATGACCTATAACTTTGCCAAAATGTGCAGTATACAACATACCACAACTGAGCAGAATAAAATTTTGCATAATGCAATGCGCTCCATTTGATAATCCGTTTCTAATGTGAAGAATGCTGTGAGGAAGTTATTTCCGCTATGGAATAAAAAATTATGCAATATTTTTTTTTAATTGTAATTCTGAGTTTACATGTTTAAAATTTTGACTTTATGTTTTTGACAGAATAAAAAAAATAAAAAAGGTAGTTGTGACTTTTCATCTCACAATTCTAACTTTTTTATTGCAGTTCTAAGTTTCTATCTCACAATTCTGAGAAGTTGTGAAAAATTGCAAGAAAAGTTAGAATTTTGAGAGTAAGAGTCCCAATTGTGAGATATAAACTCTCAACTGTGAGATGTTTCACTTGTAACTTGCAACTTTTCAGATGTTTCAGTTAGAACGCTAGGAAAACGCTAGGAAAATGCTTGAAAACAATACAGACATTGTTATCAATGAAAATGCTATTTAAAATGTATCCTGAATAATGCATAAATCACAGAGAAACATAATTGCCAGACTTCTTTGTGTTACAATTGGCCTGAAATTTGTGAAATTGTCACCTCTCAGTTATCGTGGTGTAAAGCCAGGGCTAATTGCGGTTGTATTTGGCCTTAGCGAAACTATCAACAACACTGTTTTGATCAGGAAATGGGATTAAAGGATTGCAAAGGAATGTTTCCTCTGATTAGCTCTTGAAGTGGAATGAAGAAAGTGAAGAGAAAAACGAGGCAAAGTCTCAATTCAAGCAAACAGCTTTCATTGCCTCACAACATTTCGAGTTGCTTGCTGCACAACGAGTCACAAATCAATGCATTAGCAGCATGCAAGTGTTGAGTGCACCCATGTGCATGTGAGTATATATACGAACAAACACACGTGTGCATACAAGCACGCTACACACTGAACCTCTCAAGCTGTCTTTCCTCAAAAAACTGTCAACAGCCACTAGCGGATTCAACTCGACATCTGCAATGTCTCAGACATCACTGTTGTTTTTTCCCATTTCGCTCTCTCTCGCTCTTTCTTTCTCTCTCTCTCTGTCTCTCTTGCCCAATGCCGCTCAAACAGGCCTACCCAGCTTTTGTTTCAAAAAGCTGATGAAATTGTCCCATGGTCTACAGCTGGTCCTCTGGACTTGACTTTGAAATCAGAGCCGGCCGTGGAGATGTTTGCATACCGCTTGTAAGCAGCGAGTGGGTTCAAGAGACCACGTTAATTAACGGACAGGATTGCGCTGGTTTATCAACAGACCTCCCGTTTCAGCCCATCTCACGGTTTAGAAGAACCTCAGTTGTTTAACAGGACGAGGACAATGAACTGATCAGCAGTTTGTGGAATGAACAGATAATTAACAATTTGTTAAGTAAAGTATATCTAGTTTTTATCTTACTGTATAAATTTTACAACAAAATGTGTGAGGCTAATGCTCGCCTGTGCAAAACTCACTGCTAAGATGTTTGAGTTTATAATAAAATGTAATATTTGTTCAATAGTAGTAAAAATTAAGAACTTTTTTAATTTTTTTATTTTAAGATTCAAAATATAAAAATGAGATCATATTATACCTCAGACTTAAAGGGTTAATTCACCCAAAAATGAAAATTATGTCATTAATTACTCACCCTCATGTCGTTCCAAACCCGTAAGACCTTCGTTAATCTTCGGAACACAAATTAAGATATTTTTGATGCATTCTGAGAGCTCTCAGACCCTCCATAGACAGCAAGGATCTTAACACAATCAATGTCCAGAAACGTAGCAAAGAGATTGTTAAAATAATCCATGTGACATCAGTGGTTCAACCGTAATTTTACGAAGCTACGAGAATACTTTTTGTGCTCAAAGAAACCAAAAATAACGACTTTATCCAACAATTAGTCTCCTCCGCGCGTCACCCTATAGCGCCATTTTGGAGAGTATCACATACGTAAACAATGTATGCTGCTCTGTGTCAGCAGCACCGTACGTGGATATGCTGTTTACGTTGTTTACACTTTGATTTGAACGTAAACAACGTATCCACGCACATACATTACATACGTTGTTTATGTATTTGATACTCTCCAAAATGGCGCTATAGGGTGATGCGGAGGAGACGAATTGTTGAATAAAATGGTTATTTTTGGTTTCTTTGAGCACAAAAAGTAATCTTGTAGCTTCATAAAATTATAGTTGAACCACTGATGTCACATGGATTATTTTACCGATCTCCTTGCTATGTTTCTGGACCTTGATCGTGTAAAGATCCTTGCTGTCTATGGAGGAATGCATCAAAATTATCTCAATTTGTGTTCTGAAGATAAACGAAGGTCTTACAGGTTTGGAACGACATGAGGGTGAGTGATTAATGACAGAATTTAATTTTTTGGGTGAACTAACCCTTTAAGTTTGAGGTATCATTCGTGGACATACAGTTTAGGATTCAAACCTGAATTTTGTTCAATTTAAATAAACTAACACAATTTTTGACACCAATGCAGGTATATTTCCAGAAATAGTCAATCAAATGTTAATTTATTTAGTTTTGTCTGAATTTGCTTCCAGTTTGAACTCAGCTAAAACATTAGTGGGTCCTACCTCTTTATTTTTTATTGAAGCTTGCTACCTCAGATTAGCATATCTACACCGTAGATATGCTAAGTAGTGCAGCTAAAAGAGTCTTTTAAGATATATATTGTTTTAACTACCTTGACAAGTTTTCTAATCTTCTAGTATGTCACATTATTAACCCATCATTGTCATTGATCAACACATTCACACTTCATTATTTAGCTTGTTAGCATGTGGGGAAAATAATAGGATATAGCTCAACAAAACAGTTGAAAGTCGATTTCTAGTCGGTTTTTGATGATCAAGCACTCGTTTAAGTTTAGAACAATTTTTTTTTATCATGTTTTAATAGTTAAGTGTGTATTTGACAGACCTTCTCTAGAACGAGTGTAGCATTTGACGGCTTGCGGTCTTTGACGCGCCACGGGACAGATGGACCAGACCAGCCCATCACACCAATGCAGTTGTTATTCCACTGGTATCAGATGGACGCAAATCTAATCAATACGCTATTAAAAATACGATAAAATGCTAATCCCAGCGCTAGCGCTCGGGTTTCACTCGTTCCAAAAAGTCTGGGGATTTTCAGCTCGTCCGAAGTGGTTTGGATCACACAGCGTTCCCACTTCAAAGCGCGTCAGAGGTTCATCCTCCGAAGTTCTCCATTCCACCTATTCTCTCTGTTCTCTTGATATTATTGTCCTTAGCATTTAATCGAATAACTCACGCTTTGCTTTTTATCTCATGGTGAGGCCCTTTGTTTCCAGCCTCCGAAACAAAAGCATCAATAAATCCTGTTGGCAAACAGGCCGTCTAACATGGAAAAGTGATCCTGGGCTGGAATTACAAAGGGAATTGAGAGATTAGGCGAAGGATGTGAACGTAATGACTTTAAAGCAGATAATCCCATGCATCTGGGGCCAGCAATTGTTTGATATATATAGTTGATCATCAATCTTAATTGGTTTGTTATTCTTTATGAATGGAATATGAACGTGAGCTCTGATTTGTTTTGCTTTCATTCATGTGTGGGAGGAAATGTCGTGGTGTCTCTGAGACCAGACTCTTTAAGCTGAAAGAAAAGCAACAGCCATGCACTCTGTGTCTATGACTTATACAGGATTAGACATATTAAATTTGAGTAGCTTTCTCACACCACACAGCCTTTTCCCTCCTTCTTTTCCTAATCCTATCAAATCAACATCAAATTTGGCTCTCACTGAATATTCTAGTCTCTTTGAACATGATCATTTGTGCAATTAAGACTTAAAGAGTGGTCTACATAACATTTTTGCTCACCAAGGCTGCATTTATTTAGTCAAAAATACAGTAAAAACATACATATTATTATTATTTTAAATAAGTGTTTTCTATTTAAATTTATTTCTGTGATTCAAAGCTGAATTTTCAGCAGCATTACTCCAGTCTTCACATGATCCTTCAAAAATAATTCTACTATGCTGACTTGCTGTTAATTCAGTAATTCAAACATTACTTATTATTTTTTGTCAATGTTGAAAACAGTTGTTCTGCTTTTTTTTCCTACTGGATAAATAGTAAGGTCAAAAGAACATTTGAAATATAAATCTTTTTTAAAATGATAATTGTCTTTACTGTCGCTTTTGATCAACTTATTGCATCTGAATAAAAGTATTAATTGCTGAATAATAAAATAAGTATATATATATATATATATATATACAGTATATATATATAGATAGATAGATAGATAGATAGATAGATATACTGTATATATGTATATTTACATAAATTAAAAATTATTTTTTTTAATTAAAGAGTGTACTTTTATTTACATATTACCTATGTTTTTATTTATTGAAAAAATATTTAAATGTTTATTTACTGTTTTTGTCGTTTCAGTTTTTCAGGAGACGTGCGTCCTCTGTGTGTCATTTACCAGGAAACTAACACTACTACAGGACATTTACTTTTTGCCAACATGTTTGATGGATGGCTTTATGACTTTATTCTTGTCCTCAGCGTCAGACACCAGCCAATCAGAGCTGAGTAAGTGACCTCTCTCTCTCTCTCTCTCTCTCTCTCTCTCTCTCTCTCTCTATCTCTCACTCTTCCAACCAGTTCCTCTCTGTCAGTTACTTACATCTTATTTCTGATGTTAGTAAATAAGAAGCTGATCAGAAGTTCACAGATCAAGTTGTGACATGTTAATATCTCGGCTTCCCTCTATTGTATTCACCAATTCTGTATCTTAGGGCCTATTCTATTTTTTTAACAGGAAAATCTTAAATCTCTCATTAAAATTAACATTTATGTTGCATAAACACATATTAAAGCTACAGAGTCATAGTTAAAGAATTGTCCACAAGGGGGCGTTTTGTTATGAATGACTCCTCACTTATTGTAGGGTCTGAATCATTTAAGCTATCTAAAATCGATATGATTTGCTTCATTGAATCAAAAAAACGTAAGTTTTAAAATAATCTAAGATTAATTTTGATATCTATAATGTTTTAGATTGTACTAAAAGCTACAGCCAAGTAATATACAATACCTTTTAAAAACGGGCACTGTTGGGGTTGGTACGTTATTTTTTTAATATGTTTTAAAAAGAAGTCTCTGAAGCCTGCATTTATTAGATGAAAAGCACAGTAAAAATATTGATATTGTGAAATGTTATTACAATTTCAAATAACAGTTTTCTATGTCAATATACTGTAAAATGTAATTTATTCCTGTGATCAAAGCTGAAATTTTAGCATCATTACTCCAGTCTTCAGTGTCACACGATCCTTCAGAAATCCTTCTACAGTAATATGCTGATTTGATGCTCAAGAAACATTTCTGATTATTATCAATGTTGAACAAACTTGTGCTGCTTAATATTTTGTGGAAACCATATATAATGAACAATCCAATGTCAACTTATGTAAATACATTATATAAATGTGATGGCATTGAACATATTTATATTACATATTGTACTAATCTACATGTCAGTGCATGAGCAAAAATGTGAAAAGATCTTGATGCTGCAACCACATTTTACATATGAACTACTACAAGAAAATCTAGCTGTTGTTTTACATGAGCTTTAATGACATTTAATGACATTTAAAAGCCTGTGACAAATCAAGCAAAGGTCAAAGGTCATCAACCCTCAGACACATGCCTGTGGATGGCATGATGTTGTGTCCTGTTGTCGGCTGGCATGTCTGTCTCAGAAGCTGATAATGCCCACTGAGACCAAAGCCATTCCTGGCATTCATGGGTAAATGCGACTGGCAGGCTCTGTAATCTTCCTGTCTGATGCATGTCTAGTATAGCTAGGATAAGCTGCAATATGGAGTCTACAGTCAATGTAAGCATTTTCAAATACTCAGTTTATGCCCAAATGATCAGTCCCTCTCACATGGGCAGTGGTAGAGCAGCGCTGTCTGTCAGGGCTTCTGGATTTGGCCCCACGCCGAGCACCATACCTACGGCTCCATGCTTTTTGCCTGCCGTAAAATTTCAGAGGGTCTGGATGTTCATGGTGTGCTGGCTGCTTGCTTTCTAGTGCTCTGTGCCCACACCAGGCATCTAAATTCAGCATTAGAGACACACTGAGGAGGGAATGAACCCAGCAGCAGATCTGGGCGATGAGCACACTCCTGCTGCAGCTGCCCGATGCTAAAGAACAAAGGAAACACACAGTGGGGTCTAGAGGTCTGGAACTCCCAAGGAAATTGTACAGTACTACATTTTTTATTATCTTTTATTTTTATTTTATTAATTTATTTTAGCTTTTTTATTTCTCATTATAAATTATATTATCAAGATAACAATTTGAGTGAAAGATAAAATGAAAAAAAAAAAATCAAAATACTTCCAAAGCATTTTTGTTGAAATTAAACAATAGAACAAAACAAACAAACAAAAAAAACCTTTCATTCATTTGGATCCATAAAAGTGTCCTCAAAAAAGGAAAAAACAAACAAACAAAATTTTGTTAAAAACTTGTTAAAATTCTTTAGTTTTGTTGTTTTCTTAATTTTGAAACTTTAAATTGAATAGTTCTGAAAAAATGTCATGTGGTTTAACTATCAAGTAATCATTAATAGCACTTAGTCACACAATAGTCCCTTAATAATTAGTTTCCTATATATATATATACACTGCCCTCCAAAAGTTTGTAAACGCCCTAGAAAAGTGGGGTTTTGGACAATATTGGCATGAATCCTTTTTAATTTGTGATACTTTTGCACTGATAAGGGACAACACAAACTACGAAAACATATTTTATTACATAAACAGTTTATACATAGAAAAAACTTAAATTTTCGATTCATCAAAATATCCACCATTAGCAGCTATTACAGCTCTGCATAATCTGGGCATCCGAGCTGTCAGTTTATTCAAACATTGACTTTGAATTGTCAATCAATTGTTGAAGCTACAGTATTAAGGTGTGCTGACCCAAAAATCTTTTAAAAACCTGGGCCAAGTTTAAACCAGTAACCAGGCATTACAGCTGGCAAAGGGGCATGTCTGACTTTGACATGTATATATTGCCATTATTATGTTTTATTGCTGGTCTTCAATGATAATGTCAAGTTACTTTAATGTATTTGCACCAAAACATTATAATGATTTATGCTGACATCGTCCAAAACCACACTTTGCCAGGGGTGTTTCCAAACTTTTGGAGGGCAGTATATATATATATATATATACTGTATATGAAGCTATTAAAGGGATAGTTCACCCAAAAATGAAAATTCTGCCATTAACTACTCACCCTCATGTCGTTCCAAACCTGTAAGACCTTCGTTCATCTTCGGAACACAAATTAAGATATTTTTTATGAAATCTGAGGGCTCTCTGACCCTCCCATAGACTGCAAGGGAACTACCACGATCGACGCACAAAAAAATACCAAGATGATTGACAAAGTAGTCCATGTGACATCAGTGGTTCAACTGTAATGTTACGAAGCTACGAGAATACTTTTCTGTGTAAAGAATTCAAAAATAACTTTTTTCCACATGTTCATCTCTACTCCATCACTTGTGGATGCACGTTCACGACAGTACCATGATGTGGGCGTGTGGCGGCGCCGGCGCCGGCGCTGACCTAGATCCGGCGTGATGATGTTGAACGTTGACATTGCCTTGTTTACACTCGGGCCAAGTAGCGCCATACGCATGTGTTCAACGTCATCACGCAGGATCAAGGTCAGTGCTTAATTTGTGTTCTGAAGGTGAACGAAGGTCTGACAAGTTTGGAACGACATGAGGGTGAGTACTTAATGATTACTTTATAGTTATCAATTTAATGATTACTTGATAGTTACACCACATGACACACACACACACACACACATATATATATATATATATATAAATAATATTATTATTATTAATTCATTCTATCTTTCTATCTATCTATCTATCTATCTGACAGATATAGATCATTTCACCAACAGGTACTTTAATGACATCACATTCTAAATACCTAGACATTATTATGGAGTTCATCCCCCTTTGCAGCTATAACAGCTTCTACTCTTCTGGAAGGCTTTCCATAAATTTCAAAGTGTTTCTGTGGGAATTTTAGTCCATTCATCCAGTAGAGTATTTGTGAGGTCAAGCACTGATGTTGGACAAGAAGGCCTGGAGTCTCAGGGCTCTGTGTGGGCCTGTCACGGTTTTCCACACCAAACTCATCCAACCATGTCTTTATGGACCTTACTTAGTGCACTAGGACACAGTCATGCTGGAATGAAAAGGAAGAGAACTCTCTTCCTATAAAAGCTGGAAGCATAGCATTATCCAAAAATATCTTGGTATGCTGAAGCATTAAGATTTAGCTTCTCTACCTTCTCTACCCCCCCACCACCACCACAAAAAGAACAAACAAAAAAAAAACAGCCCCATATCGTTATCCCTCATCCACCAAACTTTACAGTCAGGTATAACATTTTCTTGGCATCCACCAAATCCAGACTCGCCCATCAGACTGCCAAACAGAAAAGTGTGATTCACTCCCCAGAACAGGTTTCCACTGCTCCAGAGTCCAGTGGCAGCATGCTTTACACCACTCCATCCGATGCTTCACATTGTACTTCTTGAGTTGAGGCTTGCATGCAGTTGCTCAGCATGGAAACCTGTTCCATGAAGCTCCCGCCATACAGTGTTTGTGCTCATATTAATGCCAGTCGAAGTTTGTATCTCTTCAGCTGTGGAATCAGCAGAACATTGGTAACTTTTATAAACTATATGCCTCAGCACTCATGACCCATTCTGTAACTTTACATGGTCTTCTGCTTCGTGGATGAGTTGCTGCTTTTCCTAAATGCTTCTACTTTCCAATAAAACCACTTACAGTTGACCATGGAATATCTAGAAGGGATGAAATTTTAGAAACCGGCTATTGAATTCACTGTGCTCTTCAGAATGACTAATTTTTTCACAAATGTTTTTTAAACTCAGACTGTATTGCTAGATGATTGATTTTACACACCTATGCCAATTGGTCTAATATAAAGTGGGATCTCTTTTGTTTCACATATGTGAGATAGTACATTTGGACATAGACTAAGAATCATTTTCTTGCTTATAAACAGGTGTCAGATTTCCCATGATGCCTGAGTGGGCCGTGTGTGTGCCAGCAGCCATGCATTAGACGGCCTCGACCTCTGGCAGCTCCAGCAATGAGCTGTCTTTGACTAAGGGCATAATTATGAAAGCAGTTTAATCATACGTCTCAGGGGAGATCGACGCAGCTTCTATGCGCGAAATTGCGAACCCACACAGCCCCTCAATAATTCTTCACAGTTAATGCATCAAGTGGGACGATGCGCCAGCAACACCCCCGACTTTAAGACCATGACACCCACTTACACGTGTTCAGATGGACGGGCCGAACACGCTGCGGGGGATTTTCTGTTCGTCTTGCTTTTTTCATGGGGCATCTTGTTTTTTCGTTCGCTCCGTGACATTTGTTCTTGCAGCTGAACATTTGCAGTACAATTTCTTGTTTCTTCCAGGCCGGACAGCTGTGGTGCAAATTATACTTAATCCGTTTGCTTTGGGAGGATTAGGCTGGTACAGTGTGTGTGGAGTGGATGCAGGGGGTTCAAGCTCCCCCATGGGTCATATTAACCCTGCACAACCAAAAGTCCTCACGCACCCCCGGTACTTTCTTTTGACGTGGACTTAGAAGTCGGCCATGAGTCACGGACTGACCATTAAGCAGAGAAGCAGAGTTTTCGACAGGCTAATTGGCCTGTCGTTTGAAAGCACATTCATAATAGCAAAGAATTTTGCTTGTGTATAATGAACGGCTGTGTTACAGGAAATTGCATCATTTTGTCTTTTCTCACATTATTATATTTTTCTCCAAAGGATTTTTATCTTCAAATGTCATAGGAAATATTGTAGTATTCAGTTCATGGGTTGGAATTTAAATTGGCTGCATCCCACAGGAAGTTAAACTGGAATGACAGGAAGTGAATTGCAGTAGAGTGTATTAGTGCCTGCCTACTTTTTCAGTGACGTTGGTTCTTGAAGTATTGTTTTCATTCAGATTTTATAAAAGTCTTTGTTTAAGAGTGATAAGGCCATGAACCAAATCAACCAGCTACAAGGTGAATCACAACATTACAAACTTTGAAAGATATGCAAAAATACAAAGGTAAAAGACTGTTTACTTAATGGCTTTAGTGAGGGAACCCATGTCCCCATGACCCATGAAGTGAAAAACGAATGATCAAATTAAACACGATGATGAAATATAAAACTATACACAGAGTTCACAATAGCTTTTTACTTCTGACAATTGTATTTAGGCTTCAAATTTCATAAAACTTGTGTTTATTTGTGAAGATTATCGTGATGAACAAAAATCATAACTTGTGTTGGTCAAAGAGCTTATTTTCTGCAAAAATCCAAAGGTCGATAGTCAAATCCTGTTGCTTTTCATTGAGGTGATCAGGGTAATGCTAGTGAGTCGATCTACAAAATTACATCAAAGAAATTCAACAGGTAATGGCAATCTGGGAAATTAAGTATTCTTCCAACTTGTTCTATAAAATAGTCTGTCTGTCTGCAGGGCCTTTAAAACCTTTCAATTCAATTCAATTCAAATTTGTATAGCGCTTTTCACGATACAAATCATTGCAAAGCAGCTTTACAGAACATTTTAAGTTTCTACATAATATTTAGGAGTAGGTTATTAGTGGTGACTACAGCAGAAATGTACATTGAAAATCAAAACCTTCAAAATTCAACACTTTTTAAAACTTTCTGAACTTCCAAACAAAGCAGCCAACTCAACATTCAAAGTCTGCCTTAACAAACTTTTGTTTTTGGTTAAAGATTGACACTTGAGGTCATATATTTATTATTATTATTTATTTATTTATTGTTATTATTATTATTTTTTATTTGGACCCACCAATGTTTTTAGTTGAGTTCAAACTGGAAGTGAACAGACAAATCAAAGTATGTGGACAAAACTATTTCTGGAAATACTTACATTGATTACAAAAATTGTCATTCGGTTAGTTCAATTTTAAAAAGTTTAGCTTTGAATTCCACACGGCGGTCCATTGACATGTAAGGATAATACAATTATTTCATTTTGAGAGCAGACATTTATTTACTTACTTATATATTTATTACTACCATAAAACGTAGTACCTATTTGACTTGTTCAGTATGCTTCCAGTTTTTCTGAGGGAATGCAATTTTAACATTTTTATTGTGAAAAATAGAATGAAATTTAAGTTATTTACTGATTGGTGGTTTCATTTAATAACAACGTTTTTTTTTCACATAAAGCTATCACATGGCTTCAGAATACTCAAAATATAATGCATTAGATAATTTTTTGATGTTTTGGATACTTGACTGACAGAAACTCGACACTGTATGATATGCAGGAGCATGAAGATTCTTCAGAATAACATAATTTAAGTTTGGAGTGAAATGAGGGTGAGCAAAATGAGAGATGATATAACTAATTTCTTCATAAACTATTCCTTTAAATGGGGAAGATCTGGACAGAAGAGATTGATCCCTGAAGGAAGCTCCAGCTCATGGCAGAAGAAAGTTTGGATGAGCACTTTGAAGTACTGCCTTTCAGCGGTGGCATCAAGCATGGCATGGGGCTCAACATTCTCTCTGCTTCTATCATGGACGTGAATCATTTTAACACAGAGAATATATTGATTTCCACAGGAAGACGTTAAACCCCCTTGAAAATTGTGTAGGTAACTCGAGCCCTTGCAGCAGAGCGGAGGGATTTCTTCAGCACTGAAAGACTTTTGTGTGCACATGTTGCTCCCTTCGCACATGAAATCTGCGTGCCGTGGCAATCGTGTGGTCCTTTACCAGTTACTCTCTCTCCACTGATGTTGAGCCATGAGTTAGCGTGATGAATTCTGCCTGGTTCTTTAGCGACAGCTGCAGCAGGTGAATGCCAAAGTTTCACTATGATTTCACCTTGCCTCAGATGCTCCATTTCAGATTGAGTCTATGAGACACCAGTGTTTCTAATCAGGCTGACACAGTCAACATGTTGAAGAAAGAGTTCACTCAAAAATGAAATGGTTCTCATGTTGTAATGATTTACTCATCCTCATGTTTATTTTTTCAGAATTGGTTTCTTCTGTAGAACACAAGAGAAGATATATTTAACGATGCTCATGTGCTTATTTACATAATGAAATCATACAATGAGTACAAAAGTGTGAAAAGCACAATTAAAATAGTCCATATGACTTGTGCATTATATGCTAGATGGGTAACACCATTTACAAAAAGCGTGTGGTCAGTTTGGCACATTGATTTTGTCAACTTGTGCTCATTGAAAAAACGTGTGAAATAAGTAGAACAAGCTTCATGACTCCTGTTTCACAGGACTTGTACCCAAGCGCTCCAGATCACAAGTGCAATGCTGTCACGTTTATGGTCTGTGTTGGTTTTGTTTTCCCCGTTTATTGCTGTTTCTTTATTTCCCGGTCATTTTCCTGTCCTCCTGTTTAGTTTGATTATGATTCCGTTCAGCTGTGTTATTAATTATCCTGTGTATTTAAGTTCCTGTCTGTTCAGTTAGTTTTCGTCTGGTCTACTCGTTACTCCCGGTGTTCCTGTGTGTCTGCCCTGCCTTGTCTTGCCCTGCCTTGTTTGGATTAAAGACTGTTTAATTTGAGTTTACTCCTCGTCTCGTGTTCCTCGTTTCGCTCGTCCCGCCCTAGCCTGTTTAGTTTTTAGAGTTCAAATCCCGCGGTCAATTCGTCGCTCATCATCCCGCCCTAGCCTGCGGTCATTAGGCGTGGGAGTTTGGCGGGATCACCGCGAGCGCTGCGAGTCCGCTGACCGCCCGTCAGTCAAGTTCGCCGGCCGTTCATCAGTCAAGTTCGCCGGCCGCGACGAAGTTAAGCCCAGCTCACTCAGGCCTGCCGGTCAATAATCAGTCAAGTCTGTCAGCCGATCATCTGTCCAGCCCACCGGCTGTGGCTATCCCAAGCCCACCGGCAGCTCGTCAGTCAAGTTCGCCGGCCGCTCATCAGTCAAGTTCGCGGGCTGCTGCTCGCTTAAATCCGCCGGCTGTGGCTCCCTCAAGCCCGCCGGCTGTTCCGATGTCAAGCCGCCGGCTGCGGCTCCCTGAAGCCCGCCGGTCACTCTGAAGTCTAGCCCGCCGGCTGCGGCTCACTTCAGTTCCCGTGGATCCAGTTCCCCAGTTTCGGCCAGGAGTGCCGTTCTGTGTAACTGTGGATCCAGTTCCCCTGTTTCGGCCAGGAGTGCCGTTCCATGTCCCCTGGAGACATGTTTTTAAGTCTTGTCGTGTCCACAGGAACATTTTAATCAGCCTTGTATTGTCGGTCTTGTCTTGTCTGTTGGGGTTCTCTTATTGCCCCGATAGAAGCGGTTCCTGAGTCCACCCCTGAGAGGGCCCCTGACTCCACGTCCAGCCCAAGGAGGGCTGTTGTACCCTCATCATGCCCCAAGAGGGCCTCAGCTTCCGAGCCTAGCCCAGGAAGGGGCTCCTGTTCCTGTGCATAGCCCGCGGAGGGATCCATTTCCTATGTTTAGCCCAAGAGCGCTTCCTGTTCATGAGTCTAGCCCATGTAAGTTCCCCCAAGGATTTTTTTTGGGGGTGGGGGGGGGGGGGGGTGTTAGTAGGGCTCCGGCCGTAGCGGCCGGGCCGAGGGACGAGGTCAAGGCCACGGAGGCCGTCCAGCCATGGCCTCCTGAACTACCTGCTCCGCCATGGCCTCCTGAGCTCCCTGCCCCACCATGGCTCCAGAGTCCCCAGACCCATCCGGTCTGTTCCGCCCTGGAGGTGTTCCCCTTGTCCCTGTCCTGCACCAGCCTCCAGGGTGCCCACCCCCCCTCCCCGGTGGACTGTTACGGCATGGGACACGCCTTCCGGGAGGGGGAGTTATGTCACGTTTATGGTCTGTGTTGGTTTTGTTTTCCCCGTGTTTATTTCTGTTTCTTTATTTGGTAATTTTCCTGGCCTTGTTTAGTTTGATTATGATTCCGTTCAGCTGTGTTATTAATTATCCTGTGTATTTAAGTTCCTGTCTGTTCAGTTAGTTTTCGTCTGGTCTACTCGTTACTCCCGGTGTTCCTCTGTGTCTGCCCTGCCTTGTCTTGCGCTGCCTTGTTTGGATTAAAGACTGTTTAATTTGAGTTTACTCCTCGTCTCATGTTCCTTGTTCCTCCCCGCTGTGTGCACCGTGACAAATGCTGTACTTGTCCTGTTTCACAGGACTTGTACCCAAGCGCTCCAGATCACAAGTGCAATGCTGTACTGGGTGCGTTATCGAGCAAGTTTATTACATCCGAAAAGCCATACTTATGGTCATGTGATGCAAACATAAAAATGTATTAGTTTACAAATCATGCACTATGGTAAAAATGTTAGAATAATAATTAACTTTGTTTTCAAAAGCACCTTTAAAAACAGCTTCTCAAAGCGCTGTACACAATATAAGCAATTAGAGAAGAAATAATGAATGAAACATGAAAAAAACATCAATAAGCAAATGCAAGTTTAAAACAATATGTCTTAAGTTGATCTTTAAAAATGTCATGGCTCTGAACTTCCCTATATTCAAGAGGCAGAGAATTCCATGGGTCAGGAGCGTAGGAAGAGAAAGTCCTATAGATCTTAAAGGGGTCATTAACTGCCTTTATTTTTTTTATTTTGTACTGTTCTCTGAGGTCCACATATAATATTATCAAGATTTTTACATTAAAAAAAAACATAATTTAGAAGTAATAAGCTATTTTTACGTCCCCTTCATCAGAACGCTCTGTTTGAATAGGCGTGGCAAATTGTAAACGCCCACTGCTATGATTGGCTAATAGTTGTGTATGTTCTACAGTGACATAAATCACGCTGCTGTGATTTGCTGCATGAATAACTCTACATATCAAACACTGAAAGCCCAAGACTGACCCCTGAGGAACACCACTGAAAACAGAGCTAATCTCAGACCTGTGACCACCCATAGAAATGAGCTGGGAACGGTCAGTAAAATATGATATAAACCACTTTAAATCTGTCTCTGACACACCAAACACTCTTTCAAGTCATGTGAGTAATAGACTGTGATGAACAGTATCAAAAGCGGCACTTAGATCATGAAGGATGAGAATGAAAGTCAGAAGCCATCAACAAATCATTGATGACTGACCAAAGCTGTCTGTGTACTAAGTACTGTGAAATTTACGAAAACCCAACTCAAGGGGTTCAAAAAAGTTATTAATTGTGAGCTGGTTACACAAATGAGAGGCAACAATACACTTGAGTATTTTTGCCAAAAACAGAAGATTTGATATAGGACGCATATAGGCAGCATTTCTTTTTTAAGTACAGGAGTTACAGCATCAATATTTAAAGGGGACCTATTATGCAAAAATCACTTTTATAAGGTGTTTGAACACAGTTGTGTGGCTGCAGTGTGTGAAAACAAGCATTACAGCCTGTAATGGTAAAAATCCACCCACTCATTTTTTTATAATCCCAATAAATCATAAACAGTCTCTCAGAAAGTCCCGCCCATTTGTGACACTCTCTGCCCTATTAGCATAAACACAGGCCTGAGTGAGAAGCAGCAGTCCGCCATTACTGGGGATATACAATGTCAGCACCAAAGAGGCATTACAAGTCCTGTGTTTTAGGATGCACCAATGAACATAGGAGCTCCATAGACTCCCTCCATCTGAGCCCCTAAGGACACTGTGTTTAAGTTTCATTTTAGAAGGAAATGTACCAAAAAACAAAATCGATAAAGTCATGCCAATAATTTTACACCGGACTGCCTCACAAATGAGGATCATTTCAACGCTCGATTTTTGCAAAATCTGATTCTGAAAGAGGGATCAATACCAACGCTTCGTGCACGAACATCAGATCCAGACATAGTAAGTGCTTCATATTTTGTTTTCAAATTGCCTTTCTGAAAGTGTCACGGTGCACACACGAGGGGGATACAGGAACACGGAGACGAGGATGTAAACTCAAATAATAGTCTTTAATAACTCCAAACAAGGCAGGGCAAGACAAGGCAAGGCTGACACAGACAGGAACACCGGGGAGTAACGAGTAGACCAGACAAAATCAAACAGAACAGACAGGACTAATATACAAGGGATAATCATAGACAATTAGACAAACACGGCTGGACAAGAATTAACCAATAATCACATCAGACGAGGACAGGAAACAAACCAAATATGGACACAAGAGGCGGGAACACATGACACACACGACAGAGGACTGAGAGAAAGAGCTTCTTGGCACTCTGTAAGGCTAATGTTGCTAAAGCTACCATCGTCTCTGCCTGTTTTCACTGATGCTGCCTTCACGTGCTCCCAGAACAGTCGTAAATAGGAATGCGGTTGTAAAAAACTACATATGAAAGCAATGTGAGTCGATCACTTGAGAGTTTGTGACAGTTTCAGATTGTTGTGTGTGTTGCCAGTTTGCTGGCGGGAGCATTAGCTTTTGAAGCTCTGCCCTCTTCTGAAAAGGGGGCCGGGAGCACCAGCTCATTTGCATTTAAAAGGACAAAGACAAAAACAGCGCGTTTTGGCTCATACCCTAAAAGTGGCAACTTAAACAAGCTATAAAAAATGATCTGTGGGGTATTTTGAGCTAAAACTTCTCGTACACACTCTGGGGACATCAGAGACTTATTTTACATCTTGTAAAAAGGGGCATAATAGGTCCCCTTTAATGCTGCTGGAACAACCCCAGTCTGCAAAAAGTAATTTATAATACTGAGAATTTTAAGGTCACAACATATTGTGCGAGGAACTGCATGACAATAAATCTATTATTCGATAATCTCCTGTTTTAATCATGATTTATTTCCTTGTGTCAACAGGAATTAAAGATGTTGGTGTTTTACTGCCACCAATGTTCACTTCAGCTGGAAACTGCAGTAAATTCTACATTAAGTACATTCTTGGAGTTTTGCAAAAGGCCACAGTAAATATCAGGTCACATTTACTATTGTTCTGTGAGTTTTCATGTGCAAAATCCAGTCATTTCAATAGGAACATCCTTAAAAAAAAAGGTTCCAAAAGAAGGTTTTCACAGTGATGCCACAGATGAACAATTATTGGTTCCCCAATGGACCTTTCAGTGAACAGTTTATAAAATAACCATTTTTTTTCTTAGTGCAAAGGACATTTTAATAATCTAAAGAACATTTTCCACTATAAAGAAAGTTATGGGGAATGGAAAGTTTCCATGGATGTTGAAGTTTCTTCATGAAACCATGCCAATAAAGAACCTTTGTTTTTAAGATATTTCATACGATCTGTAATTTAACGTGAAGAAAGATTTCACAACAGGTTCACAACAGTTTCGAGCACTGTAAGTCGCTTTGGATAAAAGCGTCTGCTAAATGCATAAATGTAAATGTAATAAATGTACTATGATATGGGACAGCCCTTAAGTGTTCTACGAAGTCATATGGTAACTTTGTGTTACAAATTTACATGTGGAATCTTGATAAAATTCACCATAGATTTTGAATCCATGTCGCAGCCAGTTGTGAGACTCAAATATACAATACATATTCACCTAATTTTAGGAGAAATATATATTTTGAGGCAAATTAAATGAAATCAGCTTAAAAAAAAAAAAGGTATGATTGACAGTCTTACCAAACCAGATTTCATCATCCAGCACATACTGTACAACTCAGTCAACGGGAATCCCAGGACACCATGTCATTGCTTCTGTACGCTCATTTGGCTTATGTTTCTGGATCTTGCTAAGACTGGAAGAATTCGGTTTCTACCTATTGTAAAAACACAAAGGTCAGTTTGTCAGAGAGCAGGAGTGAACAGATCGACTCCATGTGTTTTGTGGTCTGTTCTTACCTCAAATTTGACCATGAAATCCCATGTGGCCTGATGAGTAAGACGTACTTTTGGTTTGAGTTATAAATTCAAGGCCACTAGGGCTTTGTTTACAATGTTTGGACAATTATTTTGAAAGTGAAGAAAGTCTAAAAAACTTTTATCAGATTTCAAGGATTCTCACTATTATTTTTCAGGATTGTTAAGACTTTGTAGTGATCTTATGAAATTAATTCCCTGTTTCGGGAAGGTTTGTGCTGGATTCTGCAGCATTAGCATTAGCATTGCTAAAAGACAACTGTTTTACAAGAGACTTCAGCTTAAACAGTGTGAAACTGTTTAAATTTGTGTATATCTCCACACTGGGTTGGACAAGTGTAGACTATATATGTGTGTGTTAAACCTGAATCACCTCAATGAGTAGAAAACCATCTGGGAGAAGCTGTTGTTATCTCTTTGTAGGTCCAGGTCAGGGCTAACGGTCGACTTTACTGGATGTTTTATTGTCACGGTAAGTGACAGTGTCCTGACTGACACGTGGGAGGCTTTATTAGTGGCCACACATGCAGCCTGCTCAATAATGCTTATTTGACATACAACATTGTTGTTTTAGGATGCTTTCTAGTTTGGAGATGCTCACATCATTTTGTTTTCCTTCACAGCCTGTAATCATGTTTGACATAGCTAACCTTGCTAAATGTGCTAATCTGGTTTCATGTACACAATGCTGGCTACAGATCTATATACGCTGTATATACAGTTATGTACTATTTTGACATTTTATGTATATTACAAAACTTGGTAGTGATTTTTGAGAAGAAATTAATCACATTTTCAACATTGTATCACATTTACAACATAGTTCCAATATACCACATAATCTCACAGTACAATTTGTAGTCAGTGATGTAATCTAGATTATGTTTAAGAAATGTATTCTGACTACTTTTGGATTACTTTTAGACTGCTTTTGACCTAAATTGATGAAAAGCCAATAATTAATGTGAATGTGTTGTGAAATTATTGAAATATTCACTTTTCAATCCTCAGGGGGAATTGAAGTAAATATTTTTCAAAGGGGTTAGACTGACAAAAAAAGTTGAGGAATCCCTGCATCACTTCGTTTTTCAAGGTTCAGATCATACAGAAATAAACAAGATAACTGCATAATTTTCATTAACAGCCAGATCTCATCAGTATTTGTAAGTAATTTTGGATTTGACCCTGCACCACAAAACCAGTCTTAAGTAGCACGAGTATATTTGTAGCAATAGCCAACAATACATTGTATGGGTTAAAATTATCGATTTTTCTTTATGCCAAAAATCTTTAGGATATTAAGTAATGATCATGTTTCATGAAGATATTTAGTAAATTTCCTACTGTAAATATATTAAAACTTAATTTTTGACTAGTAATATGCATTGCTAAGAACTTAATTTGGACGACTTTAAAGGCGATTTTCTCAATATTTAGATTTTTTATTTTTTGAAGCCTCAGATTCCAGATATTCAAATAGTTGTATCTCAGCCAAATATTGTCCTATCATAACAAACAATACATCAATGAAAGCCAGTTTTAAAAATAATTCAAATTTAGTTAGGATTAGATTTAGTTAGGTTAGACTTTTAAAATGTAAAAAAAAAATAATAATAACCTTGTGAAATGATGTATGAATGAATGACACATTTATATAGTGCTTTATTGTGCATTGTGGATATTGATGTAACCCATCTAAACAAATTAGCACCAGAAATCACACAGAATGAACCATTATAATGATATAAATATGATGGAATAGAAGATATTTAATTCATCTAATTGTTTAAATACAATAAAACCAGCATATTGATTCGATCTATAAACCTAAAATGATTCTAAAGTTCTTTAAAGTTGTAAAATATTTACGATATCTAAATTCTATTTTAGATTCTATTCATTATATTTTTCAGAGATTTCTCAAGAGCTTTGTGGTGTTCAAAGACGTTGCTGACAGGTCTGTAGAGATCAGATAGAGACACAGCAGTGCAGCAAAACCAAACATTTCCTAGCAAAGGATTTCCACCAGGGAATTCAGGCTCAGCAGCAGCTGCAGAAACAAGAGCCCTGTACCTGCGGATGTACTGGAGTCCAGTCCAAGAGAGAGTGAGCCTTTAATCCACAAATGTTCTACAGAAAGTGCTGCAGCCGTTCATACTCCTTGTGCAAGCCAAAATGTCTGTGAATGAGCATAGCTGCAACATTGTTGTGCAGGAAGTCTGAGTAATATTTTACATTATAGTATCTATATTGCATGTAAATAAATACAGCCGAATAGCAGAATTATATACAATATAATTAACCAAATAATTACATATCAAGTATATTTTTTTAAATGATCAATGATAAGGATTGAAAAAGTATTTTCTTGTAAAATATACTCCAATAATCTTTCATATAAAAAATATGTGTTTTACAGTGTATAAACATGAATGAAAATATAATTACTGAATGATATAATTAGGATAAAATATAACTGAAAATATAATTGCAAAGATCTATTTCATACGCAGCAGTAGTTATATGTGATGCAAGACAGTTCAGAGTAATATTTTATATTGTGTATATTACTTACACATATATTAATTATTATTAATGATATATTATTATAAAATAACATATTTATTATAAATAAACAAACAAATATAAGTTAAATATCTTATGCTCATCAAGGCTGCATTTATTGGATTAAAAATCCAGTATTCTTTGTTGAGTAGAAAGTTTAAAAGAACAGCATTTATTTGAAATATAAATCTTTTTTACCATTAAAAATGTCACTTTTGACCTATTTAATGCATTCATGCAGTATATATATATATATATATATATATATATATATATCATATTATATATTTAAAATACATGTAAAAAAAAAAGTTAATTTAAATAAAGTTACTAGTCTTCGACAAGAGGCTTTCTTCATGTCTGGAGTGAATGTCATTCATGCTTTCAGGCAGCTCATGTAAGTATCTGTGAATGTTTGACCTTCTGTCACAGCGGGTTCGGGCTCTTCAGATAGGGGCCCTACAAAGAGGCCCATCGCTGGAGGAGGGGTGGAGCGTGCCAGTGAGAGGGCCGCGGTAGCCGTGGGGACGGCAGAAATGACAGCTGCAGGTGTCGACACGGGCCGGGGGGAGCAGAGGGCCCAACAGCAACTGTTAGCCTAATGCCAGGAGGATAAATAATAAAACAACTGTTAGATAAGAACTGCCATTCAAGAAAAAAAAAAAGAGAAGGAGGAGGGGGATGTAAATGCATAACTTGTGGCAGAGCTCTAAATCTACAAACTTTGGCACGAGAGATTATGTCCAGGGCTTTAATTAAACAGATGTTGCAATGAATATTTCAACTTTTGAGAAACAGGATAGTGGCGTGTGCTGATGTAATGCATGGAGGGATCAGTAAATAAGGCACGGAGCAAATGTGTTTGGCGTAATGGAGCTGTATTGGTGGCACACTCCTCAAATACGGTAACGTATGTGTGTGTGTGTGTGCACTGCAGTCCATTCAGAGTTAATCAAGGTATGCACACACTTCATCTGTTAACACCGTACAGCAAATCCTTAACCTGCAGTTTTATTAACACTCAACATGTTTACTAACACATTATAAATCGGTAACTTGTCAACTAGTAACTAGCAACTTGTTCTCATTATTACAATAATTAAGTTGCTAGTTATATATATATATATATATGTAGATTATATTAAAAGTATATATTAAAAAAGGTATATAATAAAATGTATTATTGTGTTACAGTAATGAAGTAATGGGAATTGATTGATTGATTTATTGATTTATTGATTGATTGATTGATTGATTGTACTGTCTAAGGAAAAAAAAAGTGTCCCCTTATTTGTGAATCTCACATCACATCATATCCCAGTATTATTTAGTTTTGTGCATTTTTACATTGGATTTATTGTAATGTGTCAGATTTTTGTTTTGTTTTTAATTTGCATTATTCTCATTGATTATTCTTATTACAGTAGTTAATGAGAATCATACTGCCATTTGTTAAATGTTATTATCATAATGAAATAGTAATATACAACAACATTAAAAAATACAAATGTATTATGAATATTAATACATTTATAATTTTTATACAAAAATAAATATATAAATCATAAAAACATTATTGTATATCTAACTATCTATCTATCTATAAAGTTCTTTAAAATACAGTTTTCTTGAGATTCTGCTATGCTAAAAACTGGTGTGTGTTATAAACTTTCAACATTATTTACCACTGAAAAAGCATTTGCCGTTTGTCACGTTTATCTCATAACGCAGGTAACTGAACTCATCAGTGGGTGCAGTGGCTCTGACCCTCGTCCCATCTCCTTACTCCAGTATGTCAGGCATCCAGCGCGGTCAGCAGCGAAACTCTATCTGCTCTGTCCCACAGGAGTTTGGCCTTGGGTGTAACTTTGCCATTAACTAAAACAAATGCTGCCATATTTTTAGCTTCAGTAATTGGCCTGTCTCAGCATCCAGCTCTTGGAAGAAGAACAGATACACCCCAAACCCCCACTGAAACATGAACTCAGGTTAAGACTGTTAAGAGGCGCTGATGGCCCTGGGACGGAGGCGTGATTTTTCCATTTCGACCAATTGAGAAATTCTACATTGGATGACAGATTAGATTCAATATTGTACAATTCTGCTTTAGATCTGCTGTGTGAGTTGAATTTCAGCATGACCTTAATCAAGTTCACTAACAGTATATGCATGAAACAAGGCAAAAGCCACAGCTATCATTTTTCAAGAGAACTTAATTTTGTAGTGATTAGATTTTAGCCATTACTTTTAACTGGACTTTCAGGATTTTCAGGGCCTTTGCCTAAGTAACCACCTTGCAACAACCAAGAAATAAAAAAATCTAAGCAACTGCATAGTAACAGGCTAAAACAACTCAGGACACCTTAGCAACTGTATAATTACATGATAAAACCATTCAGAGTACCTTAGCAACCACAAAGCAACATGCTAAAATCACCCAGAACATCCTACAAAATGCATTGCAACATGCTTAAATGACCCTGAATGCATTAGCAACTGCATAGCAACATGCCCTTTTGCCTGACAAACAAATCAAACACGAGAGTAGATTAACATCGGTGGTCTTGAACCTGAAAATGGTGTGTACTGACATCTTTCCGCGGTTGAAACAAGATACCTTCGGATGTTTATTTCATGCTATAACTAGTAAAGAGGAAGAGATGATCGGTTCATGTGCCGCTCTACAGCGATCTGTCACGACACATGAAAGAGCCACAAAACTGTATTTATTTTTTGAATTTCGTTAAAAATGACAAAATTTGAAAGCTGAGACTTTGTTTCATACCAGAAGTAACCTCCTCTGTCTTGTCTGTCGGTGTGTTGTCAGTTTCCTCTTTGCTCCACTATATATTTTGCATTGCTTGAGAAATGCTTGTCAGTAATAGCAACAGTAACTAAGGGGACGGGTCTTTGCGATGGGTCAATTGCATACCAACATGCTAAATCCACCCAACATACTACTAATCGCAAAACAACATGCTAAAACCACTCAGAACACCCTAAAGACTGCTAAGGACACATATATTGCATGGGCACCACGGATGGTGTGCTAGAGTTCTGTAGACTTTTTTTAAAAATTTGTAAATATAAATAAATGCAAAAATCTATGAAAAATTATATATATGATTTATAATTATTCATTTATATAACTTATAATGGTGTCCCCAAAAGCCATTGAAAATAGTGGTGAATGTCTAGATGTCATACTATTACCTGAGGGTTTCGGAAGTATGAATATGTTTGCGAAAATATTATGCATCAGGGGCGGCGCCAGAGAATGTTGAACGCAGGTGCTGAGGGGGTGCTAGATCAATGACGGGGGGAGCTGGGCAATTAATAGTAAATATGACCAAAACAGGTTGTTATTATTATTATTTTTATATGAATAATAAAATCACTATATAGGCGCATTTCAAATGTTTATGAGGAATGTGTGAGTATTATCATGCTTAGCCTACTGCATGGGGGCGCGCACGCAATTATTTTTATTTATTTATTTTTTCCTGCGGAAAGAGCTTATACTCCCGTCATTTTTGGATGTGCTTTCTGTCGTATCATGCAGTCTCCATGAATGGAGCACGTCACAACAATGAACCAGCTCACAGACATAAGAAATAAATCTGCAGAAAGCTTGAAAAACAAATCTTCTCTGATTATGTAGTCCGTATAGGTGCATTTCTCTATTAAAGGCACGTCCACTGTGGAGATGGCGAGTCTGAGAAAGCACTAGTTTATTAATAAATAATTAAAATGTATTTTTCCCCGATGCATTCATAATCATTACTTTAGTCGGTGCTTTGCTGCAAGCGTTATGCGTGCATTTGAGCGCGGAATAATACGCCTAAATGCCTAAATAATAGGCATAAATAATAACCTAAATGGTTATTATACTATCAATTTAATATAAACGTGCAAATAGTTGACTAGAAAATCTTTAGTCGGGGCAGGCCAACAGTAGGCTACTACTTGGCACAAGGAACCGATCCATTTTTAAAATAAAATGCTGACATTACCTGCGACTGCAAATCACGTTATTGCATTGCAGTATTTATGCATGTGTTTAATGAGTCAAATGTTTTTATTTTATTTCATTTTTTATGGGGGTGCTTTGGTTTTTCTTGGGGGTGCTGGAGCACCTGCTAGCCCCTCCCTAGCGCCGCCCATGCGCATAATCCCTTGCTCTATGGAAGTGGATTGGTTTGTAACATTTGTGATGGCTCAATCTGTTAAGTCTAAAGGAGACCTATTATGCCCCTTTTTACAAGACGTATTATAAGTCAAAGGTGTCCCAAGAATGTGTCTGTGAAATTTCAGCTCAAAATACTCCACAGATGATTTATTATATAATTTTGAAAATGCCTATTTTGAGTGGAAGCATAAACACTCTGTTTTCGTGCATGTCTCTTTAAATGCAAATGAGCTGCTGCTCCCTGCTCCTATTTCCAGAATAGGGCTATGCCTTTACAGATCGTACCTCAGATACTCTGCTAGAAAAACATCTGTTTGGTCTTGATTATCATGTCTATCGCACTAAAATCATGCATTTTAAAGCATATTAGTTTAAACTTCTGATATAGGGTTACCTGAGCACACACACCCGAAGAACGCGCATAAAAAGCATATAAATTGCGTAGTGCACCTTTAAGGGGTGGTAATATTATAATAAGATCCCCTTTCTACATCACGGGGGGAGCAAAATCTGAGCGGCTCGTTTTTTCACAAGCTTGCAGAAAAAGTCTAACAAAAAAAATTACTGGGTTGTTCTCTGGGTTGGTAGATGCACCAGGGACCAGATTGTAGCACTTAAACACAGAAAAAGTCAGATTTTCATGATATGTCACCTTTAATGTTAACAAAGCACTAGAAAACATTCAGAATAGATCTCTAGACAGTGCTTATAAAACATTTCGTTGCATGCTGGAGTTGGTAAACTCTCCTCCGGCATCTTAGTTTGTGTGTGATTAAAGGCCCTCTCTTCCCCAGCAGGCGTTTGGCTTTGACAAAAGCTGTCATTTCTCTGTGAGGTGGGAGTGTGCCAGCTGACAGCTGCAGGGCTCAAGCCTTTACCAGCAGCCCTGCCGCCCGCCCATTAGTGCAACCCCACGGCTGCTGCCCGGGCCGCTGGAGGGACGGCCAGAGCTCTGCGGAGCCCGTGTCCCATCAACACAGCCATTGTTCCCTCAAACCCAACCATGGCGAATGATCATGGAGATCAATGGAATAATGCAGGAGGTGTAATATAATATCCATTTAATGCATATACTGTATCAAGCATGCTGTAAAGACTTTGCCATACTATGCATCATGTCAGGTCATGAAAAGTCTGCTGGCCCCAAAAGCCCAATGTCATGTGACATAAACAGGTGACACTAAACTAAAAGAGAAGAAACCAACAGCAAATATGTTAAAAGTTTAAACGAACAATCAAATAAACGAAAAAGTAAATAAATAAATAGTCAAATAAATAAATAATCGAAAAATAACAAAAATTATATACATATATTAATAGAAAAAAAATCTCTTCTCACAGTGTTCAAATGATAGATAAATCGTTGACTAAAATAAATACATAAATGATAGATTGAAAAAAAGAAATATCTATTCTCACGTGTTTAAATAATAGATAAACGATAGACTAAATTACTAACTAAAATTAACTAACTTTAACCCTAACTAAAAAAAAAAAAAAAAAAGATAAAAATAGATATAAAATTGAACAAACAAACAACTAAATTACTGAATAAATAAATAAATGATCAATTAAATAAGTAAATAAATAATAAATAAATAACTGGTTGAATAGAACATCAATTAAATGAGTAAAATGGGTAAAAACACAAACAAACAAATAAATAAATATGGTTGGTTTCAAAATGTTCACTTAAAATTTACTGACAAATTATGTTTTAATTATTGATTAACTGAGCAATTTAATAAAATAATAATAATAAAACAGCATTGGTGACAATGCTTCAGGAAGTATTTCAAGTAGTTATATTGTATATTATTGTCAGCAAATGTGTATGACTAGCTTCAAAAGATATTGTTTAAACCAGGTATGGGGTAAATAAAGAAGAAGAATGAGGTCTTATTTAAAGTGTCTTGCTTGTTGCTGTGCTAATAAAATAACACTTTTTAATTGTCATGACATGAGCAAAGAAGAAAATGTCATATTGTACTAAACATATAACAACATAAATAAATTATAACCTAGAAGTACATTCACATTCTTAAAGGAGACATACTTAGACACTAAGGTGCCCAGTCACTGCAGTTGAGTAACTCTGTTATATAAAGTTTGACCAAAGTAAATGTCAGTAGGTCAGATATGTGTGTAAATTGCTTTGCTAGAACTCATATGGTCCTTTAAGTCCCCTTTATTAAAGATTTGCTTAAATATCACAAATTACAAATGACATTGATTTGATTTTACAGTCAAATACGTTTTTAACATGCAACCCTTAACTTGTTTACCACAAACATGGCTGTAAATCCTTCAGTGTTTGTGTGGTGTTTTTGCTGTTCAGAAGTAGGCAGCTCATAATTTGTCACACAGTGAGATGGATAGAGGAATTGGGGTTGGATTGCCATGTATAGGAACCTGATATTCAGGCCACCATGAGTTACTGTGAATACTGTACCGCACTTCTCTTCAGCAAGTTTCCAGGACACACGTCTCCCAACGTCCCTCACAGACTACCAGCACCTCACGGAACGAAAATACGATGAATCGCTCAGCTAAATATAACCATACGAAAACATATCAGAGCTGTATTTAATCAATGCCTGTTGAGCTGCTTTAAGCATGAGAATAAAACTCAGACCAACTTTGTTGGAATGGCATATGATAAAGTGTGAGAAAAAAATCCTACAGCTGAATATTCAAGAGATGTGAAGTATGTTTTGATCTTATCGTCAAGTAAAACGTTTTGTTTTGTTTTGTTTTGTTTTGCACATAGAGATGACATGTTTGTTTGTTGGAGGACCTTGAGGAAATTGTTTAAAAAAAAATCATACTGTTTTGTTGTTTGTTTTGTTTTTTGTTTTGTTTTGTTTTGCACATAGAGATGACATGTTTGTTTGTTGAGGACCCTGATGAAATTGTTTTTAAAATGTAATCATACTGTTTTATTTTTTGTTTTGTTTTGTTTTGCACATAGAAATTATATGTTTGTTTGTTGAGTACTCTGAGGAAATTGTTTTTAAAATGTAATCATACTGTTTTGTTTTGTTTTGGCCATAGAGATGACACGTTTGTTTGATGAGGACCCTGAGGGAATTGGATTTAAAATGTAATTCACTCAATTTACACTAATGAAAATCATAAGTATTAGTGGGAATAATAATAATTAAAATAAATAAATAGAATGATGAATCAGCTAAATATAACTACACATATGAAAAAAAAAATACAAGACCTTTTTTTTTATTATTATTACGGCCTGTAGAGCTACTTAAGCATAGGAATAAACCTCAGATTTGGTGGATGAAAAAATAAGGAACAAATCCTTTAGACGTACAACACACTAGTAATGTTATAATAACAGCATAGTAAAACCCATTTACACCACCCTAGAACCTTAACATTGTGGCAACGCCACTCACATTTTCTTCAGAAAGATTACATTTTTAGTTTTTATGCAAGAAACTGTGGATGCTTTATTCGTATATTATGCTCAACCACAAGACGGGCCACACATTTAGTTGCTGGAGTCACACACCTTGAGCCACACACATTTTTGTAGGTGCAAGAGCATTTAGCGCAAGTGCCAGACTAACACATTTGCCTGTTCCCTTTCAACACCTTCACAATGTGGCTCTTCCTGTGAGCCTGAAGCACAAGGGCTGGGCGGAGGATGACTGCAAGTGTGTCGAAGAGGAGTGTGACTAAAAAAAGCCTGTGAAAGTCAAAAATGTATAAAACTTAGAAATACTACTACTACTCAGTTACTAATTCATCATTACTGACCAACAACTAATTTTTTAATATGTTTGGAAAGGCATGAGGGTGAGTTAATAATGACAACATTTAATTTTGTGTTAAATATCCATTTCATTGATTAAGTAAAGCTTGGTGTAGAATATGAGTATGCATATAGATCCGTCTAGTCATCGCTAAGCCCACGGCTGCAGCACAGCCTGACTGCATTATGATGCATGAGTGTCATAACTTACAGTAAGAGTGGGCTGATGCATGACTATCGCCAATGGGACAAAGACTTGCTTTCCCATACTGCCACCTAGAGGACAATGATCATAATACTGCTTGTATGAATAGATGTGAAGT